>OZ025300.1:88917147-90117147 GCA_964019185.1 Maratus speculifer | reverse complement strand
AAATCCTTAGTTTGTATGCTTACTTACGCTAACAGAAACAAGCAAGCTGAAATGAAATGTGTATTTATTAATAATTTAACTGCTATAATAAATAAGTTAATACGAAGAAAATATTTCTTAATTTACTTGCTTACACATACATATTAAGTATGCTTACAAATTACTTTCATACAACATGTGCTCAGCAAAATAAAATTTAAAAACACATGAGAAAAACATTTAAATAAAATTAAAAAGCGACTAGAAAAAAAATAATAAAATAAATAAAATAAAAAGTTTGTAAACAAACAAGCTGTTGCAAGTGTAGTATCTGCGCAACATACAAAAAAAAAATCTTAGAGCTTGTTCACGGACGACGACTGCGTCGCCCGGGCGTAAAGAAGACTGAGACATATGGAGTGGGATTTATTTTAAACATACAATTACAATCAACTTTGGAGCTAAATTTTCAGATCATGGATTTGTTTATTTTCTAATAATATTTTAGTCAACATAAAACTAGATGGAAAGCCGCATCTATACATATGTATATATGCGGCTTTCCATCTAGTTTTATGTTGACTAAATTATTATTAGAATATGTATATTTTGATCTCCTCAGTACAGATATCACCTGGAGGAGACACTAAATAACACTCTTTAAACTAATTTAACTGTTTTTAGAATTGTTAAAATTACTTTTGGGCTTTTTAAATAAATGCATGCATATCATAAGCATTGATTTATAAAGTGATTCATCTTTAAAACTATTTTATACTCATTTTAAACCGGTTTTTGCGGTCTCACGCAAAGTTTGTCTCAGGACCAGGACTGAGGAGGTTAAAGTTTGAACCCTTTTAAAATTTAACCCCTTATGTTACGACGATACATTTGCTTATTTTCAGTGGTGGGATTCGGCAAATTCGGTAAAACCGTTTCTAATTTCATGTTGAATTTGGCAAACAGGTTGTTAAATAAGATTTTCAATATAGAAATCTCAATTTTACATTTTTTACTCTCTTTAAATGTACATCCAGATAACAACATATTTTAAGCACAGCATTGTCATGTATGCTATGCTCTTACTTTTAGCTTTGTATTACCCAAAATTCTTATTAGATAAATAAAACAGTGTTTCACAAAGTTTTTTTTCTTTTTTCTTTTTTACTTAAGAAATAGTGACATTACGTAATTAATACATAAAAGATATCCATGGGATGTTAAATCTAGGGGGATTTTATGAGATCTAGAAAGATATTTATGTTAATTATAGAAATGCAAATTTCCCTCCATCATTTCCCTTTTACCTGTGTGTTGTGTGACCAATTCCCTTAATCATTTAATTAAATTAATTTACTGTAAATAATTAAAATTACGGATTAAGATTATTTTTGGTGTTTTACTAATGTTTCTTTACTGTAGTTCTGAAATTATACATCAGAAAATTATAAGAAATGCTTAAATAATAAATGATATTGCATTTAATAATTTAAAAAGAAATCTTTATACATGTAATATTATAATATGCTGGTTATTGAATTTCTATACATCCTGCTACAAACACACAATTTGAATGCCATATGTTGATTTAGAAAAGAATTAAATATTTTATTTCGATGAAAGAGACCATCGAAGGGTACAATTTGTATGGAACAACAATTTTAAGAATTTATTGGGTATTCAACACAACAAGAAGTGATTTTAGATGAAGATGGCATATTTTTCAATGATCAGATAATAATTAAAGATATTGTTGTTAACTTGTATACAAATTATATCCATTGTATTAATTTCATGGCAAGGGCATAACAAAGAGAATTTATATATAAATAGTTACCAAAAAATATATATTAACTTAAAAGTTTTCAAAAGTCAGGCATGGGGAATTGAATAAGTTTGGATGCAATCGTCTAACAAGTCGTTGGGTGTGGGGGGGGGGGGGCACCGTAATACTTACCCACATGGATATGCACACTATAAAATATGAAAATAAAACATGTGTAAACTATTTATAAAATGCATCGCAATTCCAAAATAAAATTTAAACGTATATTTAAATATGTTTAACACGTAGTAATGCTCTACTAATGAATTGCTGATGAACCAATTTCGACAAATTATATAAAACGCTAAATTACTCAAGCAGTACCGAATAGCGTAAAAGAAACATCCTTATAACTCCAAAAATAATTATCATATTAACTAACAGTTTACTGCATCAAATTAAGGATCTCATTTCCAATTAAAATATATCTTTGAATTGAATTTGAATGAAATACAGGGTCATGAAAAATCGAAGATTATGGAAAACAGAATTACAAATATCTCGGCAACTAATGATCCGATGGACTTCGTTTTTCATGCAAAACTTGTGTTATTTTATTGCCTTTTATGTTCATGCCTTAAAATTTAAAAAAAAAAATCGATTTTTTTGGTACCTTTTATCAGAACGAATTTTTCGAGAGTCCGTAAGAAATAGTTCCGAATAATCGATGTTACTGATATTAAATAGGCTTCGGCCCATTCTTACATACAAAGTACATAGAAAATTTCAAGTCTATCTCAATTTGTTCGGGAGATAGAGCGTTTACAGACACACAGACGGACGGATGGCATTTTTTTTTCTTCTAAAAATATGTTTTTCGGAATCTCCAGTATCTGAAATGCGTAAATCCGTAAAAAAAAGAATTTTTGATTTTCAAAGCGATTGAAAGACTTACCCTATACTACCTTTGATGGGTAAATAAAAAGGGACAGCGTGATTCATTGATTCTTCACAGTGGCGTAGGAACTTTGAAAGAATAGGGGGAGCCGAAGCATCAGCGCTGTGCGAAAGGGGGGGGGGGCTAAGAGGGCAGTCGCCCCGGGCATGTGATTTTAAGGGGCGCCAAATTTATACTACCAACGCCATTTTTTGGCTTGTCAGAAGAAAAAGTTGGGGAAGGGGCCGCCAAATTGATACTTAGCCACGGGCGCAGTTTTCCCTTCGCACGTCACTGCGGAGCATATTGTCAAAAGTTATTGGCAAGGATAATTTCATTCAATTCATTTCAGAGAATTTCTTTTGTTGCCCTTTTCACAAACAAGAGTATAAAATAGAAGCATATAAAAAGATCGCCGACTTTTTAATCCAGTTTAAATAATTTTTATTCGGTATGCTTGATGACACATAATTTATGGACGATCCCGTATACAATATTCAAATTTCAGGCTTCTCCCACTCCCATTTACCAAAAGTTAAATATTTTTCTGTTGTTTTGCTTACAAATTCTTTACAAATCTCTTCCAAATCAGTTTCAAAGGCTTCCTCTTTATAGATATGCAATAGCATCAAGTGATTGAGTCTATGTTGAATCATTGTTTGATAGCGGTATGTCTGTTTGAAGAAGAGCATTGAAAGATCTCTGAGTTCACTAATGATACAGGAATAACCAATTACAAAAAATTCTGCTAAAAGGTAAACTTCAGAAAATATTTTTTTTACCAATTCCTGCAATGACATCACTTTAATTATGATCGACAACGCATTTCTATCAGTTCCGTTCAGGGCTAGTGTTAGTAGAAATGTCAACTTTGCAGAAAGGTTTGTCAAGTCAAAATCATCAGCAAGTATTCTAAGTTTTTCTTCAATATCTTCTGACGTGGTTGAAGCTGTATCCGTGAATATGTATTCGATCTTTATGAGAGAGTCAAAAGTATATTTATTACATCGTTTTATTAATTCATTGGTAGTAAAGTTAAGTGTTTCACTGAAAATTCTCAGTTTTTCTTATTGTTCGAAATGGAGCAGAGGGATGGCTTGTCTGCTCTTATCTTATTAAAACTATCTTTAGTTTGGAGATTTTTATCTTTAGTTTTTATTTTTAATTTCTTCCGGGGGAACTGAGCCTATCTGAAACATCCCAGGGGGAGCCACAGCTACCCCAGCTCCCCCATTTCCTACGCCTATGATTCTACAATCTTTCGGATTTAGCAACAGCTTCGCAACCGTATCGAAATTATGTCTGCAGTCTTCATTTTCTTTTGTGACCCGGGGATAGATGACGAGATTAAAAATCTTATCATCCAAATATGCAATACTACCCCCAAATACAACAAAAAGAAAAGGGACTATAAAAAAAAGCAACACAGGACTTTTTGAAGAAATTAACTCCTTCAGGACGGGAGCCTTTTATGAAATTTTAATGTTTTGTCACCGTTTTTTAAAAACAGAAACTTGTGCCTTATTAAATCGAGAAAATGATCCGTTTAAAAAAGGCGAATTTTACAGTAAAATTTTACTGGCAGGGATAAACATGGATTCTTAAGCCTTTTTGAGGCACGTATACGTGTCGCTTGTTCCCAAGGGGTTAAAAGGGAACCACCCATGAATTTTACGACCGGAAACTAAAAATTATGGCTGGACATTCAAATGTCTAACAAATTTATTACACCATAAATAAAAGAGAGATTCGCACACCACTTAACTTCCGAGGTGGAGAAAAAAGGTGGGAAAACACAGCAGGGCACAAGCGCCAATAAAAGATGCAGAAAATATCTGATCACACATAAACTTAAGAACGATCCAATAAAGGCACAACAGGGAAGGAAGAAATATTCAAATTGAAAAACTATGTACTGAATAAATTACAGAATAATGTGGTAACTTTTTTCAGCCCCCCCCCCCCAAAAAAAAAAAAAAAAAAAAAAAAAATAAATAAATAAATAAATAAAGAGTGACGTTAAGCAGTTAGTTTGGTAAAAATGTTCTTGTGAAAATCAGCAGTGCTGTCCGAGGCTTGATCACGTGGTATTAGAAAGTGTGCGCGATAATAGATGTCCTAGCTGACAGTGTGCCAGGTACTAGATGATTCTCTGTGAGTTTCTTTTCTAAATCTGAAGTAGCATAAATATGTATCAAAGTTCATTGTTTCTCGGGGTTCTTGTCGGCGAAAATTAACACAGCGCAATATAAATTTAACTTAAATAATTAGAGATTATTGATTTCTTTCATTTTTTTCATTAGCAAAAACTAATAACAAAATATGTGGTTGATTTAGACAAATATTTGACAATAATGGAAAAATTTTAATGGTACTCATGATTCTTAGAAGCCGAAAACAACCACAAATGTTTATATTTATATTGATTAAATTTTATAGTCAACTTAATTGATCATAAAAGGTATCCGTGGGATGTTAAATCTAGGGGGATTGTATGAGAGATAATAAAATATTTGTGTTAATTATATAGACCAAGAGCCGACAGCACAAAAACCCAAGGTATCGAACACAAGAAAAGAAACCTTTATTTTATGGAAGAGTAGTAACAGGGTAATCTAATGATCCACATCCGGCGGAAGTGAAGTGATTGTTAAGCCAATAATTAATATTAGTGGTTGACTCGTAGGCTTGTCATTGTGCTTGCCGTACAGTCATTTCATACGTTTGATTATACGGCAAACACAGTGATAAACCTACGAATAAATCATTAGTGATTTTTGTTTTATGCTCCACTTCACTTCCAGCAGACAAGGATCATTATATTCTACTATTACTACTCTTCCACAAAATAAAGGTTTTTTTTTTTTTCCTTGTGCTCGATACCTTAGGTTTTGTGCTGTCGGCTCTTGGATTAATAGAAGTACTAATTTCCTTCCATCAAACTGTAATTTATTTCGATTCCGGATTAGTTTAGTTGCCTCGGCCGTGCTTTAATGCACTGAAAAACATTTGTGGAAACGTTACTCCGTAAAATTGATGGCAGCATTTGCCACCATTTTTACACCAATTGTATGGAGTAACGTTTCCACAAATGTTTTACACTGTACACGGGTCCGTAACATTTCACACTTCTGGCTTCCAAACTGTGGATTTGTATAGAATTAAAGATAATTTTTCATTTTTAAAGTTTCGTTCATGTGACGAAACCCTATTCGTCTCTGTCTTCTGTCTTTTTGTCACAGAGTCCGTACACAAAAGCTATATAAGTCAGAGAGTTCAAATTTTGAGCACTTACCGCTGAATAGCTCTTGTCACACAACATAACATAAAACTTTGAAAAAGATTATCATTTCAATTAAAATATTTTTTTTTTATATCATTAGAACATTTTTAAGACTTTGTTCATCTGACGAAACCCTATTCGTGTCTGTCCCCTGTCTGACTGTCTGTCACAGAGTCCGTACACAAAAACTATGTAAGTCAGAGAGTTCAAATTTTGTGTACAGTCGAACCCTGTTATAACGAACTTCAAGGGACCGAAGTTTATCGACCGATAATATTTCTACTAAATTAAAATCTAAATGAATTAGATTTTAATTTAGTAGAAATATTATCTCTCGATCAAGATGCAAACGTAGTCCTTCCATTATCATATTTTCCTGAAGACGGCGCGAAACGTTGAAAGTTTTATTTTATTTTAATTGTACAAATGTATATTAAATTTCCTGTTTTGTGCACCACCGAGCAATGTGTTATTATTAGTTAAGTTTTATGGTGCAACTGTCCTATATATATTTATAAAAATATTTATGTAAATGGTATTTGAAAACGAGGTTTCTGACAGATTGGCATCAGAAAAAAATCGCGCCAAAGCCAGTGTGTAAATATTTGTGCCGAGATTTTGTACTTATACCACATTTTAAAAATTTCTCCGCCTTATACATTCAAAGAAAATAAAAATAAATTAAGGTAAATAAAAGCCTTCAAAAATAAGAGTATTATTAAAGAATAATAGTAAAAAATAATAGTATATCATCCTTGGTATGTAATGAAATTAGTAAAACTGCAGAACTAGGCCTTCAAACTCAATTCCTGGATATTTTTTAAGCAGATATAATGACTACTTGGCGTAAGACTTTTCACACTGCAATAAATTAGCCAATTCTATTAACCGGTACTTACATATTAACGCCACCGCAGTTACAGATTTGGCGATTTTTAATCTACACGTAAATTTTTTGCGACAAATCATAAAATAAAACACTTTATTTAAAATTAAAGCACTTTCAAAATTCAAAACACTATATTTAAAAACAAAGTAACATATCGGATTTCGGTGGAAAATGGGCCGATATAGAGTCACTTCTGCTGCGGTGGTGTTAATACGTAAGTACCTATTAACCTAATCATTCAAATCGAATGTGAACAAATATAAACAATAATGTTTACAAATAATTATTTTAAATTTCCAATTTGGCGATTTTTTAAAATCGCTCCTAAACTTGTAACATTACAAATAATTAATCATTGGATAAATTTTAATTTTGAATTTACTTGTATTAAATTTATTATTCCGATGATTGTTAAAATGATAAGACACTATACGATTTAATTTTTAAAACATCACAAAGAGTTTCGGTACAAAAGTAATTGTTTTTTTTTATGTTTAAAGTTAATATATTTATAAACCTGTTTTGATTCATTATTTGTATGAAACAATAAAATGTAAACTCATTTGAAATATTCATAACGCTCTGCCTTTTGCACAGATATCTAATACTTATCACATTGGCGTAATTTTTTACGCTGATTTGGTGAAAATTTCGTTTTCAAATATCAGTCTCATAAATATTTTTAAATCATTTTCTATTATTTAAAAAAATAATGATAAATAAAAAGTTCATTAAAAACAATATAACAAAACAATTTATATCATTTTAAAAAATAAAGTAACAAGAAAATAACTTATTAATAAATATACAATGATAGGCGGGTTAGCATGTGAGACACATAACCGCCATTTTGTTCCAATCGTGCCAACGTGTTGCATATATGACATCTGTCCCCACCTTTTTTACGTCGAACCCTGCCCAGAATTGTGATAGCGGTATGAATGTTTTTCACTGTTGAAATTCTGTCGAAGTTAAATTCCAATTTTGGGCAGAATTTCAGTTCAAACATTGATTAATTTATCAAGAAGTTTCTAACTAAAGAAATACAGAAAATAAATAAATATGTCATACATAAAATAAAAAAATATAAATATATTTGATTGATACTATGTGCAATATACGCAATGTATCAATACTGATTGTTAAGTATAAATATCAGTAATATACAAGCAGTGATGTAGTCATAAAAAATACAGAGGGTAGAGGGTATACTTTCAAAACAGAAGTTATACTTTAGAGTGTAGATACTATTAGCTTTCTTAAGAAACAGAGGGTATACGGTGTTCCTTAAAAAAAAAAAAAAAAAAAAAAAAAAAAAATCCAGAAAGCATATGTCGGATACTTCCGGATACACTCCACGACATCCCTGTATAGAGAAGAGTTTTTTTTTGTCGAATATAACGTCATAATTCATAAGAAAAAAAAAAAAAATCGCCGAGGAGAAAAGTAACATCTGATTTTTGACATCGTAAAAAGTGAAATTCATTTTAAGAATTAAAAGGCGTATTTTTATGACGGCATATTGGAAAAGAAACAGATATTTTGAAATATTTGGTAGTAAGACAGGAAGCATGTACAGATTTCAGTTCTATATGTAAAAAGACTAACGATTAGAAATGAGGCATACGATTTGGTACGGCTCTGGGTAAATTATATCAGTAATTGTGATACGATACCGTATAAAGAAAGTCCAGATGATGATATCCTCAGTTAATTTTGAAATGAGTTTATCTGAATGCAGTAGTTATTAAAAAACTTGAAATATTAAAGAAAAACATAATTTGCTGAATAAATTTAAAAAAAAAAATTATTTCCTACACTGTTTAAGCCCGAGAAGGGACAGATATTAAAATAATTGATTTATTTATTTCTACATTTAATATTAATTTTTTGAAAAAATAAGTTAAACCAAGTGAACATTAAAAAATACAAATGAAATTCAAACAATATGATACTTAAACACCCTAGATCTTAGATCCGCTCAAATGATATCGAAATAAATCTAAGACTTTTTCAGAACATTTGCTTTTTAGATTGCCTATTCATTTTGTTTACACTTTCTATAAACATGAAACAAAATCTACAATATAAACATTTGCAAGTTGAGTTTGGAAAAAAAAGACTTAGATTTATTTCGATATCATTTGAGCGGAATATAAGATTTAGGGTGTTTAATTATCATATTGTTTGAATTTCATTTTTATTTTTTAATGTTCACTTGGTTTAACTTATTTTTTTTAAAATTAATATTAAATGTAATAATTAAATAAATCAATTACCTTAATATCTGTTCCTTCTCGGGCTTAAATAGTGTAGGAAATATATATATATATATATATATATATATATATATTTTAATTCAGCAAATTATGTTTTTCTTTAATATATTAGATATCGCACAACATTCACTTTAAAAAAATCATCAAACTATTTCATTTTTCACGTGAAAATACTGCAATAGAAAGGTTATGACGTAATATATTTTTTTTAATTAGTTAGACTATTATTTTATTTTTCACGTGGAAATTATGCACCAATTATTGTGGTAAGAATTTTATCGTAGATTTTTAATTATTGGCAAATGCTATAACGAAAAATGTTTAAATTTGATAGAAAATTGCTGTTAAATTGATTGTTTTTTATTAATTGAAAACAAATTGGAAATTGCACGTGAAGCGTAGCAAATGAGGTGCGTTCGTACGATAACGAAGTTTTAAAAATATTCAGATCTTGCTGTTATAGTAGACAGTACTTTGGATGCAGTACAGTGGTCGATAGCTTTTTTCTGTAAATATACATGTAGTAAATTGTGTTACACCTCAGCAACGTATATTATATTCATAATATGAGAAAAAGTTTAATATAATTAAAACACGTTCCAAACAATGTTTCCCCATATAGCATTACATAGTGGAATACTTCTGTGTGGCCTTGTAATTTAATAATAAATATTCTTTGCATCACAGATTGTGCAGAATGTATATTTTAGTATATATATACTTCATAAATTCATGTTAATTTTATTATCTTCGAATGAGTGTAACACTATTAAAATTCATTTGAAACTTTTCTCTCTATTGACCGTAATGTAACGGAATACTTTTGATTGTCCCTGTAATTGATCAATGCATCTGATTTTCATAAAATTTGAAATGATTCGACAAAATTATGTAATAATTATATATTTTAAATTTCAAACGATTCGGTTGGGCAGTTTTTGCGTTGTTATATGCGGACAGACAGACAGACGGACGGACTAAACGACAACTATAGGTGTTACGTATTTACATAGTTACGAACGCACCTAATTAACTATAATTTATTTCGATTACGGAACACTTTTGATTTGATAAGGCAAATTTTTACATGATCGAGATGCTTTGATCATAAACCAATGGCATGGAGCTTTTCCGGCGAATGAAAGTAGTATATAATGTGCATGTGACGTCATGCACCCGTAAAGAGATGTTTCTCAATTTGTAGGGAGTAGAAAGTAACAATTCTAAGAGTTAGTAATTTACGAGAAGGAACCCGTCGAAATTTGACGTTAAACATATATATATAAATATGGGAAATCTCCTCCACTATTAGATCTGCATATTATTTTCTACGCATCGCAATTCTGATGAACAGGCTCTCAGTGAGGCAGACGATTTTGAAGAAACTATTAATTCCTAAGAAGCCAGACGATTTAAGCGGTAGAAAAAAGAACTGAACGGAAGAAAGGAGAATGGAATGTTTTTAGTTTTAAGTTGGTGTAAAAAGAACGTAAGATGAAGACGAGTTCCCGTATAAGATGTAATTGATTAATTAGAGTTATGATTGTTTGCTTTGTAAATAGTCTTATGTAAATATCTTTTTTGTAAATATTAACGTTTAATATAAGTCATTTAAAAGTTTAAAAACGGTGTCAGAATTTAATTTACCTCCGAGTTTATTTACTTATGTGTTCAAAAGAACTTTTTAAAGAAGAATCTCCATAAATTTTGGTCTCAGTAAGTGAGATACAGACGCACGCCCACAGAGATGGAAATATATATTTTTTAATATCTTGGAAGCCGATATTTTTTAGAACTGTGATGGAATGTCAAGCCTACAAAGCTATTTCAGAAGAGGTAAAATTTTGCGATGAAAGTGAAATCAAAGTGTGTGAAGCTGAGCATCTGATTATCAAGTGAGTTTATTATTTCATTTTTCTTTTCAATCCTTCTATAGTAAAAAAAAACTAGCCTTAAAAGGAATGACTCCTGGAATGATGCTGATGTGGAAGATTTCCGGAACTAACGAATCCGGGTTGTCCACTCCTTCCATGAGTCGAATAGACCAATCAGGAAAGGGCTCCGTCTATGCATCGCCATATGGGTTACCATAAAGAGAGGAAAGGTTACCATCGCCAACAATCGCCAAGTTTGTCGCCAACTTGGCGATATATCGCCAAATTTGGCGACCAAAATTAGTTGTCAAAAGTGACGCCAACTTGGCGATAACTGTAATATTTCGCCAAATTTTTAATTTCTTTACAACATCAGTCCTTTGATACATCATTTGAGAGGTTTGCAACTGCTTATTCATTTAAAGGATGTCTTGTGTATTATCCCCCATTCTGCTCCCCAGGGGGGACACATTTTTAATTTCTTTACAACACCAGTCGTGTTACACAAGATTTGAAAGGTCTGCAACTGCTTATTCATATTATGGATGTCTTGTGTGTCACCCCCACACTCTGCTCTCCCCAGGGGGGTTCACATTTTTAATTTCTTTACAACACCAGTTGCGTGACACATCATTTGAAAGGTCTGCAACTGCTTATTCAAATTATGGATGTCTTGTGTGTCACCCCCACTCTGCCCCCCAGGGGGGCATATTTTGAATTTCTTTACAACACCAGTCGTGTGACATCATTTGAGAGGTCTGCAGCTGCTTATTCATATTATGGATGTCTTTTGTGTCGCCTCCCCCTCTGCACCCCAGGGGGGCACATTTTTAATTTCTTTACAACACCAGTCGTGTGACACATCATTTGAAAGGTCTGCAACTGCTTATTCATACCATGGGATATTGGCGAGCGCAGCAAGCAGGGGTAGCCAATAATTTGGAATCGCGAAGCGATTACGCGGGGGGTTGGCGAGCATAGCGAGCAGGGGGGCGGGGCCCCCCTAGTAATGGAAAAATTAGTTGATTTAAAGGAATTAGAGTTTTCTTTGAAAACTGAAAAATCAGCTAGTATTAAGACATTGCACAAATTAATTTTTGGAGAAATTGGTGACAGAAATAATCGACGTAGAATTCGGAATTTTACTGGATTTACGTTTGAAGTAGATTCCGATGAATATCAAACTAAATTCAAAGAAATTAAAGATAATTTTTCTGTTAACGACTTAATTACCATTTGCAATGTTTTGTGTATAAATAATTCGGGAACTTTTGATGAAATTGCTGCCAGAATAATTTCTAGTTTATGTGATTTTAATATTTTAAAAATTAATATGATAGCCGATGTAGGTACTCTTAGTGATGACGAAAGTGTCGATGAATTTAATGATGATTTACAAGATAAAACTAAAAATATTTCAACTGTTTTTGAGAATAATATGAGAAATGATTCTGGTAGTTCTAATTGTGAAAGTAATGAAAATCAAAAAATTCTGATTCCTGATTATGTTATTAAACCAAGCATTTCTATTAATGATATTGAAAGTATGATTACAATGTTTGAAGGTACTCAAGTACAAAATATTAATAAATGGATTGCCGATTTTGAAGATATTGTTTTATTATTTAACGTTAGTGATTTGCACAAATTGATTTTGGCTAAACGCCGTATGACAGGCAAAGCAAAATTATTTCTTGAAAGTGAAACAAATATTAATTCGTGGTCTAAATTAAAAGCCCTACTCATATCTGAATTTGGTCAAACGTGCAATTCAGCTGAATTACATGAATTGCTGTCCAAAAGAAAAATTAGACCACATGAATCGTTAGATGAATATTTTTTAAATATGAAACAATTATGCTCAAAAGGCAATATTGAAGATTCTGCCCTTATTCAGTATGTAATAAATGGAATTAATGACCCCATTTCTAAAAAATCTTTTTTGTATGGTTGTCCCAATATTGCTGAATTTAAACAAAAATTAAAGATTTATGAAAAAATAAGATCGGAGTATGAAAATGCAAAATTTCATAAATATGAAGGAGCTAAGCCTAAAATTAAATCCGAAGTTGAAGTTAAGAACAAATTTAAGCCTGTAAAGCCAAATATGCGTTGTTTTAATTGTGGCGGGAATAATCATAAGAGTATTAACTGTGTAAATAAAGATAAAGGGTCGCTTTGTTTTGCTTGTAACGCTTATGGTCATAAATCATTTCATTGTAATAAATCTAAAGATACAAGTGTTAAAAATGCTCAGTCACAAGTAAACATTATTACATCCCGAGATTTAATTCTGAAAGAGATAAAGCTTTATTCTTTGCGTTTAATCTCTTTAATAGATACTGGTAGCCAAAAGACTTTGTTAAAGAAAAGTATTTATGATAATTTGAAGAACTTTGTAGAATTAAAACCTACGAGTATCTCTTTGACCGGTCTAGGAAAAGCCTCAATTAAACCAGAAGGTTGTTTCAATTCAGAAATCGAAGTAGATGGTTCAAAATTTAAAGTTACTATTTTTGTCGTTAAGGACAGTTGCATTAATTTCGATTTAATTATTGGCACTGATGTTATTCATCAAGGTACATTAACTATTTCTGAGAATAAAGTGAAACTGTTTAAAGCTGAAGTTCAGTCTAATGACTTTTTAGTTAATATTGTAAATGTTTTGGATGAGCCTAAAATTGATTTAACTCACATTGCTGACAAAAAATTACGTTCAGAGTTATACTCTTTAATTGAAAATTATGTACCAATTAAAACTAAAACAGTAGATGTTAAAATGAAAATTAATTTAACTGACGAAATCCCAATTTGTTCTTCTCCTCGAAGATTACCGCCATGCGAGAAAAAAATAGTCGAAAACCAAATTGAGGAGTGGCTAGCTCAGGGAATAATTCGAGAAAGTTCTTCTAATTTTTCTTCGCCGGTTGTGTTAGTCAAGAAAAAAAATAACACAATGAGACTTTGTGTTGATTACAGATGTCTTAACAAAAAGACAGTACGCAAGCATTTCCCCTTGCCAGTTATTGAGGATGTAATAGACCAATTACATTCTGCCGAAGTATTTACCACCATAGATTTGAAAAACGGTTTCTTTCATGTAGATGTTGAAGAAGACTCGCGGAAATACACCTCGTTTGTTACTCATGAAGGACAATACGAATTTTTGAAATGTCCATTCGGGTTGACCAATAGCCCTAGTGTTTTTCAAAAGTATATTTATAATGTATTTCTTAACCTATTAAAAGATCACATTGTTGTCATTTATATGGATGATTTAATAATACCTGCTAAAAACGAAGCTGAAGGTCTAGAAAAATTAAAACTTGTACTCGAAACTGCATCGGAATATGGATAAGAATTAAATCTTAAAAAATGCAATTTTTTGAAGCGTGAAATTGATTTCTTGGGGTATAGAATCATAAATGGTAAATTGTATCCCTCTCCACTGAAGACTAAAGCAGTAATAAATTTTCCCGAACCAAAGTGTACTATAGATGTTCAAAGTTATTTAGGATTGACAGGATACTTTCGAAAATTTATAAGAAATTATTCGGTTATAGCTACACCGTTAAGTGACCTGCTAAGAAAAGATTCAAAATTTAAATTCGATATAGAAGAACAAAGAGCTTTTAATGAACTCAAACGTATTTTGTCGTCAGAACCAGTACTTTTAATTTACAATCCCAAAAGTGCGACCGAAATCCATTGTGATGCCAGTATTGATGGCTATGGAGCTGTTTTAATGCAACAATCTCCAGTAGATAATCAATTTCATCCAGTTTATTTCGCAAGTAAAAAAACCACCGAAGCTGAACGGAAGTACACTAGTTACGAATTAGAAGTTTTAGCTGTAATTGAAGCCCTGAAAAAGTTTAGAGTATATGTGCTAGGTATCCCATTTAAAATTGTAACCGATTGTAATGCATTTAAAATGACTATGGATAAAAAAGAAATGAGTACAAAAATAGCTAGATGGGCAATAATGTTATCCGATTTTGATTATGTTATTGAACATAGACAGGTAGCAATATGAGAGATGTCGATGCATTAAGTAGGTATCCTATTTGTATGGTAATCCAAGATAGCTTAACTTTAAAAATTATCCAAGCTCAAGAAATCGATGACCATATTAAAACAATAAAAGAAATCCTAAAGGTGAAATCTTATGATGATTATCTTGTTAAAAATGATGTTCTTTATAAATGTGTTAATGGTAATGATTTATTAGTTGTACCGGAAGACATGCAGATGAATATAATCAAGGCCGCTCACGAAAAAGGTCATTACGCAGTTGCAAGAACAGAGAAAAGTTTAGAAAATGATTTTTACATCCCTAAAGTTAAACAAAAAATTGAGAAATGTATAGCAAATTGTGTTCCCTGTATTTTAGTTAATAGAAAATGTGGTAAACAAGAAGGCTTACTTCACCCAATAGAAAAAGAAGAAGCTCCATTACATACGTACCATGTTGATCACTTAGGTCCATTAGAAAGCACTAATAAAAATTACAAACATATCCTTTCGGTCATTGACGCATTCACAAAATTTGTTTGGTTGTATCCCACAAAATCTACCGATGCTGCCGAAGTAATTTCTAAATTAGAAATCCAAAAATCTATCTTTGGAAATCCAGTTCGAATTATATCAGATAAAGGTCCTGCATTTACCTCTAAAGCTTTTGAAGATTATTGCATCAATGAAAATATTAAACATATCCCGATTACCACTGGATTACCCAGGTCTAACGGCCAAGTTGAGCGTCTAAATTCTGTCATAATATCTGTTCTGTCTAAATTGTCTGTCGATAATCCTAAAAAATGGTATACACATGTAAGCAACGTCCAACAGGTGATAAATTCGACTTTTCAGAGAAGTATAAGCACAACTCCTTTTGAATTGATGTTTGGTACTAAAATGAAACGAAAAAATAACATTGAAATTACTAGTCTTCTGAATGCTGAAATACAATCTGATTTTACAAATAATCGCGAAGATATGAGAAAAAATGCTAAAAAACAGATTTTAAAAGTCCAAGAAGAGAACCGTAAAACTTACAACCTCAGACGAAAGAAAGCTAACAAATTTAAGATTAATGATGTGGTTGCTATAAAACGCACACAACAAGGTCCAGGTTTGAAGTTAAAACCAAAATATTTAGGTCCGTACAAAGTCATAAAAGTAAAAAATAATGACACATACGATGTAAAGAAACTTGGATTCAACGAAGGACCCATGGTCACCAGTACATGTGCAGAGTACATGAAGCCGTGGACGGACAAAGCTTAAAAAAAAAAAGAATTTCACCGATTGTGACACTATACCAACTATGACAAACCTGGACTGACAACTAATAAAATTTTAACTTTATTCTCGAAAAGGCGAAAAGACGTAAGGTAAAAGATAAAAGACGTATGAAAGAAGACGAAAAGACGTAAGATAAAAGAAGACGGAAGACGTAAGAAAGAAAAGACGAAAAGACGTAAGGTAATAGAAGATGAAAAGACGTATGAAAGAAGAAGACGAAAAGACGTAAGATAAAAGAAGACGGAAGACGTAAGAAAGAAAAGACGAAAAGACATAAGGTAATAGAAGATGAAAAGACGTATGAAAGAAGAAGACGAAAAGACGTAAGATAAAAGAAGATGAAAGGACGTAAGAAAGAGAAGACGAAAAGACGCGAAAAAAAAATATATGAATTTTTTCAAGAAATAATCTAAGCTTTGATAAACAATTTGAATGATGACTTCTTTTTTTCAATTTAGACTTTGGATGCTGCTGTGTTTTTTTTTTCTTTATCTTTTCAGATGATCCAGCTGCTGTTTCCAGCCAACAAGAATACATTCGAGGACGAATGTCTCATCAGTATGGCCGAAATATGGGAAATCTCCTCCACTATTAGATCTACATATTATTTTCTACGCATCGCAACTCTGATGAACAGGCTCTCAGTGAGGCAGACGATTTTGAAGAAACTATTAATTCCTAAGAAGCCAGACGATTTAAGCGGTAGAAAAAAGAACTGAACGGAAGAAAGGAGAATGGAATGTTTTTAGTTTTAAGTTGGTGTAAAAAGAACGTAAGATGAAGACGAGTTCCCGTATAAGATGTAATTGATTAATTAGAGTTATGATTGTTTGCTTTGTAAATAGTCTTATGTAAATATCTTTTTTGTAAATATTAACGTTTAATATAAGTCATTTAAAAGTTTAAAAACGGTGTCAGAATTTAATTTACCTCCGAGTTTATTTACTTATGTGTTCAAAAGAACTTTTTAAAGAAGAATCTCCATATATATACAGTGTTCTCGCTGACATTTGACCAACGTTAGTGATTTGGCTAATTAAAAATAAAAAAACATTCGCCAAATGAAAAAAAGTATTAGCCAAATAGATTCGCCATGTAGCAAAAAAAAAAAAAAAAATATATATATATATATATATATATATATATATATATATATATAAATACTTTTATAAATACATCCAAAGTTATTCAGACAATACCAATAAAAGAACCAATGAAACCAGTATTGTTACAATCATATTGTTAAAAACAGTATATATATATACATATATATATATATATATATATATATATATATATATATATATATATAAGGTACCCTTCGGTAATAACGCCACGTTAAGGTTCTACCAATTTTCACGGCTTAGTTTTAGATTGTATTTTTCAAACAAATATAGGATCTGATACAGCAACTCATTGACTATCTATATAAAATAAAATAATTTAACAGATATGTATTCATAAAATGTAATGGCGTTTTTTCTTGACCCATGCTATTTGGCGTTATTACCCACCTATATGGGTAATAACGCCATGCAAACAAAACTATGAAATAAGATGAAATAATTGCACGTAGATAGCCCAATTCTAAAAGTACAAACTCTACAAACTTAGAAATTGAAAAATTGCATTCTAAAATATTGAAAATGTTCAATTTTTTGTGAAAAAATACGAAAAATAAAGGTGTGGTGTGGGAGGGGGGGGGGGGGGGGATGAGGCAAAATAATATCAGACGGTGAGCTTCTTTTTGCTTAAAAAGGACCGTTTAAATAGAAAAATGAGAAACATTGCACAGTTTTAACTGTGTTTATTTGAATCAGTATTTAGGGTGTAGCTCGGCCATTGTAGGGAATCAACCGGGGTATTAATGTCAAGGATTGGCGTTATTACCCCGGTATAGTTATTGCGCAGTACATTTTAAATTACAAATTTTCTCGAGAAGATATCCACAATCTTCAACAACATTTTAAAATTACATGAAATGCACTACAAATTTATGTAATTAACAAAGTATTTCCGGATAAAAACATAGTCTTCACATCACAAAACGTATCTCGCAAATTTTAGATCAAGCGTTAATTTTAGTTGTTTGTAAAAACAATAAGACCTAAAAATGAAACAAATTAACTTGAAGCTGTTTTTTGCGATTTATATGACTCAAAACTCTTCTGCGCAGAGCACATGGGTGTCATTTACCTGATTATTTCATAATTATGCAAAATATAAGCACTTGGCGTTATTACCCCGCCTGGCGTTATTACCCCAGAGTACCTTATATATACATCTTTAATCCTGTAATGTAACCCTTTTTTTCTACATGTTCTAAAATAACCTGAGTTTTTATAACTGTGACAGGAATTGATATTAATCTAATTTCAACTATCCGCTACAAATAAAAAAATATGCATACATTAAATATATATATATATGCATATGTATGAAAAATAAAAAATAAAAAGCAAAAATTGAGCACTTGCAATTTGGCGAATCTAATCGCTTGTTTACTCGCCAAATGAAGAATTTAGTCGCAATTTGGCGCTTTGGCGAGCGACAGCGAGAACACTGTATATATACTTTAATGCCCTCATCAATCATTCTCCGTTTCAATTTCATTTCTTTTGAAACGCGTTCATTTGTTTTAAGCTAATTAATTTTTAAGTAAAAATGGAGAAAATATTTTTCAATAATATTAGGACAATTTTCAGATGAAACAGAATTTTAATGCTTTCAATTGATAATTTATTTGTATGGTTTCCTCGTTCCTTTTCTATAATTGGTATCAGGTTAATAACAAAATATACTGCATTCTACGGATAATTTAATCTTATAATTTATCTTTTATTTATTTATTTATTTATTTTTATTTATTTATTTATTTATTTAGCTTCTACTCTTTAAGTTGGTTTAAATTGATTTGAAAAATGATTCATGTTTGAAAATAATTTAAAATGTTGCTACATTGAAGGGTTCGTGATTTTATATATTTTTTTAATAAAAATAAAAATTCTGTTCAAAATACTCTTTTTTGGAAGCCTTTTTTTAAATATATTCTGACTTTATCAAAAAAACGGACCAATGCGTCACATTATATAGTTTCTAAATAAGAGGAACTGCAAACTGGATGCGTTTGATAGCAAAAATGGATTTAAAAATGAGTCAGAAAAAACGCAATTTGTTATTTGAACACGTCCTCAAATTTTCGATCACTTCGGGAAATTCTGTTCAAAATACCTTTTTTGACAAGCTTTTTTAAATATATTCTATCTTTATCAAAAAACTGACCAATGCATCACATTATATAGTTCCTAAATAAGAGGATCTGCCATTTGGGTGCGTTTAAAATCAAAAATGAATTTAAAAATGAGTTCTTAATATAAGCAGTTTGGATTTGAGGTTTTTTCCTGATACTCCTATTTTTGTTTAATTTATTTTTGCTATACGAATTGGTCCTATGAAAAACTTGTCAATACAAAAGTTGTAGATACTTTTGAGAAGTTTTAAAATAAGTTTAAATAGATTTGATAGTTTAAGAATTGATGAAGTTATGGATTTTTGTCTTTTTTCACCCCCTTTTTGTTTTCGTTTTTAATTTTTTTTTATCGGTAAGAACTAGTCCTATCAAAAACTTGTAAATACAAAAGTTTTAGATAATGTTGAGAGGATTTACACAAAATTTAGTTGGATTTGATATTTTGAGAATTGACGAAATTATGAATTTTTTTCTCCCAAAAACCCTGTTTTTTTCGCCTCTTGAGCCCATTTCTAAATTTATCAAAAATCTGCCATGCATAAAATTTTGGCCCATTTTTAAGAAATAATATAAACTTTAAACCGATTCTATATCTATTTTAATTAAAAAGTTATGGCGTTTTTTCGGTTTTCACAAAAACCCTCCCTATTTCCACCCCCTTGGACCGATTTTGCACATTAACGAACTTAGCCGAGATTTTATACCCCTTGATTTTATGTATCAGTTTGGAAGAGATTGGAGCAGAACTATAGAAGTTATCGTGTCCATAAGAAAGTGATATATATATATATATATATATATATATATATATATATATATATATATATATATATATATATATATATATATATATATATATAATTTTTTACTAATGGTAGTTTTGGGGTCTAGAGGTCACGATCGGCGTAGATCTGCAAAAATTTTTCAGAAATTCCAACATTGGAGCGACCGCAATAGGTAGTATTTCATACGGAATCCACCTAAAAATACATTAAATAAAGAATACTGCCCAGTTAAACTGATGGCATTGAGCTCACAGGCTACAAATACTAATTGTACATTAAAGCCTTATATTTTCAAGGGTTAATTCCGTTCGAAAAAAAAAAATTAAGAAAGGGAAACAGCTCTCCCCTTTCCTCTTTTTTTATACTTAATCATTGAACCTCCTATACTATCAAAGACATCCTTTATCATATAAAAAATCTATATCCAAAATTCAGAGCAAATTAGATAATTCTTAATAAAAACCCATTTAGCATTTATATAATTTAAAAGGAGTTATCCCCCTCTTTTATACTTAACAATTAAACTTCCAAAACTATTCAGAGATTTGAACGAAATCTGAAAATTCTGCTTGAAAAACCCATTTATATAAATTAAGGGGGGGGGCATTAGAACCCCTGTTCCCCCTATTTATACTTATTCAATGAACACCTAATAACAGTCACGGAATCGCCTCATCAGAATGATCCTAATCTAAATTTTGAACGAAAACTTAATTCTGCATGAAAATCCCATTTATATCAACTAACGGGGGGGGCATTAGAGCCCCTGTTCCCCCTATTTATACTTATTCAATGAACACCTAATAACAGTCACAGAATCGTCTCATCAGAATGATCCTAATCTAAATTCTGAACGAAAACTTAATTCTCCATGAAAATCCCATTTATATCAACTAACGGGGGGGGGGGAGATTAGAACCCCTGTTCCCCCTATTTATACTTATTCAATGAACACCTAATAACAGTCACGGAATCGCCTCATCAGAATGATCTTAATCTAAATTTTGAACGAAAACTTAATTCTGCATGAAAATCCCATTTATATCAACTAACGGGGGGGGGGCATTAGAACCCCTGTCCCCCTATTTATACTTATTCAATGAACACCTAATAACAGTCACGGAATCGCCTCATCACAATGATCCTAATCTAAATTTTGAACGAAAACTTAATTCTGCATGAAAATCCCATTTATATCAACTAACGGGGGGCATGAGCCCCCCGTTCCCCCTCTTATACATATGAAATGAACTCCAAAAACTGATCAGGGAAGCACCTTGTCAGGATATACCTACATATAAAATTTCAAGTGGATCGGATATTTTTATCATGAGTTATCGCGTTACGCACGAACGTACATACATACAGAACGGACGGGCACATAAGCTCTCAGGCTATGATAGCCTGTGAGCTAAAAAGCCGCGTGTCTGAATATTTTTCATTATTTTTCTTTTCTGTGCAACAATGGAAGTAATCCGATTGCCACTGTTTTGAAGAAATTTCATTAAAAAAAAGCTTTTAAAATAAAAACTAACATATAAAAATAAAAATAAATTTTAAAAACTAGCTAGAATGAGCATATTTACGTATGAACAGATTTCATTTAAAAAAACTAGGGGGGCCCCGCCCCCCTGCTCGCTATGCTCGCCAACCCCCCGCGTAATCGCTTCGCGATTCCAAATTATTGGCTACCCCTGCTTGCTGCACTCGCCAATACCCCATGGTATGAATAAGCAGT
Organism: Maratus speculifer; assembly: GCA_964019185.1. Classification (NCBI taxonomy): domain Eukaryota; kingdom Metazoa; phylum Arthropoda; class Arachnida; order Araneae; family Salticidae; genus Maratus; species Maratus speculifer. The sequence goes on along the minus strand of OZ025300.1, from coordinate 90,095,061 downwards.
TGCAGACCTTTCAAATGATGTGTCACACGACTGGTGTTGTAAAGAAATTAAAAATATGCCCCCCCCCCTGGGCGGCAGAGTGGAAGGCGACACAAAAGGCATCCATAATATCAATAAGCAGCTGCAGACCTCTCAAATGATATGTCACACGACTGGTGTTGTAAAGAAATTAAAAATGTGCCCCTTGGGGGGCAGAGTGGGGGTGACACACAAGACATCCATAAAATGAATAAACAGTTGCAGACCTTTCAAATGATCTGTCACACAATTGGTGTTGTAAAAAAATTACAAAATGCGCCCCTCTGAGGGCAGAGGGGGGGGGGTTACACACAAGATATCCATAATATGAATAAGTAGTTGCAGACCTCTCAAATGATGTGTCACACAATTGGTGTTGTAAAGAAATAAAAATGTGCCCCCCCCGGGGGGCAGAGTGGGGGATGACACACAACACATCCATAATATGAATAAGCAGTTGCAGACCTTTCAAATCTTGTGTAACACGACTGGTGTTGTAAAGAAATTAAAAATGTGTTCCCCCTGGGGAGCAGAATGGGGGATAACACACAAGACATCCATTATATGAATAAGCAGTTGCAAACCTCTCAAATGATGTATCAAACGACTGGTGTTGTAAAGAAATTAAAAATTTGGCGAAATATTACAGTTATCGCCAAGTTGGCGTCACTTTTGACAACTAATTTTGATCGCCAAATTTGGCGATATATCGCCAAGTTGGCGACAAACTTGGCGATTGTTGGCGATGGTAACCTTTCCTCTCTTTATGGTAACCAATACGGCGATGCATAGACGGAGCCCTTTCCTGATTGGTCTATTCGACTCATGGAAGGAGTGGACAACCCGGATTCGTTACTTCCGGAAATCTTCCACATCAGCATCATTCCAGGAGTCATTCCTTTTATGGCTAGTTTTTTTTTTTACTACTAGGGGGGCCCCGCCCCCCTGCTCGCTATGCTCGCCAACCCCCCGCGTAATCGCTTCGCGACTCCAAATTATTGGCTACCCCTGCTTGCTGCGCTCGCCAATATCCCATGGTATGAATAAGCAGTTGCAGACCTTTCAAATGATGTGTCACACGACTGATGTTGTAAAGAAATTAAAAATGTGCCCCCCTGGGGGGCAGAGGGGGAGGCGACACAAAAGACATCCATAATATGAATAAGCAGCTGCAGACCTCTCAAATGATGTCACACGAATGGTGTTGTAAAGAAATTAAAAATGTGCCACCCTGGGGGGGCAGAGTGGGGGTGACACACAAGACATCCATAAAATGAATAAACAGTTGCAGACCTTTCAAATGATGTGTCACACAATTGGTGTTGTAAAGAAATTACAAAATGCGCCCCCTCTGAGGACAGAGGGGGGGGGGGGGTTACACACAAGATATCCATAATATGAATAAGCAGTTGCAGACCTCTCAAATGATGTGTCACACAATTGGTGTTGTAAAGAAATTAAAAATGTGCCCCACTGGGGGGCAGAGTGGGGGATGACACACAACGCATCCATAATATGAATAAGCAGTTGCATACCTTTCAAATGATGTGTCACACAACTGGTGTTGTAAAGAAATTAAAAATGTGACCCCCCTGGGGAGAGCAGAGTGTGGGGGTGACACACAAGACATCCATAATATGAATCAGTAGTTGCAGACCTTTCAAATCTTGTGTAACACGACTGGTGTTGTAAAGAAATTAAAAATGTGTCCCCCCTGGGGAGCAGAATGGGGGATAACACACAAGACATCCTTTAAATGAATAAGCAGTTGCAAACCTCTCAAATGATGTATCAAACGACTGATGTTGTAAAGAAATTAAAAATTTGGCGAAATATTACAGTTATCGCCAAGTTGGCGTCACTTTTGACAACTAATTTTGGTCGCCAAATTTGGCGATATATCGCCAAGTTGGCGACAAACTTGGCGATTGTTGGCGATGGTAACCTTTCCTCTCTTTATGGTAACCCATATGGCGATGCATAGACGGAGCCCTTTCCTGATTGGTCTATTCGACTCATGGAAGGAGTGGACAACCCGGATTCGTTAGTTCCGGAAATCTTCCACATCAGCATCATTCCAGGAGTCATTCCTTTTAAGGCTAGTTTTTTTTTACTATAGAAGGATAGAAGGATAATAATAAAATTGGCCCACTAGGAAGTTCAGGGTTGATGACTAAAAAACAGCCTGGCCTTTTAAATATGTAGGTAATGCATTATTTCCTACATATAATAAATACAATATAATACAATTTATTATAACTACGTGAAAATTATGATTAGTTTAGAATTTTTTCATGCAATTTAATTCGAATTTTTGTTCACAGCAAGTTGAGCTGTCACGCAAAAATCCAGTTTATTGAAAAACATGCACATTATCTATATGTAACTCTGTCGCACAAAAAAATAGCATTTTAAAACAGGAATAACAATAAAAAATATCTTTCTATAACCCTTTTTTATCTTTCAACAACACTTGGATGATTGCATAAAATTTGGTTCCACAGCAACCATCAAGCGAGTGTAATTTGCAAAAAGTACAAAAGGAATGAGAGAGCTTTATGCAGTCAGGTGCTGACTGGTTGGATAACCATTCCAACTTTCGGCTGCTAATCTTCATTATTCATTAATGCAACACTAATTTTTTTGTCCCGTTATGGATATTTACGCATCGCCGATTTGTATTCAAGGCATGTGTAAATCGAATTAAGCATATATATATTTGATACCTTAATTCAAAACCAGGGTGCGGAAAATTGCTGCAGACGCTATTGAGAAGCACTCTAGTAAATTAATATAATATGGTAATGTAAAACAGAACTCTTTTACACACATAGCAATTTCAATATTATTATATATATATATATATATATATTTTTACCAAAATGGCAATGATAACAAAATCGTCTGCTCTAGGTAACCTCGCCGACTACGTGTTTGGAATAGCTAAATCATGCTTTCGAATTTTAAAATTAATTAATGAATTTCTTTTTGTTCCAGACAGCTGATTGGATAATTTTCGTTGCTCCTGCATGTAGAAAATTTCTGTCAATTAGGTTTTAGTGGCTAAATGCATCTCCAATGGTGTAAAGTGGATTCATAATGGGCGGAGCCTTATATATATGTATATTTACTTCTGTCTAAAAATACTTTTGAAACACTTCAAACGTAATATTTCTATTTAAAATACCTTTCACAATCTTGTTGCAAAGTGGTGACATTTGTTGTCATTTGAAGACGTGTAAGGAGACTTAAAATGGCCCTGTAAAACGTTTCATGGAAATTTTACAATATTACATTAGAGTGACTTTAAATATAACTAATATAGCTGACGATTAAAAAAAAAAATTCCTTGGTCATTCCATTTTTGAAAAGAGAAAAAATAAAGTTGAGAACTTTTATCTGTATTTCGTATGCAAAAATTTTAAAATAAAGAAGTTAGAAACAGTCAGTAAGGGGTATAAACAAAATTGCTTGTCCATCATGGAATGTTTTTCCATTTTTGGTCAACAATGTTCGATGTACTTTTTCATGGTTCTGTTATGTTGTTCTTTAGTCTGCTTGAGGGCTACGACTCCGATGACCACTCAACCACCTACCACGCTTCCTCCGCTGAACTCATTTTATACAAAATTCAGTGCATCCTTACATCGACGAGGTAAAAAGTTGGATGTCAAGCCCTTTGTTGTGATGCCAGGTAAATAGTTTGTATTTCCGAGTCTTTTGTAAGTTTCCTTTCTGCCCATAAAGAGCAGTGATTCCCAATCTTTTTAGAGAAGCGACTCAATAAAATTTTCTTACCATTAACTAAAAATTGGAATTACTACAAATTATACACATTTCCAGCATTTTTTTTTTTTTTTTTTTTTTTTTTTTTTTTTTTTTTTTACATATATATAAAATTTATTTTTCTTATGTGCTTTATTCACTTAACTATTTCTTTTTTTTTTTTTTTTTTTTTTTTTTTACGTACAATAAATTAAAAATATGGATAAACACCACTTTTTTTAAGTTAAAATATTCGTAGTATTTAGTCTAAATATTTCTGTCATTAAATAGTGTGAAAAATATTAAATAATTTGAAAAAAAAATTATTGGTGTCAAAAAGCTTCAAGTGATGGATATAGAAAACTCTTCTTGCCCGTGCAACGTACGAGCAAATCTGTTAAATGGTTAAAGCAATTAAAAATTAAAAGAAAAGAAACTGCTATGATAATTTCCAATTCTATTTTTTTCTTTGCGAATGTTTAAAATGTTACTTCGACGGGGAATTCAAGATAAATAATAGAAATAGATAGACTAGTTTCTTACCAAAGAAATAATAAGAGATACACTAAAGTATTATATAAGGTTGTCAGAAAAAGAAAAAGATTTTTATTGACAGTAAATAGCTTTGGTTTTATTGCGCTAATACGCTATTTGCGCTTTTATATCATACATGTAAACTATGTTGAATCTGCCAGTAATGTTTTCGATAACAGATTTTTTTTAAGGTTATCAAATTATAAATTTAATTATATTTTCAAACTGCATTTATATTACATTATTCGGTACTATTTCATTATCCCATTGACCAAAAAACTATCCTCAAATGATAAGATTAAATGCCAACAATGAATGACCGTAAATGTTACATTCATTTAACACTAAACATGATACATACGTTTGTAAGGTCATCAAATAATTTTTAATGACTTTTTATTTGTGTTTTTATTAGTGTGTTATTTATTTGTTCTTTCGTTATTCAAAATAAAAATTATATCAATTTTTATAATTTGGTGAATAGTTTGGTGAAAATGGTCGACGGGATGATTAGTAGTACCCATTATTCTATTAACATTGTTTAACAAAATTTGCAGTCATATAATAGCATTATGAATGAAAAATTAATTGAATTGTAAGAACAAAAATAAATCAAGACGTAGTACAATTCAATGATAATCATGAAAATTTTATTAATGGACTCCATACAAAAATAAATATGTGTATGATAGCATAAAGAAAAATAATAAACAACCCAAATATTAAAACATACTATGCATATATACTAAATTAAAAATTTTATGATGTAGATACTTACATTCTATAATAATGTCAAGTTAAAATTGTCAATCCTACTGAAGAATTTGTGAAATTATACAACTCTTTCAAGATTTTTGTCATCGTGATCGGAAACAAGTTATTATTTTTTTTTTTTTTTACATTTGATGTGCATATGTATAATTTTTTTTTTCTTTCTGAAAAAGATAACATTTTGAAGCAAACTAAAGAAAAAGAAAGAAAATTCAAACTATCAAAAGTAAAATTTGGTAGAAAAACTGAAGAAATCGATTTTAAGATTTTAAATTTATCTACACCGATAAATAATAACTAACGAAAAAAAAAAATGAATGTGATCCATTTCTTCCAACAAAAAACTTTTAGAGAATTTTTCGAAATTGTCGCACACTATTTATTTTTAACGCGTTAATATTTTTCAAAAAACAACCTTTTAGTAAGAAATAAGAGAAAAATAAACACAAGTTGAATGTAGATTCTGCCATTGCAGAATTCAGTTTCGCCTCCGATTTAAAAAAAAAAAAAAAATCGATAGAGGTCTTTTAGAAGGGCGAGCCCGTTTAGAATGCAATGAACTAACTTCATTTTTCTTGTGTTTATCAATATAATAGCAAACAGAACGGCGTGAAATACCCAATTGATTAGCAATTTCTCTCTGAGACATTGGAATTGCGGAATAATAAAGAGATACAATTTGACGTGCTACTTCTTCATTGACTAGATTCATCAAAAACGGATTTTTTCTTCAGTTTAAAAGCTTTTTTATAGACTCTGAGAAAAAGGAAATGCATTTTAACAATAAAATTGTATGAATGTCTCGTTATAACGCCAGATTACGAAACTAGTCTTTGTGCCTACTGTAATACTTACCCATCATGGATATGCATTATATAATATATGAAAATAAAATATGTGAAAACTATTTATAAAATGCATTGCAATTCCAAAACAAAATTTAAACGTATATTTAAATATTCTTAATATACATAGTAATGCTCCATTAATGAATTGCTGATGAACCCATTTCGACAAGTTACGTAAAATACCAAACTACACAAGTAGTACTAGATTACGTAAAAGAAACATCCTTATAACTCCAAAAACAATAATCATATTAACTAACAGTTTACTGCATCAGATTAAGCGTCTCATTTCCAATTAAAACATGTCTTTGAATTGAAATTTGAAGAAAATACAGGGTCATGAAAAATCGAAGAATGTGGAAAACAGGATTACAAATATCTCGGCAACTATTAATCCCATCGATTTCGTTCTTGATGCAAAATTTGTGTTATTTTATTGCCTTTTACGCCCTTTCCTTAAAAAAACGAAAATTTTTATGTACATTTTATCAGAACGAATTTTTCGAGAGTCCGAAAAAAATAGTTCCAGATAATCGAGGTTACTGATATTAAATAGGCTTCGTCCTATTCTTACTTATTAAGTACATACAAAATTTTAAGTCTCTATCTCCATTTGTTCGTGAGATAGAGCGTTTGCAAACAGACGGACGGAATTTTTTTTTTTTTTTTTTTTTTTTTTTTTTTTTTAAATATATTTTTCGGAATCTCCAGTATCTGAATAGTGTAAATCCGTCATTTTTTTTTTTTTTTTTTTTTTTTTTTTCGATTTTCAAAACGTTTGCAAGACTTATCCTATGCTACGTAGGTAAGTAAAAGTGCGCCACAATTTTTGAAACGACCCTTTTTAGCTTGTCTGAAAGAAATAGCATCGAAGGTTAATAAAAAATTTAATTTATTATTTAAAAGTGATTTTTTTACGTGTTCATTATTTTATTCATTTGATGCCATATATTTTTAAAATATTAACATATTTTTTATAGCGCATTTTCCAATGAAATAAAATTGATCATAATAGCATTGTAATAATGCTGCGCAATTTATTTTTTAAGCTTCTATAGCATATGGTGAAGAAAACAACTGCAAAGTGATTATTGATAAAAATCCCTATTAACTCCGAGGAGCTGCTTTTTCCCTTTCTAAATTATTCTAAATTAAAAAAAAAAAAAAAAAAAAAAAAAAAAAAAAAACTAAACTAAATTTTCTTCTGTAATATTTCCAATACAAATGCAAAAGAATTACAAGTTTTTAACATAAATAAAAATATTTTAAAATAAAGACTTGGAAATCTTTACAGGGAATTTGATATAAGATAAGGAAAATGTTTATAAAATGAAAACCGAGAAACTCAGTCAACTCCATTTAACCGAAAACTACACACAGAGAAAATTTTTGTTGAATCAATAAAAATTTGTTTGGTCCAAGAAATCTTCCCATTTAAATATGGGTCAATGGAAATTTTATTTAAATAAACAAAAAAATTATTGTTTTTTTTTTTTTAATTTTGCGTCTACAATTTTCATTCGAAATGCATAATAACGTAATAATAACATCATTAATCCGTCACAATTTGAAAAGCTTTTATTATCCAAAAATTAGGTTAATCCTTTATAGCTATATAAGTCAATTAAACAAAATTACGTGAGAGATTTATGGCTACTCCACACCAATTTCAATTTTGCAAAAACAACAAAATTTTGTTGGAATTATAAATTGAAAATACAAGACTTTAGTAAGACTCAAATAAAATTGATGAAATTTTGTTAATATTTTATAAGAGCGTTAACAATAATTTTTTTGTCTGAGCAACAAAACCGATTTTTTACTTTAACCAAAAAATTCGCTTAAAACAACCAAGATGTACTCAACAAAACATGTTTTCTAGTTTTAATCAATTCCCTTTTTCTGGGTGTAGCGTAAATTTAGAGAGACTCTCGCTTTTTTTTCCTGTGTTTTTACAGAAATATTTAACAGTGTACAACTTACAAGAAAAACGTGTAATATGGAAACTAATAGCGAGGTAAGTAATAGAATCAGATACATTAAAAGTTTAAAAACATATATATGCATATACTTAAAAGTTGTCCACATCACAAAAGTCTCGAATAAAATATTTTTTTTTTTTTTACTTTTATGTACAGCTTACAAAATACTCAAAAAGTTTTACATTAAAATGACACAAGCTCTATGCAAATGCGAAAATTAAATCAAAATCGTTTCTTTCTACCGTCTGTGATTTTCGTACCTTCTGCTAGAATTTAAATGCATTTATTAGAATGTATTCAATTCAAGATTTATCTTATTTAAATTGAAGTACCTGGTATTTTTTTATGATAGATGAAATTCTGAAACTTTGTACAATGTTTTTCATTTATGTATTAATTGTCTTCGATATTTTTGTTTTGGCAGAAAGTTTTAAATGTGTGATTCCCGTAGTAAAAAAAATACACACCTACACACATAAAAAAAGAAAAAAAGAAAAAAAAGAAAAAAGAAAAAAAAGAAAAGAAAAAAAAGAAAAGAAAAAAAAAAGAAAAAAATTATGCATCAGGTATAAATTATGAAACATTTTCCAACAGTTCCAGAATACTTTAAAATTTTTTTTTTTCATTTAATAAGTTAAACAAGTTGGAAATTGCACGTGAAGCGTAGCAAATGAGGTGCGTTCGTACGATAACGAAGTTTTAAAACTATCGCTCTCATATATCAGTCTCATAAAATTGTAAGTTAATTACAATTAAAATGCGCACCAAACAATGTTCTCCCTACACCAATATGTAATGGAATACTTTTGTGTGGCCTTGTAAATCAATAACAAATGTTTTTTGCACCACAGATTATACAAAATGTATATTATAATATGTACTTTATAGATACGTATCAATTTTATTATGTTCGAATGAGTGTAACACCATTACAATGCATTTGAAATATTTTTCCCTATTGACCGTAATGTAACAGAATACTTTTGATTGTCCCTGTAATTGAACTATGCATCCGATTTGGATAAAATTTGAAATAGCTCAAAAAAATTATGTAATAATGATGTATTTTAAATTTCAACCGATTAAAATACATTTGAAACTTTTTTCCCCATTGGCCGTAAAGTAACGGAATACTTTTGATTGTCCCTGTAATTGATCTATGCATCCGATTTTCATAAAATTTGAAATAACTCGACAAAATTATGTAATAATTATATATTTTAAATTTCAAACGATTCGGTTGGGTAGTTTTTGCGTTGTTATATGTGGACGGTCGGACTGAACGACAACTATAGGTGCTGCGTATTTACATAATTACGAACGCACCTAAAAAGATACCTATGAAAGCATTTTAGAAAACACATAACACATTTGAGAACCATATTTCAACAGTTACTGCGCATTGCCGGGATTTTAAATTATCAACATATCTACATCGTAAATGTATCAACTACATCATAAATGTATATAAATTTCATTGTGTTTAAAAATATGTAATATTATAAAATTACATTGAAAATAATTTGTTTTCATAGACCATTATATAATGGAATATTTTTTAATACTACGTAAATGAACAATGAATGCTACACACTTCATTTTCAGCAGAGATCGTATTATACTAAACTTCAATTACATAACATGTCATGGAAAATTTCTACAACATACATTAATTATGTACTAATCCGAGTATATTTACGCGAGTTCAACCACAGACAGATGGCAGATATACGCCAAAGAGAGAACCGAAATCATAAACGCTTTTCAGCAAAGTTGGGAAATGTTAAAAATACCTTTTTTCTTTTTAATTTATTTACATTTTCGAGATTTGATTACATTAAATATTTACTGAATTATTCTAAGTAAAAAAAAAAAAAAAAAAAAAAAAAAAAAAAAAAAAAAAAACAATTTTTAAACTAAATTTTTTTTTTGTGATATTTTTAATACAATTGCAAAAGAATTTTATAAGTATGTATTTTTAATTACAAGTTTTTAACAAAAATAAAAATATTTTAAAATAAAGACATGGAAATCCCTACAGGGAATTGGAAATAAGAGAAGGAAAAAGTCTGTAAAATGAAAACCAAGAAACTCAGTCAACTACATTTAACCGAGAACTACACTGTTAAAAATAAATCTGTGAATTCCAGGTGAAACTACCGGCAGCAATGTAGCCGAACTTTTACCGTTCCGTTAGTAGATTTTCCGTTGTGGGAAATACAAGAAGGGAAAACTCCGGTGTAAGAATCAGTAACTTTCCGTTACAAAGTTTGATTTATAATAGTAATAATTTAATATATTTTTTAAAAATGATTTACCGATTAATCTTCAAAGAATTCGAAATCACCGAGGGATTTTAAGCTCCTATGTTATTTTACTTAATTGTTATTTTGGATAATTTAGTTCACGCCGTCCTCAGGATCGAACTCGGGACCTGCAGATTGCGGAACAAATTCTTACGAACTGAGCCGAAGTTGCTGATGCCAAACGGTCCAAAGTATGTCTTTTATGAGTTAGTGGGAAAATCTGTTGTGCTTTTTAAAGATTTCCTTTCAAATATATTCCTTAGAATGTTTGTAATCAGATCATTTTAGATTGATGCATAATACTTATTATTTTTTTAAATAATTTTTAATTTTTTAAATAGTTTAAATAAAAAAAATCACTGTTTAAAACCACTGTTTTTTTATAAAAAAATTTTTATTAACAATTTTTTTACAAATATATATATATATATATATATATAGATAGATAGATAGATATAGATATTTTTTTGAAATTGTCGTATACTATTTATTTTTTTATTTATTTATTTTTCAGATAATAAATTAAAAGATATTTAATAAGAAAAAAAGAGAAAAATAAACAGAAAAAATGTAACTTTAAAAGGAATTTTTTATGTTTCATTATTCCACGGCGCCAATGGGACTCGAACCCACAATCTGCGTTCGCGGGCGATTAGCGGTGTGGTGCCTTGACCACTCGGCCATGGAGCTCCCCACACAGCGGAGTGTCTCCGTTTTTTGTTTTAATTTCCATCCGTTTCGTTATTTTCAGGAAATATGATGGAATTTTGTGATTTGTAACGGAAAATACCCTTTTGTTGTTAAAAGGGAGCTTTTCTGTGAAATTCAGGAAAAAAAGTTCGTGAATTTCAGAATTTTTTTAACAGTGTAGTTTAAAATTACAGAGACTCTCGCTTTTTTTCCTGTGTTTTTACAGAAATGTTTAACAGTGTACAACTTACGGGAAAAAAGTATAATATGGAAACTTTACTTGCAAGAGAAGTAATAGAATCAGATACATTAAAAGTTTAAAAATATGTATATGTATCGACTTAAAAGTGGTCCATATCACAAAAATCTCGAATAAAATGACATTTTTTTACTTTTATGTACAGCTTACAAAATACTCTAAAAGTTTTATATTAAAATGACACAAGCTCCATGAAAATGCGAAAATTAAATCAAAAATGTTTTTTTTCTACCGTCTGTGATTTTCGTATAAATTTCTGCCAGAATTTAAATGAATTTACCAGAAGGAATTTAATTCAATATTGATCTTATTTAAATTGAAGTACCTGGTATTTTTTATGATAGATGAAATTATGAAACTTTGTACAATGTTTTTCATTTTTATCATAGCAAACGCGGTAGCGTTTGGTATAATATGTTTAAGAAATGGAAAATGCACACGTCTTTTTGAAATTTCTGGTGATCCAGTTGACGTACAACAATATTTTTTTTTTCCCTTTTTTAGGTGCGTTCGTAATTATGTAAATACGTAGCACCTCTTGTTGTCGCTCAGTCCGTCCGTCTGTCTGTCTGTCCGTCCGTCTGTCTGTCTGTCCGTCCGCATATAACAACGCAAAAACTACCCAACCGAATCGTTTGAAATTTAAAATACATAATTATAACATAATTTTGTCGAGTTATTTCAAATTTTATGAAAATCGGATAGATAGATCAATTACAGGGAAAATCAAAAGGATTCCGTTACATTACGCTCAATGGGAAAAAAAAAATTCAAATGCATTTTAATCGTTTGAAATTTAAAACATGATTATTACATAATTTTATCGAGTCATTTCAAATGTTATGAAAGTCGGATGCATAGATCATTTACAGGGACAATCAAAGGTATTCCATTACATTAAGGTCAATGGGAAAAAAGATTCAAATGCATTTTTATGATGTTACACTCACTCGAACATAATAGAATTGGCATGAATCCATGAAATAGATACTAAAATATGCATCCTGTATAATCTGTGATACAAAGAATTTTATTATTAAATTACAGGGCCACACAAAAGTATTCCATTACATAATGCTATATGGGGAAACATTGTTTGGGGCGTGTTTTATTTATATTCAACTATTTCACATTTTATGAATAAGATATACGTTTCTGAGGTGTAATAAAAATTACTTTCTGCATATTTACAGAAACACAAAGATTTCGACTACTATACTGTATTCGAAGTACGCTCTACTATATCAACAAGATCTGAATATTTTTAAAACTTCGTTATCGTACGAACGCACCTTCATTTGCTACGTTCACGTGCAATTTCCAACTTGTTTAAAGATAGAACTCGAAGAGATGAATAAAATGATAGCATTAAAAAAATTATCGTAGTTTACCGTAGTTTTTTATTTAACTTTTAACGAAAAAATGAAGACGTAAAATTCAACAAGCGATAGCTAATGATCCTGTGGATGGGTTAACTTCATTTTTGGTTTATTTTAATCCTTTTGGTAAAACTTAAAATAGATTTCTTTTGCATCTTTGTATGTTTGACGATCGCTGAGAGAATCGAATTTATGTCTTAAAGCTCCAGTTGAACATTGTTTCTTGTTGTTGCTGTTGTAGTTTTTTTTATTCATTGCCACCAAGTTTAAATAAATATAATTTTTTTATGTATGTAACATAATTTATTCAAATCAAATAAATCACGTGATAAACATAGTTATTTGTTTTTATAGCGAAACATTTAGTTTCAGTTCTTTGAATAAAATTGTGGTCGCACTCTAATTTTGTTCGTTCAACTCCTTGGTTTATTTTTCAGACATCATGCATTTTATATGGCAATGCAATAACTTTCTTAATTATTCTAGTACAAGAAGAAAATTTTGACAGCAGCAAATATTTTGCTTTTTAAGATATTAAAAAAATCTTCAGTTTTTATCAAAAAATTTCAATGACAAGTATTAAAAACTACTTATATTAACATTGAATTTATAATAAACAAATAAATAAAAATTGATGATCTCCCTCGGGTTTCCATTCATTTCCCTATGATTGGGAAATTTTAATGTCGAATCAGCTGCTTTTAAATAACTACTGGGTTTTTATATGTTTGATTAAACAAGATCAGTTAAACAGTGAAATTTATTTGCAGTTATTCAGTGAAAAATCTTTGACTTCTGGTATTTTTTGAACAGCGGCATAAGAAAAATATTTAAGTAAGGGGTTTTTAATGTATCGTTTAAATTTGATGTAACTTTCACTAAATTTTTCTTTCTCTTTTTAATATTTACGTAAAAATACTTTTATTGTTTGAAAGGAACTATTATTTGTGTCGTTTAATTCACAACAATAGTTAAAAAGTTCATATCACAATATGAAGTAAATGTCTCGTCTAAATATTTTTTTAAAATTTTAACTGCTTTGCAATATTATTGTTTGTCTATTTTAAATATGATGTATTTCTTTCTATTTACAGCGGTTAACCCGTTTTAATGTATTTATTACTTTTATATTTTCTTTCTTTTTTATATTCACAAGTAAATATAGTTTTATAATGTAATATTCAATATTTCCCCCCTCTTAACTTGTAATTATTTAATTCTCATTTATTAATTTATTTTTTTCATGTTTGAATTAGTCGCGTGTAAATACTTTTTTTTATTTAAAAAAAAAAAACTTTATTTGTTGATTGTTTAGCAACAATTTAAAATAATAATCTTTTCTAAAATATGTAAACAATATCTTTTAAAAGGCTCAAAATTTGAATTTAAAATGGAAAAGAAAATCATCAAAAAATGAGACAAATTAAACAAATAAGTGCAGTTTGCACACCGGAACTTCTAATGTATTAAATGATCTAAAAAATTTTAAATCCCTAAGCATAGTTTTTACTAAGATATATATACATTTTAACGTCTGAATTTAAAATATTTAATTAGGAAACACTAGACAGACTTTAATACAATTTTTAAAAACATACATGTTTTGTATGTTTAAAAAAATTGTATTAAAGTCTGTCTAGTGTTTCCTAATTAAATAAATAGTTTTTGCTCCTATAAAACTTTTTTAGGGAACGATTTCGACCAATTTTAACATTAAATATCTCTTAAAATAATGGTTTGATTTAAAAACTGTCTACATGAGCGAATTTATCAAATGTATTTGATACAATTTTGTAACAATTTGAAAGTAAATATGTAAAATCGTTGCAAAGTTTTGTTGAATTAATTGAAATTTTATGAAAACCCTGTCACTATTTAATAAAAGTTTTCTACAATCTATCAAATCCTATCATTCATAAATATTTCAGTCATGCCCCATGATAGGTAATAATTCTAGGTTGCCATGGTGATTATACCCCATTTAAGAGGTAATAATATTATTTTTGTATTACTGAGATTAATATAAAAATCGTTATAAATTTTCAAATCATGCATTTTTGCATATTAGTGCAGCAGCTCTTACACCAAGTTCTGAATATTTTTAAAACGTCGTTATAGTAAGAACGCACTTCATTTGATAGGTTTGACGTGACATTTTCGACTTGTTTATTCATTTGTGTTATTTGAAAACTTTCAATTGCTGTTTGTATAAAGTTAAATATTACTCAAGGTGTGGTAAAAAACAGTTATTCGAAGAACTGATGTTGAGGCTCTTGATCTGCAGATTTACTAATTTTAGAATTGGGAGATACCGTAATCACCATGAGTACTGTATTATATTTTCATTTCTCGTTTTTAACCTAAAGATTTCATTTTTTCTGGTAGATGTTTCCGTCATCCAATGCCTGGGGCTATGCCTTCAGCGCCAGCAAGGCAGCAAGTCCCGTGTATGTCGCTCCTTCAACTTCGCCGACCGCACTTGCTACATGCTCAACACGTACGTCTGCGACGGAGATCGAGAACTGAAAGACGCCCCCGGATTCTCCTATTACGACCTCAGCGACGATTTCTCCAAGGAGGTGAGTCTATGTCGATGAATCCCCGAAGTTAAAATATCAGTTTCTGAAGACAAGGTAGGCTATTTTATTGAGCACAGACTGTTACCTCATCGAATTCACGGATGAAAATTTATAATTAATTAAATCTCGATTCCCATATTAAAACGCAATCGGTCTGCCAAATCATATCTTAGTAGAAAACACCTAAAAACCCAATTTTAACGGTTGACCCGTAGGCTTACCATTGGCTTTCCTGCATCCAAAAGTATGAAAACATGGAGGACTGGGAGTAGGAAAACATAATGGTAAACCTATGAGTCAACCGATAATATAACTAATCCTAGATTTTCATCCATGAACTCGATAAGGTGATTGTCTGTGCTGCCGCCACCCGGTCTAGTCATCACCCCCCCCCCCTCCTTCCATACTTAAATTTCTATCCCATCGACATCGACAACTTTTTGGGTAAACATTAAGCCAACTTTTAATTTTAGCCAATTTTCAAGGAAAAAGGTACCTCAACATCGACTATAATAACCTACACTTCCATATAATCCTATGATGCATAGGATCACATGTGGGTCTAGATCAGCAATACTTAACCTGTGGGCTGTATCTGGCCCTGTAAACTTTTATATGCCAGGTCACGACTTAGCTGAACATATTTTCCGGTATGAGATGGAATTTCGAGATTTTCTTATGCAAAAGAAAGTAATCTTACTCTTCGACTGAAAAGTTGAAAATGGCCTTTCAGGGAGGGAGACGGGAAATAGCGGCCTTTCAATGGAGTTTGAAATTAACATATAGCCTGTAGCCAAAAAATTATAAACCATAAATAACGGTCTTTATGAGAGGTGATCTCCTTATAAAGGAGGTCTTTCAGGGAGGTTTCACTGCATTTGTTATGTTTTTTTAAATCGTTTTGCCGTTCTGTCTATTAAAGTGCATTTAAAAATAATCCTTTTTTTCAGGTGGACTTCATAAGATCGAAGCAATGTGAATACAAGGGAAAATGCTCCAACAGATGCCGTAAGTATTTTCATTAGTCAATCGTTTTTCAATCAAAAAAATGGAAATTAAGGCATGGTAGGTATGGAACGTAAATATTACTGTTCAAAACTGCTGGTACGCCATGCTCTATCTGTCACATATATGCAATGTTTGTCGCCAAGGAGTGAAAGATATATTTTAGTTTGTTATATTTAAAAGTTATATTTGAAATTATAATGTTAAAATTTGAAAGTTATATTTTATATTATGTATTTCTGACTTGAATTTCAATTCCTACTGTAAGTTAGCACGTGGAAATTGACGGTTCTTTTTCTACCATTCTTTACATTATGAATTTGTACCCTTGATATGGCATTTCTCTCGGGCAACAATTAAAGTGTTGTCCCTAAAAAATGACGTTCCGTTAAATAAGACAGTCGTAAAATGAAGCAAATGTATCCTTGTACGGTTAAATAAGGATAATCATCACTGCAATTTTTTTTCTAAACATCGCACATTTTTTATAGCCATTTCTGTAATGTTGGCAACTAAAATATTTCATTTCGGTGCTTTACATTTGCATTGGACTACAATTCACAGTCCGTCTCATTCAGTATTCGGGACTGTCTCTTTCGCAATGTACGCAGCACTATAAAATTCATACCGAGTGCTCCAAATGTCAGGAAAATTATAAATATTCAGTAATTGAAAAAATATAGGCAATAGCCTCATGCAGTTACACATAAATTTGCAGAAACACATCGAATTTGTTTTACAAAGAAAAAATTATTGCCAGAATAATTGCAATTGCATTGGATTACGGTTCACAATTCATCTCACTGAGTAGTGTTTTACAAACCACGAGTGTGTGCATGTATGTACGCAGCAATATAAAATGCAAACTGGATACACCAAATGTCACAGAAGATATAAATATTCAATAAATCGAAAAATATAAGCAATAGTCCGATGCAGTTACACAGAAATTTTATGTTTAATTTATCGACGTATAGAAATGACATCGGATTTGTTTTGTAAGGAAAATTTTATTTCCACAATAATTACATTTGCTACAAACATCGAGGATTTCATTTCTGTCAGCAATTTATACTGCGTCGAAGTAGAGTACGCAATGTAACTTGGATTTAAAATGTCTAATTTGACGAATGGTCATTAATGAGAATAGCTGTCAAACATGGCAAGATATTCTGCTGTGCATCAAAAAAGTTTCCAGATGCTTTTCTGCCATATGATGGCTTAACTCCTTGGGGACGAGTGACACATATACGTGTCGCAAAAAGTTTAAGAATCCTTGTTTATCCCCACCGGTAAAATTTGCCTAATTTAATCGGAGCATTTTAACGATTTAATAAGGCATAAATTTCTGTTTTAAAAAACTGGTCACGAAACATAAAAAATTTCGTAAAAGGCTCCCATCGCGAAGGGGTTAAAGAGCAATAAACCTCAGTTTTGGCACTACTAAACTGTAAATTGTAGACAACAAACGCAGTTATTCTTGCGATTATCTTTTTTTCCCTATTAAAACAAACAATGTTTTTCTGCAATTTATTTAATATTTATTTCTTAGGTGATTTTTGAATCCTCCTCTACATTTATTCATCTCAACTTTATTGATTTTTAAAAAACTCGTCTTGTAATTTTTCTGTTCCTTCTCATGCAGTTAAATTCAGGCTGTTCAAGACACCCCTGTCATGGGACGAAGCTCACAATGCTTGCCAAGCAGAAGAAGCATTTCTCGCCATGCCCAAAAGACCCGAAGATCACGAGACGCTTATCGGTAAGAACATCCTTATTTAAATATAAATACTGATACAAATACATTTAACCCCTTGAGGGGCAAAGCACTTCTGCTACTAAAATGTTAAAATGATTGATTGACACCGGTATTTATAAATAATTTTATATGAAACGAAGTAAAAGCTTTTCTTCGAGTATATCATATGAGACAAAAGTTGATTCTTAAATTTTGGTGTCAATGTGGAATTTTGGAATTAAAATTAAGTGGTATATAACAAATACCGGTGCCCTTCAAGGGGTTAAGACGCAACACTAGTCACTGAAAAGGATCCGGATGATAATGTTAAGTCTATGGGGGCGTTCTTTTCAAATATATCTCTCAAATTTTAATATTTTTACATGACTTTTTTTGCATAGGATTGCTGAGGATGATTTACAACAGGGCTAGTTTTTACTTTTTCAATTTTGGTTAGATATTTTTTATATTATGATAGTATCAATTTCAGAACCGGTTCTAACCGGTTTCGAAAATCAAAGTAATTTTATTTTTTTTTAAATCTGAAACCAAAATTGAAAAAGTGAAAACTAGCTCGGTTGTGGATCGTCCTACGTCCTCAGCTATCCCATGCAAAAAAAAAAAAAATCATGTAAAAATATTAAAAGTTGAGCGAGATATTTGAAAAGAACGCCCCCATAGACTTAACATTATCATCCGGGTCTTTTTCAGTGACTAGTGTGGGGTCTTAAATGCAGTAAAAACTGTTAGGCGAGATAGCAGGGCAGGGCTATAGCTAGAAGTAAATAATAGGGGGGGTAGGGGGGGGCTCAAGAAAATGTAGGGTGACTCATACTTTTCTTTTCTCTCTCTCTCTGAGGCAAAAAGATAGTGAATATTCACATTGTAGGTACTATCTATATTATAAAGGCCAAACGTATCTGTGCGTAACGCATACGTCATTTTGTGAATGGCAACACTTTCACATGCAATTCAGTTTTACAATTTTCGGTACTGCAAATCTTATACTTCTAAACATCGCATATTTTCATTTTTTACACCATTGTATTGAGAAAAATATGTACTTTTAAATGCGATTTGTTTGAAAGCTGTTTCTCAATTTATTCTTGTAATATTAATTTATTTTATAGTTTTTAGTACCAATTTTGTAATTGTGGCAACAGAAATACGTCAGTTTCGCTTAAAATTGATAAAAATTGAAATGTGCGCACGTAAATTGTGAGAAGATGAAAATTATGACGGGTTTAGATTTCATGTGAAATTGTAAGATCGTGTCAATTTGAAATAATTTTTTTAACGCTTTTATACTAAACATAAGAGCCTCAATTGATAACTTCATCTTAATAACTGATCTTAATTATGTTTTGCTTTATTTTTATTGTTTATTTTTATATATGCGATTAAAGTTTAATTTTAATAATTTGGACAACTGAGTTATATAGAAATAGTAATTTTTTTCTAAATTTTAACTTTAAATAATTTTGTTTGAGAATTAGACTGACCTTTGTAAGATGCATTTTTTACTGTAGCTAATTTTGTTAGTTTATTATAAATAAATGAAACAGTTCCTTTTTAAGCATTTATTTTCGTCGAAATTCGACGGGTTCCACCTTGTGTTTCTAATAACCTAATTTTATGCTAAGAAAAAAGTATGATGCAGGATGAAAAAATCAGGTGTATAACTAGTGCAAAATTAAACATCATGTTAACGTTATATCTGCAAATAAGATGTGCACTTGTTGAAACACTTATTTCAGTTACAATTTAGTATTCCTGCAAAACTGCGAAAGAGCCTCAAAACTATATTAGATTTTTGAAGAGTTTTTCATTTGGATTTTCGGAACATAAGTTCACTTAGTGTCCTTGGAATCCTTTCCAGGGGAGGCTAAAAACTTTTTAGGGGCAAGGGGGCTGAACCGCCCCTAGCACCCCCTAAGTTATGGCCCTGTAGCAGGGACCGATAAAATTTAATTTTAACCAGAGTAGCAGATTTCCGTCCGAGCATGTACATCATCTGTTATAGCTATAGTGAATTTTTTGGATGGGACCATGAAACTTTTTGTTGAAAGTCATTCTGTTTTGATAGGTTTTATTTTCATGTTTTGCTATATATATGCATATTTATAAGCAAATGAAGATAGCATAGAGTTCATCACACACAAATGAAGGAAAAATAAAAACTGCTTAATTGAAAGATGAAACTCAAACCTTTTATGGAAAATATGCATAACAGTAGATAATCAAATAACTGTGATATCATGGTAGAATTTTCAAACAAAATTACCATAAATTCTATGATATATGTACGATTTCATTCTTTCATGAGCTATAATAAGTTGAAAAGTGCAATATTTAGCCTATCGTACATTTAAAAGAAACAGAAATTATACATGAAAAATGGGAACAAATATTATCAGCAATTGAATTAAATTTGCGAATAAAATTTGGAACCACAGCATAATGCAGGACAAGCATGCATGAACTGCAGTACGTTGATAAACGAATTTCAGTAATCCAAAATTAATTTAAACTGATTGAGTAATGAAGCATAAAAATTATTTGACAGATTTCTTTCATGCAAGGAATCGCAGAAAAAGAGTGTAAAGTAAAAAGATGACGCCAGAAATAGTTGAATATACGATTATGTATGAAATGTTAATAAAAGAAACTATCCATCATAGGCTTCAGCTTAATTGGAAGCATATTTTTTAACAAAGACCAACAAAAGATGAGCATCTTAGCCCAGATTGGACTGATAAAATCTCTGTTTTGTGGGGTGACTTCAGTGTTAGAAAAGCGGAATTTGATGTAAAAGTAAATACGAGCTGCAATTCCACAACTATTTTTGCCACATATGACACTGGCCTGCAATTTTATGTAAACGCTGTTTTTTTTTTTTTGTTTATTAAATATATTTTGTATATTGAAATCCTTTCTAGTTCCCTATTGTGTGTGTTAAGTTTTTAGAAGTCGTTGACACTGAAAGACCTAGCTTAAAAGATTCTAGCTACATTTTAGCTTTTTTTAAGATCTAAGATTATGTATCAACCGCCGCGTTGAGTGGCCCATCTTCGTCGGCGACCCCTACCTACGTCCAGAACAGTAAGACTCTCTTGCGCGATAACGCTGTCGCTAACAAGCGACCACGAATAGCGCCAAAATACTTTACCTACGACCCGTATGCCTTAGACTATAAATAGAAAAGGAAAAAAAACCGAGAGAAATTGAACCCGACAAATTTAGCAGAAAAAGTAGACAAATTAAAGACAATGAAATACGATTAGTTAGTGGGTGGGTTAGGCCCTGAAACTAGCAATTGTCCCAGCCCTCATCTCGAATATATTTGAGGAGCCCAGAAGCCAAGGGGTACAAGTGACAAAATGTCGATTTGGAGAAAATTGAGTTTAAAGATAATTGATGTTAAATTGGAACATCAATAACAATTGACTAAATTGGAATAGGAAACATCTACTTGTTGAATTTTAATCTTTGAACTCTCATTTCAATAACTGTTAAAAAAATAGAGTACAATTTTCTTTATTATTAATCAATATTGTTTGTTTTTCGAAAAAAGTGGTTTATCTCTATAACTCCCCAAATAATCAGAGAATGACCTATATATTTATTTACCTGAAATGAAAAAAGCATATTTCCAGATACCCTGTGCACTTAACTCATTTTTTACAATTTTGTCACTTATACCCCTTGGCTTCTGGGGTCCTCATTTGTCTCGGACGGCGGTTGGGGCCTCAATGTACAAAAACTCAGGTTTGGTCAAATACATATAGGTAGCTCTTCACTGGCTCTTAGACTATTACCATCATCAATGCAACAATAACATTAATATTTTGCTTGCATGTGCCTATAATGGAAAAGCGAATATAAGCCAGAATTTCCGTACTATTTTTGCAATGATGAAACAAAGGTCTGCAATTTTAGTAGAATTTCGGATGTTGTAAACGTTGTTTTTATGTAACTTTTGTATATTCAGCTTCTTTCTCGTTTTCTTTTATGTGAGTACGTGTGTTAAGTGTTTAAACGTGATCGACTTTGGAATACACAGCTTAAAACGTTCAAACTACCATCGTTAAGCTGGAACACCAAAATGAAGATTATTCTCAGCCGGATAAAGTAGTTCAGTAGTTGGTAATACATAAGCTGGTAATGTTTAGAGGCGAAATGACTTATAATTCATATGCAATGCGTGATATTTCTTTTAGCTTCTTTCATAAACTGGTGAAATATAATGGAAGTACTTATTTTTTGTTATCTTTATAGCGCTGATCAAGAAGAAAAACATCCTGCAGGCTTGGATCGGTGTGCGGAAACGCAGCGGAGTCTTTTACTATGACAACGGACAGCGACTCGGGAACTATACGGTTTGGGGCCCGGACCAGCCTAACGATTCGGGAGGAACCCAGCAATGCGTCCAGATGATGAATGAAATGGATTACATGTGGAACGATTTTGACTGTGCCCGACCAGTCGGATTTATCTGCCAGTACGTCTGGGATTCGAGGATGTGATAGATAGGCCTGTTATAATTATCTTGCCCGGCATAGTAGTTAAATGCACTATAACATTCCTACGATGCGTTTATTTCCTTTGGATCAATTGAATAAAAAAGTAGCAAAATGAGTATTATTTCTTCAGAATCTGTTTTATTAGGTCTACTTTAATATCAAGGTCAATGATCTGCTATCACATATTTATCTTTAATTGAATCACTTAGGGTGCAGTTGGGATATCTATACCACTACACTTGATATAAATACATGGGATAACTACATAACTTAAAGTATATGATAAAATCATTTACGCTTCTATGAGTCTAATAATTCAATAGATGATTTTTCAAATAAAAAGGTGTTGTGTGTTATAATTTGTATCAGTGCAGTCACAGGTGATAAGGGCTACACAAAGAGTAAGGCAGCGCTACTTAAAGCCAGGAAATTTTAAAAGAGAAGTGGTAATACATTGGGCATAATATTTTGGTCAAAGGTTGGCACGAAAAATGCTGCGCTCATAGTACAAAAATACCTTCGGTTTATCACGAAAGTTTTAATACACCGAGAACCGTCTTCGTCTCCGTAAAATGCCACTCGGGCCATTCAGAAAGATCCGGATGATAATGGTAAGTCTATGGGGGCGTTATTTTCAAACATCTCGCTCAAATTTTAATATTCTGACGTGATTTTTGTGCATAGAATAGCTGAGGACGATCTACAACCGGGCTAGTTCTTATCTTTTCGATTTTGGTTATATTATTTTCTGTATTATGATAGTTTCAATTTCAGAACCGGTTCCGAAATTTTAAAGTATTTTTTAAAGAAAAATCTGAAACTAAAATCGAAAAAGTAAAAAAACTAGCCCGGTTGTAGATCGTCCTCAACTAACCTATGCCCCCCCCCCCCCCAAAAAAAAATGTAATTTAAGAAATTACACCAACCATTTGAAAAATGTTTCACTCGAAACATTCATCTATCATTTTAAGCTAAATACCAGTTGTTTTATTGTGTATTATCCGTGTCACTGCTATAAATGACTTTATACATGCTGCAATTTGAAGGTACGGTTCGTTTAAGTTACATCACTCTCCATTGTCGCCAAGCATAAAAGTTGGCGACGAAAGAAACATTTCAAACTATGTAACATTGTTGGTGCGAAAGTAATCTTATACTAATAAAAGAACAAAACGCTCTGTCTGTGTGTGTGTCTGTGTGTCTGCGATGGCTAGCAAAATCTACAGCGCGTACGAAGCTCAAAATTTTTTTGAGAGTAGCCCAATGTCTCTCCTGATGCACCTGAAGCTCAGAATTTCAAAATTCCATTTATTAACTGAGTAATTAATTAAATTCCAAAGCTCACTCTCATAAAAAATCGCCTTTTTTCGCTTTTTTTCCATTTCATTTACTTATGGTTGATTGGTTGCATAAAATTTTCGCAGAAATAATTAAAAAAGCTTCGACAGACCTTTAAAATTCATAGACTGGCAAACTGTCAGTTTAAATGAGGATTTTTTTTTTTTTTTTAAATTTAAGTTGCTGTACACCATGGAGAAAAAGATAGGTGGAGGCGAAGTAAACCGAAAAAAGGTTTGCAACACGGAGTAAGAAGTGTCTTACTCCGTGGTTTGCAATATTAAACCATTTATCGCTGAAATTTTAATGTTTCAAACAAAAGCACGAGGAAGGAATTTTGTATTAATAAAACGAATTGAAAGAAACGAATTACAGCTGAAGCATATTTTACGAAGAAATAGTAATTTTTTTAAATGGTTTTTTTCTATTATATTATTTAGGTTAAAGTTAGGTTAAAGTTAAATTGCATTTATGTTATGGTTAGAATAAGGATATGCTACAATAAAGTGAATACATTTAGGCTAGGTTACATTTCTGTTATATTTAATTTACGGTAGGGTACTGTTAAGTCGCTGTTAGGTTAGAGACAGGTTCTGGTTACGGTATAAAAGTTTAAGGTTAGGAATTTATACACAGAGTGAACCTATACGCAAGATTTGATTACAAATAACACTTACTTTTGTTAAATAGCTCTGAAATTATAGTACTATATCCCAACCTTTTAGCTACCATCGTGTATAGATTTCATTCATGGTATAGTCGGATTTAAGAGTGATATAATTAGTTTGAAATTCAAAATATTTCACTTGGGATTTGTATGTGAAAATAATAATTAGTTACGTGACTTAACAGTGATTTTTAAGGGTAAATATCAACTTTTTTACACGAAAATCATGCAATCGTTGGATACATATTCCCTCCCGCGTTTTTCATTGCTCATTTTGAGTATTTTTAGAGCTTAATATTAGTTGTTTTTAAAACCGATTTTTCACACAGTCAGTGGCTACGTATTTCAGACAATGCATTTCTGCATGTAAAGAGTTAATGATAAAATCATACAAATTTCAAGTTCGTTTAATATTGTTAATACAGACCCGGGCAACGTCGGGCGGATCAGCTAGTCATTATTAAAATACAGCTTTGGCATATACTGTTATACTTGTAAGACTTTGGCATATATACTGTTTGATTTTACAGAGCAGAATTTTGGTGATGGAGGTTTTAAACCAAAGCCGATCGCAGCACATGCATGTCGCATTTTCATAAAACGACAGACTTCAAGGGGGTGAGTTTTAATTACGATTTATTTAAACATTCTAAAATATAGCAAAATCTTTTCACAGGTCTTTACATCATGAGTTCTGGAGAGCTAGTGCGTAGATGTATATTTGAAATCTCTCATCTCCCGAGAGGTTACCAGTTAAAAAGGCCATGTGTTTTACTTAAATTAATACGATAAACTTAGGTTTCTCGTTGCCCTGTAAAACCCGTGATTATTAGTCATGGGGCCCGTAGCCACATTGAGGGGCGATTTATTAAAAAACTAATTATTAGGTTAGATCCCTGTATTTTCTTACATGCATCTGTGAATGGGTCCATCTAGAGGTCTGCACGGGCCCGGACTTGGCCCGTATTCGGGCCGGCGGAATCATTCCGAACTTCCTAACGGGCCGGGCCGGCAGAATTAGAATAATTTTTTAACGGGCCGGGTCGATAAAAAAATTTAGCGAGCCTGCCGGCCCGTTATAATGATTTAGGCACAAACAATAAAATAATAGCTGTTGTTAATGAATATGGCTTTAATGAAAATAAGTAGAAATGTGCGTCACGAACCAACACTAGTTTGACAACATCAATGCAGAAATGTAACTTCTAGAGTGTAGAGATCGGCAACGGACAGTTACATTGTGTGTAACACGAACTTAATATTTTTAGCAGACTCGTGCCGGGCCGAAATCAGACTTGGATTGTTTTTCTACATACAGACGAGCCGGGCCGAAACTAGACTTAATTGATCTCAAGATGTGTATGTCAGACAACATGATTTGTAAAATTATTAATAGCGATAAAGAACTTATGTTAACGTAATCTTTGTATATGTTACTTCTTGGTGATTCTTAAATACAGTTTTCTACAATGCTAAAGTTTCATAAATTTTCTGACTAATTTTTAACTGTAAAAGCATAATATTGACAAACCTGATTTTTGAAGGGATTTGAAATCAAACAGCGTTTTTTTTTTTTTTTTTTTTTTTTTTTTTTTGTAAAACGGATATTTGTATAACCTTGTTGAAATATAAGTTATTTTGTCAAATGGCTGTAAATTTTTCTTCCAACCAAGTTGTCGCTTCCGGAAATTCTATTCAAAACGCTAACTTTGACAGTATTTTTTTAGCTTTCTTGTATCAAATCCATTCGATTACACAGTTTCTGAATAAAAACATCCGCTAATCTAATGCATTTTCGAAAAAGAAAAATGAATTTAGAAAGTAGCTCCTTTGAATTAGAGAATGAATTTGCATTTGGAATGTTTAATAAAATAATATAGAAATATTTCCATAAATCTATTTTTACTATGCAGCTTCAAAAGTTACGATGTTTTTAATTTTTTTTTTTTTCCTTTTATTCGAAACCATATTAATTTTTTAATGAATCTTTGTTTGAATATTGAAAATCTAAGAATCTAAGTAATCATAAATGTTGAAAATTTATATTTCCTGTAAAATATACTGTAAAATCCTCCCGGTGACATATATGCAGTATTCTTTAAAATAATCTTAATTATATGATAAAAATCTAAATTTTTTAGAAATAATAACGCACCTCATTTGCTACGTTCACGTGCAATTTCCAACTTGTTTAATATATGGTAGATACATATTTCTCTCTTTATATATTTAAATAATTTTTATATTTTTTCTTATTATGCATGTAGTAAGAATATTTCTGTTCAGATAATAATTTATGAAGTAATCTATTCCTACAATGTAAATATCGGATGGATGCTGGAGAGAAAGTTTTGTGTGAAATGGTATGAGACACGTGAAACACGTTTTTATTCTCTTGTATATGCATATAAACTGAAATAAATAATTAGAAAATTGGGGACAAACTCTATATTGCACCCCTCCTCTCTAACACAAGACGCTGATACTGAATACTACTAATGAATCCCATTCCTTTCCATTTTCAAAAATATTCGCGCTTTTTCCGACATGCCGGGAAAGACCAGGGACTAATATTCAAAAATATGGTTTCCTTAAAATTTGCAGCATGCCGGCCAATGCGGGGAAATACGGTATTTTTCAGACTGCTTAACCCTTTCGGGTCGGGTGTACTATTAATAGTAGGAGAGAGTGGTGTATCTTGGACATATGTGTGTACCTCGGACCTATGCTAATTCCAGTTTTACTTGTTTCAGGGCCGTAGCTTCTATAGGGAAGGGGGGGGGGGGAGGGGGCTCATAATTTTTTTTCTCTGACGCAGAAAGATAAATTAGTGCATATTCGCACTATAAACTGTTGTTTCATTTTAAACTAAGTAAAGTATATGATGATGAAAATTTTGAGTGCATAACTGGTGCAAAATTAAACATCTTGTTAGTTTCATATGTATAAATAGGACGAAAGAGTGTTGAAGCACTTATTATAGATGCAATTTAGTAATTCTGCAAAACTGTGAAAGAATCTCAAAACTAAATTAGATTTTTGAACAGAATTTCATTTGAATTTTTAAAGCAGAAATTCATTTTGTGACCTTGGAATCTTTTCCAGGGGGGGGGGGGAGCTCAAAATATTTTAGGGGGGGGCTGAGCCTCCCATAGTGCCCCCTTAGCTACGGCCCCGACTTGTTTAGACTATTAAACAAGAACATTTGTATATTAAATATTTGCAACTAGAGGTCACATTTAAGTTTTTGGCATGTGTTTGGAACCTCAACTAATTGTATAATTTTTAAAAAAGGAAATTCACCTTTCAAAAGTAAATTTTTCTTAGATATTTCTATGTTATTTTTATACTAAAACATATCTTTTTTTTTTTTTTTTTTTTTTTTTTTTTTATGAGGATTATGCATAATAAAGCAATGCTCTAGCTATTACACCATGTGTTTTTAATAAAGTTAAGCCTAACCTTAACATCATGATTGACAGTTTTGTTTTTAAGTGTCAAGTGGTGTACCTTGGACCCAGTCCATTTTTGATACATTTCTTTGTTAATTAAGTTTTAAAAATAAGAAAGTCTAAATAGAACATCTTCTGAACATTTATACTTACTATAATCACAAAAGACATTAAAACTTATTTATATTAGTAATTATATTTATTTTTAGCTCAGATTGTAATTAGATAAGACAATATCTAGTGTATCTTGGACAGTCCAAGGTACACTAGATATTGTCTAATGGATCTGAAAGGCAGCCCAAGAAGTTAACATTTGGAATTGACTTATCTAATTACAATCTTAGCTAAAAGTAAATATAATTACTAATATAAATAAGTTTTAACGTCTTTTGTAATTATAGCAAGTATAAATGTTCAGAAGATGTTCTATTTAGACTTTCTTATTTTTAAAACATAATAAACAATGAAATGTATCAAAAATTTATGTATGTATCTTCTTGATTAATAGATGTTGATTTTATTCACTAAAAACATTTTTTTTTTCCATTCTTAGTAATGGGACCAAGGTACACCACTATTTGGTCCTATTTTCATTTTATTTTTAATTCAAAATTTTTCATGGAAATTATTTACACAAAAATTTAAGACTAATATATGTAGTGTTTAACATCATAAAGTTGGCAATTTTTTTTTTAATTAAAAAGTCAAAATAGGTCCAAGGTACACCATCTTCCCCTACATGCCTTTTCATTGAGTATTATTTTGTCTTAAGAATTACTTAGTTACTTTCGACACATAGAAATGATAGTATATGGGTATGCCTTTCTTATTATGACTTCATTTATGTTTTGACCATTGGTAATAATAATAATAAAAGTTTACTTAATTTCCTTTCACCTTTGGCAATTTCTTTATTTTGTACATATATTTCACTCTTTAAAATATAAATTACTATTCGGAACCAATCATGTGTGATAAAACACAAAAAACATTAGAAAGTTGTAATATCCTCCCAAATCCTGATGTAATACGTCATTTTCCAAATGTCTTCGAAAACTCTTCCTTAGCCTATTATCATATAAATACGAAATGAACAGTACACAAAATAAGTATATTCATTAGATTTCAGGCACAGGAATAATCTTTAAACTTCAGTAAGTCTATTTGGACAGCTACAATTAACATTATTAAAATAAAAGCAATTTTGTTCTCAAATTGGAAAAAAATTCAGACCCCAAAAGGGCTAATCATTAACAATTAACTTTGTTTAGCAGTATTGTGATTATGAATTCTGTGAAGCTTTAAATCAGGAAGAATGTAGAATGCTTTGTCACAAAGATTACATTTATAAGGCTTTTCTCGAGTATGATGGCGAAAATGTATATCCAGAGACTTTTTCATAATAAAGGTCTTCTTGCAAACTTGACAAATAAAAGATTTTGTGACGGTATGGTTCTGAAGATGAATTTTCATTTCTTCTTTAGTAGATAAGCATTTTTTGCACATTAAACATCTAAATAGCTTCTTTGGAGGTAAATCTAAAATATGTTGTTCACTACTTTCAAAAAAATCATTTTGTTTAATATTTTTGCCAGATTTAACAGGTAAAGTATGTTTTGCATGAGTAATATAATGCTTGCGCAAACATTGATTCCGCTTAAAAGTCTTGCTACAAAACTTGCAAGAAAATTGCCTTTCTGCAGCATGAGAAACATAGTGACTGTTCAGCGATTTCTTATCAATAAAAGATTTTTCACACAATGCACAGTTGAAATTCTTTTCCCCAGTATGATGCAAATAATGCTGCTCCAAAAAATATTTCTGGGCAAAAACCTTCGGGCATAAGTCACATTTAAATAAGTTCTCTCCAGAATGATACCTATTATGTAGATTCAATTCACGCCCTGTAACAAAACCTTTTCCACAAACTTCACATACAAATGGTCGCTCACCAGTATGTACCCTACGGTAGTGATCCATGAGGTTCATTTTTCTGTAAAAAATTTTGTTACATATCTCACACACATGTTTATCTTCACCAGTATGTTTCTTATGATGAAATTTAATCGTTCGCTTAGTTGTAAAGCTTTTTTGACAAATATCACAAAAAAACTTTTTCTGTGTTAAGGGTATACATACATGACGATCCAAAGCAACACCATTAGAAAACATTTTTTTGCAAGCATCACAACTTAATTCTTTTGTTACACTGCAAAGATTTTCCTCAACTTTAACAGAAGTTTCTTTAGAATCCATAGTGATTATGTTTTTGTGAATTCTTCAGACTTTTTGCTAACTTGAAAAGTATTAACGATTAAAATCTGAAAAAAAAAGAAAAAACTATTACTACTATTTAAGAAAAAAAAGAGAAAAATCAATAAAAATAAATTTATATATATTTTTTTAACACAAAACGCTAATAAACACGGACCTGCAATCACAGTTGATTATCACTAGGGCTGTAAAATTTGCTGTACAGGAAGATATTTACTGTCCAAGATCTTTCCGGCAAGAAATCCAGAAATTTTATGGGGAAGTGGAATTTTAGTAATTAAAACATGATTTTACAATTAATTTAACTATTTTCTGAAGGTCAAAATGCACTTCCAATTATATATCTTTATATTTTCTTTGAAGAAAATTTCTAGTTTAATGGTTTAAATTCCATGCCACAGATCCAGAATTCGATTCCAGAGTTGAGCGTTGTGCACACTCAAAAAACCCTTCAAACCCTTCAGGATTGATAAAACATGTACTGAAACTTGCTTATTAGGATGAGCGAAGCGAATCCTCTACTAGGCCACTCAAGTTACACTTTGTCGTACACTTTATAAAAAATCTATTCAGTATTTTGACTTGAAATTAAACATAAGAATAAATTATGATATGTAGATTTGCAGAATGCTATTTTTTTTACAGAATAACCTTTAAAAAATATTATTTTAATAATTAATTTATTCTACATGTTTTTCTATTATGGATGCATTTTTGCAAATAAAAAATTGAACGCGTATCTTTTTATTTTCAGAATGAAAATAAACCATGGTGTTAGTAATTATAGATAGAATCATGATTAATTAATTAAATAAAATATATTTTCATAATTCCTCCAAAATCGCTTGCAAATAAAAAAATTGAACCCGTATCTTTTTATTTTAAGAAGGAAAATAAACTATGGGGTTAGTAATTATAGATAGAATCATGATTAATATATTAAATAAAATATATTTTCATTATTCTGCCAAAATTATTTACGCAGTTTATACTTACGGATTTTAAAAGAATTACATTATGATTTATTTATTTAGGTATTTACTTTGGTAAAGTGGCAACAAAAAGAATCTTAAACAAGTAAAATTAATTCTTATATTTGGTATTTAAAGTGAATATTTTGTTAAATTTAGTAAGTTTCTTAGGTCTGGTATTCGAAATGAAAGATTAAAAAATAATTTAAGAATATTTTAATTGATTGAAGAATAATTTAATTCAACCAAATTAAATATATTAACTACGTTTATAAATAATTTCTGGAAGGTATTAGTAATTTAAAAATGTCGAGAAAAAGAACACTTATTGGCCAGAACGAACGCCGTTACTGGCCACAGGAAAATGTAAATACATCTTTAAAACTTTTAGTTAAAAATTAAAAAAAAAATATTTTGTAAAATTCTGCTTCGAAAATATTTTTATTTATACCAGCCTTATATCATAAATAAAAAATTCCGAGGAAATTCTTAGTTATTTGCCTGAGTTTACATTTCTAAAATTTAAATGCGCCAAAACATGAGAGAACGTTTTTGCTTAATAAAGATGCAAAATTAATATAAAAAAGTAATGTTCCTTTCAAATATTTATCTTATGAAATAATGCTTCGCTAATCCAAACAAAGCATGGCTTTTGCTAGTGAGAGTTCTGTGCTCGTGGAGTATATGCTGTATAGCACCCCAGAGTCAATGGTCTTGCTCTCATTTGCCATTGCGAGAAAATGCTTCATTTAGAGAGTATATGAACAATCAGACTTGCCAATTTGTGAGTGTTCAATTTCTGCTCCTTTTTTTTGTGCGTGTGGTTATAGTTGAGATCTTTATCCATGTTACTGTATGGTTGATATTGCTACTTTATGGTTGATTATTCTTCTCCAATCGCACAGTACCATTTACATTACTATATTTATAGAGATATTGACTTAACAACAATTCAGGTTAGCAGCAGCCGAAGACACAGAAAGGTTTACACGATAAGTATTTCTCTGTTGTCAATTTATCACTATCTATCCACTGGTAAAATCACAAACAAAATTACTCACATCAATCGCCAAATCAAGAAAAGTTTTGCTCAAATGCGGCTTTGAATTTGCCATTTATCATACTGTTTATTACTTGTATGCAAACTATCATTGGAAATTTTTTCTATTTGTTATAGTAAAAATCTCTTAGTAATTTACCTCTAAAAAAAAAGGTTTAAAAAATTTATACATGTAGGAGACACATAGAATATACTTATTTTTAATAGTTTCTGTAGCGTATAGTAGAATTTCAATTTTCTAAGTAATGACCAAAATAGTTCAGCAAACAATAGGCACTGTAGGTAGAGATCTGTAATGGATTGTAGCTTTGTGTATTTGATGTTGTATGGTCTGTTATATATTTATATTAGGTACTTCTAGGTTATCCCGTCGACCAATTTTGCCAAATTATACAAATCGTCAAACTAATAGCCAAATTATACATGTTGACATAATTTTTATTTTAAATAACGAAAAAACAAATAATTAGTAAAATATTAATAAAAACTCGAAATAAAAATCACTTAATGACATTTTAAACATGTGAATCGCATTTAATGTCATTGAATGGAACATTCACGATCATCCATTATTGGCATTTAATCTTATAGTTTGGCGATAATTTTTTGGTCAACGGGATAACCTAGAAGTACCTTATATTCTAATTCTATTATGTTATTTATACTTTATGGTGCTTTGTTGTAAACTCTGCATGTTATATTAGGTAATCCAGAAAGTAAGTTTTGATTTCAATTTTTTTTTTTTTTTTTTTTTTTTGCGAAAGCATTGCAATCGCAATTTCACATATGCACATTCACTTTTATGACTCAATGGCAAACACATTTTTAAATAGCTGAGAATTGTATTAGCTGCATGTTAAGCATTTAAAATATTTTAAAAAAAATTGTATATTCCACCGCATGCAAGTTTGGTCTGTTATCTGTCTTTTGAAAGCTAAGAACACTAAAACCAATTGGAAGTCACAGATAAATTTGTGAAGTTTACAGACAAGATGAGATGAGTGATTTGATGGTATGGAGTTGGCTGCAAAATTTATATGAAAGAGGTGAAAACATTCACAATGAAGAATAAAGTAGGCGGCCGTCTCCGATTGGCAATGATTTGCTTACAAAAGTTGAAGAAAAGAGTATAGAGGACCGAATATTCACCATTTGGACATAATCAATGCATTTTCATGAAGTTTATCGTTCACTTCTTTCAGCACTGTTAATACACCTGATTGGTATCACAAACGGCATCTTTCTCTGATAAGAGCATATAAAAACTTGTGCCATGCATTAATAAAGGCTTTAACAATGATGGTAACTGCATCAAAAAATAATCTAAGAATTGTACTTCATAACACAAAAAATTGTTTTTTCTAATAATTTTTTTTTTTTTTTAACTTGCTTAACAGAACTCATTTTCTGGATTACTTAATACTTACAAAACAAGCTAAAATTTTTTTTTTTTTTTTTTTTTTTTTTTTTTTTTTTAAGATCTTATATTTCCATGAATATGAATATACATGCTATTACACAAAATCTATAATAATAAAGAGAGAAGGATGTTTGTCTGTGAGCGTTGTTCTGAAGAGACTGCTGCACGTAGAGTTACAAAATTTGGAGGGAAGGTACTTTTTTACATGCAGTTTTGCACCTCGAAGCTCGATTTTCAATTTTTTGTTTAGATTTTTTTAATAATTTTTTAGGCGATTTTTAGCGTTATTTTTGCGGTTTTATCCCATTAGTGAAAGGAATACGGTTTCATTCTTTTAACCCAAAATAGCAATTTTTTTTCTCTTTTCGACAAAGTTTATCCAGAATTTGTACAGCGATTTTTGAATTTTTAACGAATTTTTAATGCGATTTTTAGTGTTTTTTCTCATTTTGCGGCTATTTTTTGAGATTGATAAAAAAAAATCGTTTTAAACTTTTAGCCTAATGCCCTAAATTTTGTGTTTGTTACGATTTTTAGATTTTAACGATTTATAATGCGCTTTTCAATGCGATTTTT
This sequence comes from Maratus speculifer, assembly GCA_964019185.1. Taxonomy (NCBI): domain Eukaryota; kingdom Metazoa; phylum Arthropoda; class Arachnida; order Araneae; family Salticidae; genus Maratus; species Maratus speculifer. The sequence continues at coordinate 90,060,906 of OZ025300.1, read as the reverse complement.
AACGTTTTTTAAAGATTTTTGCGTTTAGCATCTATTTTTCTCATAGTTGTTCTATCAAAAACTTGAGCTGTTGAGAATGCAATAAGTAGTATTTTTTTGTGAAATCTACCTAAAATGTCAAAAATGTAGGTACCACTATTTTCGAATAGCAATTTCATAAACTATCTTAAATTCTTGCTTAAGACCGCTACCCCCTCGAGTTATATATCACCTGATAGGTTATTTAACAGAGTATGGTTTTGAAAAAGTTTTTGAAGAATAGAGTGCTCTACCTGGTGGTGGAAAATGAAACTAATAGAACGCTATTTTTTAAAATCTATAATAATAAAGAGACAAGTTTGTGTGTGTCAGCGCTGTTCTGAAGAGTCTGCTGTACGTAGAGTTACAAAATGTGGAGGGAAGGTACTTTTATACATGTAGTTTTGCACCTCGAAGCCCGATTTTCAATTTTTTGATTAGATTTTTTTTTGATAATTTTTAATGCGATTTTTAGTGTTTTTTCTCATTTTGCGTTTTTTTTTTTTTTTTTTTTTTTTTTTTTTTTTGAGATTGATAAAAAGAAAACCGTTTCAAACTTTAAGCCCTAAATTTTGTGTTTGTTACGAATTTTAGATTTTAACGATTTTTAATGCGATTTTCAATGTGATTTTTAAAGCTTTTTCAAGATTTTTTGCGTTTAGCATTTATTTTTTTCACAGTTGTTCTATCAAAAACTTGAGCTGTTGAGAATGCAATAAGTAGTATTTTTTTTGCGAAATTTGCCTAAAATGTCAAAAATTTAGTTACCACTATTTTCGAATAGCAATTTCATAAAATATCTTAAATTCTTGTTTAAGACCGTTACCCCCTCGAGTAATATATCACCTGATAGGTTGTTTAACAGAGTATCGTTTTTGATAAAGTTTTTGAAGAATAGAGTGTGCTAGCTGGTGAAGAAAAATGGAACTAACAGAACACGATTTTGTTAAAATTTGGAAATTTAACAATGTGATTTATTTTAAATTTTAAAATGGTTTATAATACATGATAAAAAAATGTAAACAAAGAATGGTGTGACACATTTCAGGGTGCGAACAAAATTAGGAAATGTAATAAGAAGATCTGTTTTACACTTTAAGGTAGTTTATAACGCATGTTAAAATTTTTAAAGTACTGGCGATGCTCTGGAAAGACCACTGCACGAAGTTATGTATGAAATTTTACACCTTGAAGGCCGATTTTCAGTTTTTTTAATTTAATTCATATGCGAATTTTAGTGAGTTTCGAGGCGATTTTTCCACATTAACGAAAAGGACAGCGGTTTCATTCTTTCGACCTAAATTAGTGAATTTTGTTCTCTTTTCAATATAATTTATTTGGATTTCGTGCAACGATGTTTGGATTTTTAGTGAATTATTTAATGTAAATTTTGCCGCTATTATTCGATATTAATAAAAGGAATTTTGCTTAAAACTTTTAGGCTGATGTATTAAATTTTAGCTGTTAAGATTTATGAATTTCAGTTAATTTTAATGCAATTTTTCGAGATTTTTTGCGTTTGATGTCGGATTTTTGTCATTTATGAGATATTTCCAATTACAACGTTTTACCCTATTAAAATAAATTTTGACCCCTGTGATTTTTTAATATTAGTGATTTTTAATGCACTTTTCAATGCAATTTTTAGAAATTTTTCGAGTTTTATGGTGATTTTTTGATATTCGGAAGTAAAAATTGATTTCAAATTTTTAATCTAATATAATTTTAGACATTTTTAACGCGATTTTTCAAGAATTGTTGTGTTCCATGTCGATTTTTTATTATCTATAAAGGATTTCCTTTTACTACGTGATTATCCTGTCGACCAATTTCGCCAAATTGTGTCAATCGTGAAACAAGTCAAATTATGCAAATAGATGTAATTTTTATGTTAAATAATAAAAGAAGGGATAATTTAGATAAACATTAATACAAATACATATAAAAATAAGAAGTAAAAACCACTTGATGACGTAACAAACATATGTAACATGTTTAATGTCAAGTGAATATGGAATTTACGATCCGCCATTATTGTAGTTTAATCTTTGACCCAGATAGTTTCTTGGTCAACCGGATAATCAAATAGTTCGGATTTCCGATTAGAATGTTTTATCCGTTTGATGAAATTCTGATTACTGCGATTTAAAAAATAACTAGCGATACTTAATGCATTTTTCAATGCGTTTTTAATGACTTTTTAATGCGATTTAGTACTATTTTTTTCGATCCCCATCACAGTGGTGTTTTAACAATTAAAAAATTATTTTGGTTTCAAACTTTTAGCCTAATATAGAAAATTTCACCAATTACCTTTTTTTAATTTTGTCGATTTTCAATGTGATTTTTGATATATTTTGTGTTCTGCGTCGATTTTTTTGTAATTCAGGTAAAAAAGAATGGTTGCTACGTTTTACACGACTAGAATATTTTTTTATTCACGGGATGTATTTACATTTAGCGATTTTTAATGAATTTTTCAATGGTTTTGTATTGGTTTTTTTGAATCTCACGGCTATTTTTTGAAATTTCGAAAAGGAAATTAATTTAAAACATTTACACTTCATTTACAAATTTTGAAATTTAGTGATTTTTTAATGCAATTTTTAGCAATGTTTTCATTATTTCTCATGCTTTGCGCCGATTTTTTCATTCGTATTTAAGAAATAATTCAGATTACACTATTTTACTCTATTAATGTAAATGTTATCCCCCGCTATTTTTAAATTTGAAATGATTTGTAATGCATTTTTGAATACAATTTTTAAATGTTTTCGAGTCCACGGCGATTTTTTCACAATTGGAAAAGAAATTTTTTAATAATTTTCAGCTTAATGTAGTAAATTTTGACATCAATGATTCAGATTTCTTGTATATTTCCATAGAATGTTTAGCAAGTTTTGTGTCGATATTTTTTAACTAATGAAAGAATTCAGATTTCAATGTTTTGTCCCATTATGATAAATTATGTTCGCAGGAATTTAATATAAATGTTTATCTTACTATGGCAAATTTTGTCCGGATTTTTTAATTTTACTGATTTTTAATCTGTTTTATAGTGATTTTTTCAAGTTCTGTGACAGTTGTTGACATCGGTAAAAGAATTTCGGTTTCTAACTTTTAGCATAAATAGTACAATTTGTTCTCCACGCTTTTATGAATTTTGCCAATTTCTAATGTGATATTCAATGTAATTAATTATTAGTTAGTTTGGGGGATTTTAGGTGTTCCGTGCTGACTTTTCCTTATTCATGAACGATTTCCGATTACAATATTTTCGACTGAATATTAAATTTTTACAGCCATGACTTTTAAATATTCAGCGATTTTTAATACAGTTTTCGATACGATTTTTAGCCATTTTTTTAAGTCCCTTGGCGATTTTCTGCCATTCAGAAAGCAATTTTGATATCAAACATTTTGTTTAATGTAGTTATGTTTCGAATGCAATGTTTTATCTCTTAACATGATTTTAGCGTTCCATGCCTACATTTTGTAATTTATGAATGATTTCGATCATACCCCCCCCCGCCCTGCCTTAATATTATTTTTTTAAGCATTGACTTCCAAATATTTAGCTACTTTTAATGCAATTTTCAATGTAATTTTTAGCCATTCTTCAAGTTTCGTGGTGATTTTTTTACATCCGGAAATCGATTTCGATTTCAAACTTTTTGGTTAATATGGTTAATTTCTTGATTACAATATTTTATATTTGATGAAAGTGCACTAAAGCCATTTTGTAGCAGCTTTGGAGCAGTAAAAATCGAATTTTGGAGCAGTAAAATCTATTTTTGTAGCAGCAAAAATAAGATTTTGTAGCAGTAAATATCGGATTTTGTAGCAGCAAAAATATAATTTTGTAGCAATAAAAGCTGTTTTAGGAGCAGATTGAAATATTCTAATGCAAATAATCTCTTAACAATTACAATAATTGCTATCTGGAAAAATATTTTTACATTTTAAAGAATAAATACTCAGATTAAATTTCTCCACACGTTTCAGACCTTTTGATGAAATTTGAGGTTTTTCGTGATCTTTTAACATAATTCATGCTTTTTCACAAACTTTTGACCCTGTTTGTTCGTTTTTCAACTAGATTTGGGGTTTTGTTACGACCTTTTGATGAAATTTGTACGTTTTCTGAGATCTTTTGACGAAATGTACGGATTTTACAATCCTTTGGATGAAAGTTTTTTATTTATTTTATTTTTTTTTTTTTTATTTTTTTTTTTTTTTTCACATGATCTTTTAAAGAAATTAACGTTTTTTTTTCCCCCACGATCTTTTGACCATATTTTGTTCTTTGTATGACGAAGTTAGATATCCTTTGACAAAATTCGCATGTTTTTTGTGATTTTTTGTCGAAATATGCTTATTTTTCAGAATCCTATAGAGAAATTTGCGGAGATTTTTCGCCATCCTTTACAGAAATGAACGTTTTTTCACGATCTTTTGACTCTGTTTTATTCTCTTTTTTTTATGATATTAACGATTCTTTAGCAAAACTCACGTTTTTCTCGCGATCCTTTGGTAAAATTCTAGTGTTTTTCGTGATTTTTCGATAAAATTTGCTTGTTTTTTGCGATCTATAGTCGAAATTTGCGTCTTTTTCGCGATCTATTGATGAAATTAGAGTGTCTTTTACGATCTATTGGTGAATATCGAGTATTTTACGCGATATATTGATGAAATTCAAGTACGTTTCGCGATCTTTTGATAAAAATTTTCGTGTTTATCGCGATTTTGTCAAACATTAGCATTTTTTTGTGATCTTTTGAAGAAATACGCTTGTTTTTCGCGATCCTTTAAAGAAAATTGCGTTTGTTTTCGCGATCTTTTGGCTGTGTTTTGTTCACTCTTTTTTGATGATAATAATGATCCTTTAGCAAAACTCACATTTTTCTCGCGATCCTTTGATGAAATTCGAGTGTTTTTTGTGATTTTTTGACAAAATGTGCATGCTTTTCGCGATCTATAGATAAATTTTTCATGAACTATTAATGAAATTCGAGTGTTTTTCACGATTTATTGGTGAAATTCGAGTGACGAAATGAGTGATCCTGTGACAAAATTCGCGTGTTTTCCACGATTTTTTGACGAAATTCGAGCATTATTCATGATTTTTTGCCGAGATTTACACTTTTTTCCTTCAGTGTTGTAATCAGGTGGTGGCCCGGGGGGAGACATGAAGGACCCCCCCCGGGCACACACCCCCGGAGAAATGAAATGTCCCCCCAGAAATTTTGAGATTTAGGGTTTTCAATTATCAAAAAGTGCAATTCATCCCCCCCCCCGGGAGCTTTATCATGACCCCCGGGGAGCTACAGAAGTTCCTCCCGAAGAAAAATGAATTTAACGCTGTTTTCCTTTGTCTGCGTTTCGTTCGTTTTTTGACAAAATAGCAATTTTTTTGAGTTTTTTTTGTAATTGTTTGACAAATATGTAGCAGATTTTTGTACGCGCTTTCATTCTGCTTTCGGTTTTGTCGTCTATCGGCAGGATTTCCCGAGGAGCGAAATAATTCACCACTGACACGGGAAAGACAAAGAACAGGAGGATACTTAATTTACAGAAAATATGTACAATACATAAGACAGGGACGATTCTGGGTGACATTTTTTTTCGGAAATTCACATCGCATTATTGGAAATCGGTGGCGGAAGGGGGGGGGGATTTCGCGGGTTACCCCCCCCCCACACACACACACACACGAGGGGGTATCTGCGATCTTTAGACAAAATCGGCGTTTTCCCGCGATCTTCAGACGAAATCAGCGATTAATCTGCTATATTTTAACAAAATCGGCGATTTATTACGATTATTTGTCGAAACCGGCGGTTTTTCCCCGACCTTTTGACGAAATCGGCGTTTTTCTATGTTTTTTTTAATGAAATCGGCGTTTTTTTCGACGATCTTTAGACAAAATTCGGATTTTTACGCGATCTTTTCTCGAAAACGGCGTTCTATACTCGCGATCTTTTGTAAAATCAGCGTTTTTTTTTTTCAATGATCTTTTGGCAAAATATTTTTAAGCGATCTTTTATCGAAAACGGCGTTATATCTGCAATCTTTAGACGAAATCGGCGTTTTCCCGCAGTTTTCTGACGAAATTAGAGTTTTATCTGCGATATTTGGTGAAATTGCCGTTTTTCGCGATTCGCAGAAGAAATTCGCGTTTTTTAGCGATCTTTTGACAAAGTTCATTGACAAAAACATTGACGAAATCGTCGTTTTTCCACGAAATATTGACGAAATGTGTGCTTGTCGGCGATCCTTTCACGTAAATTTCCATTTGTATTTCCGCGCGCAAAACCATACAAGTTGTCAATTATGTGGAACTGATAACCCAATATCAAATTTTCGGAAGAGGAAGCCTTAAATTTTCGGAAATTTCGGACGAGAATCACCCCTGACATAAGAAGCGAACTCCTATTAATTGGGAATAAACATATTACGGCAGCTCTCATTCGTCTCCCCCAACACCCGCGCTGTATGTCACATTCCGAACTCTGTGATGATAATGAACGTAGAATGATTCGAGGGAAAAACAACTTACGGTCGTTTGCGGAGCCACGATAAAACTCCACAAAACATCGCGTGTTTTTCGTGACCGAATGCGCATGTTTTTCACAATTTTTCTGCGAAATTTGCACGTTTTTCGCAATGTTTCTTTGTTTTTTGATAAAATTAACAGCCTAAAAAAAGTTATTTGTTGTTGTTTAATAGATCGACGAAATCGCGCTAAATTTCGTTTTGGCACTAACAAGGAAGGTCTCCATTGGGGGCATACTCAGAATTTTTTGAAAAAAATACGAATTAAACTACTCATGTAGGTAATAAAGGATCAGTGAAAATTAGCGGCGGAATTACATTATTAGATATGTAAAAAAATAAAACAGTTTGGAATAATTGGCGTGAAAAGCTGAAAGCGACGCGGGATTTGGCGAGCAGTGCATTTCCTCGCCAAAAGCAGACGATTTTAACGAATCTGAAAATTGATTTTAATTGACTTCACTGTTAAAAATCTACAGCATTTACTGCAACGTCACTCCACTACTTTTTTAGAATATCTCTCTTCTGACCAATGAGAATGATCCTTAGCACAGTAAATTGACCGTGTCATACACTGTTAAAAATCTGCTGCATTTTGTTGCAACGCACTCAACCGCTTGTATATAATACCTCTATTCCAACCAATGAGAAAGCTCTATTTCACGGCCAAGTAACCGTTTTCTATACAAAGTTTCTATACAAAGTTTTCTATACAACCGTTTTCTATACAAAGAGTGCGTTGCAACAAAATGCAGCAGATTTTTAACAGTGTATCTTTCAATTTGGAACAATTTTAATCAATTTAAATTGTGTTTTAAATGATAAAATATATTAATTTCATTTTGTTATAAGTACATATAAACGTATATGACAAAATTACACTTAAAATAAAGTAAAAATGCAAAACTAAAATTACTTAAACTTATTTAAATAAATTGATCATAGAAAGTTTTTTTCTTTAAAAAGTATTCGAAGCGTAAAAGCGTATTTTTCAAAATTTCGTTTTTTCGCCAACCGAAGATAAATCGCCAAATAAACGAAATTTTTATTATTTTTTTACGGACGTTATAAGGAGATTCCGCCGAAATTTTTTTTTATAAACATATATAACTATATGAGAAGAACATTCTGTAATTTTTTCAGATTTTTCTGAGTATGCCCGTATGGAGACCTTCCTTGTAAGTGCCTTTTGGCGCAGGTTTGGCGCAAAATTGAAAAAAATAGCTGTTTTGTAGCAGTTTGGCGCAGAAAAGCAGTTTCGGCGCAGTCTGGCGCAATTGGCGCAGGTCTTACATCCCTGATATTATAACAGAGAATTTTTACCCTAGGGATTTTTTAATGTTTTACGACTTTCATTACAATTTTCAATGCAATTTTTGGGCTTTCTGTCTTTTTAACATTTTTCAAAGGAAATCGATTTGAAATTTCTAGACTAATAAGAGTTTGGTTTCAAACTTTTATCCTTTACGGTAATTGTTTTGCTCTCTTATTTGGATCTACAGCAATTTTTAATGCAGTATGCTTTTTTTTTTTTTCTTTTTTTTTTTTTTTTTTTTTTTTTTTTGGAGTTCACGGCGATTTTTTTCAGATGCGGAAAAGAAATTCGGTTTTTAATTTCTTCGCTAATATGATAAATTTTCTCCTGTGTGATTAAAGATTTTTATTGCGATTTTTTAGCAGTTTTTTTTCGTATTTCAATGTTTTTTACATTATCAAATTAATTAGATTCAAAACATTTATCCAAGTAGAGTAAATTTTGAGTTCCGTGATTTTTGAAAATTTTGCCATTTTTAAAGCGATATTTACGTTTCTTCGCAACCCGCTTCGATTTTTTAGAGGTTCAATTTTTGGCCGAATTTATTAAATTCTGATCTCTTTTCTTCAAAGTTTATTCGAATTTTGAAACACAATTTTTGAATTTTGTTTTATATTTTTATGAGATTTTTAATGTTTTTTACGATTTGTAAGGTTTTTCCACATTAGCAAAAATAGTCCGACTTCAATTTTCTAGACCCATCTCTTTTCAACGAAGTTTAGACGAAATTCGTGCAGCATTTTTTAAAATTTTCGAGGTTTTTATTATGATTTTTAAAGTTTTTTCGCAATTCTTGCTATTTTTTGATGAACCCGGGTAACGCCGGGCAGAACAGCTAGTAAATAAATAAATAAACAGAAATGTTGTACAATTTCCACAAGAGTCAGAGCAGTTACAGATCACTTTGAACCTTTTTTTTTTTCTTTTTACAGGATCATTCCAAATATAATTTTTCTTTCTTCATTTTGATATTATTCTTTTAATTGGCCTCATAAACGAATTTTCACTAAAAAATAAAAAAGGGAATTTTTTTTTTTTTTAAATTCTGGAAGTTTTAGAAGAATTCATCAAGTTTTTTCTCAGACAATCAAAAAAACCTGTAAATTCTAAAGTATCCAATAATTTTTGCTATATACATTGTAGTTGAAGATTATGTTTTAGATTTGTCTGGCCATGCTCTAACTCATGCAAATATCCATTGATAGCATTACTGAATATTCCCATGGTAGATTTGGTATTGAAAATAAGATGTGTAGTATTTATGGTAAGTTTACAGGTGCATTAAAAAATAATTCTGTTATATTATGATCAAAAACTGTTTCTGATCTATTTTATACATGCTATACTCTTAAAAATATCATGAAATTGGTATGAATTTCTGTGATGCACTAAAACATACTTTCAGAGGAATATGGAGTGAAAAGCATTATCATTCATATATTGGACCACACAAAAGAATTGGATTACATAATGATCTAAGGTAAAAAGCTGCTTGCAATAAGTTTTAATTATGTTACATTACTTCAAATATATTGATACTGATATGCATTATTAATGTGTACTACAAGTGAATGTAGCAGAATACTATATGCATGGCATTTATCATTTATTTACAAGAAATGACAAAAAATTTCGGATTCAGTACTGTATCCGAATCAGCCTTAGATAAATTAATTATTAACTTTAAATAAACAAAAGAAAATTGTAACAAGAAAAAATACGTAATTCACACTTCTCACATTTTAAAGAAATTTTATTTTTTTTAAAAATCAGTCATTATGCATTGTACAAAAGAAAAGACATATGCAAAATATTTTCTTCAAAATGTTGCAATTACACATCAGTGTTTAGTCATTTTCAGTAAATTGTTAGAAATAGTAAAGTGAAGAGAAATAGCATTCCATTGATAAGCGATAGCATAAATGAAAAACATGACAGTACATTTTACAGTAATGGCTTCCATTAATGTCTCATACGTTGCCCTCTCCCAATTAATTGCTTAGATGACACAAGGGATGATCACCCCGGGAACTCAGCTTTTGCTTTAGAGTATATAAGCGCATTCCCGGGGGAAAAACTCAAACCTATTGCTCATTTTGACAAAAATTTACAAAATGATCAACGTACATTGCCATTGTTTACAGTATAATATTCCAGTTAATTATTTATAAAGTCCTTTTACCACCAAATTAACACTTTTACATTGAAAGATATTTAAGATAATATTGAAATTAATTTACATACAATACTTAAATGAGAACATTAAGAATTAATATACAATCAAATATTAGATGCAAGTAATATTTTTTGACTTCCATAATTTTGATGCCTTGGAACCACTGACATTGACATACACTAGATTTATTTACATTAAATAAGGCAGAATGCTGCATTATGAGCATTAAGACATTGATCCAGTAACATTGTTTTTAACATCCATAATTTTCACATATTGCATTTCTAATCAGTTTTACCAATTTTGCTTATGTGACACAATATAATCATTTGCTTAAATTCTGAAACTTTCTTGAAAAATTTTACAAAGGAAATTTTCCTTTTGAACACTTTATAAACATAACTCGCTAAAATATCATGATCAGAAAAAATATTTTTTGCAAACAATCATAATTCAATTCCTTTATTGCATTGCATAGATTTTTGTCAACTTTCATTAAGAAAAATTAACTTAATTCTACAGTATAGCGTTGAAAGATAATAGAATTTTTTAAGGTTCTGGTCACTGCAAGCGAAGATACTCGTGAGCTAATGCAATTCATATAGGGGGGTTATTTTCTAATAACTCGTTTGCATTTTGACATTTTAAATAATTTCTTTTGCATTGAATAGCTGAGATTCCTCTCCACATTGCTCCTTTTATACTTTTCGAATTTTGGTTGTAAATATTTTTTTAAATGACTCTTTCATTTTCAGAACCGGTTTTGAAAGTGAAACTAACTTTATAAAAAATATCTACAACCAAAATCGAAAAAGGAAAAAAAGGAGCGATGTGGAGAGGGACTTCAGTTATCTATAACAAAAAAATATATTTAAAAATATCAGAATGCAAACAAGTTATTAGAAAATAACTTCCCTATAATAATAGCATTAGCTCGCGAGTGTCTTTGCAAGAAGGGACAGGAACCTTAAGTCTTGAAGGATACAGAATGCTTTATAAAAAATATTACATTATTACACAGGCTTTTCTCAAGTATGAAGGTAAAAATTATTGTCCAGAGAACATTTCTCTTTGAAGGCTTTTTTGCAAATATGACAAATTACGATTTTGCAAAAGAATGAAAATCTGAATATGATAAACTTTCATTTGTTGTTTAATAGCACAGTATTTTTTACAAATTAAACATGTAAATAACTTTTTTGGAAGAAAATTGAAAAGATTTTGTTCATTACTTTCAATTAAATCATTTTGTTTAATAGTTTCACCAGATTAAAATTATAAAGTGGTTTTTGTGTATATGACATTATGCGAATGCAAAGTTCTTCTTATATATCTTATTGCAAAACTGGTAAGGAAGCTGCCTTTCTATAACATATAATGTGTGAAGTTTCATTCCACTTTAATATCTTATTGCAAAATTTACAAGAAAATGGCCTATCTACAGCATGAGAAGTAAAGTGATTTTTCAATGAAGTCTTATCAGTAGAAGAGTTTTCACACAAAGAACATTTCAATTTGTCTTCAATATGATGCAAATAATGCCGCTTCAACAAAGTTTCCTTGGGATAAACTTTTGGGCATAAATCACATTTAAATAAGTTCTCTCCTGTGTGATATCTACTATGTAGATTCAATTCAAACTCTCTAATAAATCCTTTTCCACAAACGTCACATATGAACGGCCGCTCGCCAGTATGTATTCTACGGTAGTGGTATGTGAGGCTCGTTCTGCAGTAAAGGCTTTTGTTACAGATCTCACACACATACTTTTTTTCTCCAGTATGTTTCTTATAGTGCAACTGCATAGTTTGCTTAGTAGTGAACCTTTTTTGACAAATATCACAAAAAAACTTTTTCTCTTTAGAGGGTAAACAGACATGATTATCCAAGACAGCATTATCAGAAAATACTTTTCTGCAAACATCACAACGGAATTCTTTTGTTGGAGTGCACAGATCTTCTTTAACTTTAATAGAAATTTCTCGAGAACTCATATTGATTATATTTATATGTATTCTTCAGATTTTTAAAAAACTTGAAAGGTGACAAGGACTTAAATCTGAAAAAAAAAATAAGAATAACTAAACAAGAAATTAAGTATCGCTCTTTGAAAACAAAGCTTTGCCAAAGATTCAAATTCATATTGTTATCATAGCTAATCATTAAAAGGAATGTCAGATTTGCTGTAGGTAGATAGATATCCACTGGATTCCATCTTTTAGATGAGAATCCATGAAGTTTTTTAGGGAAAAATATAACACAACTGTTCCTTCATCACATTTCTTTTCAATGATTTCTTTATCAGCCCTTTCTAACTCAACATTTTTTTAATCTTCCTTCAATTACAGTGACAGTTTTGTGCACAGAATAAAGGATCATTTATATTTAATCTGATATAATATTGAAGCCTTTTTGCATCTCTTCATAATTATGTAAATATGTAGCACCCATAGTTGTCGTTCACTCCGTCCATATACAACAGAGCGAAAACTACCCTACTGAATCGTTAGAAATTTAAAATATATAATTGTTGTATAATTTTGTCGAGTCATTACGAATTTTATGAAAATCGGATGAATAGTTTAATTATAGGGACAATCAAAAGTATTCTGTTACATTATGGCCAATGGGAAAAAATAATTTAAAGTGCATTTTAATGATGTTATACTCTTTCAAACATAATAAAATTGAGATGCATCTATGAAGTATACATTCTGTACAATCTGTGGTGCAAAGAATATTTGACCAGGTGACCTGCCCGGCGTTTCCCAGATCTGTGATAGCAATCAAGCATAAAAAACCCTGATAATATTGATTCTAAAAGCACAAAAACCCAAAAAATCGTTAAAATTACTTTGAAAATCACATTAAAAATCGATGAAATTCAAAATTCATAGCAGATAAAATTTAGAAAATTAGGCTAAAAGTTTGAAACAATATTTCTTTTAGGGACCGTTTAAGTATTACGTAAGCATTAAAGAAGGAGGGGGCATCCAGAGTCTGCTTATTTTTTCTGACAAGGGAGAAGGGGGAGGGTCACGACAATTCTTACATAAGCATTAAACAACGAAGAAACTGCTGTTCAAATTCAACAAGTAAAGAAAGTATAATGAAGAAAGAGCATTCTACAGTCCATTCGAAATTTGCCGTTTATTTTTAATTTTATCCTTTGCTTATCCATCGGCAGTCAGGTCACCCACTCGCCTTTTGTCTTCATTGTTGTCTGCTAAGTTGTGTGCCAAGTCAAGTACAATGCAAGACTAGAAAAACACAGGAACTGGTGTGGTTGTGTTCTGTTGCCAGGGTAACTGGTCAGTTAACTTTATTTTAGGTAAATCCGGTATTTTCTTTTTCAATTGATCATAAAATTCCGGGAGTTTTTGCAGAATTTCTGGAAATTTTTGTCTTTCCGCTCCTATTGTCAAACTTCCTTCTCTACAGGTTTTGGAACTTTAGAAAGCAGAAAACTTACTTGGGGTTTTTCTTGTCTCTGATACACAGCACAGATATTTATTGTTTTAGTTCAGTTGCATAGTGAATTTTTAGTGAAAGAGTATTGCTTTTAGTTGTATAGTGAATTTAGTCGGATTTAATTATGGATAGTAACATTGACAATATATTAAAACCAATATATTAAAACCATTTTATATATTTTGATATCACAATCCCTATATGCCTATATAAGTTTGTAGGATTAATAATGTAATTGATTGGTAACTTTTTATAAGTCAAGAAGTATTGATGTATAAACTATCATAAAGTTTTACTTAAGCAAAGGAATGGGGGGAGGGGGGTCTAGCATTTGCTTATACGTATTTTCTTACAATGGGGGGGGAGGGGGTACAAAATGACTAAAAATATGCTTACGTAATACTTGAACGGTCCCTTATCAATGTAAAAAAAATAAAAAAAGAAAAAAAAAACCATTAAAAATCTCATTAAAAAATTCATTAAAAATTCAAAAATCGCTGCACAAGTTCCAAATAAGCTTTATTGAAAAGAGAACTAAATTTACTATGTTGGGTTAAAAGAATAAAACTGTATTCCTTTTACTAATGTGGAAAAATCGCCTTGAAACATAAAAAGAACTCTAAAAATTGGCTAAAAAATTAAATTAAAAAAGTCTAATAAAAAAAATCAAAAATTGGGCTTCAATGTGCAAACCTTCATATACAGAGATACCTTCCCCTTAAATTTTGTAACTCTATGTACAGCGGTATTTTCAGAACAGTGCTGATTCACTCAAAACTTCTCTCTTTATTATTATAGATTAATTTACAGGGCACACAAATATATTCCATAACATAATGGTATAGGATGAAATATTGTTTGGGGTGCATTTTAATTACATTAAAACTATTTCACATTTTATGAAATTGGTGTATGTTGCTGAGGTTTACTACAAATCAGTCATGCAGTCATAGAAAAAACAGAGGGTATACGCTCCAAGCAAAAAGTATATGTTAGAGTGAATATACCATAGCATTTTTGAGGAACAGAGGTTATACGGTGTTCCTTTAAAAAATCCAGAAGGTGTATGGCATATATCCACGTATACCCTCCACTACATCCCTATTACAAGTTACTTTTTTGTATAATAGAAAGCAGATAGCATTTATAGGGACACACAAAAAATTTCAGCTACTATACTGTATCTGAAGTGCTGTATACTGTTGCACCAAGACCTGAATATTTTTAAAATGTCATTATCATACGAACGTACCTCATTTGTTATGCTTGACATATAATTTCTGACTTGTTTAATATCAGTAATTCTTTTTTTTTTTTTAAATATATATATATATATATATATATATATATATATATATATATAGATGTTGAGAAAATAAGCTATTGATTTCAATAACTACAGGCAGAGCTATGAATAGTGCAAACTAAATGAACTTCGATAGGGAAAAAAAAAACATCTTATAACTTTTGTTTTAGAATAAGATAAACTATTTAGTAGCTTATCTAAAATGCTAGGTAAAATAAAAACAATGATTATTTTAAACTCTGTTATACTGAATGGTAAAGATATAATATATGAATTGAGTTTTTCAATTTTCAATTGACCAAAAAAATTACCAAACCTCAATTCGAACTGAGACTTTCGACTTATATTGTAAATATTCTCTCTACCTGTTAATGATATTCAGATAAACAATTATTGATAATAGCATCTGGGCAGACAGTAGTAGAATAAACCACAGGTAATGGAATTTCATTAAACCATTTTAATTTAACCCTTAAATGATCATATATAATCTTAGTTAATACTTCATTTCTGTCTTTTCTTTATCATACTTTTTGATAAATGAATGAAAAATATTGGAATAAGATGTTTTAAATAAAATTGCAATCTTTAGTTTAAGAAATAAGCAATGAAAAAAATGACAACCCTCTTTTATTGTCTAACAAATATAACCATTATTAACCCTTTTTCTGTGTTTTCAGGCACATTTCATAAGTTTTGCTAATGAATGTTGAGTAAAATTTTCTTTATAAGCCTATATTTCAAATTTTCATACGACTGAAACTCACATACAGATATTTTCTAATAAATGTGAATTGGGGTTTTTTTTTTTTCTTGGACCAGGTGGTAAAAAGTCCAAGCCCATAAAATTTTGTGTCATCAGAATAAAATTCCAAAACCAATGCCGAAATTTGCAGCAAAAAATTGTCATGAATCTTTTAAAATAATTTTAAGCTTCATTTTCTCTCTCTCTCTCTCAAAAAAAAAAGAAAAAAAAAGGTATTAATCCTAAATAATTCCTTATGACAATATTTCACGAATTTCATGCTCATGAGAACATATTTTTATAATAAAAAATTTGTTTACATACAACCATTGGCAGAAATCTGTAAAAAAAAAAATCTTAATTTTTATTCTTTTAAAATATCATTATAAAACTGCTGCCACTAGAAGCAACATCTATATAACTCACTGATCTCCATATATAATATGGAGGGCCTACTTGCCAATCCGGCCAAACCACTTTCTGCCGGGACCGCATCACAATTTTCTATGCGCGCAAATAATAAGCCCTCTATTTTTCTTAATATTACAAGCATTTTTTTAAGCTTTTCCGCAAACTTTTAATTATTTTTGTTTATTTCTATGTGTTTTTGATATTTTTTTGAGCAATACTTAACAAATGTTTCTTTATTTTTTGTTGGGTGAAACTAAAATTTTCTTTTTAACTAATATCAAATTGAAAATTTGCTATGAATTTGAGTAAAATCAATAGATTTTTAATAAAAGAATACATATCAGTGAAAACTGTAGCAATTTCATCTTAATTTTAAAAGAATATTCAATTTGAAAATATCTACCCCATACTATCCTATGGGAGGCAATCTATGTTTTGCCAAAGATTTTCGTCGGAAATGGGCAGACCGCTGGATTCAATGTATCAGAATAGGGAGTTAGCTCTCCATGTTATCTCTGTGCTCCAATATAAGATAGATACAATACCATATGCTGGCATCACCCAAATTATATAAGTAATACATTCTGCAAATTTGTACAAAAGTTGAATTTCTAAATTGATTAGGTGAAATTAAATAGGAAACTGCAATATTTATTGAGAGAGTGAGAGAGAGAGAGAGAGAGAGAGAGAGAGAGAGAGAGAGAGAGAGAGAGAGAGAGAGAGAGAGAGAGGGGGGGGAATACATTATTTTACTCACCACTGGTGAGTAAATTATCTGTCAGGGCGAATGAATTTTTAAGTTATCTTTCAAAATTGAAAACTATAGAGATGTACCAAAAACTTTTTACTACTTAGCTACAGTTTGCAACTTTTCAAAGTATTGTTATGTAAATATGGATAAAAGTTCTATTATTACTAATATATATATATATATATTTTAATTTTATAGAAAAAAGTTATTAAAATTCATTGTTGTAATAGTGATTAATCCTTTTTGCAGTCTTTAAATTTTGCTATAACAATTTTTAATTGCTTGTTATATTTTGCTGGCTAGCAAAATAAATCCTTTACTTGTATGTCCAAAAATTCTTCACATATTAATGATAAGAACGGTGATAATTTTTGCCAATTAAGCATTTAGTACAGTATATTATTTATGAATATAATATATATTATTTATACAGTATTATTTTATGAATAAGGCATCAAGCAGCAATAGAGCAATATTTACTCAAAAATAAACTTAAGTATGAAAAATACAAAAACCAACTTAAAGAACACTTTTCAAATAAAAAAATCTCTTATGGAATACAGAATTTATAAATTTAACATTGATGAATTAATTTAAATAATTTTCAATCTACATCAAACAAAGAACTGAAGCTAGAAGAAAGAAAAAACATTTATTTCTCTCATCAAAACTTTAAAATGAGCTTTCGTTCTGTTTGAATTCAGCTATCATGTTATGGTTGAACCCCCAGATTTTTTGTTAATTAGATTTAAAATTGCTTTGCTATGTATTTATTGTAAATTCCAATAAAAATATGACTCTCACTAATATATAAAACTATACTATGATTGTAGTTTTATTTATAAAATAATAATCAAAAATACAAATGCATATCAAACAAACTACTGCATTCATAATGTAATTTTCAAGATTTATTACAGAACTGCAAACTTACGCAAGTCACATAATACTTAAGTCTAGGGATACCTGTGTTATACTACATATACAGTAGACTTCCTCGAATCTGCAACCCTAAAATCTGCAACTCTCTAAAATCCACACATAATTTACAGATGTAAACAATGAAATATTCAATTCAGATATAGAAAAAAAAAATTGACTTTTTTTAGTTTTATTTCAATTCCATACATATTTTAATTTGTAATCTTTGTTAATATTACTGAATTCATGTTTTTACAAAAAGTAAAAATAAATTTATTTCTGAAAAAATTCAAGATATTGTTGATATTACTAGTAATCACAATCTTCTTACCAGATACATTTATATATTAATCAAGCTTTTTTGGTTATTAAATCTGGCTAAACCTAAAATAAAACTTCCTTATTTTATGATTTTGATGTGAATTAGTAATCTTCCTTTATGAGGCAAGTTTCATTTGAATAATTTAGTAAAAATACATTTAATCTTTATAATGAATATTTAACTATGCATTATTGGTTATTAACTTGATATTGCTTTTAATATTTTAATCACTTTAAAAATTATCTAAATTTTTATTATTTTAGTTTATTACTTATTTTATTATATTGTAAGCATTCATTATAGTTTTGATTATATTATAAATTACATTCAAATTACTGTTTGAAAAATGTAAACAAAGCAATGACCAGAAATCTGCAAAATTCTAAAATCTGCACAACCTCTGGTCTCAAACTGTGTGGATTTGAGGAAATCTACTGTATTATTATATTAATGCAGATAAAATTTCAATTTTTAAATAACATTTAAACATAACTTTGGAGTGAAAACAAAATTATAAGTAGAAATATAATTTTTCAGTCACACCATTTGCAATCATAACATCTTATATTTTAATTAAATCTAGGAGGGAAGGGGGGGGGGGGATTTTATTAATAATACAAACAAAAAAAAAAGCAAACAAATGTTAAGTTCTTAAAAATTAATAAAACTAAATTAAAATTCTATCAAAGAAATCATAAAAATATTCATTTTATTTACATTGGATAGAAATTTAAAACTATATAAATGGAGTTTTTAAAAACTGATCTCCAATTACATCATTATGTCCTTCATTTTTCTTTTCTTTTTTTTAAAACTTTAATTCAGTCAAAAGTTCCATCATTTATATTGATTGGTGATAATGGCACTAAAACAATGTTCAAAAATAAACATAATCATACATGTCATTGTTGCCTTTTTAACTCATATTTCATAAAATCACGAGTTGGCATGAAAAAGTTAAAAGCACATATGGTGGCATGATATGAAAATAGGGCACATTTCATATGTGTGGCCGAGATCGATGCAAAAGATGAAATAAAAGACACGTTTTTTTGCTAGGCCGGAATCGTAGTACTGTGTTGTGATGAACACCAGGTCCAGATTTTTACATTTGTTTCTGAAGTCAAAAGTGAAAACATTTTCATCAAGGAAAATCAGTTCTCAGATCTTCTTAACTATTTCTTTATTTTTTAAAGCACAAGAAATAAAATACCTATAAACGTTGAGTATGCAGAACGGTAATATAAAATACCTTTGAACATTATACAGTAAACATTAGTCAGTAAGCAGCACGGTAATATGAAAGATCTTCAAACATAATATAGAAAACATTAGTCATCACTGACAACAGCGAGCGAGCAGCCTTACTTAGCAGTGACAAACGTAAAACTGACAAAAATTTCAGATTTCACAAACGCCAAAAAAAGTCTTTTGGCATAGAATAGATTCCCAATCTGAGCAAAACAATGTACAGGTAAAAAGGACCGTTACATGATAAACAAAGGGGAAAATTTAAAAAATGAGTGTTGCCAAGAATATAGTCTTTATCGCTCGTGGCGAGAACGCGCAGCAGCCGGCAACCCTAAACGGAATTTCACAACAGGTAACAAATTAAGTTCTTTATACAAGACAAAATGAAATGATTGGGAAATAAAAAATAGCAGTTACATAAAACAGTCGTTTGATATTTAATCAACTGAAGAACAAGAAAGAAAAATCTAGAAATGGAATGATATTTTAAAACTAATTTATTATTTGTTCTTTTTATTTATTAATATTATTTTATATGCACTTGGAGGCGAACACACAATAAAAATACGTATTAAAATGCTTTTCTTTTAAAAATAAATTTTAAAAGAGGGGGGGGGACTCACAATTGAAAAAAATAATAGAAATATATGTAATAGAATATGTGTTACATCACATATTATCACTCGAAGGACCACCAAAAAATATTTTTTTTGGCGAAGGAAAAAAAAAATATTTTTTCTTATAAAAAAATGTAAAGTGTTGGGAATCTATGTACAAAGCACAAGCAAAATATACACTTATAAAATAAGAATAACTATATGTTTATAAAAATTACAAATTATATATGATATATATAAAACACAATACGATACACAAAATGTTACCAAAAAAATAAATAAACTTCAACTTATGCCTAGGCCTTTATATTCATGCATATATGCTAGTCATTGCTTTTAATATCCAGCAAATTGATGTGTATACACAACCTATTTTTTATATTCTTCGTTTCATTATTCAAGTGTAAGCGTGTCTTCGTCATCATTCAAGTGTAAGCGTGTCTTCGTCATCATTCAAGTGTAAGCGCTTACAAAAAGACAGTTCGGCTGTAAAAGCAAACCTTTAGATGACATTTTTTATTTATAGAAATTGTCTTTTATGTTGCTGTTGCTTGAAAATACTTGCAACTTGTTAAATCAAATTATCATAACAGTTTACATACACTGTTTAAACACACATTTAAATAAATGCTGAAAAAGGATTTTTTTTTTTTTATATATATAAAAATTCTAAATACTGACTTGATACAATGTTTATAGTTGAATGAAATTCGCAAAAACATAATACCTTTATTAAAATGTAAGAATCAAAATATGCATAATATGTAAATAAAGAAAAAATCAACACTGATCAGTATTAAAAAAATTTTGAAAATGTAAAATGCCATTCCAATAGAGTGTAGAGCAAATTTACTTAAGTACCTTATGAAATAAACTTGTCAAAATATTAAAGTACACAATTATCAAAATAGTAGTATGAAAATAAAATATAAAACCAAAATTGTACACTGCATAGAGAATCTAATACACAATGAACTGAACCAGCAGTAGACCAGTAAAAGATTCAGTACATAGTACACAACTAAACATAATTCTGTGTCCTGGCCAGTTAACACAAAACATGTGGCATTACATTTATTTTCTTGGTCTAAGATTATATCCTGAAATAATGTTTTGAGGAGAGCTATTGCTATTGTACTGCTGATAATTATTATTGTTGTTATTAATATTAGAGCTTACATTTTTATTAAAGTTGGAATTAAGGTATGCATTTCTAGGTGGAGCAAGTAAAAGTCTATCTATATGCACTCTAAAAGAAGGAGCATGTGAACACTGATACTTCCTTATAGTAAATGAAACAGGTGAATGTTTCATAATAATTTCATAAGGACCAGTATATTTTGGTTTATATTTATCTCGAGATTTTAGATAAACAATATCATGGACAGTTAATGGACGTAGCTTTGCAAATTGTGAAAATTTTAAGTTTCTCTGATGTTGAGCAGACACAATGTTTTCATAAGCTTTTTGGTACATTGCATCCAGTTCTTTTAATAATTTATAAGTGTCAACATTATCAAGAAATGGTTGATTTGCATGAGTGTCATATGTATCAAATATTAATGATAACTCACGCCCAAAATGTAAAAGATTTGGTGAGAATTTTGTAGATGAGTGTGTGGAGCCATTGTATAAGCATTTGTGAATCAACAATGCATGTTCAAAAGAGTGTCCTTCAAGTAATAAAGTATTAACTGAAGTTTTGATTGAAGAATTGATTCTTTCAGCAATCGAGTTCGATTGGGGGTGCGAGACTGAAGAATGAGATATTTTTATACCTAATGTTTCATTAAAAATGTTGTAAACACTGGAAATAAATTGGGAACCTAGATCAGACAAAATAACGCAAGGTCTCCCAAAACAGGTGAAATATTTAAATAGTGATTCAACAACATTATTAGCAGAAGTCTCCTTTAAAGGAAATAATTCCATGTGTCTAGAAAAATGATCTGTTACTGTTAGTACTGAATAACCGTTTCTAAAAGGACCTACAATGTCAATTGCTACAGTATGACCTGCTTGTTTTGGAGTGTACGTTGCTTGCAAAGGTGCAGGCTGTGTTTTGTGATGTTTATGTTGCAAACATTTAATACATGACGCAACATAATTTAATGTGTCTGTGTAAATACCTTTCCAAAAATACCTTTTACTTACAAATTCATAGGTTTTCTTTAGACCGAAATGTGAAAGATGTGAAATAGCTAAAACCTTAGCTTTTAATGAGTGTGGTACCACAATATGATAAGAAAATGTTGAGTCATGTGGCATGTTTTTTTTAAACATTAACACTTTAGTATCAGGATGAATAAAATACATGTCATATTTATCTGAACTACCATTGTTTAATATTTCATTATATATAACAGATAATTCTGTATCTTTTAACTGTTCGTTAACAAATGTTTGGTTTGATATTTCAAGCAAAGGATCTTTATGATTTTCTGAATTACCAACAGTCAAATAATTAATTGAATGTGACTCAGAGATAGTCTTTTCATGCTCATCATTCTCAATGATAGGGAGAATATGAGTAGTATCATATATTAATTCAGGATTTGTGTCTAGTGTTTGTTGATTATTTTTGAAATTATTTCTAGAAAGATAGTCAGCAAGTACATTTGAAGAACCTGGAATGTGTTGAAAATTGAATGAATATTCGGATAACTCGGTGAGCCATCTAGTTATAATATCCGCAGGGTTACTAACCTTCTTATAGTGTTTTAATGGAGCACTGTCAGACAAAATAGTAAAATTTCTGTTATAAAGATAATATTTAAAAGCAACAACTGCTTTGTAAATAGCCATTAATTCTAGCTTAATCGCAGGGTATTTTTTTTCAGAAGGGGATAATGCTTTAGAAAAATATGCAACTGGTAGTAAGTTATTATCAAATTCTTGAAGTAAGACAGCTGAAATAGCAATTTTTGACGCATCTGTATTTAAGAAAAATGGTTTGTCCCAATCTGGTAAATGAACAATTGGTTCAGAAAAAAACATTTTTTGAATATTATTAAAAATTTTGTCATGTTCAGGAGTCCAGCGAAATTTTTCTTTAGGCCTGGTAAGCTGAATTAATGGATGTATGATTTCAGAAAATTTGGGTATTAAACTTCTATAAAATGTCGCTAAACCAATAAAACCTTTTAGTTGGCGTTTAGTTGTTGGTACCGGAAAAGATGTTATTCGCAAAATATTACTTTGAATGGGACTTATTGCATGATTTTCAATGTGAAAACCTAGATAGTTTGTGGAAGTCTGATGAAAAGTACACTTGTTGGGGGCAAGAGTCAAGTTATACTTTGATAAAACCTGTAAAATTTTCTCAAGTTTTTGTAATGTTTCTTGAAATGTGTTTGAACCAAATATAAAATCATCTTGATATGTAAATATACCTTCCAAATTTATTTCATCTAAAATCATGTCCATTAGTGCTTGAAACACTGAGGCAGAATTTTTTAAGCCAAAAACTAAACGTTTATACTTATAAGAGCCATACTCAGATGTAAATGTCAATTTATCTTGCAATTCTGGTGGTAAGTCAATTTGATGGTAAGCTTGTTTTAAATCTAAGCTAGTGAAATATTTATAAGAGGATAAATTAGCAATAATGTTTTGAATTTTGGGAAGAGGATAAGAAGATCCCTGAATAACTGAATTAAGCATTCTCAAATCTAACGCTAAACGATATTTCTGTTTACCTGAACCGTCAGACTTTTTCTTGACAATTAAGATAGGGCAAGACCATTCCGAGCAATGCCTTTCTATTATTCCTGCTTCAACAAGATTATCTATTTGCTCTTTAGCATCTGCCTGAAGTGCTTGGGGAATGCTAAATGGTAAAGTTTTTATTGGGAAGTCATTAATAAATTTGATATTAGGTACAATGCGATCAGTATGACCAAGTGTCTTAAGAGATTTTGAAAAAGCAGAAAAATATTTTAAGAGAAGATCAGAGATTTCTTTCTTTTCATTTGCTTCTAAATGATCCAATTTAAAATCATTTATAGAAAGATCTTTTTTTCTTTGAGCAAGTATCTGATCAGATGCAGTAATGAAATTACAATAATTTTCATTTATTGAAGGATTTAAATTACTTTCCAGTTCATTTTGATCAACAATTTCATCTGGTATACACAGATAACCTACTTCCATATTTTTATTTAAATGAACAACATGATCAGATAAATTTTCAATGTAAACATGCATGATTTTGGGATATGAGATATTTTGAACTTTAGAATCTAATTTTATAAGTGCATCATGGCATAACACATTATTAGAGGAAATATTACTACAAAATAGCATCTCATCTTGATCTGGTGAGATGTCAGTTTTAATTTTTACAAATTTGTGTTCATATGGGTTTAAGTTAACTTTGTGTGCAAGATATGCACAGATCTGATCATGCGATTCATTACTGTTAACATTATGCACAACATCACTTGAACTACTGTCATTATTATTTACCTCACTTTCCGAACTTTCATCAATACACATTGCATTTATTTGACTTTTTCTACATTTATTTTTTAATGGTACTTCAACACCATTTATTGAGGCAGTATTATCACTGGGATTAATAACAATATTATTTTTCACAATAAAATCATAGCCTAAAATTCCAACAAATTCTGAAGAATTTGCAATTTCAACAATATAAAAGGTATGCCGAAAGAATATTTTACCAATTTTGATAGACACAGAAATGCAAGAAGAAAATTTAACAGCAGAATTAACAGTTGAAATAGTTACTGAAGAAGCTAAATGTTTGTAACAAACATCCTTTTTTATTTCATTAAAGAAATTAAGTGATAAAATTGAAATTGAACTTCCTGTATCCAGTAATAAAAATGCCTCAAATTTGCCAAACTTACTGGAAATAATAGGTAAAAACGAACACTTATCATATACATTATAAATGACTACTTTTTCATCAGTCTGTGTTGACTGATTGTTGCAAATCTGAATTTCCTTAGAAGTTTGTGAATAAGTGGATTTAACTTGTCTTTCATCCGACAGTTTACATTTATTTGCTGATGACCCAAGACAGTTTTGAGACAACAGCTCATCAGCTGTACTGCGTCTCACTGGTCGTTTAAAGGCTGAAATTGGTTATAACCAGAATTATCAAAATTAGTATTTCTATATTGTCCATAATAATTCTGATCATAAGATTTCCTTCTCTTACACAAATTCTTATACTTAAAACATTGGAGGGCCAAATGACCTCGCTTAGAACAAATTTGACAAATATTTACCTTTCTGTTATTTTTATTTTGAAACTTAAAGTCAAAATTTCTAGAGTTTTTTGATTTGTACAACTCACGAGTGTCCTTCTTAAAACTAGGACGTGTTTGGGTTTGTTTAGTGTCATCTTTCTGTGTATTGTTTACAAATGACAAAGCATTTATTTTCTCTGATAATTCAGATATCTGTTTAGAAAAATCAATATGATTAGAATATTCATTATGAATATTAATTAATTTTTCATTCGACAAAATACTTTGCAAAAACTCTGCTCGTTCTACTGCTTTGTCATAGTCATCAATTTTTTCCTCCTTAATTTTGATTCGAATATCAGTTGATAAACACTGCAAAAGTTTCTTATATTTTATTTCGTTAAGAAATTCAGGATCTTTCGTTTTAAAAGCCTTATTGGCCAAAGTATTCAATCTATGGGAAAAATTACTGATACTTTCATTAGGTAAGAGTTTTATGTTATCAAATTCGATATCTATAACTGTTTGAGATTCTTTAGAGAAAAATCGTGAAAGTTCCTGTTTAATTAGTTTCACACTATTTGAATTTCTAATTTTGTCATTCTCAAGAAAAAATTTTAGGGCAGGTCCTGCTAATTTTGTTTTGAGAAACAAGACCTCCTGATCATCTGTCCATTTCTGTATTTTTGCATAATTACTAACTATATCAAAGAAAAAATCCAAAGTGGTTGGATCACCTTCATAGCAAGGTACAGAAATATTAAAGTTATTTTTTGATGAAGTCATTTTCAAAAAAATATATATATACTTATAAATACTTAAGCTTGTTCAAATATATCATAATTAATTACAAATAATAATAACATAAAACCAAATATATAATATGAAACATACAATGAAATAAAGAAAAAGAAAGCGTACATTACCTTTCTTCATAGCTGAAAACAACATGAGAAAAAAAAAAATACATTCCCCCCTTTTTTTTTATGGAAAAAAAAATAACGAGAAACAACAAAGATATGTTCTTTCTGAAACTATTATTTAAATAAGTTGATGCAGTTACTAAGCATTTGTGTTCAGCGTTCCTAATTTTTTTTATTATGAAGGGGGGGGGGGGTCCACATCAAGCACGATTTGAATTAGATGCTCCCACACAGAACAGAAAAACCACGATACATCCCTTTAGAACGGCTCTGCAGACAACAACTTTGTAGAACTGAAACTCCGTCTGAAACATTCCAGGATTGTACGTCGTATTTTCGTGCAGCATATCTCACATGTCTTGTATTCGAACACCACTAGCACCAGTAGAAACTATAAATGTCGTAATCACTATTCTTTCGAAAACACTTTTTTTTTACCGTACCATCCGGAATTCGAAGCAAAATACGGTGCACATACAAATCACATTTTCGTCTCATCACATTGTTTACACTTGGACGACTTCTCCAGAAACAAAAAACCCTTTTTCACGCGGCACCATAGTTCTATGGTGGCATGATATGAAAATAGGGCACATTTCATATGTGTGGCCGAGATCGATGCAAAAGATGAAATAAAAGACACGTTTTTTTGCTAGGCCGGAATCGTAGTACTGTGTTGTGATGAACACCAGGTCCAGATTTTTACATTTGTTTCTGAAGTCAAAAGTGAAAACATTTTCATCAAGGAAAATCAGTTCTCAGATCTTCTTAACTATTTCTTTATTTTTTAAAGCACAAGAAATAAAATACCTATAAACGTTGAGTATGCAGAACGGTAATATAAAATACCTTTGAACATTATACAGTAAACATTAGTCAGTAAGCAGCACGGTAATATGAAAGATCTTCAAACATAATATAGAAAACATTAGTCATCACTGACAACAGCGAGCGAGCAGCCTTACTTAGCAGTGACAAACGTAAAACTGACAAAAATTTCAGATTTCACAAACGCCAAAAAAAGTCTTTTGGCATAGAATAGATTCCCAATCTGAGCAAAACAATGTACAGGTAAAAAGGACCGTTACATGATAAACAAAGGGGAAAATTTAAAAAATGAGTGTTGCCAAGAATATAGTCTTTATCGCTCGTGGCGAGAACGCGCAGCAGCCGGCAACCCTAAACGGAATTTCACAACAGGTAACAAATTAAGTTCTTTATACAAGACAAAATGAAATGATTGGGAAATAAAAAATAGCAGTTACATAAAACAGTCGTTTGATATTTAATCAACTGAAGAACAAGAAAGAAAAATCTAGAAATGGAATGATATTTTAAAACTAATTTATTATTTGTTCTTTTTATTTATTAATATTATTTTATATGCACTTGGAGGCGAACACACAATAAAAATACGTATTAAAATGCTTTTCTTTTAAAAATAAATTTTAAAAGAGGGGGGGGGACTCACAATTGAAAAAAATAATAGAAATATATGTAATAGAATATGTGTTACATCACAGCACATTTCAAAATATTTAAAAGCTTTCGTATGTTTTTACAAATATTTTAAGAGCAGAATCAGATGTTAACCTACTTATACAATACACACCCTCAAATTCACACTGCTCAGGACCTGAGATTTTGCATATTTTAGAATTTTGTAATTTCTGGTCACTGATTTGCTTACATTTTTTTTAACTATAATTTGAATATAATAGTATAATCAAAATTATAATGTAGGCTTAAAGTATAGTTTAATAATACAATAATTAAGTAAATTAATTAAAATAATAAAAATTAAGATGATTTTAAAAATGACTAAATTATTATAAGTAAATGTCAAGTAAATATAATTATATATATAAAATCCCTCCGTGTGTAACGATTCCGGGGTCAACCCATCCACGAAAAAAAAAACACTTATTGTGACCAATGACAAATTCCATTGTGAAAAGTTATCTCCGATTTTAAAGGCTATAAATTTTTTGTCCAATGCAAACGTTCCAGTGTTGTAATGGAGCGTTCTGATTTGTCAGATTTAGAGTTTGAGCTGTAAATGACGTCACTACATTTTACTGTGCTTTGAAATCTTTTCCTTATTTCAAACACAATATTCACACTGTTAAAAATTTGACTCATTTTCTGCAGCATCACTCCACCGCTTTTATAGAAAACAATTACTTTGCTGTGTTATGGAATATTCTCATTGGTCATAAAAGAGACATTCTATAAAAGCTGTGGAGTGATGCTGCAGTAAATGGGTCTAATTTTCAGCAGTACACTGTTAAAAATTTGACCATTTTGCTGCATCATCACTCCCCAGCTTTAATAGAATACACTGTAAGTAACACACACTCTTAAAAATTTAACCCATTTGCTTTAGCGTCACTCCACAGCTTTTATATAAAGCAGTTACTTTACTGTGATATGGAGCATTCTCATTGGTCATAAAAGATATATTCTATAAAAGCTGTGGAGTGACGCTGCAACATATGGGTCAAATTTTAACAGTGTAATACGATAAAGTAATCATTTTCTATAAAAGCTGTGTAATGACGATGCAGCAAAACAGTCAAATTTTTAACAGTGTTTAATTAAAACTTTTTATTTAAGAAAAGCGAAGGTGCATTTTAAATACAATATTGTTAGAATTTTTATATTTGTTTTGCTTTATTTATTTATTTATTTATTTTTTACAGCCGTGAATGACTTTATTGTCACATAACGAATCACGATTGTTTACTCTTTATTGTTGACATTTGTTTTCGATCTTATAAAATATTTTCTTTTATTAGCTAATGGTATAAAATAGTTAATTCAAAAATGTTTTAAAATAGCATTATTAGTACACGTTTTGCATTATTAATGCATGTTAATTTGCATTTTTTTGTGAAATAATTACTGTAATTTTGTGAGTGAAATTCATTAGCGGCATATTCTATGCCATTATTTTACCCATTCAATTAATAATTTGGCTACCCTCTCATATTCGTCTGAAAATGGCCAAAATGGGAAAAATTTTTATACATTTTGGATATTTTTATTATTTTCTCTCAGTATTTTAAAATATTTTTTGGCTGTAGTTTCACAATGTATTCTTTTATAATTGATATTTTACCTTACTTTATTCTTTTAAAATTTATGCATTTACCATCTGTTCATTACAATCCCTCCCCATCCACCAGATAGTTTTGTTATAGTTTTAAATGCAGATTTCTATTGATTTTTTTTTTAGAATTTTCCCTCATGTTCAATCTTTATATTTTTCAAAATTGTTTAAGCCTAAAGTGGCTATGATTGACCAAAGTTGTTGTAATGTTTTATCATCCTTTTAAAAATGGAAACA
The DNA here is from genome assembly GCA_964019185.1 of Maratus speculifer. Taxonomy (NCBI): domain Eukaryota; kingdom Metazoa; phylum Arthropoda; class Arachnida; order Araneae; family Salticidae; genus Maratus; species Maratus speculifer. The sequence continues at coordinate 90,031,556 of OZ025300.1, read as the reverse complement.
CGTCACTTTGACGGGCTATCTTCTAGTTAATAATATTTAATGAAATATGCACCATAAGTATACTTTTTTTTTTTTTTTCTATGCAACTTGCATCATAAAGGTTATTTACTAATTCACTAAAAATTATAAATTATAACAAATTTTTATTTCAGGTTTATCTTGACCTAATCAAAAAAGCTTCATTAATACATAAATACATTAATTTTGTATAAAATTGCGATTACCAGAGATTGCAGCAATATCTTGAATTTTTTCAGAAATAAATGTATACTTCCTTCATGAAAAAGCATGAGTTAAGACATAGTAATGATAAATACATTTAAAATGTGAATAGAATTATCTATTTAATAAAAGCCTAAGTCATGTGATTGTCATCAAAAATTCTAGGCTGACTACTTCACTTTTTATATGCCAAGCAACCATTCACTGTCATAACAACGAGCTGATTCCATTGCTTTTCATATGCAAGATTTCCATCGATTAAAAAAACAGAAAGTATTTTTTCAAATAAAAATACATACAAGTTGTCATGATTGGGAAGAATTGTTGATACTTTTATGTTAGCCAGGTGCAAATCTTACCAATACATTTTTTTAACTCACACTTTTTAAAAAATTTGTGCAGTAAATTAAAACAGCACTTTGAAGCTAAAATTAAATATAATGGTTTGTGGCATTATTTAATATTTTTCGTTTCTTTTCATTAAAAGAAAAAAAAAAAAGAAAAAGATGTAAAAGTTTGTGAATTTTAGATGTTTCAGTTTTAAATGAAAGCATTGTACTTTTAAATGAAATGAGCAAAAAGATAATGTTTATAATGAAATACAAAAAAATGCAATGGGAACAAAGTTTGGCAGTTTATCAACTGTGTCCCACTAACAAAAAAATAAAGATATCTTGATTTCTCTATCAGAATCTTCTGATTTGGCAAAAGATTGAGCAAGTAAATTGAATTATGAATAAAAGTAACATGATACAATGCTTAGTACAGTACAGTCTCCAAAATCTACAAACCTCTGAAATCCGCTTGCATTTCAAAATATAAACAATGAAATTTTGAATTATGAAATAGTCTTTATCACATTTATTCAAATTAACAATGAACGAAAATAAAATAATTTGTAACATAAATTTATGGGAAAATAGTAGTGACACAGGATATTACATACATAAAATACTTTTATTTCACAGAAACTTACATACAAGAAGTATAAAACAATAGAAATCGATGACAGATGTAAACAAACAGCAAAAAGTTTCAGTAGCAGCACCATCTATCAGCCGCTAAAGAAAATAGCAATTTATTTTACATTTCATGCAAGCTTTTAATTAATACATGATATAAAATATGGCCTGACTCTTTATTTATTAAAAAAAGGGATGAAGAAAAAGATTTTTCATTCAAAAAGTTAGTTAGGCTTCTGTTTTAATAAACTATAGTTATATACTTCTGCTATGGATAAGTGTTTCCAATGCTCCTCAACACCTTTGCTCAATGCCCACAAATCAAAATTTGTGTGTAACAAAAAATTATGTTTTTCTCAAAAATTATATCATCTAATTACAGTAGACTCCCTCAAATCCGCAAACCAGAAATTCGCACTTCTTTAAAATCCGCACATATTTTATGGATGTAAACAATGAAACTTTCAGTATGGATTATTGGGACAAAATTTGATTTTTTAGCTTTGTATCAATTTTATATATTTTTTAATTTGTAATTTTCTTAATAATACTCTATTCATGTTTTTTTTTTTTTCATTAAAGAAGGATAAATTTTTTTGGAAAAAATTCAAGATTTTGCTGATACCACTGGTAATCAGAATCTTACTAAATATATTTATGCATTAATCAAGATTTTTTGGTTATTAAGCCAGGCTAAACTTGAAAAAAAATCCTTATTTTATGATTTTGATGAGAATTAATAATGCATTTTTATGAGGCAAGTTTAATCGAATAATTTTGGAAAATTACATTTAATCTTTATAATGAATATTTAATCATACACTATTGATTATTAACTTGACCTTTGCTATTAGTACTTTAATCATTTTAAAAATTATCTAAATTTTTATTATTTTAGTTTACTGTTTATTTTAATATTTTATTATATTGTAAGCATTCATTATAGCTCTGAATGAACTATTAATGGCACTCAAATTACTGTTTAAAAAATGTAAACAAAGCAACGACCAGAAATCCACAAAATTCTAAAATCTGCACAACCTCTGGTCCCAAGCTGTGTGGATTTGAGGGAGTCTACTGTATACCATTATAGTGATATTTATAGTTTTCCTGCAAGGTTTAAAGTAACATCTATAGCCTCTAATTTTTTCATAATTTTAATTTCAGTACATTCGGTATTTGACCAGGGGGGGGGGGCATACTTTTACACTATATTTTTGACGATATCTTTGAAAATATACCACCTAAAAATTATAGAAATGCATTTTTAAATTCAGCATTATGGATTCTTTCACAAGATACTCCACACAATATACAAAGAAAATACTTTTTTCTTCCAATAACTTAATTAGCCTCCTACTCCCCTCCTAAATATATTTCAACTGTTTAACAATCTGTAAATGTGTGGGTCAATAGTCTTTATTACTTCCCCCAATTGGAACTTTCACATTCCATAGTTTATGAATAAAATGGCTATGACAGACACTGGAGTGATCTTATAATGGCGTCGTTTTCACTTTATAAGTACAAAATCCTAAAAAAGTGTAATTTTGACCCTACATCTAAATTGAAAGCTTCACCGTTTACATCAGTGATGATGTGTAGATTTTAGGTGCTTGCGGATTTGAAAGAGTCTATTGTATGCATTTTTTTTTTTTTTCTTTTTTAATGAAATGCTGTAAGAGTCATTCATTTATTTTTTTTTTCTAGATTTAGAGTTTGCAGTTCTAAACAGTCACTAATCTGTTAGTTTCTACCTTACTATTTGTTGTTTTTAATAGCTGGTCATCCATTATTTTTAATTTAAAACATTATAATTTGATAATTTTTGAAGATTTTAGAGAAAATAAAAAAGAACAGACGTGATAAAAAGCAGATCATGTGTTCATTTTTATAAGTTGAAGAATCAACAATAAGTTGAACAATAAATTACGCTCTTTGGATTACTTATCCGCCTAACATGGCCATGATAATTTGCCTTTCTTGAAGATGATTAAGAGTCAGAATCGTCACCAACTTTATCATATTGCATCAATAGACCTTATAAAAAATAACAGTTATGAGATTTTTGCTAGCACGAATTATGAGTATTAAAAGAGAAATAATTTTGATTGTGAGAAATCAAGGGGTCCCATACACATTTAAATCTCATTACCAATACAAAAGTAATGTAATTTTAAGTTCTCATTTTTGTATTATTCAGGGATGCCACTCAGAAATTAACAAAAAAGAGGAAATAATGCGTAAAGTAAAATATACGACATTTATTGTGGGAATTTTGTTAACTAAATTGTTTATAATAAACTAAATAAAGAAATAAACTTATAACATACTATTTTTTAAAAAAGAAAAAAACCATTTCCCCTGCCCCCTCTTGCAAACTTTGAACAAAAATCTTTCAAAATGTGCATTTGTCAAAAAGTTTGAAACATGCTGTTAATTCATTGTGCATGAAAACTTATAATAGTAAATAAAGGTTATTTTTTCTTTAGTTCACAATATTTTACATCAATTAAGGTAACCCAGCAACAGATTTAGTGAGGAATTTTATGTATTTTAACATTTTAAATTAATTTAAGTAACCAGGTAATAGATTAGGTGATTATTCCACGAATTAATAGCAAGAATTTGCAGGTTTTATTGCGATCGTTTGACAAGAATTGCAATTTTTTTGCAGTTTTACAATACGATCGTTTGATGAAAATCGCCGTTTTACTTTGTGATCGTTCGATGAAAATCGTCGTTTTATATCGCAATCTTTTGATGAAAATCGCCACTTTACATCGCGATCGTTTGGCGAATTTCATCATTTTACTTCGTGATCGTTTGACAATAATCACCGTTTTATATTGTGATCATTTGACAAATAGCCATTTTACTTAATGATTGTTGGACGGAAAGTGCTGTTTTATATTGCAATTATTTGACGAAAAGCACCGTTTTACATCGCGATCATTTGACGAAAATTGTCGTTTTACATTGCGATCGTTTAACAAAAATTGTCGTTTTACATCGCGATCATTTGATAAAAATCGCTGCTTTATATCACGATCATTTGACAAAAATCACCACTTTACACTACAATTATTAAACGAAAATCGCCGTTTTACTTCGTGATCGTTTAACAAAAAATGCTGTTTTATACCGCGATCGTTTGAGGAAAATCGCCGTTTTATGTCGCGATCGTTTAGCTAAAATTGTCGATTTATACCAAGATCGTTTGGCGAAAATAGCCGTTTTACTCTGCAGTCGTTTGACGAAAATTGCTGTTTTATTTTGCGATCGTTTGACAAAAACCGTTTTTTTATTTTGTGATCGCTTAACGAAAATCGTGGATTCTTAAAAACCAAAAAAAAGCGGAAATCCGCCATTAAAATGAACTCTAACCTATATTTTATAGCATGAATTAATATTATGAAAATAAATATTTTCATTATCTTTTTTTTTTTCTCCCATTTTTAGCATTTAACAAAATTGAAAACTGCTTATGCATTAGGTTTGTCTCTCCACCCTATAACTCCTGTAAATATACTTGGATTTTTATGCAATTGTCAGACCTTATTTAGTGTCACCAGAGCATGGTATTGCATATGAAGTATGTACGGTACGGTTAATGGCTCATTTACAGGGACACTCAAAAGAGTTCGATTACATTTCGGTATATGAGGAAAAATCGTTTGGAAAGTATTTTAATGACATTAGGCTATTTAAAACATATTAAAATATTAAAAATGATCTAAATTAATGAATTTCATTATGATCACATTAAAACAGAGCATTCATAGCATTTTTTATTAATTTTTGGAGACACACAAAAGAAATTGGTTAGAGTACTGTCTTTATGTAATAATTGATGCAGGGTATGTTTTAAAATTCAGTATGGACCCATATTTTTTTTTTTTTTTTTTTTTTTTTTTTGCATATTACTCTTTATACCTCACATACAGGACTGCACAAAAGTATTTGCATACCATTCTAATTAGAAAAAATTGCTGAAGGGGAATTTTCAACTGAAATATATGTATCTCTTAAATGAACTAAATTGTGGAATGCATGTTGTTAATAGATACAAATCTCTATACCATATACAAGACTGCTAAAAAATTCGAATAATTTTCTGATTGTATATGGGAACAGCTGAAATTTTGAAAAAAACTGAAGTTTTGAAATGTGTTATACATTTCCACATGTTAAAATAAGATGTAATGTTTTAATTTTTTAAAGGGTGCAGTTTTGTTATATTATTCTGAATGTTTTGGAAGGTGCTTCATAATCTATGCTTGATGCATGATTTTTTCTTCTTGTTTCAATTTAATTGAATTTTTAAAGTAGTTTCTGTCAAAGAATTTAAACACCAGAAATTTGTTCTATAAAGTACCATTTAAATTTCATTTTAACATACGCTTTTTGGATATTTTTCGATAAGTAGGGTGCCAGTGTTGTATATACACGCACATATATACATAACATACATACGAATATGTATATATATAAATACAACAGTGGCGCCCGGCTAATCGAAAAGTACTGTTTTTTATTGATACACATTACATACATATTATATAAAAATATTGGGTAGTATTAATTGAACTGAATTTTCAATTGTATGATATTATGCTTATTTTTATAATTTAAACAGCCTTAGGATATGACTTAAATATCCTACAATGTTTTATGTAATTTCAAAATCAATTTTAAAAGTTATGAGAACTTGAAACTACATCACTTTTGCACTGACGAAGCAGATTTTAAAAAGGTACGAGATTCTTTAACCCTTTCCATCACAGACAAATTCTGTTCATAAAATAAGAAATTATTGACTGATACTGGAATAATTTGCAAGTGACTTTATTAGAAATTGAGAATTCTTTAATTTTAGCTTTCATTGTAAAAATGAAATTTTATTAAAATTATATTGGTGCAGTTTGAAATTTTGGAATTAAAATTAAATGTGCTTGGAGTGGGACTAGAGATGTAAATTTTCCGGAAAAATATAAGTGGCGGAAAAAAACTGGTTTTTTACCGGTTTTTTTCGGAAAAAAACGGAAAAAATGGAAAAATTGATTTTTCATGACTGTTTCTCCCAAATAAATTATATTTTCTTGGAGAATATTAAATAATAAACATTTTTTCTCATTTATATATATTAACTGAAAATTATTTTCACTTTATATTAAAAAATAAAAAGAAAGTAGCAAAGCCTGCTTTTAAAAGTTTAGTTTTTTTTTTTTTTCCACAGCCTAAGAATTTTTATTAAACGCTATTGTTTGTTATATCATATCTCTGTTGAAATGATTTTTCAGTTACATGTTTAACTACCAATTGACCTAATGTAAAAACCTGAACCAATATGTCTGCAGTTTGGAATGAAATAAATTATGCATTCTATTTACATAAGTATAGTTTTTAAGTAAATGAAAATAGTTTAAAGAAATTATAGCAGTTTTGTCATTATTATGAATATCAGTATTTAAAAATTCCATTGTTTGTTTTAAAAATGTATATTTTTACATTATTACTTTTTTTTCTTAGTATTATAATTTTATTTCCTTTATAAAATATGTTTAGTTTAGGTATAGCTTTCCAATCTCAACTCAAAAAAGTTTTGATTTAGTTTTATAATCTAAATTTAAAAAAAAACTAAGTTTTACTTTGGCTTACTTAGGTCTGCAACTAAAAAATAGCGTAGCATTTATTGACTGTTAGATTTTTACTCACTAAATCAAATATATATATATATATATATATATATACATACTATATATATATATATATATATATATTTTTAATTAAATGTAATTTTTTTCTTTTTACCCTGAAATCTGGTATTCTATTCTTGAGTAAGAAACCATATTCAATAATGTTTCCATGTAGTAATTTTATATTTCTAAGAGTGGAACTCAAAAGTTATGAAAACAGAACACTACAAATAGAAAATGCTCACTATTTGAGGAATGCAAACTGCCCATGTTTTTGCAACATTATTGTACATTATGGAGTTAAAATGGAGGTCAATTTTAGATTCAACACCTTGAAAAAACATTCAATGAATCAGCTATAACGAAATCTTGAAAAATGCAGCATAGTAGTGCCACCTATAGGGCAATTTACACCAAAAACTAAACAACATTAATATATATCAGAAACTGTCTGAAACTGTAGTTAGATTTAAAAAAAAAAAAAAATTCGTCCTTGAGGTAAAGCTATTGCGATAATCATGAATAATGCACCATAGCAGCGTCATCTGTTGAGTAATTTACACCAAAAAGTAATGAGCACGAAGTTACGTCAAAGATTAACTTAATCTGAAATTTTATAAAAATAAATACATTAGTTTGAGATAGAACTATTGTGGAAATTATGAATAATGCAGCATAGCATTTCCATCAGTTTGGCGATATACACTAATAACTAAACATCTCGAGTTTATATCAAGGAGTAGCTGAATCTAAAGTTTTGCGAAATTATGTGCATCAGTTCTTGAGATAGAGTGCCCATAAAATTTGTCACATACAGACTCACAGAGTGACAGATATTTTTCAAAAACCATCAAAACGTGTTCAGGACCTTCTAAAACGTTTAAATACACCAAAAACTGGAAGTCAAAATTTTCACGAATTCAATACTTACTTCTTGAAAAGATAGATTAAAGTAATAAATGCATACTTCAAAATTTTATGTTGAATTTTTAATTTTATTAATTCCATTAATCGGCATATTATTGCTATAATTTTACACATGAATTAATTAAAAAAAAAAACAAGTTGCATTTAATTACATATCTAGATTTTTTTCATGTAATCAAGTTTTTGTGAAATTGTGAACTTTTTGTATATACTTGTACAAAATATATTCAGAATTTTTGAATAAGAAATTATTAGCATATTTAGGTTTCTATTTAGACATTTTTAATAAGTTTATTTACATGCATATATGCAACTTAATAAGATTCGGCTGCTGTATGGCATGAGATTCTTTTTTCTTCAATCGCTGCACTTGCGAAAGATTCAATTTGTTGATTAAACTTTTTCTGAAATGTCCATTTTCAAGAGAAATTTTGCAAAGGGTCTTGTGTTTCAAACAAGAAAAAAATGTGAAGGATCCTTTCAAATGTTCACAAACAGATTTCTGCTCAGATATCAGATTACCCACATTAAAATTTTCATGTGAGACACTCAACATATAAATAAATAAAATAAAAAGTATGAGAAGATATGTAGCTATTACAAAATTTTCACTATATTATTTCATAAATGAAATTTCAATTTTTCCAGTTCGGAAAAATTGAAAAAAAGGCCTTCGGAAAAAAACCGAAAAAAACCGGTTTTTTTCCCAATTTTTCCGGTTTTTTTCCGAGCATTCCCATCTCTAAGTGGGACCACTGTGCCAGAAAGAGTTAAACTTCAACAGGTTCAGAAAAAGTATGGTAAAATAATAAATGATAAATTAAAAAATGTATGCTATATTGTTTATGAAAATGCAAGGATATAAACAAATTTTGAGATATGTGAGTTTGACAGCATATTTTTCGGGGTGTTTTAGCACATTTATTAACTTTGTTTTGCCACATCATGTTTAAGGATAATATGATCTTTTAAATCTTTAGATATAAAAAAGGCTTTATCACAAAGATTACATTTATAAGGCTTTTCTCGGGTATGAAGGCGAAAATGGACATTCAAGAATCTTTCTGTTTTAAAGGTTTTCTTGCAAATGGGGCAAATAAAAGATTTCACAAAAGTGTGACTCTGAATAATATGACGTTCCATTAATCGTTTACTGGTATAATAACTTTTACAAATTAAACATCTAAAAAGCTTCTTTGGAAGTAAATCAAAAAGATGTTCACTACTTTCTGAAAAATCATTTTGATTAATATTTTTGCCAGATTTAAAGCTAAAGTTTGTTTTGTATGAGTAACATAATGATAACACAAAGAAATGCTCCGCTTAAAAGTCTTGCCACAAAAATTGCAAGAAAATGGTTTTTCTGTAGTATGACAAATGCTGTGACTTTCCAGTGCTGTCTTACAGAAAAAAGATTTTTCACACAATGCACAGTTGAAATTCTTTTCTCCAGTATGAACCAAATAATGCCGCTTCAAAAAAGATTTCTTGACATAAACTTTTGGGCACAAGTCACATTTAAATAAGTTCTCACCAGTGTGAAGTCTATTATTGTAATTTCAATTCATGCTCTTTAATAAATCCTTTTCCACAAACATCACATACAAAAGGTCGCTCCCCAGTATGTATTCTACGGTAGTGGTATGTGAGGATTGTTTTGCTGTAAAAACTTTTGTTACAGATTTCACACACATACTTTTTTTCCCCAGTATGTTTTCTATAGTGCAATTGCATAGTTTGCTTAGTGGTGAATCTTTTTTGACAAACATCACAAAAGAACTTTTTCTCTTTTAAAGGTGCACTAACATGATTATCCAAAACAGCATCATCAGAAAATTCTTGTTTGCAAACATCACTAGTTGATTCTTTTGTTGAATGAGACAGAATTTCCTCCACTTTATTAGAAATTGCACTATCCATACTGATTATCTGTATTATTCAGACTATTAATTATATTAAAAAGCACCAAGAATTCAAATCTGAAAAAGAAACAAAAGAAAAATAAGTAACTTTCTTTGAATCCAAAGCTTTACTAAAGATTCAAATTCAGATTTCTTATCACAGCCAATTATTATCAGGGCTGCCGAAATTGCTGTGCGGGTAGATATATTTACTTTTCCCACAAGTATCTTTCTTTTTAATAAAACACCTAATAATTTTTTTTCTTTTTTTTTTGGGGGGGGGGGGGAGTTACAAAATATTATTTACTAAATAAAACAAGATTTTTTAGTTTATTTAAATCCTTTCTGAATGTTAAAATGTAATCCATTTATTTCTTCCCTACATACTCTTTCAGGGAGGTTAGTAATTTAGCAGTCTGTTTGCCATGCCTTAATGCTACAGATCACAAATTTTATTCCCAATTTGAGCATGATGCATTCAATGCATGTTTCTTTGAGATTGATAATTTAAATACCAAACTGACTTGGAAGAGTTCTGCATTCAGCTAATTCCTTATTTCTGTATAGCACTTCAGGGCCCATGGTCTAGTAAACAAGATGAAGCCTTTAGAGATTAACACCAGACATTTGAGATATACTCTCTCGCTATTTTCTTCAACATCGCTTTTTTACTCTGCAGTTTCTTTTCTGCCTTCTTCTGTTATTGAGCTTTTTTTTTAATTATGTGTGGCTTTTTGCACATAATAAAATACAACACTCATATCGTCTTTAAATCTAAAATAATATTGTAGCATATATATATATTTTTTTTAATGTTGGTACAGATTTTTACTTATATTTAAGAAAAAGTTTTATTGAACACTAGCTGACTTGTCTGATATTGCCCAAGACCATTGATTTTTCTAAATGAAACATGAATGATTGAAACCTTGATTCATATTAACCACTGTGGGATGAGTGATAGGCATATCTGCCATTTAAGATGCTCAGAATCCTTCATTATTCACACCAGATATTTTTTATTGTAAAGTTTATTTTATTTAATCAAAACACTTTCCCGAATCAATTACAGAAAATTTTCTGTTTTGAAAAAAAAAAAAAAAAAAATCAGTGGTTAAAGATTAAAAATTAAGCAAACAGCTCTCATTGTGAAGGACATAAGTCCCAAATTAGATAAATCCTCGGCTAATCTGCAGAAATGGATTTATTTTCAGTTTAATTTTTAATGAATGCTTGCTCTGTCTGGTTACCTCTTCGAATATTTGTAATGTCGCCACCAGTGTTTTGCAATAAATTAAGAAAATTACTAACCAATTTTTTTTTAAAAAAATTGGATATTTGAATGCAAAAATAAATTAAATTGTTATCATGATATTTTCAAATCTCAATGTCTTGATTAGTTTTCCTAATTTTAGTTAATCAAAATCATCATTCTTTTTATTGTCATTCAACAAAGTTAGCCACATGGTTAAAGTTCCAAATATGGAGTGTCTTGATAGGACTGTCATGCAAATCTCGTCATAGGGATCAAACCCATTTTAGAAAAAAGTTTCTTTTCTAATAAAGCTGGTTGATGAGTTTTTAATATCTCTGCTAATTATCAAAAATTTAAAAATCTGAATCACAAGCTGATGTACCAAGAACTGCCATGGACTAGAGTTCTGCAACTTGCTTTTAATCAAATTGGACTTGCAGCTTAGATAAATTCTATATTTTTTGCTGAAAGGCAGGAACTTTTCCCTTTCTTTTCGCTGTGGTTCGAGTTGACTTTCATTGTGTCAGGTTGAACCAACTTTATCAAAGATATTTTTTAAAGTTAAAAATCTATATACAATAAGACCATATGGACACTTTCAAAAAGTAGACATCCCTATTTAGCGAAAATTCCAACTTGGAATATAATGAGTTAGATGCCAAAACTTTCACTGAAAAATTATCTAACTAAATGTGCAAATTCCATCAAAAACCATACTGGAGAGTTCATGTTATAAGCTGTCAGAATGAAATTCCTTTTTGCATTTTATGTATAACAGATAGTTAAAAATATCTTCCATAATCATGTTAATGTGATTATAGAACTTTCAGGAATGTAGTAGAAAATATATAACATATACCTTCTGGATTGTATTACCAGAGATTAGATTAGAGATATTCTCTTTCTAACATTGGTTTCTGACTCAGCAGATTTTTCTCTGCTATCTTCTATTACTGTGATTGTTTTCTTTAATTATGTAAAACCTTTTTGCACATAATAAAGTATTGTATTTATTATTATTATTATTTATTTATTTAAAATAATATTGTAACTTTTTTGTTGTTGTTATTGTTGTTTGTTTGTTTAAATGTTTGTTACAGTTTAAGTACTTTAGAAATTAAGCATTATATATAAATAATGATAAAGTCTTATAGATGTCTATTCACACTTTATGCGCTCAAATCAACTTTTCAAAACTAATGACTTATACCCCCTAGCATAAACTTTTGTATGAAAAAGTCTTACTGATGTAGGGTGTCAATGAATTTAATCAATTGATTTAAATCAGCAATTAAATTATGAGTTTAATCAACTGATTTTTTTTTAAATCATTGATTAAAATTTAAAAAAATTTTAAGTGTTTTAAATGAGAAGGTATAATTAGGATTACTGATTTAAATTTTAAAAAATCTGATTTAAATAATTTTTTTCTTTTAAACACCCTATTGATTAGAGAGAGCAATCATACAGTTACAATATCTTTAGTTTTAAAAAAGTTCTTAAACATTGATTCATGCAATAGCCGTTTTTCATTTTAAACCTTTATTATATGTAGCCTGGTATTTAAATTGGTTGCCTGGCATTTTGTTGGGGAAAACAAAAACCAAAATAATAAACCAATATTAATAAACTAATACAAAATATGTCTTGTATTATTTTTTAACTTCTGTGTGATAATGATTAACTTCACACAGAAGTGAAAAAATAATACAAAACATATTTTGTTATTGGTTTATTAATATTTACTGTTACTAAAATCTAAGATGAACATAATTTAGAAAGCATCTACAGATATTTGACTTATGAATGTGCCAAAAAAAAACTTTAAATAATTGTTTTGAAGCTTAATTCCTGATTGTTGTAAAAAGTTCAAACACAGTGAGTTGGTAAAAAGCCTAGTTTTTACCTAACATAACACAAAAAGAAATGCATTTTAAATCGATATTTAAATCTAATATAACTTGCAATGTCATAATTTCCTTATAGTAATCAAATTATTCATTCTCTTATGCTATGAATAAGCCATAGCAAGTATAATAATTTTCTGCAAGTAAAATAATATAAAATACAGAATCTTATTTTCTCATTCTGCTTTTGGAATAATAAATTTATAACAAATGCTACAGCTATAGAAGAATGAAAGAATGACATTGGCTGAGCTGCTCTTCTAAAAGAATGTATAAGAGAAAAGGAACCATTTGATGCAAAACATTTTCTGTACAGGTTGAATAAATATTTTTGAATTCATACATGCCAAATAAAAATTATTAGGGATTAAAAACGCTGCAAAACTATTTGACACTCTGAATGCTGACAATCTTCACTGAGTGCTATTAACCCTTTAAAGTTCACTACTATTTTATTTTTAAAAATTACTGAAATTATTTCAAAAATGGTTTTTAGACATGTAGCTGATAATTAATATGCATTCAAAAAATTTTTGATTTTTTTTTTTAATTTCAAGAAATCTGTGGTTTCCTAAGGAGACCAATGAACGATAAAGGTCTATTTATCTTTCCTAAATACACCAATTCAAAAAATTATTTAAAATAAAAACAGAAAATTTAGCAATATAAAACAAATACAGGGAAATGCTAATATAACCAAAAATTTAATTTAATTTATTGTTATTTATTTATTTACTTATTTTGTACAGAAAATTTTAAAAAATGCATAATTTCTATACTAATTATTTTAAGAGTTTTGATTTTAACATAGAATTATTTACACATACAAAATTATTTGTATTTATAAAAAATAAATATATATTTTATATAATTTATTACTTATACTTTTGACAAGAAATGAACATACAAAAGAAATAAACCAATCGCAAAAAATCAAAAAGTTGGCATAATAATAAAAGTGATACAGAAAAGCAATATGTAAATATCTTAATAAGAAATTAAAAAAAATATTTTAATATATATATATATATACAGGGTGTCCGAAAAGTCTGGAAACGGTCGAATAACTCGAAAAATACATATGAGATTGAAAAACGTAAATATACGTGTTAAATATTTTTAAATAAGCTACTCAGTGATACCTAATTTGACCTTCATAACCGACTCCCTGGGGGTCAGAGGGGGTCCAACTTTGAAATCTTAAATTATAACCCCCATTTTTTATTACAGATTCGGATTCTACAGACAAAAATACGTAACTTTTGTATTTGATGTTTATTTCGAATCCTCGTTTATCACGGTGTAATTGAGCATATTAAATCGATACATATTTCGGCTTTTCCAAAGGGATTTTCCCTAATCGAAACTAAATGGGGAGAATTTGTGACATCAAATTCCTCGTCTTTTGCAATAATAGCGTTTCCTGAAAATCACCCATGCCGATTATTTCGGTAGTGCTACACAGTTAAAAATTTGATCCATTTGCTGTAGCGTCACTCCACAGCTTTTATAGAATATCTCTTTCATGACCAATGAGAATGTTCCATAACACAGTAAAGTACACTGTAAAAAAATTGACCCTTTTGCTTCATTGTCACTCCACCGCTTTTATAGAAAACGATTACTTTACTGTGTTATGGAGCATTCTCATTGGTCACAAAAGAGATATTCTATAATAGCTGTGGAGTGACGCTGCAGCAAATGGGTCAAATTTTTAACAGTGTAGCACTATTGAAATAATCGCCACGGGTGATTTTCAGGGAACGCTATTCCTACAAAAGACGAGGAATTTGACGTCGAAAATTCTGCCCAATCAGTTTCGATTAGGGAAAATCCCATTGGAAAAGCGGGAATATGTATCAATTTAATATGCTCGATTACACCGTGATAAACGAAGATTTGAAATAAACATCAAATACAAAAGTTACGTATTTTTGTCCGTATAATCCGAATCTTCAATAAAAAATGGGGGTTATAATTTAAGATTTCAAAGTTGGACCCCCTCTGACCCTCAGGGGGTCGGTTTCGAAGATCAAATTTGGTATGACAGTGTAGCTTATTTAAAAATATTTAACACGTATATTTACGTTTTTCAATCTGATATGTATTTCTCGAGTTATTCGGCCGTTTCCAGACTTTTCGGACACCCTGTATAAATATATGTATACCAGGTGTCCCAAAAATGACTGATGGATTTTAAAATTCAATAACTTGCAAACGGTGACAGCTATTTAAAAAATTTTTGCAGGAGAGTTATGTATAATGTCAGGAGTTTTTTTAACGTAATTTCTTATTTTAGTTTGCATCTCAAACAATAGGTGGCACTGACGGCGATTGAAGGCCAGGTTGACGCTTTACTCAGCACTGATCACCTGGCCTTCAATCGCCATCAGCACCACCTATTGTTTGAGATGCGAATTAAAATAAGAAATTACATTAAAAAAACTCCTGACATTATACATAACACTCCTGCAAAAAATTTTTAAATAGCTGTCACCGTTTGCAAGTTATTGAATTTTAAAATCCATCAGTCATTTTTGGGACACCCAAAAATTCACCATATATTTCATCTACATACACAAAAAAATAAAAATAAAGCAAAAGTTATATGTATATATAAATCTATTATTTTCTTAATTATTTTCTAAAAATATGTTATTTGATTGTGCTTAGCATGGATTTGACTTCCTTTATTCAATAAATTTTCTGGTTTGAAAATAACTTTACTAAGCCACGGCGTATACGCGGGAAATTAAGGTAAGTAAATTTAAGGATACAAATGATTGTTTTGAGGGTTGGTTCGCCGGTTATTTTCAAACCCTATGAAATTTTTGAAAGCATGCAAAGTAATTGTCAAAGAAAACTACATGATTTTTCAATAACAATTTCTGGCTTAGATTTTTAATTACTCTCTCACCAAGATTTCTTTCTACATCATCGGTTTTTCCTGTGTAAATTTGTAATTTGCATGCATATCCATTTTGATCACACCTCATCCACATTTTATAACTTTATTTGATGAGTTTTTTAGGCATATTCAGAGATGATCTGCCCTTGAACTTTATCATGCTCTCATCAATTGACTGCTTTTGTCTAGGTTTTTGAGCATTTAGAAAAGTTTCTGATAAACAGTGAATCAATGGTCGCACTTTATATAGCTTGTCAATTTTTTTTCTGTTTTCTGGGGTCGTAGGCTTTTGTCATTCAAATGCAAATTTCTTAAAATCCAAATAAATTTTCTAACTGGCATCCATCGAGGAATAAAATCATCGTGCAAAATCTCATTTGTGGACCAAAAATCTCTGTAGCTGGGTGATGTTTTAATTTCCATTATTATATTTATCGCAAAAAAAAAATATCATTTCCTAGAGTCACTGGAATAAAAGCACCACCTTCTTGAGTTCCATATAAATTAATTTGATAAACTATAGTTTCTGTGAAACTTATGGAGAATAGAATGAAAAAGATGGAAATAGGCATAGGAACTGCTAGAGATGTGTCTTCTGATAGCCCACTTTCTGCGGTAAATTCCATGTTTCGTTTTTTTCTCGACATTTATTTTTCCATAAGATTTTTGAACTTCTCGAAGGCCCTGCAAAATTTCTTTCATCAATATTTGCATCATCATCAGCATCAGATTTTTGACTTGAATCTGAGTGTTCACTGATATAATCTTTTGCATCACTCTCGAATGATGCATTTGATTCATCATCGGAAGGTAAAGTTTTGAATAATTCCAAAACATCTACAATATTTAATCTTTTTTTTTAATTTTATGTTTGAAAAGAAAAATTGCATCCAAAAATATTTAAAAACAGAAAATCATAAAAACTGCTATAAAGTTTTAATATAAAAAGAGAAATCACCGACTTTAAAGAGAAGAGAATCAAAAATAAAATGTTTTATGCATTTCTATTTCTTCCTTTACCCTTTAAAAAATAAACAGAAGTAACACGTGATTCAGGGTTGCTATAGTCATTGAACTAAAAAATTGTTATCATGCTTTTATTCTGAGTTATGTAAACAAAGCGAAACATATTTTCACCTGCCACTCTCTCGCGCGTCGAAATCCAACACTTACTGGAGTTTGGTTTCCTGGAGAAATCAATCATTTCCCATATCATTTTGATCCATATATTTTTATTTATCTAAATAATTGAGTGTTTTAATTTATAACTAGAAAGAAGTAGAGTACATCCACAAGCCATAATTTAAATTTTGATAATAATTTCATTTCAAAAGAATGGATGAAATTTATGAAACAAAGTGACATATATATTTTGTTTCGTTTGAATTTGAAAGTCTTAGGATTTATTTTGGTGCTCGAATCTAGTCAAAAGAAAATGTTTTAAAGTTTCAATTAATCGCAATTCAGTTGAAAAAATACGTAAAATAAGTTTGAGAAAAAATTCTGAATGTGTGATTTCCGTAGAAAACCAATGAACGTTAAAGGGTTAATGTTGTTGTTTAATGTTTTGATGATTTCAAATATAGCTGGCTATTCCTGGTACTTACTTTGTATGTGTGTATGAATGGGTAAGTAAAACATTTTCATATTTTTGGAGGCTTACATGGTTGTAAGTTTAGATTTAGGCAATTAACAGCACAAATGCAAAATGAGCTACAAATAATATTTGTTGGTTTTGTTATTTATGCTATTAACTAGAAATTATTCATTTGCAGTTTTTATTAATTCTGTAATTACTTACAATTTCCTCTAGGTAATTTTTAACAAAACACTTGTTAAAAAAAAAAAAAAAAAAAATTCTACAGTATTTTTGAATTTATGTACTCGCCAAGACTATGCAAAAATAATGTAACTTTATTTATTAATAAAAAAAATTAAATCGTTATTATTTAATTGTATTTTTCAATTATAATTCATATAATTATTAAAATTAATAACACTTTATTTATCATACTAAGAAATTATATATATTTTTTATGTAATTAATAACTTTACTAATATTTCCTCAAAAAATTATAGAGTGCTTTTTTGGAATTAGAATCCTACCCCCTTTCCTTTCAGAATGAATATTAAATTATTATGTATCATTTTACTAATTAATGCATAAAAATGTATATTTCTAACAAAGTTAATTATTTAATAATTATTAATTTTAAGTAGTGTTAAACAATTTAATGTTAGATACAGTTATTAATAACTTTAATAAATGTAAATATCACTAGTATTTAATTTAGCTTGACATAATTATTATAAAATATTAATCTATATATATATTATGCTAACATATGTGGCACAAAAAACACAGTTATTTGTTAATTGTTTAATGGCAACGTCCAAATGAAACTCATCTAGCCTGTGGTAAATTGGGTTTATTTACGTTTTGTTCTTTAGTTGCAACTATAGAGCTTCAAAATATTGTTATTTTTGTTTTGATTTTTTATTCAATTAGCTTAAAAAATAAATAAAAATCATGAATTTTAAACAAATTTTTTCAGTTTCAAATTAAAGTTATGTTATTACAGTAGAACCCCGTAAATCCGGATCAGTTGGTAAAGCGATTGAGAAACGATTTGGTTAAATTTCCATAGCATAAACTTGTTTCATCGTTGTATTCTGAATTAAAAAAACTTTTTTCTGAAATATTTTCGGAAGAATACCTTAAGCTTTCTTATTTAAACTACACCCAACAAACTACTTATGCTCAAGCGGATGTGTGACCGTACGGCTCACAAAAGTTATAGAAAACTGGCACAGCAAAAAATTACAAACTTTTTTTTATTACAAAGTAAACATTTTTACTGACTGTAAATAATCAATAAGTTAAGGTGATAAAGGTGATTTTCTGTATGTATGTTTTGTTTTATTTCATTTTTTTCTTATTCGCCGGATAATCTGGATTTTCGATAATCCGGATTGGGTCTGGTCCCAATTAATATGAATTATCGGGGTTTTACTGTATAAATGAAATGAATGAAAGGATTATATTATAAAATACATTTTAAATGAAATTAATGAAATACAAAAAAATGTCACAGGTACAATATTTGGCGATGTGCCAAGTTAGCATAAAAATACTGAGTGCTTGATTTGTAGGCACAAATGTCATATATGCACCACACTGGTGAGATTTTTTTTCCGATGTCAATTTGGAAAAAATACTATACCAGTGGGGAATTTTCTATACCAGTTACATATATATTTTTTAACTCTTTTTCATTATCTTAAAAAGCAAATAATAATAAATAAAAAAAGTTTAATTAATAATTATAGAACAAAATATATATCATTTAAAAAAAGAAAATAAAAGTAAATAAAAAGTTTATTAAAGAATAAATAACAATTGTCAGGTTATCAAGTGAGGCATACATTTGCCTTTTTGTTGAAATTGCACCAATAAGGTGCATATATGACATTTGTACCTAAATCTTTAGCAGAATCATTTAATTTGGAAAAAATCAAGCAATTAAAATAAATTATGAATAAAAGTAATATGATTTAATGCTTAGTACTTAGTATGTTTTTCAAGGAGACCAAAGTGGTCGCCAAGGGCGGCTAGTATATATATATATTATTATATGCTCCTAACTAATAAAAATTATTTCGCAATTTTTATAATTTATTTAATTATCAACTCATAATTATAATTTTATTACTTAAAGACAGGCATGAGATTGTAAAAAGTTAAAAAAAGAAGAAAAGCGCATGAACCCGAAAATGAGAAATTATTTTGAAATAGCATGCAATTAAGAAGCTTATTTTATTCACAACAAAATTGTCAATACTTTTACTTAAATCCTGTTTTACTTTATTTTGGGGGGAGAAGGGGGAAGAAGGTCAGAGTGAAACCATATATGCAAATATTATAAGTAGCTCTGAAATTACATTCTCTATTTTAAGTTCATGTTTCTGATGCAATGTTTTATGATCGGTTCGGCAGCCAGAACTGTTCTAAAACTATCTGAAATTGAGTAGATGTAAAAAATGGTGACACAGAAAAATATGTGTGATGGTCGATATTGTGACAGTGTTATTTGATAAGTCATTCAAGAAACAATTTTAATTGGTATAAAATAACTAACATTTATTTAAATAAATTAAGAGCATGTTTAAATAAAAAATATATAAGATGACAACAAACAAAACAAATTATATCTGATAATTTTAAACTCAAAATAAAAATGTAAATTTATACTGTGTAAATGTTTTAAATTAAAAATAAACATTTTAATACAACTAAAGTATACAGCATGAAGAAATGACTACTAGGTAGCAAATAAAACAAGTGCTCACGGGAACCATTAAAAATGTCGGCCACAGTAAAGTTCAGCTTTCACTAGGACATCTTTGAAAATAAATATTTGCAAAGTCTCATAAAAAGAGAATGGATGTCTAGTTGAAAAATAATTCACCGGGAGAAAACTAATATAACTGAAGACCAACCAACTTTCATAATGAAGGTTTCACTTGTTCAATAAAACAGTAAAGTTCGTTAAAACAATAAAACGGTAAAAAAATGAAAAACCTTGGCGACGTATTCCAGTCAAAACATATCTTCACCCCAGTCAAAACAAAACAGCCTTTTAAATACACCGCGAGCCTTGACAAAAAGAAACGTGAAACGCCCCTTTGCTTTTTACCGAGTTGAGTCAACACGATCCTGTCTTGTGAAGAAAGAGATGCAACAATCAACAGATTGTGAATTGCGATGACTGCAAATTGCAATCAGATAGATCGGCGATAGAAGGTTGCGATCGGCGAGACTATGTCACACACGTACAATAATTTAATTGAAACGGAAGCAAAACAAATACGGGACTGATTTGAAATATACGATAGACTATGGAATAAACAAATAAAGAATTGGATAATAGAATTGGAAAAACCAAGAAAAACTAAGATTGGAATAAAAGAAAACCTGTAAGTCATGCTGTATTACATTATTATTACAATATATATGATTATGAGCTGTTAAGGAAGCAGTATGGCTAACATTTTACACAGCAATCTTAGCTAGTTGTCCAATTTAAATTTTAACATGTTTTCACTTAAAACAACAATTAACAAACATAGAAAGCTAATATTTAATTTGCATTCAATTGCAAAAATGTTGCTGAAAACAATATTAGAGCAAATATTTTCGGCAATTCTTTTATGAATTTAGTATTTTTTCGCCAATTCTTTGACATAATTAGTGGGGTTTTTTTCCACGATTCCTTCATGAAATTTGCATTTTTTAGTGATCTTTTGTCGAAAATGTCAGTTTTTTCTGTGATCTATAGGTGAAAATCTCATTTTTTTTTCCCCACGATATTTTGACGAAAATTGCGTTTTTTTTTTTCGTGATTTTTAGACGAAATGCACAATATTTCATCAGAATCAGCATTTTTCTTGTGATATTTTGACGTAATCCACGTTTTTCTCCCGATGTTTTGATGAAAATTGCGTTTTTTCACAATATTTTGGCGAAAACCGCATTTTTTTTGCGACATTTTGACAAAAATAGCATTTTTTCGTGACCTTTTGATGAAAATTAGCATTTTTTTTTGCGATCTTTCGACGAAAATCTCATTTTTATTCTGAGATATTGACGAAAATTTCATTTTTTCCGCAGTCCTTTGAAGACAAAAAATCGGAAAATCTTTCTTGGGGTGTCTTGACGGAATCCGCATTTTTCTCACAATATCTTGACAAAAACTACGTTATTCACGTGACATTTTAACAAAAATAGAATTTTTTCACAACCTTTCAACGAAAATCGCAGTTTTTTCCTCGCTATTTTGATGGAATTCGCATTTTTCTTGCAATGTCTTGATGAAAACAGTGTTTTCCTCGCTATGTTTTAACGAAAATTGCATTTTTTTGCAATATTTTGGCAAAAACCGCATTTATCTCGCGACATTTTAACAAAAATGGCATTTTTTCGCACCTTTTTGAAGAAAGTAGTGCTTTTTCTGCGATCTTTCGATGAAAGACTTTTTTTATTCCGTGATATTTCGCCGAAAATTTCGTTTTATCCACGGTCCTTTGAAGACAAAAAAAAATAGGAAAAGCAGAAAATGACAAAAAAGCGGAAAACCGCGGAAGAATCTCATGCTTGTTAAAGAATATACTGATTATGTTAGCAATTAGAAGAGTAAATGTTTTGGGAACCTAAAACCTATGGTAGCTATTCAGTATTTGAATGCCATGAAAAAAATTTTTGAAAAAAATCTGATTTTTTTTAAAAAAATTAAAGTTTTTAAAAAAATCTATTTTTAAATTTTTTTACACCCTATTGATTAAGGAGAGCAATCAAATCATACAGTTATAATCAGTCATAGAGATATTAATAATACAGCTGATATTAATATATTTAGTTTTTAAAAAGTTCTTAAACATTGATTCATGCAATAGCTGTAACTATGTTTGTTTTTCATTTTAAAGCTTTATTATATGTCGCCTGGTATTTGAAATCAATGTTAGGTGCTTTTATTGGGGATGAACAAAAATCAAAATAGTCACACAAAAATTAAAAAATCATACAAAACATATTTTTATTGGTTTATTAATATTATTTATTTATTGTTACAACAAAACAAGTAACAGAACATAAAAGAAAATTAAAAATAGTTCTTAAAATTTGAAAATTTGTCTGCTGGGAAAAAAGGGAGGGGGGGAGAGAAGTGGAAATTTTGGAAGGATGGCTAATTTAGACATTTAAATCATTTATTTACTGTTACAATACAACAGAGTAAGAAAAAAAGCAAAAAAATTAGAATTTCAAAGATTTGAAACTTTATGAATAGGGGGAAAGCAAAAACAGAAATTTTGTGAAGATGGGAAAAGCAAAAACAGAAATTTTGTGAGGAGGGGAAAAGCAAAAACAGAAATTTTGTGAAGAGGGGAAAAGAAAGAAAAGCAGAATTTGAAATGATTTTTTCCCCCAAAAAAGCAAAAGTTTTATAAGTATGTGTGAAATTTAAATATATAATCCATGTATGTGCTTAATTTAAATGTTTAAACTATGTTCTTAATTTGATCATGACACTTTCATTTAAGGTCAGATAAAAGAAATTTGGTGCCGCAGAAGTTATTTCTCAAGAATTATTGAAAGAATTGTCCATATGTTTTAAATAAATAGATTTTACTCACTTATTTGATTCTTTTCACAAATCTTCAAGCTATGTGATTTAATGACACTATAGCCATTTCTTGTCCAAGATTGTAAATCTCACTGGAAAGTTGCAAATCCTGGATTCAGTTAATTTTGTTGATATAAGTCATGCAGTTATAGGTTCATAGAGCTGTAAAAAATTGCATCGCATTAATATATGCACACGATCAAAATAATATATGTCACATTGCTTTAAAAGAAAATCATACATTATTTAGACTTAGAAACTAGGAGGAAATAATTAAATATCAATGGCACATATTTTTTTAGTTATCAAAATGATCTATTTAGATGCAAATTTAAAATTATTCATTTTTGCTTATATTCATGTACATAAAATAAACAGAAAGTGTAATGAATAATAATAATAATAATGTTAAACAAACTTAAACCCATTTTAAAAATTCATGAAGAGAAATCTATAATGATTTTTTTCCTTTGAAGTTTGCCTTTCTCTATTGTACTTAACATTTTTCAATTAACCCTTTCTGGCACACTGTGCCCAGGCTGGGATACATAATTTTAATTCCGAACGGCACCAATAATATTTGATTTTACAATAAAATCTTAAATTAAGGGTTTCAAAATACCTAAAAAATTTGTTGCTGAATTACGGTGTCAGTGGATAATTTCTCATTTTACCAACAGATTTTGCCCGTGCCGGAAAGGGTTAAGATAATAGTATGCATTGTAATTAGTCAAACTTGACCCATATCACTTAACAAAATAATAGATTAATGATTAAAAGAAGAAGCGGACAAAGTTTTGTTTATCTTAGCCTTTTTTAAACTCCATACTATTCTTTTTACAATGTCAAATTAATCTACAATGCCAAAACTAAACTGCAGCACCTGCTTCCATGCTACCCTGTTTCTATTACAGGGGTTACATCATTTTGGAAAAGGACTAAATAATTGATTGAAAAAGTTGGTTTGAAATTTACAAACAAATGAAAAATTAAAAAGTTAGGTGACAACTCCGTGCAAAATGACAGTCAAATAATTGAAATTTATCACTTAACAACCATCACTGCTAACTTTGAATTCTGATCTCAATGACAGAGTATTTATATTATAATACTACCCTATTTCATGAATGTAAGAAGCAAAATAATACAGGAACACACTGCTTGTCTCTTATATTGTTCTTACATTCATGCTGGCATATCTACTTTATTCAATACAAAGTACTGAGAAAATTGACAAAGATAAAAAGTTGCAGGTGAAGGTGCCCGGGCAGGGTTCGAACTGGAGATCCCACGGTCAGAAAGTGAGCGTCTTATCCGCCGAGCAAAAGGGTACCTCAGTCGCTTCCTGCGAGAAACTCGTTTTACTGACCGCGCAAGATGGTCGCCACAGTACTCCACCCCCAGTGAGGAGAACGTCGCGTTGACGTTGGACGAGCGATATGCACTCGTGTTGTGCTGGCGCGTGCCAAATGCGTTGTCGTTGTCGTGCTGCCGCCGATTGCACGTGTGAGCCCTCGATGATGCGCGGCGTGGCAGGCTTTGCTTGCTGTGAGCATTACACAGGCTTTGGTCGTGTGCTCTGAGCGTTACAGAGGCTTTCGTGCTGCGAGCGTTTCGCAGGCTTTGGATGCTGGGGGTGTTTTCAGTGCTGCCATCTGTTGGACTTGAGCGAAGGTGGTGAAGTGTGTTCGTTTGTCCGAGGTCACCAATGCAGGTGAAGGTGCCCGGGCAGGGTTCGAACTGGAGATCCCACGGTCAGAAAGTGAGCGTCTTATCCGCCGAGCAAAAGGGTACCTCAGTCGCTTCCTGCGAGAAACTCGTTTTACTGACCGCGCAAGATGGTCGCCACAAAGTAAATAAATAAATAAGATTTCATTGCACTGCAGACATATAATATTTTCTCTTAGTATTGTTGAATAAAATTCATTTAGTATTATATTGGTTTAAAAAAAACTATGTCGGAGACATAATGGGTGATTCTCTCCAAATATGCCAAAATAAGAGTTATGAGGGAGTGATAAATTTTAACAAAATACCCGTTTACTTTTTTACCTTTTTCCGAATTGAGATTAGGCTTAGTGTCCCTTAACTATATCCAAATACTTATAAATTAGTAATAATTAAAATTGTTTAATTTTTACCTGCATTCAGTAGAGGCTAATGAGGGAGTGATAGTAATGAGGTGCTAAGCCTTCCTCATCACTCCTTTATCAGACTCTACTGAATGCAGGTAAATAGTTAATAAAAATAATTATTACTGATTTATAAGTATTTAGATATAGTTTAAAATCCACTAAGCCTAATCTCAATTTAGATAATGGCAAAACAGTAAATGGGCATTTTGTTAAAATTCATCACTCCCTCATAACTCTTGTTTTGGCCTATTTGGAGAAATTCATTCTAATATACATTTTATTTTTAAAGAATGATTCACAATCATATATGAAGGTGCACCAGAAGTAATAAAAGACAGACACCCAATCTTTATTGGCTAACATATTTATATAATATTATAAGATTTTGGAAAGGAATTCTGAAATAAAATTTTCAACACACAACGTAATATAATTAGTTTTATTTTCTTTGAGAATGTGAAATTCTATACAGAATGATGTATCTAATTAAGGCATGCACCAGGAAACAAAAACCTGCCTATTCAATGAGTGGATAGCAAAAGAAAATTTTAAAAGAAAGAATTTTCTTCGACATATAGACACCATATTGACTTATGTGGACAATGGGTTGAGTGATAAGTCGATTCTTTTTTTTTTTTTTTTACTATTAATGCAAGAGAACAAAAGGTAAATAAGGAATGGTATGATCATTTGTTATAATAACGTAGAATTATGATTGGAACAAATATGACAGATATTGGAAGGGGGGGGTGCAGAGGCATAGCAACAGATTTTTTCATGAATGTCGTCATGAACACGAATGTTGTCAACAGATAGCTCAAAAATCGCAAATTACGCCAATGAATTGCATAAAAATAGTGTATTCGTTCATGAATTGCATAAAAAAACACGAATTATGTCTATAAATTGCTCAAAAACACGAATTTTGTCGACAGATCGCTGAAAAAATGCAAATTACGTCCATGAATTACATCCATAAATTGTGTAAAAATGCGAATTGCACCCATGAATTGCAAAAGCAAATTTCATCCATGCCAAAATAATATAATGCGTAATTTTATTAAACATTAAATTAATTTGCAGAAAGTTTTTGGTTTTATACAAGTCTGGTGTACCTTTATGAGGCAAGTTTCATTGAATAATTGAAATACATTTAATCTTTATAATGAATATTTAGTCATACATTATTGATTATTAACTTGACCTTTGCTTTTAATATTTTAAAAATGATTTAAATGTTTATTATTTCAGTTCATCACTTATTTTAATATTTTATTATTGTAAGCACCATTATAGTTTTGATTGCATTATTAACTAACACTCAAATTATTGTATAAAACATGTAAACAAAGCGATGATCAGAAATCTGTAAAATTCTAAAATCCGCGCAACTTCTGGTCCCAAGGAGTGCAGATTTGAGGGAGTCTACTGTATTTACTTCCAGGGGTGCAGAATTTGTCTGGTCCGGCGATCTAGATGGGGAAAATTTTGGCCATAGGAAATTTTGCACAAAAATATACAACTGATTTCGATTTTAACAATGAATTACATAATTACTCAAGATTAGAAAAATCCCCACTGCGATTGAAAGATCTATATGATACCTTTGCAAAACTGATCTCAGAATAATATATACTTGTGATTATATTGAGAAAGTTTGGAAAAAATAAAAACCTACACCTACAATAATACAGAATTTATATAAGTCTATAACCAGACATGTTATTTCTTCATGGAAGTGCAGAATTCAGCTTTTTGGCAATAGATTTTATCAATCCTGGGATCAATACAAATATGCATTTAGATTTGATAACATTTTTAATAAGGGGAGGGGGGAATTGTAGGTAAAGGTAGCAGATTAAATAGGATAAAAACATGAGTATGAACTGCGCCAAATTGAGCAAATTTCTTCAAAGGACACAGAAAAAAACAAAAAACAATCACAGTGTCATGGGGAAAAAAAAAATCGTAGATGAATAATAAAAAAATACAATTTTTGTCTAAGAATTGCAGAAAAATTGCAATTTCCATCTATAGCACAAAATTAGCACTCGCCAATCGTCGAGTAACTTTTAAAACATGGCGATTGACTTTATTATCGTCACTCGCCAAAATTAATAGACACCACTCGCCAAATACGATGGTTAAACGATGTATCAATGCCAGTGAGATACGCTTACGGATGCCGCGGACCCGCTATAGCACATAAAATACGCAAAAAATCGGCAATGGGATGCAAAAAAAATGGAGCTTACGCGTCCAGCGGGACGTGCAATTTTCGTCAAAAAATTGCAAAAAAGGCAAATTTTATTAAAAAATCGCGAAATAACGAATAATTTTCGGCAAATTCCGTCAAGAAATTCGCGAAAAAAGGCTAAATTTGTTACAAAATCCCGAAAAAAAGCCGATTTTTCTCAAAAAATTGCAAAAAACGACAAATTTTGTCCACAAATCGTGATAAAATGGCAAATTTTGTCCAAATTATTCGCGAAAAACGGCAGTTTTTATCAAAAACTCGTGATAAAATGTTAAGTTTTGTCAAAAAATCGCAAAAAAGGCACATTTCATTAAAAAAATCGCGAAATGATGAATAATTTCCGTCAAATTTCGTCAAAAGATTCCCGAGAAAATGGCTGATTTTGCTACAAAATCCCAATAAAAAGGCAATTTCCTCAAACTATCGCAAAAAACCGACAAATTTCGTACTAAAATTGCGATAAAGCGGCAATTTCCATCAAAAAAATCGTGATAAAGTGGTAACTTTTGTTAAAAGATCAAGAAATTTCGACACATTTTGTCAAAAGATCGGGAAAAACTAGCATATTTCGTCAAAGAATCGCAAAAAAGGCAAATTTCGTTAAAAAATCGTGAAATAACAAATAATTTCCGGCAAATTTTGTCAAAAGATTCGCGAAAATGGCTGATTTTGTTATAAAATCCCAGAAAAACAGAAGATTTCCTGAAAAAATCGCAAAAAAACGACAAATTTCGTCCAAAAATCGATAAAAAAGGCAAATTTTGCCAAAAGATTCGCGAAAAAACGACAATTTTCATCAAAAGATCATGATAAAACGGTAATTTTCGTCAAAAAATCGCGGAAAGCGACAAATTTTGCCAAAAAAATCGCGAAAAACGGCAAATTTTGTCAAAAAAATCAGTTTAAAAAAAAGAAATTTTATCAAAAAATCACTTTAAAACGCAATTTTCGTCAAACGGGCACACACAAAAAAAAAAAAAAAAAAAAAAAAAAAAAAAAAAAAGTTAATACCAGGATAGAATTTTTCTGTTCCAAAAGTTAAATTTCCTGATTCCATTTTTTTTTTCTTTTTGCTGCTCTAAAACAGATTTTCCTTCTTCACAATCTGTTTTTGATTGTTCCAAATCTTTCTGAGTGAATGTAACTTCTGAAAACACCCCTTCATTAAACAAAAAATACCCCTTTACACAACAAAAGTATTTTTTTTTTTTTTTCAGGAAAAATGTCTTTTTCAATAAATCAGTTTTGCTCCTTTTTAAAAGAAATGCGAACATTAGCGTTACTTGTTATCTTCTACAATCAAATAAGCATTATTTTATAATTCAATTTGTATCTTGCACATTTATTTTTTTTAAAAAGTAAAGAAAATTTCTCTTAATAGTTAAAAAAAAAAAATAATATTGGCTTTAATTATTTGTACATTATTATTAAAACAATAATTATTGCATTTAATTTTTCTTTTGCAAATGAACAAGTTCAATTTTTGCATCTAAAAATATTACTTATTATTAGTGGGGACCTGCTTTTGTAAAAAGGGGACCCAGGATTTTTCAAGTCCAGCGGCATCACTGCACGCTGCATAATCGTCTAATGATGAAATAATCTAAAATTCGATTAAATGATTATGATCCTGATGCAGCAATAAAACTTTGGTGGGAAGACTCTGTTAGGTCACGGAGACCTAATACACTAGAGTCAAAAATAACTTTTAATTTTTTAATTGTTTCTTTTATACATTGTATTAAGTACGTCTAAATATCATCAAACACATGTTTGACTTTTATTTTGACTGCAGTAATTTGTTATATTTTTCTATTAGATGTAATGCCAGTTTTTATTTAATCAAATGTCAAGTAAAAGATATTAATAAATTACAATGTTGATAGTTAAAAAATCACAATTTTGTATGAAATGTTATGAATTTTTTACTGACTAGTGATTAAAAAAAACTGGCCAGTGAAAAAAAACTGTGTACTGGCCAGTGGCCACTGGGTAAAAATGTTAATTTTGACCTATATTTCCATCAAAGAATTGCAACAAAATTACATTTCTATCAAAGGATTGCAGAAATATAAATAACTATTCCGTCAAAAACACCATTTTTGAGAAGGATTATGAAAAAGACAATTTTCAGTAAAGGATTGTGAAAGAAATGTGAATTTCTTCAAAGAATCATGTAAAATATATGATTTTAATTGAAAAATCATGTAAAATACGTGATTTTAGGCAAGAGATCATGTAAAAATGTGAATATAATTGAAAAAAAAATGTGAATTTTGTCAAAGAACCATGAAAAAAATGTGAATATTGACAAACAATCATGAAAAATCATGATTTTTGTCAAATGATTGAAGAAAATTACTTGAATTTCATCAAAAGATTGCATAAAATATGCAAATTTTGGCAGAAGATGGCAAAAAAAAAAAAAAAAAAAATTGTCAAATGATTGTGGAAAACACTTAAATTTTATTGAGAAATAGCAGAAGAGAGATGAATTTTGGCAAAAAATTGTGAGAAAGGTCTCTAATTTTGTCGGAAGATTGCGAAAAAAATATGATTTCTTCAAAGGATCGCATAAAAAACGTGAATTTAATCAAAACAGTACAAAAAAAAAAAAAAATGTTAATTTCATCAAAAGTTTGTTAGACTGCAAAAGTTCACCTTTGTCTTTGCTGTGTTTGTACCATGTCTATATAACATATCATAATAGTTGGGGAAAATTTTTAGGGATGGGACGAATATTCGGCCACTATTCGGTATTCGGCCTATTCGGCCCTTTTGCCGAATATTCGGTTGGCCGAATATTGAAGGCTTGTTGACCGAATACTTCGGCCGAATACCTGTAGCCGAATATTTAGAGATATCTTGCCGAATATTGCTAAAATCTCGCCGAATAGTGAAAGATATCTTGCCAAATAAATTTCGGATTTAAAGAATTTCATTTTTGCAATTTTTTTTTTCTCTAATCCAAATTGGCTACTTCATTTATGAAGTCATTCTCACTCTTACTTACAAAATATAGAGTTATTCAGATACTAAAAAATATATAGACTTTCTGTATTTCCTATAAAAATTAGTGATATTCTAGAAAATGCTGCCCAAATTGGAGATTTAATTGTACAGGAAATATCATCATTAGAGAATGATATATTATAATTCAAGATATAAAAACACTACCTTATTCTAAAATGCTCGAATATTTATTAATGTCTGCAAATTCCATGCACATATAAGAAAGGCTCTTATGAAATTCCTAACTTATTTTTTATAAAGTAAAAAATGAAAAAATTTATTCACTAGGTGTGTTAACAAAGATTCATTTTCAAAATTAAATATATCACCATTCCAAATACAATGGTACATCTGAAAGCAGAACTGGTGTCAAACTCGATACACATTAGATGACATAACTTGCTTTATGAAGATGGTTTTATAAATATTTTAATATAAATTCTAAATACTCAACAAAATAATATTTTTACTCTATAGTTTTCACTTTTAAATAATTATTTGCATAATTACTGACTTAAATATGTAACATTATTATGTATATATTTTTAATTTAATCTTCCTTCCTTCATGTTGTTATCAATTTCTGTTTATCTTTTTAATGCTTGTTGAATAAGTAGAATATTGAAGTTGAATATTGAATGTGCCAATTCAAATGTCAAAGATTTTGTTAACATATGCATTCTACTTTAAGCATGATCTTTTGCTTTAGCGTAATTTGTAATTTAAAGCTTGGCATCTGATTTCAGAACAGTCTTATTCTTACAAATTTACTTATCACTACGGACACAAACTCTAAATGATCAAATTTACTTCATTAAAGGTTATTTCAGAAAATATGTCCTTGTGAGTTCTGAGAGAGAGAGATTAAGAATATAATTGATTTTGGATGCAAGAAGTATCAATTGATAGTAAAAGTGAAGTACATTCTTCATATTTTAATGGAAACGTTTTTCCATCTTGACTTACTGAAAATCAATTTGATATACATTAATATAAAGGATATAATGCAATTTCATAATTTTTTGCGTTAAAATAAGTTTTTCAAATTTAAAAATACATTTAAAAGCACATTTAAGAGTAATAATTATTAATGAGCTCCTATTTTTTTAAATTATACATGATTAAAATTTATTTTTTTTGTAGGGAAAAAAAATTTACTATTCGGCTGGCCGAATATTCGGTATTCGGCCTAAAATTTGGCCGAATATTCGGTATTCGGCTATTCGGCCAAATCACTATTCGTCCCATCCCTAAAAATTTTTATATGGATTGGGGGAAATGTTGGGAGTAAAAATATTTTCTGCACACCTGTTTGCTTCTAGATTTCTTTTATTACCTTTGAATTTGAAATTTTGCTTATTTTATAGGTTACTTTGATTCAAGATGTCTAGCCCCTCAGCAACAAATTTCTCTGACTTTTCCAAGTTTTCTCATACAAGGGAAAAAAAAATCAGACAGTTATCGAGATTTTATGATGTTGCACATACACAAGAAAGGTGAATTTCGTTCATGAGTTATGTAAAAAAAAAAAAAAAAAAAAAAAAAAAAAAAAAAAAAAAGCGAATTATGTCCATAAATCGCATAAAAAGGCCAAATTTCGTCCATGAATTGCATAAAAAACATGAATTTCGCCCATGTCAAAATAATGAAACACATAATTTTACTAAACATTAAATTAATTTTAACACTAGAAAGCCAGAAGATACTATGCAAGTTTCATAAAATATATTTAAAACCAGAAAAATTATTTAAAGTTCTCTA
Source organism: Maratus speculifer (assembly GCA_964019185.1). NCBI lineage: Eukaryota > Metazoa > Arthropoda > Arachnida > Araneae > Salticidae > Maratus > Maratus speculifer. The sequence goes on along the minus strand of OZ025300.1, from coordinate 89,999,429 downwards.
ACTTATTTGTTAAGCTCATTTCATTGCAACTTGTTTTTAGCTAATTTCTTGGGGATTTTTCTGGTTTAAATCGCCAATTAATTCACTGATCGGTATCGAATTGACACCTGTCCGACGTTCTAGTTTTAAGAAAGCCATGAGAAAGTTTTTGACCCAATATTTAAGTGCGCAGAAATTTTTGTTTTATACAAGTCTGGGCATCACAATTGATAAACTGATTTTATAAAAGACAGAGCTGGACTGTTCATCATCATTTAGAATCCTATTTCATGTAGCGATGTCTTTATTCGAGAAATGAAATATTTACTGTAATACTAAAAGACATTCAAAACTTTTTAGTTTATTGCATTTTTTTGTTTTACTTTTTAAATAAACTAGTTCTTTAAACGTATAAAAACATTTCATATTTATTACTTTGAACAGGTGTCACAAATAAAAATTAAATTAAAAAGTTGACATGTTTCGGTTCATTCATAAGAACCGTATTCATAACATATAAAATCAGCAGAAAATTAAATGACACTGGATATAAATATAATTATCATTTAATTTTCTACTGATTTTATATGTTATGAATACGGTTCTTATGAATGAACCGAAACATGTCAACTTTTTAATTTAATTTTTATTTGTGACACCTGTTCAAAATGTTTTTATACGTGAATGAAAAAGGTGAAGTGATTTTGTTTTAGTTTTTGAAAAAACGAAAGCTAACAACAGTTTTAGTTCTTTAAAGTTAGTATTTTTGAAATGTTATAGTTTTATAATAACTTTTGTACAAACTTTTTTTTTCAAACGTTTTCTTTAGAATGGCGCCAACTATTAAGTTCGGCAACAAGGGTGTTAATAAAGCGGAACAAAACTCAAAATATTAATAAACTTACGATTTCAATGAATAATGAACGAAAATGAATGCAAATACAACGTAAATAACGATATAATACAATCACCAGATAAATAAATAAAAAAAGAAATTGTTTATAAATACAGAAAACCGATTGGTTGGTTGTAGCTTGAAACTGACAACAAAAATATATGCTCCACAGGGAGTGTTCAGCGGCTGCGCACGTTAAGCGCGTGCGCTCAGGAGTCAGGGACATGGAGTGGATCCATATTGCGGCCCAATCAGGCGCAGCATGCGCACTGGTAATTTCGCCGTTCCGAAGATACTGGTCTACTCCGAATGATCGTGGATGGTTCATCCGGATTCTTGCGTCCTCCGAATTTCCGAAGTCGGATGCGTACCGGATTAGATGGTTGCAGGACCGTCCGACTCTGTGTAGGACCGCATAGGACGTCCGGGGGATGGTTTTGGTCGTATGGGATGATGTATTGCGTACATACAAAATATTACTGCGCTTTTTAAATGTCACTTTAAGCGTTAGTGATATCGACACGTCGCACCATGCTATGAAAAACAAGCTGAACAATTGCGATTCTCTAAAAAATACGAAGCTAGATAGCTTTCAAAAGACTTACAATAAATAGATACTTATTCCAATTTCATTATTAAAATATAATCAACAAAACTCTTTACTAACAAATACTCAAACAAAGATTTTTGAGCAGAGTAGTCATTTGATAAGGAAGCTGGGTGAAGAAATTATTTTCGCAAGGAATTTGATATTTCAGAATTTGTATCCAAAGTTGTATTTCAAATTAAAAAAAAAAAAAAAAAATGTAATTTAAGAAATTACACCAACCATTTGAAAAATGTTTCACTCGAAAGATTCATCTATCATTTTAAGCTAAATACCAGTTGTTTTATTGTGTATTATCCGTGCCACTGCTATAAATGACTTTTTACATGCTGCAGTTTGAAAGTACGGTTCGTTTAAGTTACATCACTCCATTGTCGCCAAGCATAAAAGTTGGCGACGAAAGAAACATTTAAAACTATGTAACATTGTTGGTGCGAAAGTAATCATTATTAAAACTAGTAGATCGAACCCGGGCTTCCCGGGTTACATAGCAAAGATAAAAACCATTTTTTTTTTTAATTGAAAACTTTAATGAATTTTCTACATGTAATATGCGTTTTAGATTGTTAACTAACTCCAAAAAAGCATTTTTAACCCTTTAACCCCTAGAAGTGGGTGGGATAAAATATATCTCACTTAATTTTAATTGCTAAAAGCCACATTGACGCCAGTAATTTGAAATAGCAATTTAATTTTTCTCAAATACGTGAAGAAACGCTTTTCAATATTTTGAAACAAATTTGTTTCTAAATTCTGGTGTCAATCAATCATTTCAGCATTTTTAAGAATTGATGTGCTTTTTCCATCAAAGGGTTAAGTGTCTTCCGGATTTTTTCATTCATGTTTCATTCATAAAATAATAACTGTAAAAAGTATTGGTATGAAGATTTGTATCTGATAACTATACATTTTTGTTTATCTTATAGAATTCAAAATATTAACATTAATCTCAATATTACATTAAATCAATATTTGAATTGAAATATTGCATAGCGGAAAAACATGGTTAGGTTAAAGGTTTAAATATTAATTATGGAATCAAATAAAGCTATGCAGTTTATAAAAAGTCACATTTCCGTGTTAGACGCATGCCAGAAGTTATTAGCCAAAGATTTCGGTACGGCAGCAATTTTGTTTCTGGTCATTTCAGTGCTTCGAGCACGTAATACAATTACATGTCTGTTAAATTTTTATTTATTTATTTTGTATTTATTTATTTTATTTTATTTTTACAAATCTCAAACTCTTTATATTTTTCTAAGGCCAAATAGATTAATCTATCGTAATCGAGTTTCACTCGTTAGGGATAAATTTAAAAATAACTCGCACCTGATTTTTTTTAAACCACAGCCAATCAATAAATTGAAATAAAGTTTTCAAACAAATTCAAAGTATTTTCAAAGTATTTTTTTTTTCTTATTTGTCAGTATAAAATTTTAAGTTGTTTGATTACATGTTGAATTTGTAAATTTTAATAATTTAATCAGTATTTTTAACCATTCTCTTATTTTATTACTCATGCAATTTTAATTTTATAATGGAAAATTATCAGGTACAATATTTATTCGCGTTTGAAATGAAATAGACGCCCTCTCGCGGACAAAGTCTGAAACGAAATAGAACTGATACCGTGAGCATCTTCCGCTGAAATCAGTGTTTAAAAGGCCGATAAATAAATAAGCAGTTCTATAATAAATAAATAAATAAACAGTTCTATAACGCATGCAACGTTGGGTTCTTTGTATTAAAATTATCTAAAATCAAAATTTTATACACAAAGTTTAGATCTATAATATAAAAAAGTACATTTGACTTACTCATGGCAAAATAACATGACAGCAACACAATGCTTGCATGATTCGCTTGCATGGAACAAACACACTACGTAAACAAACGATTATCAGGTCTATACAGCACCACCTTTCGGTCATTACAAACGCGAATAGATTTATGAGTAAATTGTGTATCATTATTTCCAAGGCCCCCTTATCATAATCTGTTATTATGATAAGTTAGCCTTGATTATTTCTTGATAGACACGTGATCAAGATTTAAAAAAAATGCTTGAAAAATATAAGCTTGTAGTAAATGAGCCAAATGAAATTCAGTTTTCAATCAAATTGTATTTGAAAGTAGATTTCTTTTCCTATATGACGAAATAAAAATTGAAAATGTGCGACGTTTAGAAGATTAAAAAATTGCAGTAACAAAAATTGCAAAAAGTCATTTTATCCTAAATTTGTCATTTGCAAAATAACGTCAGTGCTACACACGAACACTTTTGTTCGTTACAATATAGATTTTGCGCATATGAAAAATCGGTACTACTTGATTATCCCGTCGACCATTTTCGCCAAATTAAAAAAATCACCAAACTAATAGCCAAGTTATATATGTTGACATAATTTTTATTTTAAATAACGTAAAAACAAATAAATTAGCAATACATGAATAAAAATTCAAATAAAAAGTGGTATTAAAAACCACTTGATGACATTTTAAACATGAGTATCGTGTTTAATAGTCATCCTTTATTAGCATTTAATGTTATAAATTTGTGATAGTTTTTTGGTCGACGGGATAACCAAGTAGTTCCGAAAAATCTAACTAAAATGTTACCATTAAAATGTTACTAAAATGTTAAAATTAAAGAAACGACTGCGCATATAGTTTATTAAAAAAGTTTGCTTCAAAGTTAACTCTATGACAACTTTAAAATTCGTTTTATAAATTAAAATACACAATACAAATTAAAAGAATAAACATTAAAATACACAAACATAGCACTCCGTCACTTCAACGTCAAAGAAGATGCCGTATTTTCCGTGAAATACGCAAACCTTGATTTTTACAAATGATGCCAAACAAAACTTTCAATTGCATTTTAAACATTGGATATTAGCGATTTATGAAATCTCATTTCATCATTTACATAGTTCTTTTTCTATTTCAAATCAATTTTCTATGTGAAAAATGTACTTTTTTTTTTCTTTTCCGAAAATATATTTCGAAAATAAAAATGGTTCCAAAAATAAAGTTAAAAATGAGTAACATAAAAAACTTATAATTATTCCAAAAAGAAAGAAAATTTGGTACTACTCTGTTAACCGGTCGACCAAACTACTATCGCCAAATTATAAGATTAAATGCCAATAATGGATGACCGTGAATGTCAATTCAATGACATTAAATACGATACACGGGTTTAAAACGTCATTAAGTGATTTTTATTTCGACTTTTTATTTGTATTTTTATTAATATTCTACTAATTATTTGTTGTTTTTATTATTTAAAATAAAAATTACGTCAATATGCATAATTTGGCTATTAGTTTGGCGATTTGTATAATTTGGCGAAATCCATTGACGGGATAACAGAGTAGTACCGAAAACTTAAATAATTTTGTTTAGCATTTTCCTTCTGGTAAAATGACAGGTAACAAAAGAACTAAAAAAAAGTCTGCTCTAGCAAATTTAACTGAAATTTATAAAAAAAAAATTACATTAAGCGAATAATGTTATTTTAATATAATTATAATTGAATGTCTTAAACAATTGTACAAAAATTTGGGGAACCGGACATTACTTTAAACCTGGAATTATTGCCAAGATCATCTTTGTTTGCTTGTCTAACTCTGCAAAAAAAAAAAAAAAAAAAAAAATCAACCCGGAGGGGAGAAAAAAAGAATCACATTGAACAGGTACTAAATCCTTTGACATCAGCCGTGCATTTTTTCTCTAAATAAAAGCATTCAAAAGTAGCATTTTATTTTTATTATAAACTAAAAACTATAGTACTAAATGTTTCCACAGACTTGTCATTGAAAATTTCCTTCTTTTTTGCGAAAACACGCGGTTGTGTTTGGGCTTAATGTAGTAGATTTCAGGATTACATTTTTTGCACCACTTCCAGCCACCATAATCTCTCTCTCTATTTTTTCTTTTTACTTAATGGTTATTTTTCCTTTACTTTGCACAGAAATGGAGTACTCAAGTTGCCACCTCCAGAAAAATTAAATTAAAAACTACAAAAAAATTAATATTTCAAAAACAAATTAAGATACAATTTTCAAACAAATTGCATTTAAAAGTACATATTTTTTCCAAGGCCCCCTTATCATAATATCAAGGCCTCGCATTCAGGAGAAAATCTATTGTTGAAATTGTCCCTATAATTGCCAACTTATTATATGACTTTGTCTCGTATGTAACGCCACCTGGTGCATACTACTGCTAATAATCCCATAGGAAATAATGGAAAACATTTCAGTTTCTAACATTAGATGGCGCTACCAACGTGAAAATCATGTAGTTCAGCGCCCCCTGTACTGCAGTCAAAGGAAACTTGGTGAATGACAAGCCTTTATATTATGATAAGTTAGCCTTGATTTTTTCCTACACAACGGTGTAAAGATTGAAAATGTGCGATGTCTAGGAAAAAAAAAATGTGCAGTAATGAAAATTGCAAAAGCGAAATTTCATCAGAAAGTGTTGCCATTCAAAAAATGACGTATGCGTTACGCACAGATACGTTTGGCCTTTATTATATAGATACAGCTTTGGCATATACTGTTTGATTTTACAGAGCAGAATTTTGGTGATGGAGGTTTTAAACCAAAGTCGGTCGCAGCACATGCATCTGTGAATGGGTCCATCAGACATTGAATCAAAAAAGTTTTTTTCCAGTTTTTCACAAGCCGATTGCTTTTTAGTTTTCTTTTTAGGTGGTGGAAAATCAAGAGTAATAGCTATAACATTTTCCGGCTTGTTAGAATCACTATTGGCACTCAAATTTTCCTGGTTAGAACAGACCGATTGTAAAACGCCATGGCTAGTGGATTGGTCGCCCTCAAGACATGTTTCACAATTAATCGGTTCGGCATTAAATTGCTTCCTCTTTCGTGATCGCCTTTCAACACGTAATTGGTTTTCAGCGGCTCGATAATCTTTTGATTTTCTCGTTTTCTGCATTGAAAGACGTTTTTGCGTCAAACTAAATACAGTACTACCTAGTCATCCCATCGACCACATTTTGCCAAATGATACGAATCGCCAAACTAATAAGCAACTTATACATGTTGACTAAATTTTTATTTTAAATAACAAAAGAACAAATAAATTAGTAAAACATTAATAAAAAGTCGAAATAAAAATCACTTTATTTTTGTTTAAGTACGCGTATAAGGAAAGGGCAGCTGACGTCACTGTGGACGAATAACTGTGGATAAGGGAAAAAAACCAGTCCGTTCTTTAACGACTGACACTGTACGGATGAACTCCGGGAATTTGATTGGTCTAAGTTTGCCATTGCATAAGTAAGTGTGATATGATTGGGCTACGGCGTCAAGATGATTCCTACAATGATCGCTATGACAAAAAATTTAGCGGTAGATTGGTTGACAGAAGTGTTTGTAAACATGCCCTTTCCTTATTGTGTTTAATGTCATTGAATGCGACATTCACGGTCATTCATTTCTTTGGCTTCGGCTTTTTCCGTATCTGTTAATTTCCGTCTACCCATTTTTAAATTTGGTAGTTTTCTCCTTTATTACAACGATTTTAAACATTTTAATTTCCTATTCAAATAAAAAATTCTTCTAAAAGTAAAGAATTTAATTTAAATTCAAAAAAAATTTTTTTTCTAAAAGTAAAGAATTTAATTTAAATTCAAAATTGACCACGTCATTTTGTCAATCCTCCACCGAAAACAACAACCATTTTTCAATGGTTAATAAACTGACATATTTGACTAAGATTTATAACGAGAGGCATTTCTCAATGGAAAGTGACAATTGGCGATTCAATCGCTCGAATACGCCATCTAGTGGAGAAAAGCTGTAACCTCTCCATTCAGGATAATGCCGTCTAAGCTCATTGCATTACATGCATTTTAAATTTGTTCAGAATAATTATTTTTTTGCACAATTTCAGATTTCCTGTGACATTTATGTTCTGTCTTATATGATCAAGTAAATATTATACGAATTTGAATATCTGAAACTTTTAAAAACATTTATAATAAAGAATTGTTTCAATAGTACTTTAACATTAGTTAAAGGGAAATTAAAGGGACAGTTATCCTGTATCGAAGGCTGCGAGCAGCGCCTCTATAGGCCGTTTTAGTTCCCAATAGACACGCTTTTGAGAATATATACCCTCAGAAAATGTCTTTTTATGTAGACATCAATATTACGATATCTTTTTATCAATATTACGATTTTTCTCGTGCTTATACGCCTATTTCTGTATACACACATCTGACATGACGCAACGCATAATGCTAACGAGAAAGGCAGGCTGCCGCACTACCTTTAACATTGAACAGTAAGAGTCACATGATATTCCTTTCGTGATCAAGTGACTCAAATGGAGTGGAGGAAGTAAGTGTTGTGTTGTTTCAGTGGCCAGCGCTGTGCGAAAGGGCGGGGGTTAAAGGGGCAGTCGCCCGGGTATGTAATTTTAACCCTTTGAGGGGCAAAGCATTTGTATTCTTAAAATGCTAAAATGAATGAATGACACCAGAATTTAAAAAACAAATTTATTTCAAAATACATAAAAGCTTTTGTTCACGTATTTAATGTAATTAAAATTTTCATTTCAAAATTCTGGTGTCAATGTGGCATTTCGCAATTAAAATTAAGTGGTATATATTTTATACCACTGTCCTTCAAGCGGTTAAGGGGCGCCAAATTTATACTACAAACGCCATTTTTTGGCTTGCCAGAAGAAAAAACTGGGGAAAGGGAGCCGCTAAATTGAAACTTTGCCATGGGGGCAGTTTTCTCTTCGCACGCCTATGCGGAGCATATTGTCAAAAGCTAATGGCGAGGATAATTTCATTCAATTCATTTCGGAGGATTTCTTTTGTTACACTTTTCACAAACAAGAGCATAAAATAGAAGCATATCAAAAGATCGCTGATTTCTTAATCCATTTTAAATAATTTTTATTCGATATACTTGATGACACTTAATTTATGGACGATCCCGTATACAATATTCAAATTTCAGGCTTCTCCTACTCCCATTTACCAAAAGTTAATTAATATATATATATATATTTTTTTTTTTTTGCTTACAAATTCTTTAAAAATCTCCTCCAGATCAGTTTTAAAGGATTCCTCTTTATAAATATGCAATAGCATCAAGTGATTGAGTCTATGTTGATTCATTGTTTGATGGGGGTATGTCTGTTTGAAGAAGAGCATTGAAAGATGTCTGAGCTGTCACTAATGATACCGGAATAACCAATATAAATTCTGCCAAAAGGTAAACTTCAAAAAATATTTTTTTACTAATTACTGCGATACATCATTTTAATTATGATCGACAATGCATTTCTGTCAGTTTCGTTAGGGACTAGATTTGGTAGAAGTAGAAATGTCAACTTTCTAAGCTTTTGTTTCATATGTTCTGACGTGGTTGAAGCTTATCCGTGATTATAGATTCTATCTTTATGAGAGAGTCAAAAGTTTTTTTGATTAAATCGTCTTATTAAATCATTGGTAGAAAGATTCAGTGCTTCACTGAAAATTCTCAATTTTTCTTATTGTTCGAATTGTGTTGGAGCGAAGGGATGGATTGTTTGCTGATATCTTATTAAAACTGTCTTTTGTTTGGAGATTTTTATCTTTATTTTTTATTTTTTTAAGGGGGAGCTGAGCCTGTCTGAGATATCACAGGGGGAGCCATAGCTACCCCGGTTCCTACGCCTATGTGTTGTTTTTCTGACGGCCGATGTGGGTCTTTCTAAGGAACCCTAACCGTATTTATACAACGAATGGGGCTGAGATATGTTTAATATATACTGCGTTACACATTGTCTCTTTTCAAACTGCTAAAGTCTCTTGAAGTTGTTTTGGTGAAACACAAATGCAGGTACAGGAAAAGAACATTACGTGACTCTAACAACTCAAAGGAAAACTCAGAGCCCGACTAGCTAGTTTCTATGCCCAAGGCACTTTAATTTTTTTTGGCCCCATAGATTGAATAATTTACTAATAGTTTTTTTTTTTTTTTTTTTTTTACATATTACACATTTATTTGAAAACTGTTAACTCAAAAAATTAAGTTTTCCAGAAAGATGACAAATGGTTCCTGGGAGGGCCTGATTACCGCACAGACCAACGAGAAAAAGAGATAAAATTATTTATCTTGGAAACTGCATTGTAATATATACCTAATAACTTCCAAATATTCTCTAAAGATAATTCTAGCTATTATTTTGATTTTGAGGGGCCCTCGAAAAGGTCATAGGCCTTATAAGGCCTAGGAACCCTGGAGCTATAGGCTCCAGACACAGTTAATTGGGCTCTGGTTTCAGGGGGGGAAAAATTGATTTTTTATTGAAATATGCTTTTAACCATATACCGAGATATATTTTTGTAATTTCATCGTATCACTTTCTCAGTTATCACGATTTTTCACAATTATGATTTTTTAAATGGAAAATTAGACGAAATTGTGAAAGTTTTTGTGCCCCTCAGAAATTCCGTGTCTACAGTATGAGCCCCGAATACCCGAGCGACAGTCAGAGTCTAGGGAAACTACAGGGGTCACATTCACTTAGAAAGATTTGGAGCAGGAAAATCCATTTTTGGAGCAGCAAAAAAAACAATTTTGGAGCAGAAAATCAATTTTGTAGAAAATGAAGAAAAAAAAATTTTTTTTAACAACAAAACAAATTTTTGGAGCAAAAAAAAAAAAAAAAAAAAAAAAAAATATATATATATATATATATATATATATATATATATATATATATATATATATATATATATACAGCAGCGAAATTAGTTTTTGAAACAGAAAAAGCTATTCCAGGCAATAATTTTCTTTCGCGACTCTTTGAGGAAATTTAACGTTCTTTCGCGATCTTTTGACGAAATTTGCCATTTTTCACGATCGTTTGCTAAATTCGCCATTTTTTACACGATTTTTTGACGAAATCTACCTTTTTTCGCGATCATTAGACGAAATCTGACTTTTTGCGATCTTTAGACGAAATCTGACGTTTTTTCGAAGTCTTTCGATGAAATTTAAGTGTTTTCAGAATCTTCTGACAAAATTTGTCATTTTCCCACGATCTTTTGAGGATATCTGTGGTTTTTCTTGAGATTGTTTGACTAAGTCTGCCGTTTTCTACGATCGTTTGGCGAAATCTGTTGGTTTTTTCGCAACTTTTTACGAAATTTGTCATTTTTTTTTCGATTTTTTTTTTTACGATTCCTGGATGAAATTTTGTGCTTTTTCGCAATCCTTTGACTAAATTCTCGTTTTTCCCGTGATCTTTTGATGAAGTTTTTTTTTTTTTTTTTTTTTTTCCCCGACCATTTGTCGAAATTCGCGATATATTTTGTGCCCGAATGTTGACAATTTTTTTTTTAATTTTCTGAAAATTCGGAACAGAATCCAACATTAAGAGATGAAAAAGAAAATTATTTGGAAGAAACAAAATGACAGTGAGAAAATAAATTTGGGCGTAAAAGGAAAAACACAAAATGGACGTTTTGGCGCAGAAACAATCAAAATACTTATTTGTAGCTGATTGTAGCACACATTTTCATTTAGCGCAGGTTGGCGCAAGCCTATGATCCCTGAAAGTAATGCAAAATGTAATTGCAGCAGCCTACCTTTTTCATTAGCAATGGCTAAAATCCATTTTTTAAATATATATGAGAATTAAAATAAAATTGTATTGCAACTGTGCACAAAATCAGCAGAAATTTTATCTTACTATTTAACCGCCTGCCCCGAGATAAGTCGGGGAATAAAAGCACTGTTTCCCCATACCTGTCCGACCTGTCGCTTAAGCACTTATCTTTTTTATTTCAGTTTTGTTACTTTTCGAGACATTTTTAATATTTTGGGCACATTTTCCAAAATTTGAGTTTGTAACGATTGAGATTTCATCACGAGAGTGATTTAACTCTAAACGTCTAAACCCAGTAGTCAACTATTGATCATGCCTATTAAGCACAGAATTTCAAAAATTCAGATTGTTATCTAAGAAACTGTGACACATTTGCGATTTTTTTTTTCATTTTTTTTTTCAAAAACAGTAAAATTGAGCAAATCACATACAAATAAATCATTAAGTATGTACTATTAATCTTAGTAGTGTTAGTTTAATCTAAGTGGTATTTTTGCAATGTCTTTAGAAAATGGAGAGAGCTTGGGGGAAAGGAACTCTCTTTTGCCCCCTTGAAAGACTCTGAAGCTAGTATTTGGGTCATTCCAAAAATAAAGCATCCTTTGGTGTCCCGACACTTTGTATTGCTATATTTTCTAAAATTTTGTTTCAAAATTAAATTTAAATATTGGAAAATATATTTTAAAGATATTTTTCTTTAATGCAATTTTTAAATTTGAGATAAATTCCATTTATTGTTATTCAAATAACTTTTATAATAATTGTGTCCTATAAAAAGCCATGTCCCAAGAACAATTTTTACTTTTTAAACCCTATTTTTTTTTACTATATGTATCGTTTAAGTTATCTTTCAGGCTATTTTTTATGTCTTTGTAGTCTTTATATTATCCCTATGTACTTTAAATATTTTTTGTAAATATTTTTCTTCATTTTATAAGAAAAATTCCTGTGTCCCTTAATTTTTGTCCCCTGTGTTACCGCCACTTTTTTCTTCCTATTAAAATAAGAATTTGCAAGCTAAATGTTGTTAACAGCAGTCATTCATGTACTTTTAAAGTTAGCATTCATCCTAGGTAGTCATTTTCTTCATTTGTTAAATTTTGAAGAATATTATCGAAGTAAAGGTGATTTTTGAAGGTGGGTGTGTTTTTTGTGTGTCCCCTGTGTTACTATTGACAGGGGTGATTCTATATTAAAATTTTTTTTCTGAAATTCGCATCGCATTTTCGGAAATCGGCGGGGGGGGGGGGTCGCGAGTTCCCCCCCCCCCCCCCCCCTCCAGCGATCTTCAGACGAAATCAGCAATCGAAATCGGCGATTTATTGCAATCTTTTGCCAAAATCGGCGGTTTTTCCGCGATCTTATGCCAAAATCGGCTTTTTTTCTGCGATATTTTGACGAAATTGCCAGTTTTTGCGCGATCTTTTGACAAAATCGGCGTTTTTTCGACGATCTTTAGACAAAATTTGCTTTTTTACGCGATTTTTTCTCGAAAACGGCGTTTTATTCCCGCGATCTTTTGACGAAATCGGCGTTTTCCCGTGATCTTTTGATGAAATCGGCGTATTTTTTCAAATGTTCTTTTGACAAATCATTTTAAAGCGATCTTTTAACGAAATCGGCGTTTTTACCCGCGATCTTTTAACGAAATCGACGTTATATCCGCAATCTTTAGACGAAATCCGCGTTTAGCCGCCGTCTTCAGAAGAAATCAGCGTTTTATCTGCGACATTTGTTGAAATTGCCGTTTTTTCCGCTATCCGCACAGGAAATTCGCGTTTTTCATCGATTTTTTGACAAAGTTCGTTGACAAAAACATTGACGAAATCGTCGTTTTTCCACGAAATATTGACGAAATGTATGCTATTTCGGCGATCCTATCACGAAATTTGCATTTCTACGCAATTGTTTTTCCGCGCGCAAAACCGTACAAGTTAGCAACTATGCGGATCTGATAACGCAATTTCTAATTTTCGGACGAGGATGCCTTAAATTTTCGGAAATTTCGGAATTTTCGGACGAGATTCACCCCTGACTATTGATTTATTTCGATTAATTATTAATTTTCTAGTTTATTGGCATTTAAATTGTAAGTCTTAGTTAAAAGAAAATATTCCATCTAACTTTACATTGTTTCTATGAAAATAGTAATACATATGTGATAATTTATTTCATTTTGTCTCCTGTGTTACCATGATATTGGTTGATATGTTGTTAAGAGACAAAAAACCCAAGTTTAGAAATGAAATGCAACAGAATATCCTGTTTTTTAATGCATTTGTTGGTCTGTATCAGAAATACATTTTTAATTAATACATAAGTACACTTTTAAAATTGTTACTTTTTTATGTTCAATTAGGATGTCCCCTTTGTTACTTTATTGTCCCCTATGTTATTGACATTTCCTTCATCAGAACAAAAACAAAAAAACTTTCTTATGAATCAGTTTTATAATATGCACTGGCTAATATGTATAAATAAGTTTTACTATAATTTTATTATATTAGAGTAATTTTTACCAAGTTATATAAAGTTTTATATAGGGAGAATGAAAAAAGGGTAACACGGGGGACATAATATGCATATAACATGAAAAAATATATACATAAACAAAAAACTATATGGCACTGAATAAGAGCATTTATATCAAAGTGTTAATATTGTAAAAGGAATTCTTTATTTTAATAAGAAAAAATGAGAAGGTTATTTAAAATATGGTAACACAGGGGACATTTTTCAGCCAATGTGTCTGTGTTTCTAAGTGTAGTGATAAATATTTTTAAAAAAGTGTGCTGCTGATATTCAATTTCTACTCTTGAATATGTATACAACCCTCTCAATGATATTTTTATTTCATTTTAAATTAAAAAAAAATTTCTCAAAAGGGACCTTTATTTTTGGAATGACCAATTTACTAATTTTAGTTATATTATTAGGCTCTATAAGTATAAAGTATATCAAGTTTCAAGATTTTTTTCCCATTGGTTCATAAGAAATGATGACTTTTCAAAATTTTAAATTTGTTCCTCTTGTGGATTGGATTGTAAATAAAAAGAATACTGCCCTGTTAAACTGATGACATTGAGCTCACAGGCTACGCATACTAATTGTACATTAAAACCTTATATTTTCAAGGGTTAATTCCATTCGAAAAATAAATTAAGATGGGGAAACAGATCAGACATTTCCCCATTTTATACTTAACCTTCCGTCTACCAGACAAAACACCCATTTATCTACGGCAACACCTAATTTTAATTCCAAACTTGCAAATGGCACCAGTAATATTTTAATATAATTTTGCTTTTACAATTAAAGCTTAAATTAAGGAATTCGTAATATCTAGACAAGTCCTTTATAAATTCCGGTGTCAATCGACAATTTCTCATTTTACCATTGACACCAGAAATATTGCTGTCGGGTCCAATGGACCCGTCTGGTAGACGGAAGGTTAATCATTGAACCCCTTAAACTAATCAGGGATATAAGTTATCATTTAAAAAATTTATATCCTAAATTCAGAGAAAATCTGAAAATTCTTAATGAAAACCAATTTATATAATTTAAGGGGAGTTATCCCCTCTTTTATACTTAACCATTAAACTTCCAAAACTATTCAGAGATTCACCTTATCAGAAAGAGCCTACATCTAAAATTAAAAGCAAATCAGATAATTCTGCTTAAAAACCCATTTATAAAATTAAGGTTGGGGGGGGGGGGTAATCGCAAGTACACCCCTTAAACTTAACAAAATATACCCACAATTAATTAGGGAAGCATCTTATCACTATGATACCTGTATCCAAAAATTGAAGCAAATCTGTTAATTCTGCAAGAAAAAACAATTACCTAAATTGAGAGGGGTAATCCCACCGATCCCCCCATTTATACTTATCCAATGAATTCACAAAACCAATCAGAGAAGCGCCTTATCAGAATGAACCTATATCCAAAATTTGAAGCAAATTAGCAAATTCTGCATGAAAAACCCATTAACCTAAATTAAGGGGGATTAACTCCCGTCCCCCTTTTTATCCTTATCCAATGAACTCGCGAAACAAATCATGGAGATGCCCTCATCAGAATGATCCTATGTCTAAAATTTCAATGAAATCTGATAAATTCTGCATGAAAAACCCATTTATATAAATCAGGGTGAGGGGCATTAGCCCCCTTGTTCCCCTCTTTATACTTATCCAATGAACACCCAATACAAGTCATGGAGGTGCCTCATCAGAAAGATGATACATCTAAATTTTGAAAGAAAACTGATAAATCTGCATGAAAAACCTACTTATATCAATTAAGGGGCGGGGCATTAGCCCCCCCGGTTTCCCTATTTATATCTATCCAATGAACACCTAATACTAATAATCACGAAGGCGCCTCATCAGAAGGATTCTATATCTAAATTTTGAATGAAAAATGATAATTCTACATGAAAAACCCATTTATATAAATTAAGGGGAAGGGCATTAGCCCCATCCCCCCTCTTATACATATCAAATGAACTCCAAAAACTAATCAGGGAGGCGCCTTATCAGAATATACATACATCCAAAATTTCAAGTGAATCTAATATTCTTATCATGAGTTATCACGTTATGCATGCACATACATACAGGGTGGACGGGTGCATAAGACCTCAGGCTTAGATAGCCTGTGAACTAAAAATGAAAGCTCAGTTGATGTATTGTTCTCAGTAATATATATATATATTTATTGTAAATCAGGGTTGAATTGTGCCAGGAAAAAGGGTGCAGATTTTAGAATTTTAGAGGGCACAAAAATTTTAACAAACTGGAACTTACTTGAATTTTTCTTGCTTATTTGGCTTGACAAGATTTAACACATTCATACAGTACCAAATATGAAAATGGCTTAGTAATCTCCGAGACTATACAGAAGAATTCGCTACATTCTTCATGCATGTTTAAAGCTGCATTAAATCTATACAACATTATAATTTTCAAAAACAAATTTAATAATATCTAATAGCTCCAGCAAGTTGAACACAGATCACCTTACAGTAAATACAGTCAGACCTCAATATCTCGAAACCCTTGATATCTCAAAAAAAGAAATTTCTCCGCAGTTCCATCAAAATTCTTATTTATTTTCCTTAGTTATCTCGAAATATATTTTTTAAAACCCTTGATATTTCGAAATTTTTTCCCACAGAATTAAGTTTGACACTTTACTTTTTGCTATAGTCAGCTTAAGAACCAATTTGATCAGAATGTTGGTTTGGCATTCTTTAATACCATTGGTGATACAAGGAACTTAAAGGGTATGAATGGAAGGTTTTTGAATCAAAAAAAGGCACAACAATATTTTTTCGAAATTTTGCAGTAAAAGTGCATTGGGTCAGAACTTTCTTCTCTCTTAAAGGACTGTAAAGTAGATGATGGGATTAATGCAGATGAAACTGGATTATTCTACCATTGTTTTCCCAACAAAACGGCTGCATTTAAAGATGCAGAAATCTTACAGTAAACTTCGTGTAGTTGAGCTTTTAGCAAATCAAAGTGATAAATAAAAGCTTCCTCCTCTTGTGATAGGGCAATTTAAAACATCGAAATGCTTTACTAAAGTTAAGTCGTTTCTACTGCTGTGCAGGTCAGATATAAAGACTTGGATGGCAAATGCAATTTTTGCTGATTGGCTGGTAGGAATTGGTAAAACAATGGATTAAACAAATAAAATAAACAAATCAGTATAAGTTAGTAAAATACGCGTTCTTCTCCTCACAAACAATTGTAAATCCCACTCTAATCTTACAACATTAAAAAATATTAGAAAATTAGCTGGTTAATATTTGTCGCCAAAACAACTTCAAAGTTTCGACCAGGATAACCATTCAACCAAGAGATAATCCGTAGTTTCAAAGTTGGTTTTCGAACATAAATTGTGAGAAACTTCCAAATAATATTGGCAGAGGTAAATCTTCTAGCACACTTATCAAAAACTTATAGTCAATACCAATGACTGACTATGCCTGGAAAACGTCCTACAAAAACAATAATAAGAAATTGTTTCATAAAAGTAGGCTCTTTAAAACATGTAACATCCAGTGAAAAAGAAGAAGTTGATTTCATTAAACAAGCAACTGAAGAAGGAGAATTAAATCTAGAACAGTATAAATCGATACAAAAGGCATGTCACACTGCGATTTCATTCGAAGAATTCTTGAATGTAGTAGAGAATAAGCTTGAAACGTGTACCACTATGACGGATGAAGAGATTGTTTCGAGCATTAACGCAGAAATTTTTTATGAAGAAATTAAAGACCTACAAGATCAAAAAATGCATGAAAAAAATTACCGTGAAAGAAACCGAGAAGGTAGTTGATTTGCTATGGAGATTTCTTGAATCAAATAGAAATATTAGAATACATTTGGTACCATTGCTATGTTAGAGGAAACTGTTCATTTGCAAAAAGATTCTGCAAGATGGCAGGCTTCAATTAAGAACTTTTTATTCTGAAACAACTGAATGTATTTCTTAATGATGAATTGAACATTATTTAATCAAAATAAGTATCTGTGTAACACAATGTTGAAATTATTAAAATTTTGAGAAGAGTAATTTGGTAATTATTAGTATATTATACATAGTTTCTGATAAATCAATTTTTTTTTTTTTTTTTTTTTTTTTTTAACAGCAAAAAGCAGTTTGCAAGGTTAATTTTTTTACATTTTATCAAAACCTTTATATCTTGAATTTTTTTTTTTCTTCCTTATAGATTCGAGATATCGAGGTTGTACTGTAATTGATACCAAAGTTAGGGCTTTTTTTATTTTGCTAGCCACCTTTGGGGACTTTTTTTCCCCCCATCAATAGATAAAACACAGCTTCCTTTTCTTCTTCAGGCTAGAATGGATCACAAAACAAAGTGAGTGCTGGTAATGCAAAAGAGGTTCAAGGTGGGAAAGCTGAAACAAAAATGGCTAAGGAATTGAAAATATATCAATCAATGGCCTGAAACATTCTCAAGTACAACAAAAACTTAAAAGGGCTTTTTTCACAAATCAAGAGGCAGAAACCATCACAATCATTTGTGAAAGAGAATCAGATGCAACACACTAAGATCAATGCACAAAAGAGGACAACATCTTAAAATTGATGAAAAATCAGCTCGAAACATCTTTAGAAAAAATTTGGAAGTAAAACTGATTAAGTTTCATGTAGCTCACGTGTTGGCTGACATAATGAAACAACAACTATTGAATGCTTTGTTGAAGTGCTTTGCTGGTGGCAAACATCACATGGTTCTTTGGTTTGATGCGCTGCCATTATTGATTGAGCAGGTATTTATTAAGCAAAATGATAATCTTGTCACAGAATGTTGTCACTGCAAATTCACAGGGAAGAACAGTTCAGAAATTTGCTCATCCAAAGTTCTTTAGGGTGTGGGGAAGGAGCACAAAATATGGCAATGGTTTTTAAGAAACATGTCAAACTCAAATGTCAACATTGTCAATCAATAACACTACCAGGATGAGATTTTTCAAGGCACTCAAGTCTTTTGCTCAAAAACACTTTTCTGGATGAAATTGGGTGTTTCAGAAAGACTCTGTACCAGACCATTGAATGTGCAAGACATTTCAATGGTTTGTGATGGAGAACAGAGATTTTATTTCTCCTGATGAATGGCAAGATAATTCACCCAACATCAATCCAATGGATTTTTACATTTGAGGAATTTTAAAGGCAAAGGTCTTGGCTACTTTCCAGCAATGTTCGGATAATCTGAGAATTGATTTAAGGAATGGACAAATTTTCCAGATCAGATACTTTGTGCCACAGTCAATGATGTTCCAAAATGGTTAAGGGCATGCATCAAAGAAAAAGGGGGGTTTTGAATTCTAATCTGCTTTTCAATTATTTATGTGATGTAAAGTTTAATGTATTTGTTAATACATTGTTGACATTTAGGTGTTTTTTCCCCTCTAAAATAATGGATTTAATGTCCATCAAAAAATTTTCCCCACCTTTATATGCCCCATTCCCCTCCCAATTCCATCCTAAAATAGCAATTATGATTTGTTAGCAAAAATACCTATATTTGAAAAGTTTCAGTAGTAGAAGAAAATTAACATTATAAAAATATTAATAAAACCTGAAAAAAAAAAACCTTTATTTTACTGCATGACATCTAAAAGCAAAATCATATGAACAATGAATATATCATAATTCCATGTACATCTTATAAATGACATTGAAATTTACACATGAGTACAGAAATGTACAATCAAGCTTCTTTTGCAAGCATATTGCAACCATTTATATTTTGCACTTGCTAAGTTTCTCTATTGCGAGAAAATGTAGCACCAGATAATTTATTTTACTTCTTTATAAAAATCCCTTATCCAATTCTTCATACTTAAGCAATGCACAAGGATTGTACAGCAGCAGAATAAAGAACAATAAAGCTCCATCCCTTGTTATTTACAAAGAGCTTATTGAAGAGAGAATATAAAGGTTCAAGATAATTAGAAAATAGATTCACTACAAACTGTTATGAAAAAAATTTGATGACGCAAATCCGTGAATCTACATTTTAAAAATGCATATTATTAAAATTTTTATATGAGATAAATTTAAGTTTGCAAATAGTATATCTTAATTCATCTGGGGGAAAAAATAATGCCCCTGAAGTTTTTTATGACAATAACTCCCACTTTTAAAATAGTTTTCATTTTTTTTTAAATAAAAATCTTTTATAGCTATTTGTTCAGCAAAAATGGGAGGAAAATTTAAAACTTTTTTCAGATAAATTATGAATGGACAGATGGAAAAACTCTTTCCTTATGATGAATAAATGATGTATAAAAATAATGAAAAGCAAAACAAAAATATAGCTAAAAATCAATCATAAAACTGCTGCAATGCTTTATAAAAATTATCTTTTTCAGTGTAATTCAAAACAAGACAGATAGATTGAGAGGCGACAGCACAGACAATCACTGTAATGAGTTCATGTCTGAAAGTCTAGAATTAATTAAAACTTGATTTGTATATCAAAATACAATCAGTATGCCAAGTCATATCTTGGTGGAAAACACCTGAAAACTCAATTTTAGCGGTTGGCTCATGGGTCTATCATTGTGTTTTCGTGCTCCCAATCATCCATGTTTACATACCTTTAGGTGCAGGAAAACATAATGCTATGTGTTTGTGTACCTGTGACTCAAATGTTAGATCAGGTTTTCAGGAGTTTTTCACCAAGATATGACTTGGCAGATTGATCGTGTTTTACATATGAATCGAGTTTTAACCAATTCTGGAATTTCAGTGTGAACTCGATGAGGTGATTGTCTGTGCTGCCATCTCCCGATCTAAAAGAGAGAGGGAGGAGAGAATGGGAAATAACACTAGTACAAGAGTTTTGATATTGTTGTTTCCTTCTAAAAGAAGGTTGCTTCTTTATAAAATCTAACAGCTTCTAGATTATTATATAGCTTTAAGTTTAATCTTTTGCTTTACTTTGGTTATTATACAACATATATATTTATAATATTGAGAAATCTATACACATATAAGCAGGGTTCTTGCTGTCGCTCATCATTGTGCCAAATTGCGACTAAATTCTTCAATTGGCGAGTAAACAAGTGATTAGATTCGGCAAATTGCTAGTGCTCAATTTTTGCTTTTTCTTTCTTTTCTTTTTTGTTTTTCATACATATGCATACATACATATTTTTAATATATACATATTTTTAATATTTTTGTAGCAGATAGTTCAAATTACATTAATAACAATCATTTTCACAGTTATAAAAACTTAGGTTATTTTAGAACACATTGAAAAAAGGGGGTAGATTAAAGATATATATATATATTTTGTGCTACATGGCAAATCTATTTTGCTAATACTTTTTTTCATTTGGCGAATGTTTTTTATTTTTAATTAGCCAAATTACTAACATTGGTCACATGCCAGTGAGAACACTGCATATAAGACAAGAAAATCTCTGCCCAAGGTTCAGAAATATGAAAAACAAAACAGAAAAATGCAATATTCCTATTCTAATTAAATTTTTAAAGGGTATTTAAAAATTTTAGTGATAAATGATTTTTTTAGATAGAAAAATATTACTTTCGTAAGCTTTACAATTATACCAATTCTGTTTGAAGATTATGATTTTAATTAATAATTGAAGAATCACTGACACTGGCATTTAATGGTATCTCTCTCTCTCTCTCTCTCTTTTTTTTTTTTTTTTTTTTTTTTTTTTTTTTTGTTATTAGCTTTTCAGTTCAACAACAATATGATCAATAAATTTGGTTCTTTTCAAAATAAAGAATATTTCCAAAGAGAAACTGAATGAAAATCAATATTTGAAACATTATAAAAAGGCAGTCTCAAACTAAGTTTTAGAACAGTAAGTGCCTTTTAAGCAAATTTTATACACACTTGTTTATAGATATAGGAATTTCCAGTTTAATGGAATTCCTATAACTTTTGGGAAGACTGGCTACAGCTCTTGGAACATTGCTTAAGAGTACAGAGGGTGTCTTGGAACTTCATGCATAAACTTGATTGGGAAAAGAATACATTGAACAAACAATTTTAATACAAGAAACTAGGACTGCAATACTTTTCTGAAAATATTCAGTCAAAAATACAAGGTATCTTACTAGAATCTGAACTTAAATTTTTGTTCATAACTTTAACAATAAAGAAGATATTTTTACAAAATTTGCAGCAGAATCACTTTTATTTGTGTAAAATGTAACAATATCACAAGAAATGAGGGGAAATTTCCAATATCTCCATTCACACATTGCTGAACTAGATGCATGATGTTTGCGAATGAATCTTATGTTACATAAAATGCCACTGACCAAAATAATATTTTGTCAGTAATGTTAATTCATCAGTTTTTATATCATCGCATTTCACACACAGCACGTAACTCTACAATTTTTTTTTTTTTTTTTTTTTTTTTTGTTAAAATGCCTTAATTATTGTTATATTTCTTAACATACATTCAGAGTGAGGCAGCATGTATTTGATTAAATATATAGATTGCAACCCTAGGCTTCTGTACAAAAACTGCCTGTTGTAGCATACTTTACATTGTCTTTAAGTTTGTACACATAGTTCTGAAACAACTTATATATACAAACAGTCTACAAAGTTTTAGGTTTTATTTTAAAAGCAAGCAAATAAATATAAGCCAAATATGACAGTTACAATCAATTTTAGACATTGATTATTATTATTATTATTTCAAAAAAAGTTTGCCAAATTGGTCAGTATGAAAATGGCTTTGGTTTGACAACAACTTGGTGGATGTAAAACTATGTCCACATGTATTGAAGTATTACTACATTACTCAGATTATAATGTTTTAATACGTAAAATTTGTGTTATTTACAAAGAGAGACATTTAGTGATTTACGTAATAGATGCCATCAAATCTATCAAATGATAACTGAAGACATTTATTATTATAACATCTTAACTGGCTTTTCTTAAGGAAAAAAAAAAAAAAAAAAAAAAAAAAAAACAATCCTGTCAATGTCTGTGATCATGAATTTGAAAATGTGTATCAACATGCTTCTATTCTGAAATATTCCAATTTTCATTCAATATCATATCAATAATTCAATATTCAACATTCCTTCAGTATCCCCATCTATTTTTCAGATTTGGTGCATTAATTTTAATCTTTAAGATGAAGTCTTATCTCAAAAGTTACTTTAACCCTTTTCACTCCATGCTTTTTAAAAACACATGTTATATATTTTCTAGCAAAGATGTTAAGAGTGCAAAAGGAGAATTCAGAACATCATCATTACTGATTTAAACAGTATTTTAAAAGATGTCTATGAAGAAATTACAAAATTTTGCAAATGAGCGCAGCAATGAATATACTTAGAAGACTGTATGCTGAAGATAGATTAAAAAAAAAGTATCTACAAATTATGATTTTGTAGATGATATGAAAACTTTGCAGACATGCTGTGTAACCAAAGCACAGTTGAAAATTTATCCCCAAACTTTAAATCTCTCTTCAATTTCTCCAAAACAATAAATAAACAAAGTAGATTTAAAATAGTAAACAATCAACAATTATATAATAACAATTATTTACTAATTCAATGACATTTTAACATATCATTTGCAAGTCTATTTATACACAATGTTCATAAATAAAGCTATTTAAATAATCAACATTTAAAGTGAATACTAAGAAAGCTACAAATAAAATTTAATGTAATATTGTTATCAATTTATTCAAAAGAAATCAAAAGTAAAATTATAGTAAAAATTTCTTTTATATAGTAAAAATAAATATAAAATAAATTATGTAAAGGTAGGGAAGAAGGGGATGTTTAACTTATCATAATTATTTTCTATCAATGATGGGCTTTCGCGGTTCTTACCCTATTCTTATGAAAGGTTTAAAACAATAGCTTCCACCATTCCTGGTAAGGTTATTGCATGTTTAATTCAATCCAATTAAAGAAATTATTCTATACTAATTTTATCAGTAAGAAAAATGTGCATTATCATCAGTACCTTTTTTTACTAAATGTTATTTACACAATTACTGCCCAAAATTAATTTTTAAATCACATTTATAGAATCAACACTTAATACTTTTACAAAGAAAGAAAAAAAAAGAGTATACTTTAAAAATTTTCATTGTTAAGGTTAGATTTATTATCATAAAAATAAAAAAAAATCATAATAGCTGCTTGCCAGGACATGGTAGATGGAAGACGTTTAATAAAAAACTTTGAGCTTCATAATAAACATCAGCACTACACAAAAATACAGCTACTCAAACAAAAGAGCTAATAACATTTCATTATTATGTCAATAAATAATTTATCTACAGAGAAACAACTTACAGAAAAAAATAAAAAGCATGATAGTTTATGAGATTTAAAGCAAAATATCTAAAATTAAACAAATTTTGGAGAAAAGAAAGTATAACAGTGAAATTGCTGAATGCTTTATTCATTTTACTTCTTTAATTTATTTAAAAATCTCCTTTTAAAACTTAAATAACTTCTGGAATCATTCTGATTTCACTATACAGCATAGTGATATCAGCAAGCTGTTTTACTCTGTTTAAAAGAATCTTCATATCATACACATTATCATGGTTAATAAGGTAAGATATAGTTGTATAACTCAACAGATATTATGTAATTATCATTTGGAAATATTTCATAGTAATATTAATTATAGAAAATGATGAAAATATAGAAAAAAAGTAAAGCTCGCCAAATGCATAATTTTGAAAAAAAAAAAAAAAAAAAAAAAAAAAAAAAAAACCAATAATGATGAAAATCAGGAATACTGAATCTTATCAGAAAATACAGTTTGAAATAAATATCTGAATAAATGCAGAAAATCAGTAAAAGTAATCCAAAATAAATTCACTGACAAGTCCATGTTAATATGTTCTAAACGGCAGGTTTCGCTGCAATATGATTAATGTTTAGAACAATATAAATCTAATGCTTTAATGGATTTTTAATGCATTATACAATGATTAATACTCCCAAGATTACCATTCATATGCATAATCAAACATTTTTATATAATGTTGAAAGAATGTTTTTTTTAAGCTTTAAAAGAAAATTCAGAGGTAACAACTTCACAAATTTGCCCTTTTGCAAGACTGTCAGAGGATTGATAAAAGAAGACTAATTAAGACATACACTACGGAAAACAATTGCAGAATTCAGGATCCTAACCGATTTTTAAAACTAAATTTCTGGGAATTACTTGATGGCAAATCGAATGTTTTCTGAAAAAATTACATGCATTCAGCAGAACTAAGTTATAAAACCAGATGTTTAATTTCAAAACTAGCAATTCCTGATTAAAAGGAGACAAAATTTGTGAAAATATTGTTACAAATAACAAATCCAATAATAATTTTGAACGGTAGCTAATAATTTTCAACATTACTTTTTTTTTTTTTTTTGCAATTATTAAAAAATATTGCATATTTACATATATTAAGATATAAAACTTTTTCCTACAGTTTAAGGCAGAGACTGATTTATACAGACATATACTTTTAAATAAGCATTTAAATTTACTAAGTTGAAAAGAACAAAAGTATTAATTGTTTTGTTCATATAATCATTCTTGTTTGTTCCTCATTCTTTCACAACCCTTTTATGTCAAAAACTTTCAATATTTTAGAACCATTATATTTGGAATGGAACTAAAAATGGAAAACTAAATTATTAAATTTATCACAATTTTCAATTTCTTTTAAATTAATAAAATTATACATGAAAAAAAAAAATTTGTGTGGTATAAAAGCTAGTATCAGACATAATTTTATTGAAATTAACTCCAAAAAAGTTTAAAACTTGTTCTTTGTGACTCTCAGAATAAATATCAAAAATTATAGTAAAAAATAAATAAAATATTTCATTAAGAATTTAATAAAACAGAATAAACAATGTATAGAAATTATTATCTTGAGTTACATACAAAATCACACTCTAATTTTGAATAACATATAGGAATATATTTTCAAATGATTAAGAATAAATTTTGAAAATCTATGCCTAATTTTTAAGTATTATTGTATTATCTGACATAATGAATACTTTAATGATACAAAAGAAATAATGCCAGAATTCAAAGTTCAAAAATACTGATGAGACAATTGGGAGTGCATATTAA
Source organism: Maratus speculifer (assembly GCA_964019185.1). Lineage (NCBI taxonomy): Eukaryota > Metazoa > Arthropoda > Arachnida > Araneae > Salticidae > Maratus > Maratus speculifer. The sequence goes on along the minus strand of OZ025300.1, from coordinate 89,973,623 downwards.
ATTTGATTATGGAAGCTCACCTAAAACTGCGTTAAGATACAGTCACATCTGATTGAAGTTTAAGTTTTTCCTATACCAAGTTACAGTAACGTTTAAAGCATTTCAACAGACAAAAAATGGATTTATTTTGACGATTAAGTGTTCAGTATGAAAAAATTTTGTATACATACTATTTTTAATAAAATTTTAGCATAAAATACTTCTGAACAAACATTTGTACAAGACACATTTCATTAGATAATAATAATAGTAAATAGAAATGGATTTTTTTTTTTCTCTCTTGGAGCTAAACATTAGTCTGCATATTAACTATCATTAAGGAACACAAATTCATTTAAAATAGAAATTTTTTAGGAACCTAGAGACTATACAAATATGGAATTAGTTGGCATAATCCTGGAAATTTTTTATTATACAGTGAAACCTCCAAATAAGGGACACCTCTATTTAAGGGGCAAAACGCCCGGTCCCAGTCCCTTGATATAGGACGTGTAATGTATTTACCTCTGAATAAGGGACACTCGATTTAAGGGACACTTGAAAATGATATTAAAAGGACTGGTTTTAGAAATTTCAGATAATGAAGTAGTCTGTGATGAAAATGAAAATACAGATTTTTGTGAACTTATCAAACAGACTGTCAATCATGTAGATACAGAGACATATGGTACAATTAACGAGCATTCATTTGCCCACAATTCTGATTCGACATCAACGTGTTTATCCCTATTGAAAGTAATGCTGGAAATTGTGAGGATAATTCTAAAAGTGGAGAATAAAAGAAAATTGTATGTGAAACAAAGAACTTTACAGATGCTTTTAGGCTGTTCTCAGATACAAAAAAGGCAACTTTTAAGACATAAGTTTTAATTTATTTTTATTTGAAAATGCCTGAAACTAGTAGGCATAGTTGTTTAGAAAATATGTAATCGAGATGTTTTTTCCAGTTTTGTAAATGCAATAGATCTTTCAGAAAATATTATCAAAATGGTCGTTTTGGAGCAAATTTTCAAGCGAAAAAGGAATAATTACTCGAGAAAGGGTAACAAAGTCTTTGTCATGTGATCAAAATCACTTGTAACTCAATAGGTAATTTATTTATCAAAAAATTGAAAACACAGTACAATTCAAAATCCCTTCCATAGTCAAGCATTCCAACTTTGTACCTTCCTGATAAAAAATGAATTTGTAATCGTGACAAAACGTTTTCTGCTTGCTGAACAGATCAGTTAAGAGATTTTCTGCCTTAAAATGAGCAAAGCAGTTCTATACTTTTTTTTTTTTTTTTTTTTTTTTTATATTGCTGGTAATGAAGAACTAAAATTTATAAGTATGGTAAATGAACACTTTAAAGGTTTGTAGTGAAAAATCGAAATTTGTAAAACAGTCCCTTTTGATTGATTACTTCAAGTGGAATTCTTTTAAACATTTTATACTTTTTGCATGTAAGCAGTTTGCATAAAAAATACTAATCAATAATTCTACAAATTATTTGAGGATTTTATAATCAATTGAAAATTTTAATTAATTCTCTTTTCTTCTTTTTTGTGTCTGATTAATGTAATTTATGCAGTTTGGATACATTTAAATTTCACCTTTAATGCTTTGTTAATTTTATATCATTCTGAATGATTAATTAAAAATAATGTAAAAACTTCGAATAAGGGGCACCTCTATTTAAGGGACAAAAGTTCCGGTCCCATAGGTGTCCCTTATTTGGAGGTTTCACTGTATTAACTTTTAAATATTCAAAAGAAAAATGGAAAGAAGAAGAAAAATCCAAGATAACAAAGTAAATACAGTAATATATAATAATCAAAAGAAAAAATAAAATCAAAATCAAAGTTAAAAAGAAATTTTGGTGCTAATTGCATGATCAATTGGTCAAAATACACACAAGATAAAAGTTTTTAAGCACATAATTTGAATTTCATATATTTAACTTTTACAGGGTAATGCTTCTGAAAGAAAGCATTGGATTGAAAAATCATTTAAAAACTAAATTTCAATCACTTTGTCTTAGTTTCAGTTATCTAAGCAAAAATGTGCAATTTCATTGAAAAGGCAATTTTTATTTATTTATTTATTCTTTATTCACAATTCTGTAGACACAGTTAAATTGAAGAAGAACATAAAAAGCAAGAAATCTGCTTCTTATAGCTTGTTAAACTTTCACATTCTCAATTAGGAACATTAGTCTGAAAATGCAAGATTACATTGCAATGAGGAGAAAAAAAAAAAAGATTTATTTTGCTTTAGGAAATTAATTTTATAAAACTTAAGCTGAAAAATTATAGAATCAAATATATGTGTACATTTATCAAAATATCTAACTACTTTTCTTATTATTTAATATATACATCACTATATTCCATTTTTAAATCAAAAGAAGAGACAATAGTTAGAAGTGACCAATATTCCTAATTGAAAACAACATAAAAATAATACAGTATGGAACCATTTATCTGGAAACCAGTTATCTGGAATGACATTTCTAATAGACTGATGTTAGAATCTTTGTAGAAAAAAGTGTCATAAACTGCCAGTTTGACATATACATTGCTTGAAACAATTGTATAGTTTGATAACAGCATCTAGTATTTGAAATAGAAGCATATATAGTTATATTAAAGATGTTTTTATTTTTATGCAGAGAAAACAGAAGAATTTTTATTCCCAAGGAATTCCCATAAATTACCTTCATTCAAACTGTTACATTTGATCTTATTTACATCTGATTCTTACTTCAAATAATCTAATAATTAATTTAAAATTAGAAGTAACACCACAACTACATATATTACATAAAACTTATAAATTGGATGCTGCTTTAATATCCAACCAATTAACTAGAAAAACCAGTTACCTGTAGCACATCTTACCCCAACCATTCCGGATAAATGGTTCTGTAATGTACATAAAATGTTTTTTCTAGATTTTAATGATTGAATCCTTAAACTAAAATATTAGATGGTGAAATTAAAAGAAAAAAATAACTATTTAAAATATACCTTGATTTTAATTCTGTCTACAAAAGGTAACTTTCTCACATAAAAGCTTTAAACTTACCTTTAAACATGTAGCTAAAATATTTCAAGTTACTGGCTTTATTTTTTAAACAATGGAAAATTTCATGCATGCAATCACAAACAGCAGAGCAATGACTTTTTCATATATGGATGAGTATGAATTCATTTCATGCACCATGCAAAAAAGAAGATAAAAAGATTCAGTTTAGTCACAATTTTATTTGATTATATACAAAGAATTATTTGAATTGAACTAGATATCAAGATTCACAAAGCTAGAGGAATGATAGTTCAGATGACTCCTCAAATTTCTTTATATATACATTCTTAGAAAAATGTCAGTCCATCACATGGATCCTTATACAGTACTTATATATACAGGCATTTTGATGGATCCGTAAAGTTGGCTGTTCGATCATTGTTGATAAAATGAAATAAATACCTAAAATGGAACTTTTAAAAATCAAACAACTCGTAGTTTACCATGACCAAATAAATATAAAGAAATCCTGTCAGAAATGAATGCTAATAAGAAATCTGTGAACAGTGTCATCAGCACAACATTTTGAAACTGAAAATAAAAAAATAAAGAACAATCAATTGCAATAACATACTGAAAAAAAGTTTTAAGAAGTTACTTCAATCACGTCACATGTAAAAACTACCCACTAACATTAATCTAAAAGAAATAATTTTTTAAAATATCTCCACTGCATTTAAATATTTATTATTATTATTATTATTATTATTATTATTATTTTGGGAGGGGGGGGGGGGGGGGCATTGATCTGATTAATTTGAGGTCAATCTCAATGCAGGTATTTTTTATTTTTTTTAAAATACTTTTTAACTATTTGGAAAATAGTTGTCCTCAACAGAGAATTGGAAAGCTGAAGTATATCTGAATCTTTTTATTAGTTGAATTCCGCAACTTATTTTATTTCATTCATTTTCTGATTGGTCCATATTTAATGTCCAAACATGGAATACTTCTGTTTTTTATTTTATTCGTCTTCTGATTGGACCATGTTAATGTCCAAAAATGGAATACTTCTGTTGTCACAATGACAAAAAGTAATAAAAGCTTTAAAAAAATTAATAACTCAAAAACAAATTAGATACAGGTTTCAAACAAGTTGCATTTAAAAGTGCATTTTTTTCTCTATGTATCGGCGTAAAAATTAAAAATGTGCGATGGTTAGAAATTTAAAAATCTGGAGTTCCAAAAATTGTAAAACTGAAATTTCATTTAAAATTTGATTATGATGGGTCCAGGAATATTAATGTTTAATCCATGTCATACATAATATGAGACGTTCAGAAGTCAATCTGATTAACTCCATCAAATAAAATTTCACATTTTAAACAGTTAAAGTTGTATATCTATAAGCTACTATTTTTTTTTTTTAATCACTTGTCTAGAAATATTGATGTTTAATGCATGGCGTATGTAAAATATGACTCGTTATGATCACCATAAAAATGATATTTATTATTATTAAGTCTTTAAAATTTTGTCTTTGAAAATATCATTTTCCAAATAGTCGTCCTAATTTGTTAAATTACAATTTTGTTTCCTTTTATGTATTTATCTCAGCATTAAAGGTCTGCTTCATCAGCTGATATTATGTATTCAGCCATGTAGCAAAATATATCTTGAAACATTCATATGATTTTATCTATTTATTAAATTCCTATTCATTTAAATTTTCCATTGGCAATTTCCATTTTTTAATTTAATGATGAGGTGTTTTGAAGGAGATATTAAACAAAACCCTCTGCGTGTCGGCGATCACACTTACCCATTGTTGTTATGTTTACAAATGTCATTAAAACAAATAGTTTTTTTTTTTTTTTTTTTTTTTTTTTTTTTTAACGTGATTTACAACATAGTGCTTTGTTTCTGAATAGCAAATGTAGTTTTTTTTCTTTACTTTTTTTTTTAAAGGATATACATATTTTTTAAGCCAATGTTTTAAGGTGAGTAAAGTAGCCTCTTATAAGATAACAAAAAGATAATTTTAACATAGTACTTTAAAGAAATAAAATTATTTTTTTTTTTTCAAATTTTCTTTTACAATTCCAGTTAAATAACAAAAAAACTCTTCAGATAGGACAATCTATATTAACTGTGTTCCTATGCCTATGGCTTTATTGCATTTTTGTAAAAATGTTGGTGAAACTCAGGTTAACATAATTTTCTTTTGCTGTTAGGTGCTTTATTAATACTTTTTACAAATTACATCTTAGCTACTTCATTAAATTCTTTAAAAAGTCAATTTAATCTAGAAAATGTACAATTAAATTTAGGGGATTCTGAATGGGAAAAAAAATCTATTGTCTTTAGTCCCAAAATTTCTTCTAGGTTTCAGATAGTCCTTTCAAACATAAAAAATTTAAACTAGCCACCATGACAAGTAAGAAATATTTTTTAAGCAGCCTCTTTAAATAATTTGTAGGCCAACCCATGACAAATAAGGTAAAAAATGTATTCCAAAACAACAACAACAACAAAAATTACAGAATGTATTTAAATTTTGATAATATTCATTTTATTGAAATCACCTGGCAGAAATGATGCCTCTAAGAATCTTTCTCAGAATAATAATACTAACCTAAAGATAAAAACCTTTTCTACACATCAAAATAAATAAATAAATATGAACAGAACATTGATTTATTCAATATTGTTAACTACATAATAGTTGTAGGAATTTCTTAATTATTAAAAAAAAGCAATTTTTATTGTTAAAAATTTTAATTTTATGATTGCTTCTAAACTTGAAAGTGTAATTTGTATAGTTTAATATACTAAAAATATAGTAAAACTTGCACATGCATAAAAAACTATCCGTAAAGTTAATTATATATATATATATGTCATATGCTTGATAACTAATACTGGTATGTGGTATAAAAAACAGATTCCAATCCCCAAAACAATTAAATTTAAAACAGATAAAATATAAATAAAAAGCAAAAATTCAATGAGCACTGCAGACATACTAAAGTAATGATATGGGTTGAACATAAGATATTCACATGCAGCTGACTTTTTTCATTAAAATAAATATTACTATAATCAATAATATTAAAAGAAAGATTTTTGCCTGTGTGTGATAAGGAAAATCCACCATATGTAGAGGTCATAATGCTACTGACACTAAAATATTTTTGCACCATTATTTTTAAACAATTTTTGCAGCCTATTTCCAGAACAGTTGCAACAAAAATCATCAGAAGTTTATTGTTTTTCAAAAGACGTGTTAAAATTTTTTGATAAAATTTCTTTTGAGACAAATGTTCAATCTTACAGATAATATTAACTGTGTAGAGCTATTTTTGCTATCTTACAACTTTAATCAGCCTTTTTTACATGTGTTATAGTCGGAGAGAAAAAAAAAGATTGAATAAGGCTAATTTGGACAATAAGTTTTTTTTTTTTTTTTTTTTTTTTTTTTTTTTAACAATTAAATGACTTGGGAGAAAAGGGGTCTTCTTACAAGCCTTTAACACTAAATATCAATATTTTTCATAAATTTTGTTACATCGGTACCAAAAACATACTTTAACTTATAAAAAAAATTCAGAATTTTGACAGACTAATTTTTAACATTTATTGTACACAATGAGATCTCACTTTTCCTTTTTTTAACATACTTCAAAATTATGCATCAGCTTAGGAAATCAAAATACAAAGAAAAGAAAAAATCACATTTGCATTAATTTCTCTTTTCCACAATGCAATCTGTTTATAAATATAACCACTTGAAAATAATAAAAATAATATATAAATATATGTTAGTTAGTTTTGGTGAATCCCCCCCCCCCCCCAAACAGGATTTTAATGAAAACAATGATCACAAAAAAGAAAGAAGAAAAACACTATAATTTACAATTATATATCAATATTTTAGTATGAAAATCATATGAAGGCTTTAAAAACATATTTAAATCCAATAAAAATTCAAAATAGTTTGGACAATAAGAAGTATATTTTATATATATATATATTATTATTAATTAATTAATCAACACTTATTTTAGATATATTCATAGGCCAAAACAACATCATGGTTCTTATATTAAGCTTTTTAAAAAATAATAAAAGTATTGCATAAAATTATTGAAAGCCGCAAGAAAGTTTAGTATATCAGCAATAATTTTACAGCATATAATTTCTGAAAATACATCTAAAATTAGTACTTACTTCATATGGAAATTCAACAATTGAAAAGACTTCGGACAACTGGGGTGATGCACCTGTCACAAGCATAAATATGGCAACACCAGATAAAACTATACTATACATAAGTGCTTTGTTTTCTCTTAAACTGGCCATAAAAGGATGACCCTGTGAACAAGGAAAAATGATTATTTTACTAATATGTGTAAAACTATTTAATATCGCTAATATATTAACACGTTATAGAATAAAACAAATAATACACTAAGTAAAAAGTAAATAAATAAAAAAAAATCTCTAAGGAGTAAATAAAAAATGTCAATATTACTCATTCTGATGTGTATTGAATTGTCCATAACATTTCTAAAATATGTGTTTTTACTTTCTTCTATCTTTACAAGAAGAAAGGATTGGATTCGTGAAAATTTTTAAATTCTACTTTTCGACAGATTTACATGTTTTAGGGGTCAGAGAACCCCCAAAACACGTTTTTACAAAATTTCTGTTTGTAAGTCAGTATATGACAAAAATTTTATGGGTGCTCTATCTCAAGAATTAATGCACAAAATTTCACAAAACTTTTTATTCAGTTAGACCCTGATATAAACTGGAGCTGATTAGTTTTTGGTGTAGATCACCTGACAGGTGGTGCTGCTATACAGCCTTTTCCCATGATTTCTGAAATAGCTCTATCTCAAGAACTAATGGACAGATTTTCATAAAATTTCAGATTCTGTTACTCCTTGATATAATACAGTGCTGATTACATTTTGATGCAAATTGCACGACAAGTGGCATTGCTATTCAACATTATTCACGATTATCGCAATTGTTCTATCTCAGGCATGAATTTTCATCAAACTACAGATTCTGGAAATCCCTGATATAAATTAGTATTCTTTAGCTTTTGGAGTAAATGCCTCAACAGGTGGCACTTCTATCTAGATTTTTTTATGATTTCTGCAATGATTCTATCCCAGAAACTAACACACACACTTTCAAACTTTAGATTCAGTTAGAATTTGATATACATTTTTGCTGATTAGATTTTAGTGTAAATGAAAGTGCTATGCTTAATTTTTCTGAAAGTATTAACATGAATGAGATAGAAGAAAGTTTTGGTATTGCCAGATCAGACTAGTTTGAGGATGTCTTAGATACATCCAGAAATTGTAAGAGAGTTTTTAATAAGCCTTGCATTTAAAGTTTTTATAGCTTTCATCTTTTCACATTGATCAACCAAAGACATAACAAAAATAAATTATTTTAAGATTTTTTTAAGTCAACAAGTAACTTTTAGAAGAAAAAATAAACAATCTAATTTTCAAAGAATTGTTTGTTACTGTAATGCCCCAAAACAGAATATGCTTAAAAGTGTGACATATGTTGCAGAGCAGCTTCTCTGCAGAACATTTCAAATAATCAGTTAAGAAATTCACCATTGAATCGAAAGAAAAATCGAGAAATTGACACAAAAATTATCAAAAATTGATTACCGTATTTTCGAGCGTAAGCGCTGCGGTGCATACGAGTTTAAAAGTTAAAAATATGATTAGTGTGGTGCTTCTGCCAAGGCGGCGGATACGATAATTTCTCACCCCCCCCCCCCCCCCTTGCAGCAACGTTTATTACAGAGGTGATTCTGATCGTAATTTTCCGAAAATTGTGAAAAGTCAATCATCAGGATAAAAATTCGAAGCATAAAAAATATTACGAATTTCGATAAATGATCGCCTAATTTTTGTCAATCATTAGCTTTATCAACAATAGCAGAAAAAGCAAGAATTTTATCAAAAGATCGGAGGAAAAAAACACGATTTTTATCAAAGGTTCGTGGAAAAAACCAGAATTCTGTAAAAAGAAAATGTGTATTTCATGAAATCACATGAAAAACTAAAATTTTATTAATAGATTATGGCAAAAAAAAACCATGAAATTTGTCAAAGGATCGTATGAAAATAAAATATCTCATCTGAAGATCGAGTAAAAAATGAAGTACAGTAGACTCCTTCAAATCCGTACAGCTTGTGACCAGTGGTTTTGCAGATTTTAGAATTTTGCAGATTTCTGGTCATTGCTTTGTTTACATTTAAAAAAAAATAGTTTGAATGTAATTAATAATGAAATCAAAAGTATAATGAATGCATACAGTATACTAAAACATTATAAAAAGTAATAAACTAAAATAATAAAAAATTAGATATTTTTTAAAATGATTAAAATACTAAAAGGAAAGGTAAAGTTAATAATCAATAATGTACAATTAAACATTCATTAAAAAAGAGGAAATGTGTTTTTCCTAAATTATTCAATGAAACTTGCCTCATAAAGGTACATTACTAATTCACATCAGGATCATAAAATAATGAAACTTTATTTTAGGTTTAGCCAGACAATAACTAAAAAAGCTTGATTAATACATAAATATATTTGGTAAGATTGTGATTACCAATGATATTAGCAATACCTTTATTTTTTCAGAAATAAATTATTATTTCTTCATAAAAAAAAAACATGAATTCAATAACCTTAACAAAAATTATAAATTAAAAAATGTATGGAATTGATATAAAACTGAAAAAATCAATTTTTGCACCTACATCTGAACTAAATGTCTCATTGTTTACATTCGTAAAATATGTGCAGATTTTAGAGAGTTGTGGATTTTAGGAGCGCGGATTTAAGGGAGTCTACTGTATTTCATGAAGGGATCATAAAATAATGCAAATTCTGTCAAAGGACCGCCGAAAAAATGGAATTTTCCCCAAAGGACCATGGAAAAATGCATATTTCTCCAAAGAATCACGAAAAAAACCAGGAATTTATTGATTTTACTTACAGGTTTTGTTTTCCTTTAACCTTTAGAATTGGTTTTGTAAATATGTTTAAAAAAAAAAACTTTAGAAATCAAAAAAGTAGGAAGCGGCCTTTGTAAGGATCGATCTCTGCTAGCTAATGCAAAAATAAATAAATTAAACAAAATAAATATATTAAAGTGCCAGCTAGATATTTTTTTAAGTGTTTTCTATGTAATAACATTAACAAGCAGATGTTCTCGTATAAATAATTGCTAATGATTGCATTCTCAATTTGAAAATCGCTCGAATGACACATATTTATTTAAATTCTTCAGGATTCCACTCTTTAAAATTACCTACAACGCAAACGAACATCAAACGAAGATTTTACTGAAAAATGAAGAATTATTGTGTTTGTTTTAAATAATCTTTTCCTTCTGTTTTTCTTCACGCAATATTTTTGGTTTCAACCTTTATTTTTTTGCATAGTAAAGATTATTATTCAAACGCGTATCGGATTTTCATGAGGTCCAAGTTGCCGGACTAAATAAACAAACAGTGGTCTTTTTTACAGGTATCTATAATATTCTTAAAACTTAACATATTTTAATAAAAATTTGGTATTCAGCCTAATTTTCTATTATTGACAGTTGCTGAAAATTTGAACAAAATCGGTTAATTAATAACGAAGATATGTATTTTTTTAGTTTATTTATAGTCAGAAAAGAAGAGTTCGGCTTAAGTTTCATTTTTAGTTCATTATTTCTTTTTGCTACTCGAACATTTTTTTTTCAACAACGCAAAACTTTCTGACTGGAAATCTGAACTTCATGGAATCTTTTTTTTACTTTTTAAAGAAAAACAATTCGCACGAGTACTCAAATGATTTGGAATTAAAAAATATGTTTCTTTTTTTATTCAATAAATATCAGCTTGAATTTAAATATTTGTGAATAGCAACAAAAATTTTAAAAATTGCTACAAAATTCGCAAAAAATTAGAAAATGAGTATAAAAATTCAAAAATCACAGAAGAAGAAAATGTTAGGTTAGAAAATTTAAATTGGATTCCTTTTACAGATATCAAAAATTACCGTGAAACATGTACTAAATCGCTCTGAAAATCGCTGATAAATTTGATTAAACTTCATTGAAAAGAGGACAAAATTTGCTATATTGGAAAAAGATATTAATGCTAGTTATAGAAATAATAATTTTTATTATTAATGTAAATACATTTTAAAAAAAAATTATGGCAAATTGTGATAATATTTATTTTAGTAAAAGATTTTTTTGGGAGGGAGGGGAGCAGATTAAAAAGGAAGGTGTGATTCTGGGTGAAACTTTTTTTTTGGAAATTCACATCGCATTTTCAGAAATCGGCGGGGGGAGGGGAATTCTGCGAGTCCCCCCCCCCACACACACAGGGAGGGGGGTTATCCCCGATCTTCAGACGAAATCAGAGATTTATTTGCGATATTTTAGCAAAATCATCGATTTATTGCGATCTTTTGTCGAAATCGGCATTTTCCGTGGGTTTTTTTATGAAATCGGCATTTTTTCGACGATCTTTAGACAAAACTTGCATTTTTACACAATTTTTTCTTGAAAACGGCATTTTATCTCCGTGATCTTTTGACGAAATTGCCGTTTTTTCCATAATCTTTTGATGAAATCAATGTTTTTTTCACTGATCTTTTGACAAAATATTTGTAAGCCATCTTTTATTGAAAACTGTGTTTTTTCCCGCAATATTTTAACAAAATCGTCGTTATATCTGCAGTCTTTAGACGTAATCAGCGTTTTATCTGCGATATTTGGAGAAATTGCCGTTTTTCCTCGATCCGCACATGAAATTTGCGTTTTTCAGCGATCTGTTGACAAAAACGTTGACGAAATCGTCATTTTCCCACGAAATATTGACGAAATGTATGCTTTTTCAGCTATTTTATCACGATATTTGCATTTCTTCGCGACTGTTTTTCCACGCGCAAAACTGTACAAGTTGGCAACTATGCAGAACTGATAACCCAATTTCAAATTTTCGAAAGAGGATGCCTTAAATTTTCAGACGAGAATCACCCATGTTAAAACGTGATTTAAAAGAAAATGAAAATTGTAGAGAATTTAATTACTGTTCTATACAAATGCTTTAAAGAGAATTTCTATTTGGAATTTCGAAAAATCTTTGTGAAACAAAAATTAAAAACTATAAAAATTGCATCACAAATTTGCAAAAACAAAGACTACACAAATTAAATTTTATCATAAAATATATATAAATTATACTAAAAGTTTGAAATTGGATTTATTACAAATATAAAAAGAAATCGCCGTAAAGCGTAAAAAAACACTGAATATAACGCAATTTTTAACATTTTGATATATTTTCGTAAGTGCGGTGCGGCGCTTCTGACGAATATTTGTTTTATTTTAATGTATTTTCGGAGGTGCAATGCTTACAGTGTGTGTGGCGCATATACCCGAAAATACGGTATATATACGAAAATATATCATGAATTTCGACAAAAGGCTGATGAAAAAAACCAATTTCATCAATCATCTAAAGAAAAATCGCCGATTTCGGCAGAGCATAATGCAAAAAGCTGAAATTTTGCCAAAGGATAGCAAAAAATCTCAGAACTTTCTTATAAAATTGTGAAAAACAGCAAATTTCATTAAAAAAAAAAAAAAAAAAAAAAGCAATTTTCATCACAAAATTGTGAAAAAATGAAAAATTTCGTCAAAAAATCATGAAAAAAAGGGCTAATTCACCAAAAAAAATCATGATAAAATTGCAAATTTTACCAAAAAACCATGAAAAAACTGAAAATTGCAAAAATCAAATTTTGTCAAAAAATAACAGAAACAACAACAACAACAAACAAATTTCATCAAAAGATTGTGACAATACAGCAAATTTCGTCAAAAGATCACATAATAAATGAATATTTCATCAAAAAATCACGTAAAAACAGCAAATTTTGTCAAATTATTGCATAAAACACATTAATTTCATCAAAAAGGTGAAGAAAATAAAAGCATAATTGGTGCCAGGATTAGAGTCCTCCCCCACCTCCCTGTTGTAATCTTTCAGAAAATTTACTGTTAATTTCAGATTTACTAAGACTTTCAGTTAAACTCAGAATAACTTTTGGAAAGTCATCCCTCAATAGGTGGGGGGGAAAAAAGGCCTGAAAATTCTTTAATCGTTCATTTAAAAAGTTTGCGAAAATCATCAATTGGTGGTGAGAAAACTCGTACGATTCCCACAGAACATTTTTGATCAGTTAAATTTTGTTGCGCCTTAATGCACAGGTAATATTTATTTACCTCACACAAGTGAGTGTATTTTAATAATAGTGATTAGAAACAATAGAATGTTTTGGGGCAAATCTTTAACTCTGCATTAAATTAAATTAATAAAATTGTTGTCATTATCACTTATTTTGGTGTGTGAGTAAATAAGGTTACATGTAGTAAAGGAAATAAATAAAAATATAAATAATTATTTTATATAGTCAATGGCATATGTACTCAAAAATTGTTAGTGTAATATTCATCTGTGAATGAAAAAATTATGTGAATGGAAGAAAATTCTTGAAATTCGGATTAAATATTTTTTAAATAATAACATTATTTAATTATTTTATTTGTTTCTATTATTTTTTCTAGACAAATAAAAACACTTTTTAAAAACCATTAGTATGTTGCAGTTTCATTTTTCTTTTATTTTTTAAATATAACTGTATAGCTACTACTTGTATGAGGAATGCACATCTAAAAATTTAAAATAATTTTCTGCATTCTTGATGAAAGTATTAAAGAAGTCAAACAATAATAACATGTTAACTGTCTAGTGCATGATTTTTTAATTTTTTCCTTTAATATTTGATTTCTTAATGGGCATATATTAAAGATAAAATACTGAAAAATTTATCACTCTTATATTTTCCAGTATTTTTGATTTTTTTTTAAATGGATGCCAATTTGCAATACCATGCATTAGTTCCATGCATACAATGTTTTTTCAACAAAAACGTGCTAAAAATTATTTAAATGAAAATTTGCATTTTAAATATATTTTTATTTTTGTTAGAAATGCACCTATGGCTAAAAAAATGGAAAGCTTCAAAAGTTCCTTTTTTTATTTGTAACTGATAAACAAATATTATCATTATATATATAAAACCCCTCCGTGTACGACGATTCCGGGGACAACCCATCCACGAGAAAAATAAACCTATTGCAACTGCGTCCACGTTAGGCTTAAATATTTCGAGCTGTTCACAAATATTCTAACTGTTCAACTTATGAAGATATACATGTGAAAGATTTATTCATTACTCATTTTCTCTAAAACCTACAAAAACTATTTAATTATAATGTTTAAGTTCTAAATAAAACAACCAGCAATTACGAAAAAAACAAACCAAACAAACAATGTAAGCAAATCAATACTGTTGCCATTCAAGAATGACAAATTCCGTGATTGAATCTTTAGAATCACTCCATTGTAACATCACGACTCAGGAATGATCAGGCACGTTCGGGATCTATGCGCGCTCAGGAGACAGAATACGCGGAGTGGATCTTACAGCGGAATAGTACTCGGTAAAAACTCCTGAGTTCGCGCGCGAAGCGCCTGTATCTCCCAAACACGTTCATTGTTTACTCTATTGTTGACATTGTTTTCGATCATAGAGTGTTTTCTTTTAAGTATTAGCTAAAAATGGGCAAAAATAGGATTTTTTTTAATCCATTTTAGATATAACTGATTTTTTTGCCTTACTTTATTCTTTTAAAATTTATGTATTTACGATTTGTTCACTACAATCCCCCAATCCACCAGACAGTTTTGTTATAGTTTTAAATGCAAATTTTTGTTAAAATTTTCTTTTTTTATAGATTTTTTTCCCCATGTTTAACTGCTGTATTTTTAAAAATTGTTTAAGCCAGTGGCTGATTGACCACAGTTGTATTTTTTTATCATCCCTTTAAAAATGCAAACACGTCATTTTGACGGGCTGTCTTCTAGTTTCCTATAGTAGTTTTAATTAATTAAACCCAACTATAGGGTCAAAATGAGCACATAAAGCATAAAGTTACTAAGAGACAACAGTAAATAAATGATGCGGAGAGAAAATTCAATTTGTAGCTAATTGGCAACAAACACTATGCATTAGAGGGTTAAATGCTCTCTCAACTAGATTTGTTATAAAAGTAACCAGATTTGTTATATAAATACTTCAGCTAGATAAAATGTATCCCAATAAATGAAACTTCCTTTGTATTTTTCAGATCCTAATATAGTCACTGAATTTCTAGAGAGTGTACTAGAATTAGTTGTTTAAATTTTTAAGCATAGCAAGACTTCTCAGTTACTAATAAAAGTTCTGAGAACCAAAGACACACACAGAGGAATGCTAGAAGACACTAGCATTTGATAGACAACTAGAAAGCTTGTATATCTTGTATGTACCTTAAGGTATATATATATTTATATATTTTTTCATGAAAAAATGGTTTTTGGATATTAAGAAAGGCAAATTTGGATAAAATATTTGACTACTGCTTCAAATGGTAAGGATCTAACATGAAAAATCTGATAATAGTTGAAAAGATGTAACTACCTCTTTGTAATATTATTGTTCACAGTTGAACAGGCAATAGTGAACATTGTCAAACTGTCAAGAATGCATTTTCTTGCAATGGAAGCAACAGATTACCTTTTGTGACTTGATTTGATGCATAAATTGTGATCTCCGTGCCCTTATCTGTTGCACTGTATCATTGTGCACTATATATCAAATGATAAATTTCACAAACACAGATTTTTTTTTTTTTTAACACTCTTTAAATATTTTGAAAAGTAATTCCCAACAATCTTGACATTTAAGAATAAAGAACTTCTGCAATCTGTACCAATTCTGAAAATAATGCTATAGATAAATGATGATTTTACAGTGGCATTTAACAAAAATACATTAATCCATTAATCCCTCGAAAATTCAAATAGAAACACATTCAAAATTATTATTATTAATTAGCATATTAATTTACAGTTAAAAATTACATTTCCATATTATATTCTCAAGAGAAAATTTACATTTTCAAAATATAACTAATATTCTAAAACATTTTGTAAAAATAATATTGCAGGGAATGTGAAATTTACCCTGTAATTGATAGCAAATGTAGACAGTTGTAAGGACATTGAAATAACATAAACTGTGCTGTTGAGGAGAGATGGTTTAAACTCAGCTTCCAGATCAGCAAACTCCTCACTTCTGAAAAATAGTGTAAATGCACATATTTCATTAACTTGTACAGAATGAATATTTTTATTAGCTGTAATAAAGGTAATTTTACATGGATGCTTAGATATTGATAGATGTTGAAATTTTTGAAAATTAATATGACAATTTCCATTAATTATTTAATAATGAAGCTCATAATTTTTTAATTTTGAGAGACACAGAAGATAGCGGAGTGAGAGAAATAAAAAAAATAGGGTTTTATAACATACATTACATTTTATAACAATAAATTTAACTTTTTCAGAGGTTTTAAAATGCCCAGCCCACAATAAATAAACAATAATTGTAAATAACTTTTAACACTAATCTTCAGACTGTTTTAAAATTATAAGGAAAATAAGAATATTTATATAGGAAATATCAGTGGGGAAGGCTATGCTTATTTAAAATTAGCTTTGTGTTGACAATTAGATGTAACAATAAATTCTCATTCTAATATTGCTATAGAGCATTTTATTTTATAACACTAATTTTTTTAAAAACCAGAACCGAATTTATCCTCATTGATTTTATGTTATTTTTCCCTGCTTAAACCGAATCCTTTTTGCAAACTCACCCGCTTATTTGAATAACATCTGGGTGATTAATGTTTGAAAACGGGTAAGGAAAACACGTTTCATCTTGAATTTTTCTTTACCTTTTGTCATTTTCGGCTCATTTACACATTTTCAGTCCTTCCTGCAATGATTTCGACCGGCAGGTGTGTAATGTATAAATCAAATGATCACCCCTCCTTTTCCTGCGAATGGATGTTGGCCAATGTCGATTATTTTTACATTTTGTAAGTTAAGTCGTGTATTTGTTAGGAAAAAGACATTGCTAAGAATTCTAAATGGAAAGTTTTAAACCTTTCTGATAAACAACAGTTTTAAAAGTGTTAAATAAGAAAACAGAAGTCCAGGTAGCAAAAAGTTTTAAAATATCGCAGATGTAAGTTTCTAATATGAAACGCAATGCAGAAAAAATCCGAAACGAACAGAGATAAAATGGAAATTTGAATCTAAAGAGGAAACAAACATAATTCCAAATTTGATAACATTGGTCAATATGCACTGGAATGGATTTAGCAAAAAGAACGAAAGTTCCATTAATAAATTGCGCTATGATTATGCAGAAAGCATGTGCTAACGCTAAAAAAAAATTTCCCTTACTTTTTGTGTGTAATTCCAGTAGATGTGTAAATTCCACATAAACAAATCACTTTAAACGACTGGACATTTTTAAGCCTGTATAAATAACATAAATAACAAGCAGCAAAACTTTAACCAAATTCCATTGAATTGACAACATGAAGTGTAATGTATATCACATAACTGTATGTACTGATATTAAATTATTACATACTTACTTTATATTAGTGTTTGCATTTATTTTACTAATTTGCATTATTATATTAACGATTTTTATTATGCTGTTAATTAATTATGCTATAGATGGTTGTTTGACTTTTTTATTATGCATGAAATATTCCATTTTGATGTTCCTCGTTTAATCAAATACCCCACATAATCAAATATTATTTCTGGAACCATCAATATTCTTTTAAACGGGGACGAATGTACCAAGGTTTTGACAAAATTTAAAAATGTAATCTCACCAACTGCATTTTGCTGTAAAAAATTAGATTCATCAAAAAATACATTTTTATCTACTAATAATTAACAAATTAAACTTCTGAATTTTAATAATTTCAAAATTGAGTTACACTTATACTTGTTTTGATTAAATATTATCCAATTCATCATCAAGAAATGCATTCAGTTGTTTAGGAAGAAAAAGCCCCTCATTGAAGTCTGCCGTCTCGCAGAAGCTTTTTGCATTTGCACAATTTCCTCTAGCATAGCACTTTTTAGCGTTGGAAGATTAGACAAGGGCTTTACAATTATTTATATGAAGAGGAGAATGTGTATTTTACTTTTAGTAATTGTTTTACTGATTCTTATCAGCCAATCAACAAAAATTGCATTTGTCATCCAAGTCTTTATACTTGACCTGTACAGGCTTAGAAATGACTTAATTTTAGAAAAGCACGTAGGCTTTATAGATTGTCCTATCGTAAGAGGAGGAAGCTTTTCTTTATCACTTTGATTTGCTGTCAAGAGTACAGTTACATGATATTTATTCTGTTTGCCACATAGGTTTTCTTTATTTTTAAATGCAGGCATTAGGTAGGGAAAACACTGGTAGAATAATCCAGTTTCATCTGCGTTAAACACATTTGCTTTATAGTCCTTTAAAAGAGAAAGAAATTCTGAAAGCTATTTTTCACAGGTAGCTGCATTACCCGATGCTCTTTCACCTCAAAATTTCCAAAAAACGCTGTTCTGTCTTTAATTTTCGCTTCAAAAGAATTCCATTCTTACTCTTTAAGTTCTTTGCATCAACAAAAGGATAAAAGAATGTGAAACCAGCATCAAGATCAGACTGTTTCTACAACTAACAATAGCCAAAATTAATAAGTGATATTCATTTTTGTGATAAATATTTCGACATATTGAGAGTTTTGGATAATTTATTTCGAGATAAATATGAAAAATACATAAAAACTTTGATGGAAATAGAGGAAATTTCTTTTTTTGAGATATCAAGGGTTTTGGGATAAGGAGATTCATGATATCGAGGTCCGACAGTACAATGCAGTTAGTAGTTGATTAGACACAACTGTGAGTTCATGCAACTAAGGTATAGTTTAAACAATGAAATATAATAAGGATGTTAGTCTTAAAATCAAGTGATAATCCAAAAAGGTCACAAGGATTTGCAACTTTCCACTAAACCAGTAAAATTTATATATAATAGCACATTTTTCACATGGAAATGCACTTTAATATTGAAAAAACACTTTAAAAAAATGGCAGTCCTTTTGATACAAAATATGATTTTATCTCTAAATAAAGAGGTGGAATGCCAACCATGAATTGTTAGGTAGGCTTTTCATGCATACAACAGTCTTTCAAAAAGGAATACAAAGAAAAACATCAATCACAGATTGATAGAGCATTATTTTGATGTAACTCCTTCCACCCCCAACAACAACAAAAATCATTGCAAGAAATTTTTTGGCTAAAGTGAACAATTTACTTGCCAAAGCCAAAGAACAATTCACTTATTCAGTGCAGGAAATTGTTATTATAATTGATAAATTAAAAATTTTGAAGAATCTAAAATTTGCACAAAGTTTTAAAACTTCAGTGTTATTCTTAACACTTATGGAAAATTATAAATTATTACACTAAACACAGCAAAACATTAATAACTGAATCAAATTTATTATTCAAATAAACTAAAGTTAGATTTATCATTTGGAACTGATTTGGAACTGTTTGATTTCTATGTTAAAACTGTTGTTAGCTTTCGTTTTTTCAAAACTAAAACAAAATCACTTCACCTTTTTCATTCACGTATAAAAACATTTCATATTTATTTACTTAGAACAGGTGTCACAAATAACATCCATAATAAATTACATAATAAATTATATCCAGTGTCATTTAGTTTTCTACTGAGGGTTTTTAAATTACCTTTATATCCAGAGTCATTTAGTTTTTCTACTTTTATTAATATTAATTTTATACATATTAAATTTAAAATATGATCAAAATTTATTATATTTATATGTCGCGGTGGCAATGGCTATTCACGATCATAGAGGGCGCAATGTTTTGTTTTTGTTTTTAAATTATATTTATATCCAGTGTCATTTAGTTTTCTACTGATTTTATGTGTTATGAATACGGTTCTTATGAATGAACCGAAACATGTCAACTTTTTAATTTAATTTTTATTTGTGACACCTGTTCTAAGTAAATAAATATGAAATGTTTTTATACGTGTTTGATTTCTGATTAAAAAATCCAATCACTATATAATCTCAAAACATAGGTTTAGTTTTAGCATATATTACATTATATAATTGTACACAATCGTAATGGAAATATTATTTTAGGATTATAGTTAAATATAAAGAAGCAATACCTTGGAGGAGATCTTGCTTTTGCTTGTTCTACAAGATAAACTAAGCTTTTGAAGTGCACAGCAAATTGTAATAGAACTGTTAAAACTGTGTACACATTGAAAATATTTGGAAGAGGACGTTCTTTTGATAAGGTTTTCAAAGGCTAGAAAGAAATACATACTCAAAATAAGAAAGAATAATAAAGAAGATAATTGAATAAAAGAATTAATAACACTTAAAAAATAATCAGAATTTTATAAAATTTTGTATCGTATAGATATTATGATGATACATTTTAGTATATTTTATGTCATATTCATTATGAGTTATTCTTAAATTAAATTAAGAGGATATTTTGGTCTAAAAATTTGAAAAAGATTTTTTTTTTCCATATTTTCGAAGCTTTAAAAATGTGTCATTAAGAGGATTTTTCAAAATTTGAATTATTTTAGGAGTCATAGTTGTTTTAGCGACCCGGCATCTAAACAGGCTCAATGGAACGAATTGCACAATAGGGACTATCTGTCTACCTGTGATTGTTTCCTCGTAAATTCTTTTGGAGAAGTTACTGACTATGTTTAGGTTCAGAAACCCAAAATAATAATGAGTCTCTAAACTCTTTGATTTGAGCTTTCGCACCTAAACATATTCATTCCAGACCTAGAGTAATTTAAATTGCTACATTTATTGCTATTTGCATATGCAACAAAGGCTTCGTTCCCTTTTTAAAAATGATGAAACTTATGGAAATCAAAATTAGTCCGGAAGCTTATTCGTTTGCCGAGGAAAAACTAAGGAATTTGAAATGAGACAATGCCCGGATTAAGTGCTCAGAGATTTGAACATCTAATGCATCAAAGGAGACCAGACTGCTCAATTGGAAGAGAGAAATGTGGAAAATGATTTTTTCAAAGTCGAGTAAGGTCCTATGCATGCAGCAGGGATAGCAGATTGTACAAATGTAAGTATAAAATATTCACTTTATGACAGACTTCGCAAAACTTTACATAGAACTTTAAATCTTTTTTTCTCAAAACTATCTTTTTTTAAAGTGGTACCCACAATTTCTCAAGTTCTACTGAACTGATTTACTTGAAATTTGGAATGGGTCTTTTCTATACACTTATCTATCGTACTAATTATCCTCAGCCCCAATTTGAATTTTTGCTATTTTTAAAAAAATAAAAAAAACTCAAAAAAGATAGTACGATTATTTATTTTTTTTCCCCCAAAGCAGCTGCCATTCTGTGAAAAAAAAAAAAAAAAAAAAAAATCAACTCTTTCTTAGTTAGTACGATAGAGGCAATACTCCAAATTAATATATATATATATATATATATATATATATTTTCCCAGATAGCTAGGAGGGTTAGAATTGTGGTCACAGTCACATGCCTTTTTTTGAGACCCCCCCCCCCCTACTTCATCGGCTGATAATTTTTTGAGTTTTCAATTTTTTCACTTTTTTCTGTATTTTTGAAATATTAATAAATATCTGATAAAAAAAATGCATAGTAAGAATATTGTTTGTCTTTTTTTATGGCACTTTAAAAAGTACCTGAAATTCATACTTCTAGACCAGAATACCCCTTAAATCATTGCTAATGATGTACAACAATTTTAATTTCACCAAATTTTTCTTAATCACATAATCTCTTAATTAAGCATGTTTGTTGAACAGAATTTGTTTCAACAAAGTGGCAAATTGCAAATAAGTTAAAAATACTAATACCAACATTTGTTTTGATTCATAAAAATGGCTAATTTGATTAATTAATAATACATATAAGCAGCCGTTTCTGTATTTTTTTTTAGCTCTGTGGAGTTTTTAACTTGCATTCTTTCACTGTCCCAGTGATATAAATCTACTTGTAAAAAAAAAAAAAAAATAAAAAATACATAAGATAAAATAAAAGAAAATAGTGTAATAATGAAATTCATATTAACAGATTTATTCTTACAAGAGAAGTTTTGGAGTGGTCATTGGTCAAATATTTGTGTAGATATTTACATATTTCAAGAATGAAAACAGTGATGTCAATAATGTAAAATTTTCTTTTCCTTTGCCCTACCATTTCTATTAACTCAATTTTATGATACTATTTACAGATTATTATTTCACTTATTTTAAAACTATACACTTTATATAAGAGGAAAAACATTATTACCTTTGATCTGGATATAAATAAAAAGCAACCCGCAAGCAATAATCCTTGTAAAGTTGCTTGAGTGTCACTAAATTTAATTCCATCTAAATATAACACACTTTGACAATAAGCTAAGATCAAGGCATTTAAGGCTAAAATTTTAAACATCTGCAGAGTAGTTACTAGTGTGCATCGTCCTTGCTTGATGATGTGGCAAACTAGAAATAAATATTGATAACTTAGATAAAGAACATACAAAATTGAAATGCAATGAAATAACTATATAGATCCAGTCATCAATATAAATTACAAACATTAAAAAAACTAGACTCTTTTCGATATTTTACACAAAAAGATTAATGATGCAAACATGCATTTTAATATATCTACTACATAGCAACTTATTGCAAATTAAAAGAAAATAGGAGCACAAAAGGACAAAAAATACAAGAGCGTACAAAAAATGTAATGTTCATCATACAAAATCTTCTAATGCTATTACCATAGCATAATTTCCCCCTCTTCTTTTTTAAAATACTTTAATTTACCAATTTAAGATTTGTTTGATTAGTTGCTAAAAAACAGATCATTAAAACAAGAATATTTAAATGATAAAACATTTTTTTTTGGGAGGGGGGGGGGATGCATTAAATGATTACATAATTGATAATTATATACTAATGGCCTATTGAAAATGAAGTTTTATGTGACAACTAATGAAACAATCTGAAAACCGATTAACTAAAAATTTTAGATTGTTAATTTATTATACTAAAGTACAATAAACTAACAATCTAAAATTTTTAGTTGATTAGTTTTTAGATAAAACAAAATACTTCAAAACTTGCTAAATACTTCAAACTACTACTTACTTAATACTACAAAAATATTAAAAAAACATGTTACATTAACAAAAAATGTTTTAACAATGAAAACCTTTAAAATAAAAATAATTTTACTCTTGATCATAAACTACTTTGTGTATTAAATTAAAACACTGTTTTTGTCTGCGAAATTAATAGGACTAAAGTTAATATTTTTTAAGTATATACTAGCAAATTAAATGCATAATTTTAAAACATAACATAGTTACTTTGAAACAAATTCAACCTATATTAATAAATGAAAGATATGTCTGCTGATAATGGCTATGAAAATTTATTGCAGGAAGAGGTCTGCAATTAGGATAAGGATAAACATAGGCAGATTTGAAGAAATCTGGGACTCAGATTTTTCATTTATTAATAATTAGCTGAATGCAGTTTCAAACTGCAATATGCATGGCCTGAATAGAAATAAAAATAAATGGTATATTTAACATAAATATTTTTTTTTTCTTCTTTCAATAATATTTTTCATTTAAAAAATATATTCATTACTTCAAATAAATAAAAAATTCTATGTGTCATTTTCATATTTTCCATTTTTTATTCTGTTTTGAAGTTTTTTATATTGCTAGGATGTAGGGAGGATTTTCAGATTATTTTTTTTCTAAAAAAAATTCAGATTATTATTTTAAGAAAAATTAATTAATTAATACTCATTAAAAAAAATAATTTTAATCTTCCATAATTTCATTAATATATCCTATAAATCCAGTATTTTCATTTGATACATCGCAGCTTCCCTATTTGACATAATAGCAATATACAAAAAAATATTTTTCTAAATTATTTTATTATTAATTATTCATTCATAAAATTATATTAATCAGTCTTAATTTTAAATATAGATCATTTTCATGTTATCGCCCGGTCTTTTAATAGTATAATTCGTAATTTATGCTATTTCAAAATTTAAGATAATCTCCGTATTTTTTATGTGACAATCGCTAATTTTTTCTTTTTGAGCATCGCCATTTTCTTTACTGATACCTCCTAGATGCTGGACATGAGTCATCGGGCTTAGAATGTTCTACGACATTCTGGAAGCGTCGTTTTGGTACAAATTTCCCGCTGAAATCTCAGCGTCCATCCTTGATGACGCATGTTTGTTCCAGATCATTCCTAGCGTCGGGTGATGCGAGATCCTGATTGGCTGAGCACACGCGCGCTGCCGTGAGAGGGAGGAACTTTCTCTGATTTATTGGACTTTGAGAGAGACCAGCGTTAGCGAAAGATGTCCGTGGCCCGGCGCTGCCCTCTCGAGGGTTAGCGTCGGGACAGAAGAGTCTCCTTTTTTTAGGATTACGTGACAAAAGAATGATTCTAACAACCGCCTTGCTGAGGGGCATCTGATAGATAGATCTTTTTTTTGTTAAGTTTTGAGAGAATAAGATCTCTAATTGCGAATGTTGCAGCAACGTTATTATCCTTTTTAAAAGCCCCTGCACTGTGTATTTTTATTGTATTTTTGGCATACAGTTTCCCTCCAACTACAGCAAAAAACTTTAGTTATCGTAAATTCCATATGTACACAACAGGATTTACCAAAGTATTAGTGTCTATCAGTGTGACTGTGCTAGTAGTCCCTCCAGCCAATTGAGGCTACGTAAATACCGGGAACTTCAAGAGCTGTCAACGTGATCTTGCTGCGGAATTTGATCGACGTACTTCATCCTTTCCGGCGGTAATGTGTGGAGAGTCATCGTGAGAACCAGCGATTCTTAGTCTCCAATTTGAAGTGTGGAGTTCTGCTATTGTGGAAAAGCCTTTGCCGTCCTCGATCATCGAAAATCTTCATAGATTAAACTGTTCCCGAAGTGCACATAATTTGGACTGTACCCGATCTACATGACAAGAGACTTTCCTCTTATCGGAACTGTATGATGATTCAGCACCTCAAAATCCAATAATGTATTTTTTTTCTTTCAAAGTTAGTACGTGGCCACGGTAACATATATTCATCATTATAATTAATAAATCTTAAGTTGCTGCAAATAAGTGTCTTCCTTTCTCCATGTGCTTCTTGGGTGAGTGATTTTTCTTTATTTTTCTTTCAGGTATCCTAAAGTTAGCAACATTCTAAATTAAATGATTCAGTTCTTTTTTTGGCACAACGCTATGTCGCACTTACGTTCACGCGCTGCTGGTTGTATTTGAGGAGTTGTTTACCGGTAATATTATTGTTTTGGGCCGACTTGTTCGTTTCCACAAATTTTGGCTGCCAAATATTGCTGGGATAGCGATTCCCCAAATACAACTTATAGCACATATGCATGACCTGTATGGTTAAAAACACTTATAACAAATTCTTTTCTGCTGTAAATGGAACTTTATATATAAATAAATACATATATAAAATTCCACATATTTACTATTATAAAAAATAAAAATATAAACAATCTGTAAATCCCACCCCCCCTTTTTTTAATTTATTCTTTTTTGCAGTTTTAATCACAATCAACAAAGGGCTTCTGCCCTCCCTTCACCTGAATTCTTTAGGAGATATCATTTCACATCACATTTTAAGAAATTGGGGGGGGGGGGGTAGTTCTTTTGGCAAGGAAGAATTGATATTTTTTTCAAACATATATTTTTAATGTGCAACTCCAAAGATAAATACATCTTCCTGGATGCTGTAGAAATCTCTCCAGAAAAAACCTAAATGCAACTCTGTTTTTAGGTATATTTGAAGTTATTTTTTGGGCCTGGAAAATGCCAGACAGTCACCCAATGTGAAAATAAAAGGGATGCAAAATTGGTGCTCATTATTTAATTCATGATATCATACATAATTTATAAAAATGCATGATTAAATTGCCAAGTACTTGGTGAATAATTTATAATAATCTTACTCTCTTTGCAAGAATAATCAATAAGAGGAAAAAAATCTCATTTTTATTGTTGATTTAAAAGAAATATGAACTGAATAGTAGGATGTGCCAATCCCAAAACTTTCTTCTATTTCATACATACATTTTAATATTTCAAAATTTAGTTACACATGTTAATGCATTAATATTATTAATTCAATACTATACCAACAATAATTTGCATCTTAAATTTCTGCTTCTGTCAATTAATCGGAATAAAAACGAGTTTCCGTGCCTGCATGAGCCAATGAACAGTAGAACAAAAGTCAGATTTTTTTGCAATTCAGGAAAGATCTACTCCCCATACTCCAAAAAAAAACATACACAAAAAGTTTAGTTCAGTTCTATGCATAACACCAAACACTTTTTAATGGTAAAATAATAAAAGTGGCACAGACATCGTGATTATAGCACCTCCTTCCGGTGGATTTTTTTCAAAATCAGGGAGGATCTGCTGACCATAGTCAAACACTTATACAAAAAGTGTCATTCAACTTCATACACTTTTCTGTGGTAAAATATTGAAAATGGTTCAAAAATCGCTATTGCAGCGTCCCCTTCAGGCAGATTTTTTTCAAATTCAGGGAGGACAAACTAGCCATAGCCATACACTTACACAAAAAATTTGGTTCAATTTGATGTATAACTTCATACACTTTTAGTCAGTACAATATTGAAAATGGCACAAAAATTGCTATTGCAATGCCCTTTCCGGCAGAATATTTCAAAATAGAAGAACCTGCTTGCCACAGCCAAAAATATTCACAAAAAATTTGGTTCATTTCTATGCATATCTTCATACATTTTTTGATGGTAGAATGGTAACATATAGACACACAGACAGACAGACATTTTGTAAAAAACATACACAAAAAATTTAATGGTAATGTTTTTTGGAATCTCTGACCCCTAAAACGAGTAAATCCGTTGAAAACTGAAAGTCGAAAAAAATTTTGATTACAATACTTCCTTCTATTGAAGATAGAAGAAAATAAAAATCATTTACTTAGCATTAAGAAATAAAGGGTGGGGAGGGGCTACAATTTTCCATAATAATTTTCAGTTAATTTTAATCAGTGTTTTAAAATTGTAAAGCTTTTAAACTTATAAAAAGATATTGTAAAATAAAATGAAAATATAAATCACAAGGGAAAATAATAACATAAAAGATTTCTGGAAAACTATATATAAAATTAAAACAAAAATATTACTGTGTGAAACGTTTGGAAAAGAAATGCAATTAGTAAATGGCACTTACTACACTGGATCGATGACAATTTTGAAGTAAATGGAGCAGCAATGCTTGCATCCCCTAATTTCACTATTTGAGCAGGTTCTTGCTCTTCCATCTCTTTTAATAACTTCTGAAGCTTTTTCTGAAATAAGAAGTATTATCTTTACAATAAAAGACAAATATGATGAACTAATTTTGCAGGATAAGTACACTTTAAATCAACCATACTCAACCTAAGGGCTGCATGTGGCCCGGCGACCTTTTATGTGCAGCCCAAAACAAGGGTTTTCACTGTTGCTTGCCATTGCGCCAAATTGCTAGTGCTTAATTTTTGCTTTTACCTTCTTTTCTTTTTCTTTTTTCATGCATATATACATATTTTTAATATAGTTGTAGCAAATAGTTAAAATTAGATTAATAACAATCATTGTCGCAGTTATAAAAACTTAGGTTATTTCAGAACATATTTAAAAAAAAAGGGATGCATTAATTTTTTTTTTTAATTGTTACACGGTGAATCTATTTTGGCAATACTTTTTGTTGATTTGGCAAATATTTTTTATTTTTAATTAGCCAAATTACTAACGTTGGTCAGATGTCAACAAGAACACTGCCCAAGACAAATAACCATCGATTCATATTTCTAAACTTGAGGTGTACATGAACTTCATGACTTACATTGTTGTTTTATATATTTTCCTTTAAAGACAAAAATCTCCTGTTATTTGTAATTAATTTAAAATTATATTAAAACATTTTAAATGCAGTTTGATTAGTCAAAAGTTCTTTCTACATGTAGTCCTATTTGTGCTACTGTAGCATATGCATTTCTTTATCTTCAACCAGAGCCAAAACTAGCCTTTTATGCATCCGGGGCAAACATGAATTTTGGTGCTCCCCCCCCCCAACTCTCGACATATATGCATTCTTTGTATTAAAGACACCAAACAAAATTTTAATTTGGCACCCCCTTCACCTTCTGTTCTGGTGGCGCCCAGGGCACTTGCCTCTACTGCCCCCCTCTAGTTTCAGCCCTGTCTTCAACACCAATCAAACACTATTCCAAATTAAATTTGCACTATTTATTTTGACATTTGGAAAAAAAAAAAAGTTTTACACTAAATAAAAAACTGAATTGACTTTTTTTTTTTAAACATTGGAAATTTTGCATTGTTATATTGCTTAATTTTTGACACTTGTAACATAACTAATCTTTTGGTGTTGAACATTGTCTTGAGAAAAAATTGGCACCTAAAATTAGTGTTGAATTCAGACACTTTCCTCCAGAAGGGACATTAATTGCACTTTCTGACCATTGAAAACACAAAATTTCAAATTTTCTTGGGGGGGGGGGGGATATTTCATTGCTCCATAGAGGTATGTCCTTGGGCCACCCCTGAATTCAACACTGCCTAAAACTTTTTACACCACTATTTCCAACAAAAAAATGTTTACATTTGTAGTAGAAATTTATCACTAGTGTATTGCTTGCTAATAGGTGTGTTAAAATTTTTTGTAACATTTCTTTTGCAATAAAAGTTCAACCGTATTGATTACATTAACTTTGGGGCCATCCAAAAAGGACGTCACGCTTGGAAGAGGGGTAGGGAGCTTTCGTGAAATCGTGACAATTTATGACAAGAGAAGAAATGCGACATCAGACATTTTGGTTAAAATAAAAGCACTAAAAATCATCAGATTATATTTTGAAGTTATTTTGAAAATAAAGTATTTTGTGTTTGAAAAGTAAAGATAAGATTTAAAGCCAAATACATTAAATTCCATTTTGAATTGGCACACATAAATAAAAGCACTAAAAATCATCAGATTATATTTTGAAGTTATTTTGAAATTAAAGTATTTTGTGTTTGAAAAGTAAAGATAAGATTTAAAGCCAAATACATTAAATTCCATTTTGAATTCCAAAATACTATTGTTTTCAGCTGCTTTTTCATATTAATATTTTTATAACTATTGTATATTAATTATGTCTTTTGTTGTAAACCTTAATACTACTTCATACAAAATAAGTACATAAAGTTTTTTTTTCTTATGTTATACTGTTAAATGTTATTAAAACACACAGTTAAAGTTTAAAAATAATATTTGAAACATGATCTATAACAGTGTGTTTTGTTTTAGAACTACAATATATGTTTATATAGTATAGCATGATATGGACAAGGGCAGGGGGTGTACTGCTAAGTATAGCACTTTGTGACAAAAAGGGTGAGGGGAGGGGGGCTAAAATATTGAAAAAAATGCGTTATCATTTATGGACAGCCCCTCTGTTAAAATGCTTTGTTGTATTATTTTTGCTATCATATTTTTTTAATTATTATTAATATTTCACAATATAAAGTTTGTTGTAGCCTGCAAAAAAAAAAAAAAAAAGGGATGAGTATGGCTGCTTTAGATGATTAATCTTACTAAAAAAACTAATCAGAAATAAATCAAGATAAAAAGGATCATTATATGTGTGGCTTCCGGTAATAACCAGGTAAGGTACATTTTTGAAAAAATTGAGATAATTTGGGAAAATGTTGTTTTTAAAGAGTACTTTTATCTGACATAGTACTGAAAAATGAAAATCGAATACTTCACATCACAGGACGACTATAAATTTTCATTTAAAAATTGAAAAAACAGTAATAACCGGGTAAGTGCATAAAGTAAGGGTAATAACCAGATAAGATTTCTATTTGTTCTTTTAAATTGTCTATAATTATAAAAATAACATAAAAATGGCTTGTACAACTTATAAATATCTCTAAATAATTAAATGAACGTCAATAAACTATAATAAGTAAGAAAAATCATGCGTTAAGCATAGATTATGAAGCACTTTCCAACACTTTATGAAATCTTTAACAAAACTTTGTTATTTAGGGAAATAAGGGTATAAAGCCAAATATAGCCAAATATTTATTTCAATACTTTTGAACAGCCCTGTTTTTAATCTGTCAGTTGATGTACATACCATATAATGGGAAAATTTAATTTAGCAAGAAAATGCCTAGTAGCTTAAAATTATTCTATCAGCAATTTATACTAAGATGGAAACATACTTGAATATTTTGTTTAGCCTTGTAGTTTACCTTGTACTTTTATTACACATCAGTATTAAGCTAAAATTTATTTTAAACTAAAACAATCGTAAAACAAGCAAAATCACGTTTTCATAAATTATCATTCATAGGCATCCATGTACTGAACTCTTTGTGTGGCCTTGTATATCATTTTACCTATATTCTGCAAACATTTCTTAATAATTGAATGCAGCTAAGCTTAAAAATGCATAATTTATTTAAGAACCACATTTAAGTAATTTACACTCATATTCAGTAACGCTGGCAAGCTCTTTTGTGTAGCCCTGTATATTAACTACAGCATTTGTACACACCATATAATGTGCTTAAATTTAGTGAAACTTAAATGCGCATATGATATTTATAATAGATTTCATCCATCCACCAGCCATCATTGGATACATATACGGTACTTCGGAAAGAATATACTATTTGAAAACTTTTGTGTGTCGCTGTAAATACTATGTACTTCATATTAGGCAAGGCAGTATCATATAATTCATATTAAGCCTCAGTGACATACATCAATTTTATTATACATGAAACAATTTAAGATATTTAAAATATGTCACACACAATTCCACCTTTTACCATTATATAATGGAATTTTTTGTATGGCCCTGTAAGTGAATAATAGCTGTATTTTCACCTTATATTTTATAGAATGTATATTTTAATGTAGGGCCGTACCGAGTACTCGGGATTTACTCGGTATTCGGCTAAAATTTGAGCTGAGTACAGAGTACATTACCGAGTAATTGTAAGGATTTAATTTCTAAGCCTTTATTATGTTACAATGAGAAATTATTTGGCACAATATATTACAAATGAATAAATTAAAGTTTAAAGCACTAAAATAGTTAATTTCTTCTTGCAAGCTAGTTTTGGTCGCCATAGCATACTATCATCATCATATTTTGATCATCATCATATTATGGTATGCTATGGCTACTGAAACTAATTTGAAAGAAGAAATAAAATATTTTGGTGCTTTAAATTAAATATTTTTGATTTATTTATGATATTATTGAAGACAAAAAAAATTTATAACTGATCTGTAAAAGTTATTTGAATATAAATGTATAATATTTGCAATTATTCAAAAGATATTTTATTTAATACATAAAAATGTCTATAAAATATGGAAAAGCTAAAAAAAGACACAAATGCAAATTCTTCCCTCCAGTTTACTTTTAATCTGCCTTTCATTGTACAATTAAAATGACCGAAACTTTCTTTTTCCAAATAATGTAGGAATGTTTTAATTGATAGTTTAACTCCTAATATGGGAATCTATTCATTTGAGCTCATCAACATTATGATTACTCTGAATAAAAATAACAATTTTATTATACTTCACAGTAATTGTTACTAAACTGTGATTAAATTTATTTACTTTCAGCAGCAGAAAGGCAAAAAAGCTGTTTTAATTCATACAACATTTTCAATATATTATATTTTGAGCTCCATTTTATGGCTTATTACAGTTATTATTACTCTAATAATTAATCTTTTTGGATCCAGGCAAGGAAACAACCTTTTCAAAATTTGAGCATGCAACTATATGGAATTGTCAAAATCCTCCTACAATGTTTCTAGCTATAGCTAACATGTCTAGCCTGTTAGGCAATAAGCCTGATTTTATTGTAAGTTGCATATTGTGAATAATGCAAGCTTACATCATTACTTTTAACATCAGTTCTTTGAATTATTCAAAATTACAGCAACCAATAATCATTCTTGACTTGATACAGATTTCCAGTATCAAAATGAATTTGTAAATTGAAGAATGAGTTAATTTGCATTGGTTGAATTTAATTTTTATGTATCACTTATTTTCCTTTTTTTTTTTCAAATAATGCTATTGTTTTAAACTGTTTGAAATTTTAAAAATTATCTGTAAAGAATGTATAATTAAATTTCAAATTAGTTAATTAGAAATTATTTAAAAGTTAATTTAAAAATATATGATTATATGTAAAAGAAGTATGTTTATTATATTTACACAGACATGTTACTCTTAAAGCTCACTTCATGTGCACTGATAGTTCTTTCTTATACACAACAACTCGGTAACTCGGTACTCGGCCAAAGTGCTACTCGGTGCAGCTCTATTTTAATGCCCCTCATAAATGCATATAAATTTGAATGTGTTTGATAGGCTATAACATCGTTAAAATTTCTTTGTAATGATTTTTCCCCATAGGCTGTAATGTAATGGAAAACTTCTGACTCTCCCTGTAAATAAAATAATTATGGTAGAAACTTCATTTTCAATAGGGTTTGTGCTAGGGTAAACGTCAATAACGTTCTAAAATTTCTTGGCAATCAGAGTATATTTATGTGAGCTAGAGCACGGACAGACAGCCAGACAAATTCGAATGCATAAGCACTTTTCAACCTTGTTGGAAAGTGCTAAAAACTACCTATCTGTGCTGGGAAACTGCACCAAGCTATTAGATAAAATCGCAAAATAATCACACAAAGTAAATGATCTGATTAATGCTATGTATTCTTTTAATAATATAAATAAACAATTATAGTAATAAAAGTTGGTAAAAATGAAATTTTTTTATCATAATTAGAACAAAAATTATGAATAATAAAAAAAAAATAATATTTAAGACAACACCACAGATGTATTAATTTTAATTTAATAAATATTGAAATAATTTAATTCAATTTAATAAGAAATTGACAATGTATTTAATTGTTGAGAA
This sequence comes from Maratus speculifer, assembly GCA_964019185.1. Classification (NCBI taxonomy): domain Eukaryota; kingdom Metazoa; phylum Arthropoda; class Arachnida; order Araneae; family Salticidae; genus Maratus; species Maratus speculifer. The sequence goes on along the minus strand of OZ025300.1, from coordinate 89,940,392 downwards.
ATTATTGTTTAAAATGTAAATAAATATTTCATTTTGTTTACATATATTAAAAATATCCGTAACTATATCTGTTTATTACCGTTTTGCACTTATTAAAAATAAATGTAAAACGGTAATAACCAGATAAAGTTGCATTTTTTAATTGGTTCTTAATTAATAAAAACCATTTTTATGTAGCTATTTTGACAAAAAAAGAGGTTCTTATATCCTAATTGAATGTAGTGAAAATTATTAAGTTCTAATCTGTTTTATAAAAGTAAAAATAAAAAGACATTTTTGAAAACTTTAAGCGTTAATTACTCAAAATATTAAAAATGTGCCTTACCTGGTTATTACCGGAAGCCATACATATAATATGATTAAAGAGAAGCCTATTTTTTATAGGAAAAATTTGGTTTGTTTTGATGAGAAAGTAGCTTGTGAAAAGATGGAAGCTGTATATTACAAAATTCTATCATAAATGAAAAATTTTACTGACCCAGCTAAAAGATTACAACAAAATTACAACAAAGACAGATGAAGACAGGAAGTTTTTTAAAATAGAATTTATCGTCAGTTCTCTACAATTGTGTTGCTTTACAATTGTGTCTTAGGATATTTTTTCAGTACTAGAAACAAAGATAAAGATACTGAGAAATGCATTTTAAAAGAGATTCCAAACTACTATACATACTCAAACTAGCAGTAATTTATCTTTTTTAATAGTTAAAGGCTTTGTCCATTACCTTCATTACATAAGAAATGTATTCATATAAAAAAAAATGTTATGTGAATTTAAAATATATTTTAAATTCACATTTAATAATTTAAAATATCTTTTACCAATACTGATTTTAAAGCTCAAATATCACATATACATAAGAGATGAGTGAGTTGTTCGATTAAACAGCTATTAACTTTGACACGTGGGATCAGGGTTGGCAAGTTTCTTCCACAGTGGAAAAAACTATGGAAAAAACCGGTCGGAAGAAATAGGTTTCTTCCAAGTGGAAGAAATGGAAGAAACTGTTTTTCTTTAAGAATTTACAATATACTTACAATTTTGTAAGACATAATAAATATCTTCTTTCTATAATTTTATATAAATTAATTCCATTGATCCAAAACAAATTTAATTAAGTATATAATGCTAAATTAATAATTACATCAGTTTTTTAGCCAAGATCACACACAACGCCTGTCTAAAGATCTTCATTTATTGGCTAAATGAAAAGAAATTTTAACCAAAATACACAAATCCAATTAAATGTTAACCATTTCAATTTAACCAACATATTTTTTTATTATTTAAATTTCTGAAATTAGTAGTAAATAGTAGTGATCTTTTACCAATGGTAGAATGAAACCCATTTAAATAAAAGCTTTTAATTTACATCAGTTTTATTAATGTAAGTAATGTACAATAATTTCTGTATCAAATAGAGATCGACCAAAAATACTGTTTCATTTTTGGCCCGAAATCAAAGTTTTGCCAATGTGGCAGAAAATACCGCCGGCCCAAAACTCTTAGTATTAAAAAAATCTTGTTTCTTCCTTCAGAAATTTTCAACATTAGTCATTAATTTGAATGGTATTAGCTCAAATGAGTGTATTGCAATGAATTTCATTGTTTATAATTATCAGTCATGATTTATCAATTTTCTCATAGAAAATTTTTAAACTGATTAGTGTTTCAAATATTCTTTGAGAAAGTTTTGGAAAAACAAATGAACATTTACAAAAATCATTATAGCAGAAAAATCAAGGTGTGAATACTTAAAACTAAAATGTTTTTTAATTAAATGAAATTTGTATAATTATAAAATAAAGTTTTTGGGTAGTTAATTATTGCTCATAGTTAATAAATACTATGCCTATAATTAGTTCACAATTACAGTATGGAACCATTTATCCAGAAACCAGTTAACTGGAAAACCAGTTATCCAGAAACCAGTTAACTGGAAAACCAGTTATCCGGAAACCAGTTAACTGGAAAACCAGTTATCCGGAATGTTATTTCTAATAGACTGATGTTAGAATTTTTGTAGAAAAAAAGTGTCATATACTGCCAGTTTGACATATACATTGCTTGAAACAATTGTATAGTTTGATAACAGCATCTAGTATTTGAAATAGAAGCATATATAGTTACATTATACATGTTTTCATTTTTATGCAGAGAAAACAAAAAAATTTTTGTTTCCAAGGAATTCCCATAAATTACCTTCTTTCAGACTCTAACATTTTATCTGACTTGCATGTAATTCTTAGTTTAAATTATATAATAATTAATTTAAAATTAGAAGTAATACCATAACCACATATATTCCATAAAACTTATCAAATGGATGTTGCTTTAATGACCAACCAGTTAACCAGAAAAACCAGTTATCCAGAATATATCTGACCTTGACTATTCTGAATAATTGGCTCTGTACTGTATATATATTTATGTATGTATTAATTATTTTAAAAAATACAATTTAATTACTCAAAAAAAAGTTGGATGTTTTCGTTTTTAGCTGAATCTAGGAAGGTCACCGAAATTCAGTTTTGGTTTTAGAAACATGTAGCGGTTGATCCTCAGTATTAAAAAAATCATTAAAATTCTCATTTTTCTTGGTACAATGCAGCATAATTGCATAATGTAGCAAAATTGTTTTTTAGCAGTAGGATGCTGCAATCAGTTTCTCAACTTAAATGGGATAAATGCAAAAGATTTTTCAGTCCAAAAATTTAGCATAGTTTAAAAACATTTCAACATACCCATAGATATTTTTAGAACACTAATCTTTTAAGATCAGCATTGAGATATTCATGCTAGATGTTAGTATAAATAATTACAAATTTATTTACTGTGTTGCACAGTTTAAAATGGCTTTTTATATAAAAATAATGTATTTTTTATATGAAAAATAAACAATTTGTAGGTAGTTTTTTTTTCTCTCTTTTTACATAAATGACATAAATAATGAAATAATTAAAAAAAAAAAATCCCTCTATTTCTAGAGTAGTAAAAATCTTTCACCTGAAAATGGCTGCAAAAAGAACTTATCTTTCCAAAAATATTTTTAATAATAATTAAATTTTCCAATTTAGATTTCATGTAATTATACTTTAATTCTTTAACATACTTAATATACTTTAACTTTGAGCATTTGTTTTGGTTTTTGGTGGTTTCTTCCATTTCTTCCGGTTTTTTCCAGTTTCTTCTGCTGTCCTGGAAGAAATAGGTTTCTTCCAGAAGAAACCCAACCCTGCGTGGGATGCACTGCAGTAGTCTGGCTTTTTGTTAGTTATGCACATGGTCATGTTAAATCAAAGATTAAAGAAACTAGTTGGATGTGTCAATCCCAAAACTTTCTTCTATCTCATAAGTACATTTTAATATTAAAAAAAATAAATAAATAAAAAAAAAAATAAAATAAATGTGGTGACCCCAAAGTTACCCACTATCGAATTTCCTCGAACATTTGACCTAGTTTAATGAGATTCTGGTATCCGAAAAGCCTAAAATGCAAAATTTAATTAATATTCTGTGAAAGTGAGCTTAATAGAGCCTCATGTTGGATAATTTACCCTAAAACTAAATAAGCATCTATTTATGTCAAGACTTAACATAATCTGAAATTTGATGGAATTTCGTCCATTAGTTCTTGAGATATAGTTATAACAAAAAATTTGCAAAACGTAGCACAGCAACACCATATCTTGGACAATTTATGCCAAAACGTAAATAAGCGTCTAATTATGTTATGGTGTAAAAGAATCTGAAGTTTGATGAAATTCTGTGCATTAGTTCTTGAGATATAGCTAGTTTAAAAGAAAACCGTGTAAAATATAGCACAGCAGCACCATCAGTTGAAGGATTTATAACAAAACATAATCATCTTGTAATTATGTTATATGTCATTTTGTAACGAAATCTGAAGTTTGATGAAATTCTGTGCATTGGTTGCTGAGATACAGCTATCGGAAAAATCGTGCAAAATGCAGCATAGCTGCACCACCTGTTGCAAGATTAATACCAAAATGTAATCAGCATCTAATTATGTTATATATTCTAGTGTAACAGAATCTAAAATTTGATGAAGTTCTCTGCATTAGTTCTTGAGATATAGCTATCACAAAAATCGTGCAAAATGTAGCACAGCAGCGCCACCTATAAAGCAGTTCACACCAAAACCTTATCAGCGGCTATGTATCTCAAGGTATCGCGGAATCTGAAGTTTGGTGAAATTCTGCACATTAGTTCTTGAGATATAGCTATCATGAAAATCATGAAAAATGTGGCATAGCAGCGCCATCTGCTGGCCAATTTACACCAAAACTTAATCAGCGTCTATGTATATCAAGGGGTCACAGAAGCTGAAGTTTGGTGAAATTCTGTGCATTAGTTCTTGAGATATAGCAATCTTGAAAATCATGAAAAACGTAGTATAGCAGTGCCACCTGCAGGCCAATTTTCACCAAAGACCAATAGGCACTAATTCATATCAAGGTCTAACTGAATATAAAATTTTATTAAATTTTGAGCATTAGTTCTTGAGATAGAGCGTTCACAAATTTTTTGTCACATACAGACAGACTCACAGACAGACAGACGGACAGACTCACAGACAGACATTTTCTAAAAATAGTCAAAACGTGTTCAGGACGACCTTCTAAAACGTATAAATCCGTTGAAAACCGGAAGTCGAAAATTTTCATGAATCCAATACTTTCTTCTTGTAAAGATAGAAGAAAGTAAAAATGAAAGTAATACACAAACAAATGTACAGTTCAGAACATAATACCCTTGGCTTAGAGGTCTGCACGGGGCCCGGGCTTGGCCCGTGGCCCGTACCCGGCGGAATCGTTTTGAATTTCCTAACGGGCCGGGCCGACAGATTTAGAATAGTTTTTTCAACGGGTCTGACCAAGCCGACAAACAACATAAACGGGCCGGGCCAGGCCGGCAAAAAAAAGTGAATGGGCCAGACGGGCCGATAAAAAAAATTCCGGGTCTGCCGGCCCGTTATGAAGATTTAAGCAGAAACGACAAATTATGAGCTATTTTCAACGAAAATGGTTTTAACGAGAATAAGTATAAATGTAGCCATACTAGTTTGACAGCATCAATATAAAAATGTATAGTGTATCGGCATCGGAGAATAACATTACGTGTAACCCGTTTTAATATTTTTGTAGCTGACTCATGCTGGTCCGAGATCACGCTTGCATTATTTTTCTACATATAGACTGGCCGGGCCGGTACTAAACTTAATTATTGGCAGAAAACATGATTTGTAAAATTATTAACAGCGATAAAGAACTTATGTTAGCTTAGTCTTCGGATATATACTTCTTGATGATTTTTAAATTAATTTCTCAATGAATCGAAAGTTTGACACATTTTCTGATTAATTTTAAATTGTAAAAGTATAAAAGTGATAAGCCTAACTATTAAAGGGATTTGGACTCGAATGGCATTTTTCATTTTTGGTAAATAAAATACTTGTATAACCTTGTTGATATACAATAGTTTCTCAAATGATTGCAGGTTTTTCTCCCTTCCCTTGCTATTGCTTCCGGAAATTCTATTCAAAACGCTAATTATGACAGTATTTTATTAGTTTGCAGTGTTCTTAAATTGCTTGTATGAAAAAATAGATAACGCCATTCGATTATATTGTTTCTGAAGAAAGATATCTGCTAATCTTATGCGTTTCTGAGAAAAAAAAATGAATTTAGAAATGTATCAGAAAGGAGCTTCTTTGAATTTAAGAATGAATTTGGATTTGAAATCCGAATAAAATGATATAGAAATATATTTATAAATCTTCTTTTATTAAACAGCTTCAAAATTAACGATGTTTTTATCTTTCTTTCTTTTTTCTTTTATTCTAAGCCATATTAATTTTTTAATGAATCTTTATTCGAATGTTGAAAGCCTAAAGAATCTAAGTAATCATTAATGTTGTTAATGTATATTTGCTGTAAAATATACTGTAAAATCATTCCATAGATATGTATGCAGTATTCTTTGAAGGAATCTTAGTTATATGATAAAAATCTGAATTTTTTAGAAATCATAGAAATTGCAACGGGCCAAAACGGGCCTCTTTTCGCTGATTTTTGTACGGGCTGGGCCTAAAATATAAAAATTTAAACAGGCCGGGCCCGGGCGTGGAAATTCCGGCCCGTGCAGACCTCTACCTTGGCTGCTAAAATTAATCTGTCCAGATTGAGATAATATGTTTTAATGAAAATCCAGTTAAGGGATAATGGATTCTACATAACAAAGCAAAGGAGAAGAAAAATATATTGTTAAAACTCAAATTTTCAGTTACTCGCATGTTACATGCATAAAAATTTTTTTTATGTCAGAAGTTGTGTTTTTACTATAAATATTTAATCTTTAGATTGGAAGTTTCTGTCAAACTACAGCACCCTGCATTAGAGCACTGGTGAAAAATTTTAAATTATATATTGGTATATTGTATCACAAATTGAAATCTGATAACAGATAAATCAAAGCCTAATGATAGCATTCTTTATTATTTTGTACATTTGTTCATCTGAAAGTTAAAAAAACTTGACACGTTAAACAAAAACTTTATTTTAGTGCTCTTGATTATACATTTATACGAATATGCGTATAATACGTATTGTACGAAATACGGATTTGCTATACGTATAATACGGCATCGGCGGTTATACATATAACACAAAACAGCATATACAGTATATCGTATATATGGATCTTATCCAAACGGTTAAATGCATAAATGTTTAAAAAATTTTCATTCAAGGCATGAAATTTAATGTTTCAATGCTTTTCTGCAGATTAGAGACATTGAAAATATCCGGTAGAGTATCCCGATCACGATTCTTTGTTCAAAGAACTAAGATGTTTTTACTTAACTACTACTTGTTATGCAGGTACTTAAAAAAATCTGAATACTTTTTAAGTTTAGACTTTGGTTTTTTTCCCAAAAAACTAAGTTATGTAATACAAAATGTCTTACATTAGTTGTGAGTAGAATCAAACTAATCTTTGGAAGATCTGTGGTGCAGTACTTAGTTTTTTATATTTTCTTGTATCTTTACAAGAAAGTATTGGATTCGGAAAAATTTCGACAGGTTTACACGTTTTAAAGGTAAGAGTCCGAAAAACATGTTTTTACAAAATATTTGCCAGTGAGTTTGTGAGTCTGTCACTTTGTCTGTCTGTATGTGACATAAATTTTGTGGGATCTCATCTTAAAACCTAATACACTGAATTAAGAAACATATATGGAAGAAACTGGGGCACATGTGAAAATAGGGCATATGAGAACATTGCCATTTTTCACTATTTATTATACAGTAGACTCCCTCAAATCCGCAAACCAGAAATCCGCAACTCTCTAAAATCCGCACATATTTTATGGATGTAAACAATGAAATTTTCAGATTGGATATTGGAACAAAATTTAATTTTTTTAGTTTTGTATTAATTCCATATATTTTTTAATTTGTAATTTTCTCAATAATATTCTATTCATGTTTTTTTCATGAAGGTAGAATTTTTTTTTTTCCTGAAAAAATTCAAGATATTGCTGATATCACTGGTAATCACAATCTTCTTACCAAATATATTTATGCATTAATCAAGATTTTTTGGTTATTAATCCTGGCTAAACTAAAAAAAAAAACAAAAAACCTTATTTTATGATTATGATGTGAATTAATAATGTACTTTTATGATGCAAGTTTTGTTGAATAATTTTGGAAAAATACATTTAATCTTTATAATGAATATTTAATCATACACTATTGATTATTAACTTGACCTTTGCTATTAGTACTTTAATCATTTAAAAAATTATCTAAATTTTTATTATTTTAGTATATTATTTATTTTAATATTATATTATAAGTTATTCATTATAGTCCTGAATGCACTATTAATTGCACTCAAATCACTGTTTAAAAATTTTAAACAAAGCAATGACCAGAAATCCACAAAATTCTAATATTCGCACAACCTCTGGTCCCAAGCTGTGCGGATTTGAGGAAGTCTACTGTATATATTTTTTATTTCAAAAAATTACCAAAGATGGTAGCACCTATAGACATATGGAAAAAAAATTTTGAAGCTCTTCGAGATTTTGTTTGTCCCCAGGAGCCAAAATACTGCTTACTGAACTCAAAAGTAAAATCTCCAACTTGCTAAGAGAATAATTTTATTTATGGGTGAATTTCACATGAACTGCCAGTTTGATGTCCTGATGTTTAAATCTAAATTTCATATTAATAAATTTATTTTTTGATATTCTAAAATCAGGTAGTAGCACATCTTTTTATGCTTAATTCAATGCATTCATTAGATTTTTTCAGAGTTGTGAAATAGTGATCTTTTTTTTTGTACTTTAGTTAGCAAGTAATGGGAATTTACTTGTCCTGAATAAAAAACTTGCAAAATTTCAATCTTTTTTTATGCTTCCAAACATTTAAAATTTTTTATAAATGAATTAAAAGTAAAATATTCTGTGTTAATTAAACAAATAGATAGTTTTTATATTTAAAATTAGTATCTAAGAGTTAAAAATTTAAATGTATATTGTGTCCGCATATGCAGAACATGAGTGTTACTTTAGAGAAGTTAATATTATTTGTTTTCAAAATATTTGTATATTGCAGTTGGCAACGGTAGTGAAAAAACGATGTTGTTTCTTCTTTACAGTGCGCTTATTTAGAACGCGATAATTTTGTTTTATAATTGCTATTTATCAGAATGTTCATTTCAACATGACGAGTATTTTTATGCTCTTACAGGAGTGTTACCCATTTATTTATAATTATTTTTTAACGTATAAAAATGTTAAGTTAGGGAATGCTGTATTTTTTGTTCAGGAACCAATAGGCCTAACTAAAATTTCAATAAAACAATTAGAATTTATTTTAGTGAAGAATTCCTTAATAAATGTCATGAGTGTTACCGTACATGAGTGTTACTTGGAAAAAGTAACATTCATGAGAAAAGAAGTTAAGTAATTCTAAAACTATAAATCATGTGTAAGATTTAAGTTATTATTATAATAGATTCATGATTCAGGGATATATTTTGTCATATTATATATATTTATAATTATTTAAAAATTCTGTGTACACGTGTTTTGTAAGTGCTATTTAAGATTCAAATTTTTAATTCTTAATAAATAATTTTCAAAGGGCTATCTATTTTACACAAATAATAGTTTAAACTTTTAAAAATCTTTTTTTATATATATTGTTACAAAAAAGCTGTTTGCTGCAAGATGAGTCTTATCGCTTGTCATGAGTGTTACCACTTTTCATGAACGTTACTGTAACTAAGAATCAGAATTTTGTTAATGCATTTGTTACTTAACCTAAATTAATTGTTTTGTCTATTAGAACTTTCTAATTCTTTATTATAACTGCAATGAAAATAATTAGTTTTTAATTAAATTTGTTTTTAATTAGAAGTTATACCCTTTATTTAAGAAGCAAAGTAACACTCATGGCATAAACAACTATTAAAATGCTTTAAATTTATGAAATAAATAAATACTAATACATTTTTGATCTATTCATACGTATGTAAGAACCTTAAGCAATTTTTTAATTAATTATTGATACAAAAAAAAATCAGAATGTTTTATAGAGGTCACACTTATGAGAAAAATAAGACTGGGGAAGACATTTCTTGAAATTTCTGAAATATAAATTAAAAAAACTCGCAAATAATCTACTGCTTAGAATGTTGTAAACTATAAGCAACTCATACCTGAGTAAATTTTTATATTTAAACCAAATTATTTTTTCAAATTTTGTTTCACCTAATACGGCAATACATTTGAAAACCACCCTTATTTATTCATTTTTTTTTTATTTTAATGTTTTAACATATACTATGGATACTAATAAATATTTATGATAATTTTTTTTTTCTAAAATTGAGAAATGTTAATGATTTGTCATTTTAACTCTTGTGGGAATGTGGGGGGGCACTTATGAAGAGTTTAGTTGGGGCAGATCTGAACAAGTCATTAAATTCTCTAATAATCATTAAGTGATTCTGTTCCTTACAGTTAACTTTAAGAAAATAATTCCAGCTCCATTATTTATAATTTTATTGAAATAGTAGACATTCCTGTCATATAAAGCTGATTTTGTATAGAAATTTCTACAAACACATCTGTCAGCAAATACATAAAAAGCAACAAGCTCGTTTATGTTCAATTGCAATTTAAAGAAATTTAATGTTTTCTAAAAAGCAATAAATGCTATATATCATTTTATTTAACGGTTTTCAATACTATTTTTTATGCATCGTTAATGCAAAAAATATTACGTTTAACAACTTTGCAAATTTTTCTATTTCATTTGTTGCAAACTTGTATTATTAGTTTACTTCCATTTCTAAAACAGCTAAGTTATTTGGTGATTTGAAAATAGACATATTTTAAGAAAATAAAATTTTTAAACTTATAACTACTGTGAAATTTCCATTATTGATTCCCCCTCCCCCCCTTTTTTTTGAAAGCAAAAGAAATTAAATTTGGAGGAAGCTTATAAATGGAAAACAATTTTTTATCCTTAATTTACAGGCAAATAGAGGAATGAGAATATTTCGCCTTTCGGTAGATTTTCGATAAATATTATCCAAATGCTCTTTCCCTAAAATCTCCCTCAAACAAAAAGCACTAAGCAAAATTTATATTCTTTAATTATTTTCTCAAGTTTACTTCTTTATTTTTATTATTTTTTACTGCAATTTTATCAATTATCTAAGCCTCCCCCCCAAATCTACTTATTTTTATTTTATAATATTTTGATTAAACATATCACTCAGAAACTAAATAAATATACATATATTTTTCTTTATGGTGAATTTAACAAATAGTACAACTAATGATTATTGTAACATATGAAAAAAATAATAAAAAACATGTCAAAAAATAATTTTTCCTTGTGTTCACATGTTTCTGTTGTGTGTTTACAACTGCCCTTTCGTTGGGGCACATATGGACATTTTTTTGAATTTATAAAACTATTAAGAAAAGTAAGAAGAACTATAAAGGTAATTTTAAAAAAATTACCATGCGTAAAAAAAAAGTTCTGTTTACTATATTGAGTAGTTTTGCTTATAGAAATTAACCCAATTATGAGAAAAGGCTAAGTTTATGTGAACTGTTCACATGTGCCCCAGTCTCCTTTATATATTCAGGTAGCCCCTGATATAAATTGGTGCTGATTAGTTTTGTGTGTAAATTGTTCAACAGTTGGTGCTACTATGCTGTTCTTCTGTGATTTCTGCAATAGCTCTATCTCAAGAATTGATGCATGGATTTTCATCTAATTACAGATTCAGTTAATGCTTTATATGAAGTGATTCTATGTATGTTTTGGTGAGAATCATCAAATAGGGGTGCTGCTATGCTGAATTTTTTTTCTGATTCGCTCAATAGTTCTATTACAAGAACTAATGCACAATTTTTTTTTTCTTTTTTATAAACTTAATATTTAGCTTCAGAATAGTAAATATTATTGCTGATTATGTTTTTGTATAAATCGCACAATAGGTGACACTGTTATTCTGCATTTTTACTGATATTTGCAATAGTTTTATTTCTAGAATTAATGCATGGAATTTCATACAATTAGAATCCTCACGGTGGGCAAAGATTGACATTTAATTTTAGGACTGTGATAGCGAATTTTAAGCTTGTAACATACATGAGATAGAAAAAAGTTTCGAGATTGCTACACCTGACTAGTCTGATTTATGACATGGGCACTTCGAGCGGAACAATATTTTTCAATGGTGCCATAAAACAGACTTAAATTTACTTTATATTTTACAGTGACATTGATCAGTTTGACTTCTAGAAAGTTTTGTAATCATATTTTTATTGTATTTAAGAATATTGTTTTCTAAATTAAAAATATATTGAAAATATATTTCAAAAAAAATTTCCATTAAATTAAAAAAATTATTATTTTTTTTTCTCTGCGTATTGCCACACCCAGCCTTTTAAATTCATTTCTAATTCAAATCTAAGCAGAACTGCGTCTATAAGTGCTCTTTCTTCTACTCAACAAGATACTTATATGAGGGCATTTCGAAAAGTAAAGATACAATATACGCTGGAGGAAAAGAAAAGTTTTGGCAAGCAAGTTGGCAACACAGGTGTTAACCTTGAACCATTAGCTTTCTCCTCGCAGTTGTTCGGCATTTCAACGTTGATTCTGGTTGGAGTGGGTCGTGTTCAAAGTGGTTCAGCCGATTCAGAATTCCGCCAAATGCGAAGTGCACTCCATCATACGTTTTCTTCATGCAAGAGGTCAGCGACCAGCAGATATTCACAAAGAAATTGTTTCTGTTTATGGGAACATTATTAATCGACAAAATGTAATGAAATGGTGTCATAATTTCTCTGAAGGTAAGACCGATGTTCATGACGAACAAAGAACAGGTCGGCCCTCTGTGATCTCTGATGCCCTTCTTCAGAGAACGGAGGACGCAATTTATGCGAATAGACATCTCAAATTGAAAGAATTGCATCAGATAATACCAGAAGTGTCAATGACAACTCTTTATGATGTTGTGACTGTGAAATGTGGTTCCGACAACAGGCGGAAACCTTCTATGACTGTGGGATACAAAAGCTTGTGCCCCAACTTAACAAATGTTTGGATAAAGGGGGTGATTATGTCGAAAAATAATAAATAATCCAGTTAATAAGATGTAACTTATATTTTCTAAATAAATGTTTTTTTAAGGAATGCGAGCCATTGTATCTTTACTTTTCGAAATGCCCTCGAACTATGTCAGTTTTTGAGTCATGTGATAGCATGGTTTTATTTTGCACATATGTAAATCGTCTTACTGCAAAGGAATTTTAAAATAATTTACAAATTTGGTAATTTTTATTAGTTTCTTTTAAAAAAAAATAATTTAATTTGTCCTCCCAGAACATTTTATGACTTACTTAATGAAAATTAGAAGAAACATAATTAAACACTGAGTATGTTCAGTGCAACTTACCGGTCACTTACCGAAGTAACCAATGTTACCAACCTATTGTAGGGCAGTATGAAATGAAAATCAAAGGGAATTGTAACGTCAGCAACAGTTCAACAAGATAGTTTTCATTGGTGCCACATTTCGGTTTTGTACTGTCCTAGAATCGGTTTATAGCATGGGTCACTTTGGTAAATTGCACTGCTGTTGATTAAAATATTTATAAAGGAAAACAACAAGATCTTGGTCGGAATCCAGATAAATATTTCACTGTTAGTGAAACGAGATTAGCCAATACAGGGCTCAGCACAACTTGTAGCCTCAAAAATAGTGAAAATAGTGGAAATAGTGACTGAAGTTCCTTCAAAAAAGTGACCAAATAGTGACTAAACAAACATTTAATTTTGATAATTAAATACAGTATAAATTATGCCTGACAAATTTTTTAAATGTATTTGAACCCTTTAAATATCGATTTACTTAAAAAAAAAGAAAAAAACTGCATATGAAGCTTTTTTTTTGGGGGGGGGGGGGAATTTTGAAGTATGTGAAAGTAGTAAAAAATTCATTTATTTTAAAAATATCAGTGGCATTCATAGTAGATTTCAAAAAATTAGCAAAACAAAAATAAATAATTGTATATGTTAAAGACTGTCTCACTCGTCAAATGTAAGAGGGACTTTTATCATCTAAATTAATCAACTATAACTGATATAAAAATACTGCATATATAACTATGTAAATAAATTTAATTAGACAGCAACTTACTATTGTGGCCATTAGGGAATTTTAAAGGGAAATTCTTCATTAGAAAAGACCTGAATACATGTGCGTAGCTAGTATGGGTGGGCTAGGCCTTCCCCAGAATAAAATGGATTCAATAAAAATTAAATGTTCATAATCTAAAAATCAGTTTGGCACATCTTAGGCAGCATTTTTTTCTGGAATGGGCCTATTTCAATGCCTGAATAAAATATAATTTTAGAAAAATTGCTTGAGTAATAATAATTTTTAACCATCAAAGTTATATAGATTAATTGATTACTAAGCAGTAATAGTTGTCTTAATTACTCAATTGTAGCTGAAAACTTCAATTAAACTTGATTTTCTATGGCTGACCACTGCTCTAGAAGTCGCCTGGCAGCTGGCTCTACCATCAGCCACCTTGATGAACAATGTTTCAGGAATCTATTGTTGGGAAGTCCTTCTTTACTTTGGACACTGGAAAATGCTTCTCATCTTGCAGGCCATCCAGAAAAATAAAAATAAATTAAAGTGATCAGTTCACATGCGTCTTCCCCTAACATAGACAAACCTTTCAAAAAAGCATTATGTACAATGTTTATATTACATGTCCCAATATTGACAAGATTTCGTTCCGCAACAACTTTAATTTCTTCACTCATTAGTTTATGAACTTTTTTATTGACGTAAGGTCCGTCACTCCCCAACATCAATAAATATTTTTGTGGAAGTTGCATTTCTACATTTTTTAACCAAATCTTTGTGCTGTTGCAGATTACACAGCTGATCACAAAATAACAAATTAATTCTGCATGTAAGAATTATTTATTGTAAACGTCCTTACTAAAAGAACAAAAGAACAGAGAATACTCGTAGGACGATTCACATACAGAGATCGTCGTCGTAAGATCGAACACACTTGATAAGTAACAAATCATGTGCAATCTCATATGGGGACAGTCTCATTTAGGGAGAAAGGGGTGGAAAGTAGACAGAAGCAATGGTTCTTCTTTTTAGCAGGAGACGGAAGAAGATTTCGCAACAAAATGGATGTGCAAAAACGGCGAATCTGTTGCAAGAGCCGATTCGTCGCCATTTTGTTGCGAAATTTTTTTTATCGGTCGGAGATTTTCGAAGTTTTTTCCGAAAATAGTGGAAAAAGTGACTTGAGATCAAAAATAGTAACAAAAAGTGACCGATGCGAAAAATAGTGATTTTTAGTGAAAATAGTGACCTGTGCTGAGCCCTGCAATCAGGAGTCTAATCTTTTGTGAGCATTTTGTAAACTGTTTTAAAAAATATACGCTTTTCATTGCTCAATCTCATATGTATAAGACATACTATGCAGATTCCTGTCGTAACGTCACCGATTTCCAAATTATTCTCCATTCAGTGACATAAGACTGATGAAGTCCACTATTTAAATTAGATGCGATACTTAGAATATACGTATACATTAAATAATCGTATTCTGAAATATACGTTTAACCCAGATACGCCCTTATACATATCCGGATACGTTTAAATGTATATTTTAAGGTATCCATATAGCAGAGAAACGTATTATACGGATATACGTATATTGTTTAAAAGTATAGCTGCTATACGTATCCTATCGTGAGCACTACATTATTTTCAGAACAAAAAAACAAAATTTATTTCTTACATTATTTAAACCCTAGAAGGGACAGATATTTCATTCAATTACTTCTACATTTAATATTAAATTTTTGTAATGAATAAGTTATACCAATTGAACATTAAAAAATAAAAATAAAATTCAAACAATATGATCTTTTAAACATCCCAAAAGCTTAGATTTCATACAAGTGAAATCGAAAAAAATCTTGTACTTTTCTAAGTTTTGTATTTTACATGTATGCAAAATGCATGTATGTCATTTTATGTATAACCAACATAAACACATAATATAACATAATACAATGAAATATGTTTAACACAAAACTCAGGAGACCAAAGTTTTTTTTCTTTTGTGTGTGTGTTAAACGATTTAAAAAAAAAAGAACAAACCTTTACCAATATTTCGACGTCGCCAATTTTTTTTGGATTTCCTGTTAAACTACAAGTGGGTTGCATCTATTAAAATAATAATAAAAAAAAAACCCAGTGGAATTTTTTTTTTTAAATAGATGTCTTTTTCAGCACCATATTGTCCACAAATTGTTCAAGATCATCCATTATTTTATTTATCTCTCCATTTGATTGCACATCTGAAAAACTGCCCATGCTTTTAATAATTTTCTGCATTTCTAAAGTAGAGGAGAAAGGAACTGCAATGTTAATTTTGTTGTGAGATTCATCATCAGAATCTAGATTTTGCACAGTTAATTGATTTTTGTTTCATGTTAAAAAAAATAAAAAATTGCATCGTATGCTGTCCAGACTGTTATATCATTTTGTGTTAACCGATTGTTCATGTTAAGCATTTTTCGTGTTAAACATATTTCACTATATATAAATATTTGCAACTTAAAAATGGCAAGATTAAAGATTTATCTTGATTTCATATGAACGGAATACAAGTTTTTAAGATGTTTAAAGTACAATAATTTGAATTTTATTTTTATTTTTTAATGTTCAATTGTATAATTTATTTGTTACAAAAATTTAATATTAAATGTAGAACTAATTGAATGAAATATCTTAATATGTCCTTATTTGGCTTAAATAATGTAAGAAATAAATTTCGTTTCTTTAATTTGTTCTGAAAATTAGGGTTTTGTTTAATTTATTATGATTATTGTAAAATAGCTATTTATTCTAAGATACTAATTTAAGATAATTGAAAAAATACTGCTCAAAACAAATTAATAAAAATATTTGAAATTTTCAATTATTTATGAAAATATCTGAAATACAAACCTGTGTTTCAGTAAGACTGTCTGCCTTTGTAGGGACTTTATTTTTATTTTCAGATCTACGTGATACCTTGCCTTTAGCTGCCATAGATTCCAATTTGGATATAGCATCATTTGTCATATTATCCTTTTCAGATTCATCTTCTTTTTGACGTTTTTGCTTGGATGGCAGTCGTTGTGGGGCATTAGACAAAATAGCGACACCTATATAAATAAATTGTAAAAAAATTACTAAAAACAATTAATCAGAAAAAAAACTAAACTATAGACAACAGGTTGTCAACTAAACATTGCTAAAAAAATTGAGTCATTTTATTTTACAAAAATAACATAGAAAATAATAAACACACCAATATGATGAACATGAGAATTAAAAGTTTATCTTGAAATATTTTTTTTTCAAGTTGATCGGCATCTTTATTGATCATCAAATATTCTCTTATGCTATTGTCCAACTACAGCATGAAAGTTTCAGAAGTAATCTGTCAAATTCATGCAATATGAAAACCTTTGAGAGAGACCAAACTCCCGTATTATTTATTTAACTTATTAACATTTACTTAAATTTCAAAATCCTCCAGATGCAATAATCTAAAGATCTGGTGAAGAAAAGGATCAATCTTTTTGCATGATAAACTATGGACAATTGATATAAAATAAAGCTTGTGTCCCCCCCCCCCCACACACACACACACACACAAAAAGAAAAAGCAAATGAGCCATTTATTTAAACTATATTTTATCGAAAAAGAATTCAATTTTTTATTTATTATAACTGGTACTGAATGTAATTAAAGAATTCAATTTTTTATTTATTATAACTGGTACTGAATGTAATTGGAAAACTTGATTCACAAATACTACAAGTTAATATAAATGTTAAAAGCAGAGTCTATCTGGCTGTACATTAAAATCAGAGCTTCTATTTGAGCGCACATCATCATCATCATCAAGGTAGAATAGTAGAAGGAAAACAGAGAAGATAGGGTTTCCCCAACAGAATTTAGCCCCAAAAGTAATGCTCAATTTGTGGCACTAGTGCTCCCATTCTGTGGATCACATGGCCTGTTATCTCTTAGTTTTGGATCATTTCAAAGTTTCAATTTCAAAACGGGATGTAGAAGATGTCACAATTGCCATTCTTTGTTTGTAAACCGCCAGAAACAACAGCCATACTAGGAAGGGCTTTAGGGTTAAAAGTGGAAGCATAGTCTTTGTTCTCCTTCTATTATTCTATCTTTATGGCACATATTTAAATCATAGTTAAAATTATTCATTAAAAATAAACATTATAAAATTTAAATCACATCAATGTAACTTTAACTTATTTTATTAAATCAAATACATAAGAAAGTGAAAAGAACTCGGAAAAGACAACAAAATGAAATGAAGCAAAGCCATAATTAAACTTATCTTAAAGGTATGAAGCAAAACAGATTTCTGTTATATTATCGAACATCTTTTATATTTCTGATAAATGGAACTAGACAAATTCATTTTGGAGCTATTCAGAATATAATGATAAAGCCTTTCAAAATGGTTACAGGCAGTCACAGACAATATACCCCCCAACTGATATAGTCTCAGTTTAAATAAAACATTTATTTCAAATGTCATCGATTATTGTTAAAAAAAATTGCATAAGTTCTCTGGCAATAACTAACTTAAGATCATCTTAGCAAGGCTTTACGCAAAGTAACATGCAAGATTGATTTTTACTCATATGTGCTACTCAAATCTATGATGACATGACTTCTTTGGAGCAGAAATGAAAACCTGAATCAATTAGCACTACAAAAAATATCAAAGATAAAATAAAATGAGAAAGTCATTAAGGAAATAGAAAGAATATATATTATCATGTGATATCATCAAATTTTGTAGTGAAGGAAAAGATGTAATCAGATGACAGGAAAACGAGGATGCTCATTATGATTATTAAGACAAAGTTGATATTTTTAATAGCGTAAAAAACTAGAATGTCTTCTGAGTTCTCCAAAGTAACAAAGTTTTAAAATAAGGGAAAAAAGAAGGGGCTTTACTGGTAAAAGACAATTTAAAGAAAAATTGACCTAAAAAGATATTTAGAAAAAAAAAAAAAAAAAAAAAAAAAAAAAAAAAAAAAATGGTCAAAATAACAAACATTTTAGAAAAATAAAAATACTTGCATGAATTCTGAAATAAGGGAAGAGTGATTAAACTCTTATCACCTCCCCCAACCTCCCTCCCCAAATTCCCACATTTCAGTTAGTAATGATTTTGTTCCATTTATGATATTCTTTTGTTATTTTTGTCTTGATTCATCATTATGGATGATTTCACTGGCTCGAAGTTTGATGTCATTATTTAAAACATATGAAACATTCAGATTTATTTTTTAAACAAAAAGTGAGTTTTTAGAAATTAATATTTTTTTTTTTTTTTAAATAACAATAAAATTCAAGGTATTTAGATATTTCTTAATGGTTTTGAGAGTTGGGAGAGACTGCTTCCAAATTTGACATCCTCCTCAAAAAAACTAAGCAGAGTTGGCATATAGGCCTTATTTAGATCAGCCTGATCATGTTGTAAATCAAAACATGAAACAGGAAATAATGTTTTCTAAGATAGCTGTCAGTATAATAAATGAATAAAAAAAAGGGTATTTTTGACTTTTATGTCGTTACTTTTGTCATTATTAATTACATTTAACTCAAAGGAACATTTATTTGTAATAGAAAATCGCAATTCCAAAAAAACAGTCCTCACCAACATGAGCATGTTTTAGAGCACCAACATCATTAGTTCCATCACCACACATTAATGTCACATATCCTAAACTCTTTAATTCGGTGATAACAGATTCCTATGGAAAATAATCCAACAATTAATAACTAATCTAAAAAATTACATAAATAATTAAAAGTATTACATTTAATTCAATAAGATTCAGGGATATTCGAAAGTAAACAAGTATACTTCCAAAATTATTTTCTTTTGCTAAGGGGGAAAAAAAAATACATAAGAAAATTAAATAATAATGGTAACTGAACAAATGGTTAAACACAAGTTTTATTTAATTGAAATAGAAATCTCATTCACAGAATGTAAAATTTCAGTAATTGGAATGCAAATTAGAAATGCTGACCCCCATTCAGAGCAACCCCAACTAGTTGGAATGCCAAACCTAAAACTTTTTCTTTTGCATACTTTTAATCTTTCAGTGTAATTACTTCAATATTACACCAACTTTGATTTTCATCGAAAATTTCTTCTTCCTGTCACTAATCGAAGAAAAACAGATTACTTTTAATCATACTTAATAAAATAAGTATTTTTCGTTATTATGTTTAACATCAGTTGCTTGAGAATTGCTGGGTTAGTTGGATGCAAATTGCCTGTCACTGCATAAACAGCTAGTGTACAATTATAACTATGAAAAATCGAGACAAATAGCTATTACAGCATCCCCTTCAGGCAGATTGTTCCAAAATTCATGTGAGACCGGCTGGCCATAGTAAAAAAACACATAAAATTTAATTCAATTTTAAGACTAACTTCACAGACTGTTTAATGATACAATAATGAAAGTTATACAAAAGTTGCTATCACAGTGCTCACTTCCAGTAAAATATTTCCTAATTCAAGGAGGATCTGATGGCCATAGCTGAAAATATACACAAAAAATTTGGTTCCATTCTATGCAAAACTTCATACACTCTATGATGATACAAAGCAAACATACATACACACAGATGGACAGACAGATATGTTGTATAAACTTGTTTTTCGGGATATCTGTACTCTAAAACATAAATCCGTAAAAAACTGGAAGTAAAAAATAATTCCTGATTATAATACTTTCTTCATCAGAGAACAGCATTTTTCAAAAGATTGTCAATAGAAAAGTGAAATTTGGTTAGTTCCAATGAATTCTTTCATTAAAGCAAAGCTTATGTAATCTTCCTAAAGTTGGATTTAAGGTAAGTGAATATTTTAGAGTTGCATTATAGACAGGAACACTTAAATGATTTGAGAATTTTGAGACATTAAGTTTAACACTGGAACTACCCCAGGAAAATGTACATAATTTTCTTAGGCTTGGACTAAAAAACGGACAGTAAAAGGCAGCAACTGCATTCGGCCTCATGGGAAGATTAAAAATAGGGGGTCAGTATTTGGATACTAAATCGGTAATTTATGATGATGCTCCATTAAATTTATTTAAAACATTTTGAAAATAAACAATAAATACTTTAATAATAAGGCAAAATGTTACCTTGCATTTTTTAAAAAACATAAAAAAATTGCAACTATAAATCTCTTTCCATGAAAGTGCAGCAGGAAATATCTAATAGATAAATGCATGATTCAGCAATTAAATGCCATTTAATAATAAGCAATCAAGAAAATTATAAACTTTTTCTATATCATATAAAAACAAAACAAAAAAAAAATTATAGAAACTACAGAACTAAGTATACATCACTAAAAAAAGAAAAGTGCAATTTAAAATAAAACAAAGATATTACCTTTTGTTTTGGTGCAACTCTAGCATATATGCGAATATGAGGCAAAAGATTTCTCAAAAATTCTGGATTCTTAGTACCTAAATAAGTCATACCCTGAAAAATGATGAAAATTTATGCCATAATGAGTAAATGACATATAATTATGCAGTTAATCTTCATTTACATACATTAATGCAAAAAAGATTATTAAGATAGTAGGGTAGATTATTTCTGATAAATAATCAAAAACCAACAACTTACTTCACCAGTAAGGCATAAATCATATTCTTTATACAACTTTGCAGCACTTTTGCTTGGAATGTCTGGTAAGAATACAGTTTCATCAATAGATATCCAGCTCCACTGTTCCTCTAAAAAGAGATGCAAATAAAACCTCTAAGAAAGAAAAATAATGAGGAAAAATCAATCAGCCCAAATGAATTTAAAATTTCATCAAATGTTAATAAAAGTCTTGTTATTCTATTAATTTTTATTAGTTTCAATTCTCCAAATGTGGTTTCAATTCTCCTGTTCTCAAAATTTCTAGTGCATGAGATGCCATTCAAATACAAAGTTAACATTTTGATTCTTACTACTATATGTCGATTGTTAAAAAGCAGAAAAATATTGCCACATACATAGAGGGATAACTTTTTAAGGAACCGCTTCGCTAATTTTTCCTGGTCCCAAAATCCCATGTTAATCTTAGGGAAAATTTAAATAAGTAATTACTCATTGCCTAAAGTAATGGTAAAAATACAGTTTCAGCCATCAGAAAGTAGAAATTAGAAATTTGATGAAAATTTTCCATAAGTAGAAATTTCAAGTGTTACAGAATTTTTTAAAATACAGTAGAGTCTCTCTATAATGAAACTCCATACATCGAATTTCTCTGTATAACCAATTTTTAGTAGGAACGGAACCCTTTTCTTATGATTACATTAAAAACAATCTCTATATAGCGAAATATCTATCTCCATATAACAAATTTTTTCATAAAAAGTTCTTTATTTATTCAGTTTTAAAAAAAACCTTTGAAATTACATAAAATTGATTTTCCATCACTTATTTCTGATTTATCGTTCTGTGTTGAGTTTATTATATCTCTTCTCTACCTTGAATCTCTTTGTTCTTTAAGTCCAACAAATTCAGCTCCCCCCCCCCCCCCCTCCCATGGACCTTCCAACATTCTTCTCGATGAGATGATTGTGAGACTGACACTGAGCATGACATCGAAAACTACAACAAGAGTAACATCACGCAGTGAAATGTTGAGTCCTTTTGATGTTATAAGGAGAGGACTTCAAATGGAAGAAAATGTTCCCAATACAATTTTCAGTATTAGTTTAAATGTGAACATTTTTACTAGAGTATAACAGTTTTGAAATTAAAACAACAAAAATTTATGAATTTCTTCGTCAAATATTAATGAAATTTTTTTCTTATGTAATTTTATTATACTTTCAAATAAATGTCAGTTCTCTTTTTTACAACTGTTTAAATAATTAAGAAATACAATATATTTAGGTTAATATTTATAGTTAAAAATTTGAAATTCTTAATAAACACCTCAAAAAATGTTTTTATTCAAAATTTACACCAATAAAAATAATTTTTACGTCATTCTCTATATAACGAATTTTTCTACATAACGAATTTTTTCCTGGAACAATGGATTTTGCTATATAGACACTCGACTGTATTTTAAACTGGAAAAAACATTTTGCTAAAATATAATAACTGAGCGATTCTCCATCAACCTTCAATGCACAGTTCAACTTATAGATGAGAAAACTTAGGTTGGCAAATTTATCTGCCAGTTAATATTTGTAATTCATCTATAACTTCAGAGATTATCTAACCTTGGGATGCTGAATATGAACAGTAGTTAGCTGATTGGCCAAAAGAATCGCATGAATATCGCCTTTATGAGTTTTGGCAAACAAAAGGCAGTGTTTGAAATGTATACTTATGTTTAATTTTTAAATAAAAATTCTTTATAGATAAATTTGGAATTACCATTTAACTTTGATTTGATAGTGTTTTGTTTGTTTAGAAAACAAAATTTTGCATAGTAGTAAAATTCTTTAAAAACAGTTACTTGATTCAAAAAACAAAATTTTTTTTTTCTTTATATAACTTTAATAGGCAATTATCTTATTAAATTAGTAGTATAAAGTAAAATAAAAGTAAATAATGCAATAAACTTATTTATATATTTTTTACAACAAACATTATACATGAAGGCATTTTCATATATTTATTTCTAATGTGAACATTTTTAATTTAAGAAATGTAATTTATTACAGATTCAATTAAAATATCTTGGATAAAATAATATACCAATAAAAAAGGGGAAAGACATGAGGTGGTAAATAAAAAAACATGTGTAGTCTTCTATGTTATTCTCAAAGATTTTTTTAAGAAATCTTGCTAAATAATTTCAGAAGAAAACTGAAAATATTCTTCATGTTGTGTGAAAAAAAACTTCAAAACAAGTTGAAAGTAGATTCTGCCATTGCAGAATTCAGTTTCGCCTCCGATTAGAAGAAAAAAAAAAAAAAAAAAAAAAAAAAATCGATAGAGGTCTTTTAGAAGGCGACCCCGTTTAGAATGCAATGAACTAACTTCATTTTTCTTGTGTTTATCAATATAATAGAAAACAGAAGGGTATGAAACACCCAATTGATTAGCAATTTCTCTCTGAGACATTGGAATTGCGGAATAATAAAGAGATACAATTTGATGTGCTACTTCTTCATTGACTAGATTCATCAAAAACGGATTTTTTCTTTAGTTTAAACGCTTTTTTATAGACTCTGAGAAAAAGGAAAAGCATTTTAACAATAAAACGAGTGGAATCCTGTCGAATTCGATGAATGTAATGTTTAAAAGACCCAATCGATTCGGTTTAAAAAAAAAAGCAAAGTAATTACATTATTGAATAAATATATAATAAATATATTTCTGAACTTAATGTCAAATTTGCCAGTTACAATTTTGCATGCAAATATTTGCACATCTTCAGTTAAAATTTTAATCTGAGTGCCGGCGAAATCCAGAAATTATTTTATATGCACTCACAAAAAAACAGTTTTATTAAAAAACTAATTTCATTTTTACTATGACATTAATGACTAATTACTATGACTTCACTAACTGAAGTCATCTAAAAGTAAAATCTCAATCTCAGTGTCCATAATGAAAAGAAATAATGAAATGTAATATCATTATAAGTAAAAATGCGATGTTTTAAATAGTGACGTCATTTTCTCTTCAAATGTTTTTTAAAAGTTATTGTTATTAGTAATATGAAAAAGGCATCCGTAATAATATTGTAATTCCCATTTATCTGGTTGCTGAATGACATCATTTTCCTCATTTGAAAATTTTCTTATTTTGCTTTAGACATTAATTTTTATCATAAATTATTTTCTGTTATTTTATTTACATTATTAATATTATTTTTCAATAAATATATTTTTTTTTACATCAATTAGTGCATAATTATACGCAATCATTTTATTGTGGTTAAATTTTATGAAAACTATTAACTTTTTTCTTTTAAATGCGAGGACATGTTCACTGATGAAATTAAGCTTCTGACTGGTGGAAAGTGATAATGGAAAACTAATTTTTATTATCGAGAGAAAAGCTAAACTGAGTTGCCACCATTTTGAAGAAATATCGTAAAAAGCATTTAAAATTAAAAATAAAATATAAAAATGGAAATAAATTAAAAAATAGCTAAAATGGGCACAACTACAAATAAATATCTTTCATTTAAAAAAATAACTATCAAAATCGGTTGAGTAGAAAATTCAGGGCTGATGACTAAAAAAACAGCCAGGTCTTTTAAATATATAGATTGCATGAATGTCTTGTTTTAACAGCCAGATTATGAAAAAGTGGGCCACAATTGTTGACACGACACTTTTTAGCTTGTCTGAAAGAAATAGCATCGGAGGCTAAAAATACCTCTATACAACAAAAATAATTATTTCAAACATACTAGTATATAATAATAATATGTATATTATTTATCTATTATGAACAATTAACCATGTATACAATACTCAAAAGAAAATATATGCTTTAAACAAATATGAACAGATGCCTGAAGGAACTGAAATTGAATAAAAACTTGTTTTCCTTTTTATTATTATTATTATTATTTTTAAGGGGATAAAAAGAGAGAAACACTCAGTAAATCAGTAAATTTGAAAGCTTCCATTTCATCAAAAGAACGTTACATTTTATTTTGCGTTCATAGAGCTAAAATATTTAAAACAAAGCAAAAAAAATTAAGTGACACATTTTTTTATAATAACTTTTATAATTAAGGTTTCAGTTAATCAATAAATCACAAACAGCTTTGTCTTAAAAAAAAAAAAAAGAGCTTCAAAGCAAGCTTATTTTTTTTAATTGCACATGTCCCCTTCAATAACCAACCCTTTGAAGTTTGGTTAGGTTTCTCAATTTTGTTTTTACCTCTGATTTTGGCGGGCAGGGTAAATGGTAAATTTGATTTCACATATCAAAGAATTGTAGTTAACTACATTCATACTGATAATGCCTACATTTATAAATTTTTTTGTTTCTATACCAATTCAAGGCATTACTTTATATCATAAAAAAATATTTATTGTTATACATCGTATATACTCATGTATAAGTTGACCCCCTGAGTTATGTTTTAAAAAATAAGAAAAAATTCAAAACCCGCATATAAGTCGACCCCCTCCAAAAGGGAGGACCAATTGACTTCCCCCCCCCCCCTTCCGAAAAGGAACAATCCTTTGGACTCGTTTCGAAATGAAATGACTCCAAAAAGGACTGATTCACCGGACTCATTCCGAAAAATTAAACAACTCTGCCGAGGAACGATTCCTCGAAATCGTCCGAAAAATTATGCTTAATGTCATAAATCAGAATAGGAGAATGACGAAGAAAAATCAGATTCATTCCGTTTTTTCTTGGAATCGTTCCTTTTTTTCTCAACTTCGCTCCATTTTCTCGGTTTTTGTTCCTTTTTTTCTTGCACTCTTTCCTTTCTTTCTCAACTTTGCTCCATTTTCTCGGTTTTGTTCCTTTTTTTCTTGGACTTGTTCCTTATTTTGGAACGATTTCGAATGACTCGTTCTTTCCGGTGAATGATTCCTTAAAATGGACGATTTTGCCAATCTCTATTTTTTAGTATATAAATGTGTTTTTGACATAAATCACACACTTTTTTTTGTTCTTTTCAATAGGGTAGGGTAGGTTATTTCTTTTTGAAAAATAAACTAAAATTTATCTTAATTTTAGAATCGTCGAGATTGGAAGGGTTCCGAATTTTTGATTTTGTACTCTACAAACAATGGGGTGCTGCAGCACCGATTCGCTAGCAAACTATTTTCCGATATTTTATTTATAGATTTTTTTTTTTAAGGTCTCATGTATAAGTCGACCCCCCCCCCCCCCCCACACACACACACTTTGAAGTTTTTTTTTTTGCCGAAAATTTCTAGACTTATACGCGAGTAAATACAGTATATATCATCATTATCATAAATACTAGTATATAACCCCTGTCAAAAATGACAGGATTTTAACTAAACATTCAATTTTCGATATAGTTCAACAAATTTAAATGGACAAAACATTAAAAAAAAAAAAAACATGTACAAAAGTTTTTTTGAAATGTGTTATCAATGAATTTCTAACACATCACATTATTAATCATAATGTTACATAAGCAAAATCAAAATGAGTTTCACAAATAGTTTAACGATTACACTAACGATTAAAATTATGTTATTTTAAGTAATTGTTTAGGTTAATAGTACAATGGTAGGGATGAACCTGTGATCCACGATGGGTTATGTAAGTATGTGGTCTGCAAATTTCTTAAATTTATAATTTTAAAAAATTGCAGATTTTTTCATGGCAGAAAAAAAAATCATGAATTTCGACATTTTCTCTCATGGCAAAATTGCAAGTTTTATCGAGCCAGTTAAAAATTATGAATTTTGTTATATAGGTAACCAATACCATAGCTATTTATATAGGAAATTCTTAAGTTGAGAATTTTGTCAGTCACTGTTTTAAAAATATTTTAAATATCATCGATCATGCTCACAGAGGACATGAATTTTGTCAATTGCATACAGATAAAAAATGTGAATTTTACTTATCATGCACAGAGAAAATATGATTTTCGTAGATCAAGAACATGAAATTCGTGAGATTTGTTGACTGCCTGTAGAAAAAATCCAAATGTTGTCGACTGAGTGTCAAAAAGTCTTGGAAAACTACCCTCCTTTTGAAATCATGTTTGTTATTTGAAAAAAAAAAAAAAAAAATACAGTAAGGGCCATTATGTACATAAGTTGATGAAAAAGAGCCGCTGGATATATTAATTAATTAAAAAGGGCTGCCAAACTTGTGGTAAGTCAACACTTACTACTATATAAGTTAGTTTTTTATGATGAAGTTTTGCAGTGATATTTATAAATTAAAGAGTTAGCCAAAAAATTTGACAGCAAATTCATGCTTATGAATTGTTTATAGCTTTTCCATGAATAAATCAAAATTATTGTAAATTTGCATATTGGCAAGCATCTATTTAATAGTTAATAGTAGAAAACAAATTTTAATGTATCTTGAGTAACAAAGCATTCCAGTAATAAAATAAAACTTTGATTAAAAAAAGGAAAAAAAAAAAGATAACACATCAAAAATTACAGAACTTTAGGTGCAATTAAAGAACGTATTCCATTTGTAATACAATTACAACAAATATTTTCTAGAAAAGAATCTCTAGAAACATTATATTTTTTTTTTGTAAACACACTACTATCTGATAAGTTTACATTTAACATAATACTGGCTATGAAAAAAAAATTACCCTTTAGTATAAAGTTCAGCATTAATATTAAACAAAATCAAAATATTAACACATCAAATACAACAGAAAATTGCACGCAGCTTTACCATAAATAATAACAAATATACTATAAACTTGATTAATGCAAGTATCTATTTCTCATAAAATATCTTTTCCATAAATAAAGACAAAAATATTTTTTATTTGAATATTGGCAAGTATATATTTTTAAATTAATAGAAGAATATAAATTTTAACATTTCTTGAATGGCAAAGTGTTGCAACAATTAAATAATACTATATATATATAAATTAGAAAAAAAGAAAAAGAAAGATAGCTTATCAAAAATAACAGAAATTTAGGTGCAATTAAAACACTTATTCCATTACTAATACAATAGATGCAAAACTTTTTTAGAAAAGAATCTCTAGAAAAATGATACTTTTTTGTAAACACTTTATTATCAGTGTTTTCATTTAACATGATATAGGTTAGGAAAAAGAAAAATTATCTTTTAGTGTAAAGTTCAGCAGAAACTTTAAACAAAAATTAAAATGTTAGTACATCAAATATGACAAAAAATTGTATGCACCTTTACCTCAAATAATAACAAATATATTGTAAACTTGACTATTGCAAGTATCTGTTTCTCATACAATAGTAGAAAAGAGTTCAATTTAAATGTTTTTTGAATAGCAAAGTTTTCATAATGACGAAATATTAAACAAATAGCAGAACCTTTCAAAAGCCACAAAAATTTAGATGCAATAAAAACACTTTTTTCATTAATAATAGAATACTCAGGGATCTATCCAGGGGAAAAACTGAGTCCGTTAACGGACTCTTCACAAAAATAAATTTTATGAAAACGGACTCTTCACAAAAATAAATTTTACGAAAACGGACTCTTCACAAAAATAAATTTTATAAAAACGGATTCTTCACAAAAAATGAAAACAAAAATGTGTGAATAACATGTCTGTGGTAAGTGTAAAATTCAACGAAAATCTAGCTTTTTTTTGTCGATTTTATCGTCCATCTGAACGTAAACACACTTTTCCGCTCTTTCTCCAACAGCGTTGATTGGCTAACATATGACGTCATAAAAAAGCAGGTGCGTTCAGGGAGTAAGAAATAAACCTCTTTTTCTCCGTAGATCGTATTTTACGCTGGATAGGTTGTTTCTTTCGCTTGCTAGTTTGGAAACATGGGAAGAATCTGCTTTGCTTTGATTTTTGTTGCAATTCATACAAATTATTGGCATATGTATTTTTCTTAGAAAAGAATCTCTGGAAAAACTATTTTTTTAATAATGCGATCAAAGAGTCATTCATTTGTTTCAAGATTTGGAAAATCTGAATGGCAACAGAGTTCGTTTGTTTATATCGTAATCTGATGTTTCCAACAATTACTTATTTTTAATTTGGAGCCTAATACATTATAATTGGATATGATATACATGTTTTATAGAAAAATATGCTGTTTAAACGTTATTTTAAGTAAAAGAAATTATCTTTTAGCTGTCATATGTCTGCATTTGTTTTCCATTAAGCCTAACGTGGCGTATTGCTAGGGTCCATTCAAAGATAGGAGTGGCGAATCCTGGAACTGTTCCACACAAATCTAAAGAACGCATTTTATTATAAGTAGATAGAGATGCAGTATTAAAACAAACAAACTATACGCAGCGTTCTAAATCCTTGGTGGTCCGCTGGTCCGAGACCACCGATAATTCAATTGGACCACTAATTTGAAAAACTTAGTGGTCCGCAGGACCAGTGCCTTTTTTCAGGCCCTTAGAAAACCAAAACCGATTGCACATGATTTTTTTTTATTATCAGCGATGCCGCAAACGCGCCATAGCACGTAAATTACACAAAAAATCGGCCATGGGACGCAAAAAAAATCGCTCTTACGCGTCCAACGGGTCGCGTAATTTCGTTAAAAGATCGCGAAAAAACGGCAAATTTCGTTAAAAAATCATGAAATAACGACTAATTTTCGGCAAATTTTGTCAAACAATTCTCGAAAAAATGGCTAATTTCATTCCAAAACCCGAAACAGAAGGCAGATTTCTTCTAAAGATAAAAAACGACAAATTTCGCCCAAAAAAAATCGCGAAAAATGGCAGATTTTTTCAAAAAATTGCGGAAAAATGGCAGATTTCTTCAAAAAATTACGAAAAAAAAGGCAGATTTCTTCAAAAAATTACGAAAAAAAGGCAGATTTTTCAAAAATATTGCAAAACAATGGCAGATCTCTTCAAAAAAGTGCAAAAAAAAAAACAACAAATTTTGTCCGAAAATCACGAAAAAATGGCAAAATTTGTCAAAAAAAATTGTGAAAAACGAAAAATTCTTCGAAAGATTGTGAAAAAAAAGACAAATTTTGTTTAAAAAGTGCTAAATAACGACTAATTTACGGTAAATATTGTCAAAAAATTCGCGAAAAAATGGCTAATTTCATCCTAAAACCCGAAAAAACGGCAGATTTCTTCAAAAGATCGCGAAAAACGGCATATTTCGTCAATAAATCCAGAAAAAACAAAAGATTTCGTCAAAATAATGCAAAAAAACGGAAATTTCAACAACAAAAAAAAAAAAAAACACAAAAAACACAAAAAATATATATGAATGCCGGGAGAGAATTTTTCTGTTTTAAAACCTAATTTTCCAACTTCAAAATTGTTGTTGCTGCTCCAAAAACTGATTTTCCTGCTTCCCAATCGGTTTTTTATTGCTCCAAATCTTTCTGAGTGAATGTGACTCCTGAAAGCACCATTTCATTAAGCAAAGTACCCATTTTACTCAACAAAAATATCCCTTTTTTCAGCAAAAAAGTCTTTTTCAATAAACCTGTTGTGCCCCATTTTAAAAGAAATGCAAACAATAGTGATACTTGTTATCTTCAACACTTAAATAAGCATTATTTTATAATTAAATTTGTATCTTGCACATTTATTCTTTAAAAAGTACAGAAAATTTCTCTTAAATTAATATTGGTTTTAATTATTTATTATTATTAAAACAATTATTGCATTTTCTTTTTCTTGTGCAAATGAACAAGTTCAATTTTTGCATCGAAAAATATGACTTATTATTAGTGGGGACCCGCATTTGTAGAAAAGGGACCCAGTATTTTAGAAGTCCTGGGTCCCGGGGACCCAGTATTTTTCAAGTCCAACTGCATCAATGACACTAGCTACAATTCCACCACTCTGGCTAGAATCTGGAGAAAAATCGAAAAAAAAAATTGCATTAAACCCTACAGTCAGTTGAAATAAGTAATGGCAAATAAAATATCTAATAAATAATTTGATAATTTTTTTTTACGTACTGTTTATTTATATTTTAGCAAATTTTATTTTACATTTTATTATGCTGAAAATTTTGGATAAATGCAAAGTAAGATTGATTTATTTTCCAGAGAGTGTGTGTGGGGGGGGGAGACCACTCTAAGTGTTAAAATTATTTAATAGAGTTTTATGTAACGGACCAGTGCTGATGTCTGCAGACCAGTAAATTCTCATGCTTGCTGGTCCTTGGGACCAGTGACTTTTTTTTAGGAATTCTAACGCTGCTATACGCAACATTTAAAAAATCAATCCCAATAATGTTTTCATTCCAGCCAGAACGTCTTCAGTTGATAGACGGAATCTTCCTTGTCCTCCTTTGATAAAAAATAAACATCTGGTATCCAAACAGGGACAAATGAAAAACGATGATAAATTATTGAACAGTTTTATAATATATGTTATCTTCTTTAGGAAAAGGAAAATATCTTCGTTGCAATAGCACCGAGTCATGTTTAAGAAATAAAATATCACACAGCATTTTGCAGAAACTGTGCTTATAAATAAAATATAAATTTTTAATAATAAGATTAATGCAACAAAATCAAAACCAAAGAAAAAAGTTTAAACAGATTTTTTTTTTTTTTTTTTTTTGCCTCAGAAAATTGCACAACCCTATGTAATTATTATTATTATTGCCCTGGCTAAAAAAATTTATGTTTAAGGTAGGTTTTATTTATATGTAGGTGCTGTATTATTAGATTTTACTCTGTTTATTTAACTATTAAGAACATCTGTTAAAAATAATAGTACAAAAATATACAAACAAAATAGTTAACGCCACTTTCATATTGCAGAATTTTACTCCAAAAGAAGAAGTAAAAAATCCAAAGAAATACATGTGGAAATGTAAGAAAGAAAGAAAGAAATAAAAGTCGAAAAAGTAATAAAAATTAGAAAAGTAAAGAAATTAATATTAGTTAAAATTTAATTAGATATTAGACAATTAGGATAGAATAAAAAACATTTTTATTATATATGTATTATGAATATGATGCATATGGAATAAATATCTTATACAGAAGAATTACACAAAGAATATATCATAAATATAAAAGAAATACATATATTCATATTCATATGTAATTACATGAAGAATCTAAAAGGAAATATTATTATGTTAATAGTCTTGTTAAAAGATCAGTAAATTGTCAATATAGTTAAAATCACACAAAATTAATCTTTACAGATCACTAAATGGTATGACTATACTGATTTTTAGAAAAGCCCCTGTAGCCCTCCTCTTGTATATTTTAAATAAAAATAATTATAAGATAATGAGCTGATAATATACATATAAAATATTACAGCAAAAATATGAATATCAATACCTGATTTAGAATCTGGAGGTGTTAAAATTAATGTTTTCTTATGATTGGTGAAATTTAATTCTCTTGCAACATGACAGGCTGTTAAAGGTGCATCTCCAGTTATCATTACTACCTATGAATGAAGGAAAATGTATGAATAATTAATACTGGAGTAAATAACGATGAGAAACAAAGCAGTTAAAAATACGCTTCTAAAAAAAAAAAACTATCACAAATTAAAGTGTATGTATATATTAAATTTAAAGAAATTACATAAATTCTTTTTTGCTATCACTTTAGGTAATACTTACTTAGTAAATCTTTAGTTTAAAATATTTCTAAAATCAGTTACAAAAATAAAAATGTTTATATGTAGCAGTTTTTAAGGTGTAATGCATAAGAAAATATAAATTAAAATTTGATTATTTAAGATTTTTCACAATTTTATTTTATATTTAAATCACTTTTAGATGTTGTGAAAATGAAAGAAATGAAATCCATACATACATGATGACTAGCTGCAAGAATTTCTTTAATAACTGCTTTAGAATCAGCTTTCAAAGGACAGGATATTATTACAAAACCCACAAATTCTAAATCTTTTTCAATATCATCACGCGTCAAAGCTCGTACCTAAATATTCAATGAACAGAAATGTAACATTTTACAACAAAAATGTAAATATTCATATGTATATACAGTAGACTCCCTCAAATGCACACAGCTTGGGACCAGAGGTTGTGCAGATTTTAGAATTTTGCGGATTTCTGGTCATTGCTTTGTTTATATTTTTTAAACAGTAATTTGAGTGTGATTAATAGTGCAATCGGAACTATAGTGAAAGCTTACAATATAATAAAATATTAAAATAAGTAATAAACTAGAATAATAAAAATTTAGATAAATTTTAAACTGATTAAAGTACTAATAGCAAAGGTCAAGTTACAAATCAATAGTGTATGATTAAATATTCATTATAAAGATTAAATGTTTTTTTTCCAAAATTATTCAACAAAACTTGGCTTATAAAAGTACATTACTAATTCACATCAAAATCATAAAATAAGGATTTTTTTTTCAAGTTCAGCCAGGCTTAGTAATAAAAAAATCTTGATTAATGCATAAATATATTTGGTAAGAAGCTTGTGATTACAAATGATATAAGCAATATCTTGAATTTTTTCCAAAAAAAATTTATCTTCCTTCATGAAAAAAACATGAATAGAGTATTATTAAGAAAATTACAAAATAAAAAATATATGGAATTAATACAAAACTAAAAAAATCAAATTTTGTCCCAATATCAGAATTGAAAGCTTCATTGTTTACATCCATAAAATATGTGCAGATTTTAGAGAGTTGCGGATTTCTGGTTTGTGGATTTGAGGGAGTCTACTGTATATGTGTGTGTTAACATTTCTATTAAAATTAATAAGAAGCTTATGACAACTTATGACAATCAGCTTCATTGCCATAGAATAGCGGTGCACAACCTTTTCAAGAGAAGGGCCACTTACAAATATGTCTGGGTGATCGAGGGCCACATCAATATTATAGAGAGCAGTGTTGAATTCAGACACTTTTCTCCAGGAGGGACTTCAGTGGCTCCGGGAAGGGGGGGGGGGACTTCATTTAGAATTCCTTAACTTCATTCAGAAGAAAAAAAATTGTTTTAATAAAAGAGCTAAAAAACAAATGTAAGTGGCTGGTGCCGAACAAAAATGTGAGCTTTATGAACGAAGGAGAGAGAAAGAGCTAATAAACAAGATTTTTCTGTGTCTGATCAATAAAATTCCTGAATTTTTCCATGCCTGATCGATCAAATTTGCACTTTCTACAAAACCAATCAACAAAATTCAAGATCTTTCCGCGCCTGATCAACAACATTTGTGATTCTTATGAAGCCAATCAAAAATTCATGATTTTTCCGTGCTTGATCAACAAAATTCGAGATTTTTAGGAAGTCGATGGAGGAACTTTGCGATTTTTATGCACCTGATCAACAAAATTTGCAATTTTTTATTAATCCGATCGAGAAAATTCATGATTTTTATGAATCTGATCGAGAAATTTTATGATTTTTCCACACCTGATCAGCAAAATTCACTAATTTTATGAAGTCAATCGTTGAAATTAGCGATTTTTACAAAGCTGATTGACGAAATTTCTGATTTTTACAAAGCTTATCAACGAAATTTGCAATTTTCACGAAGCTTATTAACGAAATTCGTGATTTTTATAAAGTCGATTGGCAGAATTCATGATTTTTATGAACCTGATCGATGAAATTCACGATTTTTGCAGAGTTGATCGACAAAATTAGCAATTTTTCTTCCTATGATCGAGGAAATTCATAATTTTTCCACACCTGATAGATGAAATTCACGATTTTATTTGAGCCTGATTGACGAAATTTGCAAATTTCTTGCATAAGATCGACAAAATTTGTGAAGTTCCTGTGTCCAATTGACAAAATTTGTGCTTTTTCCGCCTTTAATTGACAAATTATTCATTTTTCCACATCCAATCAATGAAATTTGTGATTTTTAACTAACTTTGATGAAATCTTCATTTTTTTTTCACGGCAAGATGAAATTTGCGAATTCTTTTATCTTTATAAACTTACAAAACTCACGATTGTTTCTCAACCGATCAACGAATTTTTCATTTTTTCTGTGCATCATCGCAAAATTCACGATGTTTCTGAGCTCGATCAAGTAAATTTGCGTTTTTTTCGCCTGGAAAACCGAGAAAATATGCAATTTTCCCACAGTTGATGAATTTAATTTATAATTTTTTCGTGCATCACCAACAAATCTGAGGATTTTTTCTAACCCCATTAACAAAATGTGCGATTTTTCACATCTGACCGACAAAATTTGAGATTTTTCCGTCCCTGATCAACAAAACTTGTGATTTTTCCTTGTCTGATTGGTGAAACTTGCTATTTTTTCCGAGCCTCATGGGCAAAATTAGCGATTTTTCCATATCTGGTCAACGAAATTTGCAATTTCCGAACCTTATTGACAAAATTCATTATTTTTTGCACTTGATCAATGATATTCACGATTTTTTCATCCCCTTTAAACGAAATTTGTGACTTTTAAGTGACTGATGAAATTTTATATTTTCCCGCAGTAAATTGACAAAATTTACGATTTTTTTCTGCAAATTATGCACAAAAATTGCAATTTTTACCAGTTGTAAATTGGAGAAGTTCGTGGGCCACAAGTTGTGCACCCCTACCATAGAAATGTTATGCATAGCCAGGGGCACAAAATTACATCAATTATTCTCTAAAGGCAACTAGAATTTCTGATAAGACAAGGGAATTTTTAGTGTGTCTTAAAAAGGCTGTAGAAAATATAGCCAAAAATATTTATAAATTTTATTCATTAGCCATATTTTGCATTTTTTCCAAATTGTATATCTTTCTTAATTTAATGAATTTTTATAAAAATGTTACTATAAAATTTTATTATATTTATAAATTATTCTAATAGTTGCGTAAATTTTGTCAAATGTATGTCATCTCTTCCTGGATGGTTAAAAGAAACAAAAATCTTTGGCTGACCTAAGATGCTGATTAAAATTAAGTTGATTAAAATCATTGTCTTAAATCAGTATTGAAATCTGATTATTTTAGAACAGGCAGTTTTGCCTTGATTTAGAATTTAATATAAAATTTAAGTAATGTTAAATAATGTTATTTAGATCAAATAATATATGTATAATATATATATATCCCATCAAAAACATAAATGTGAAAGAATGCGAAGTTCGATATACGGTTTCGCTCATAAAAAAAATGAGATCTAACTGGAACCAAGTTCTTTCAAAGCTTTTTAAATCATAGCTCCTGTCATGCGTAATGCTCTTTGATTGCTCAAAATTATTTGCTATGTTATTTGCTATTCAATGGAGCTATTTGGGACGTTCTCTTTTTTCAAATTTCTCTATTTAGTTGATCATAACTTAGTTTATCACGTCCTTAACTTATCAATATCTTAACTTTGATATACTTATTCGAATACTTGATTGACTAGATCTTTGCCAATGACATACTAGACTAAATTGTACTCAGACTCAGAGATAAAAGTTGGTGGCTGAAAACTTGCCAAGTATCTCCATTGAATAGCAAGTAACATAACAAATCATTTTAAGCAATCGAAGAACATTATGCATGACAGGAGCTATGATTTAAGGATTTGTTATGTTACTTGCTATTCAATGGAGCAAGTTTTCAGCCACCAACTGTTATCTTTGAGTCTGAGCACAATTTAGTCTAGTATACCATTAGCAAAGATCTAGTCAATCAAGTATTCAAATAAGTATATCGAAATTAAGATATTGATAAGTTAAGGAAGTGATTAACTTTAAGTTATGGTCAACTAAATAGAGAAAATTGAAAAGAGAGAACTTGTCAAGTTGCTCCATTGAATAGCAAGTAATATAACAAATCATTTTAAGTAATCAAAGAGCATTACGCATGACAGAAACTATGATTTAAAGAGCTTTGAAAGAACTTGGTTTCCAGTTAGATCTCACTTCTATTATGAGCGAAACCGTTAACAAACTTGGCATTCTTTCACATTTATGTTTTTGATGGGATATCATTATTTTTTGTCAAATAAATAGGTTTATGTTTCCTTTTTGAAATAAATAGGCTTAATATTAAATTACCTTTATTTAATATTAATCTTAAAACTTTTCCCTGCATTTAAGCACTATTTTTTTTTTTTTTTTTTTTTTTTTTCACTGTCATTTTCTATATTTTCTTGCACATTTATAACGTTATAGTGCATTGCTCATTCAGTCTTATTACAGGAATGTTTCGGAAAAAATTCCATGCATACTTAAAAATATGAATATTAGAGCTGCTTATATTCTTTTAAATCCCTCTAATAAGGATATTTCTTTTATGCAATTCGGTACTACTTGATTATCCCGTCGATCAAAAAAGTTTGTCACCAACTTGGGTATGTATCACCAAATTGGCGACATAAATTACTTGCTGAAAGTTATGCTAATTTGGTGCTATTTCTGGTATTTCGTCAAATTCCCATAGACTCACATTGTAATCTCATAATTTATCCAATATTTTGTTGGAGTAAGGACTGTTGAGATCATTTTGGCATCATCATTTTTTAAATCAATTCATTAACTTTCCACGATTGTTTAAAAATCCCTATTTAGAAATTTTTTAGAACACTTTACGTGCACTTTAACACCCCTTTAAATTTCGTATATGTTAACAAATATTTGTACATATAATAACCTTATGTATAACGTAAAACATGTAATTAGTGATCATTTATATCTCATTAGTAATTAACATGCCAAATTTTATGTTTCTAGGATCTTCAGTAACGCAGACATCACATTTTTTGAACGTTTTTTGCTCCTGAACACCCTTTGGATTAGCTGCATTGACAAAAGATAAAGCCTGTGTTGGAGCAAGGACTGTCACCATCATTTTGATATCATTAATTTTAAGATCAGTTTGTTATTTGCCGAGATTTTTTTAGGATCGCAATTTAGAACATTTTTAGAACGCTTTTTGTGCATTTTCACCTCTGTTAAATTCCTTATTTTTTAGCAAATGCCCTTAGAGATCATTTATAACCTATAAATAATTAACATGCCAAATTTTATATTTCTAGGTTCTTCAGTAACACAAAAGTCACATTTTTAGAATGTTTTTTGCTCCTGGACCCCCTTTGGCTTAGTGGCATCGACATAAGATGGAACTTATGTTGGAGCAAGGACTGTCCTCATCATTTTGATATCATTACTTTTAAGATAGGCTCGTTACTTAATGAGATTGTTTAAAAATCGCTATTTAGAATGTTTTTAGAATGCTTTTTGCAGATTTTTCTTAAATTTTGTATAGCAAATGACCTTAGTGATCATTTATATCTCATAATCAATTAACATGCCAAATTTACTGTTTCTAGGCCTTCCAGTAACACAGAAATCGCATTTTTAGAACATTTTTTCTCCTGCATCCCTTTTTAGGTTAGTGGCACTGACATAAGATATAGCCTATGTTTGAACCAGGGCGAATACTATTACTTTTGAAATCGGTTCGGTATTTTCAGAGATCCACGCTAGAGATCTACACCAACTTGGCACTATTTCTTATATTTCGCTTAATTCCCATAAACTCCCATTGTAATCCAATAATTTATCTTTTAACCAACCATTAGTGTTTAATGTGGTAATTTCTGATTTTTCTCTATTTATAAATCTAATAACCTACCTCCAGACCAAATTTCAACTTCCTAAGT
Organism: Maratus speculifer; assembly: GCA_964019185.1. Lineage (NCBI taxonomy): Eukaryota > Metazoa > Arthropoda > Arachnida > Araneae > Salticidae > Maratus > Maratus speculifer. The sequence goes on along the minus strand of OZ025300.1, from coordinate 89,901,464 downwards.
CACTTGGAAGTAGTCAAACATTTTGATGAGTGAGTCAGTGGTAAAAATAGTGATTTTCGGGCATCAAATTCTCATGAACGGTAAGAGAATTTTTATTTTTTTTTTAACTTATAGGATTTGATAATTAGAAGATGGTCTTACATGACACAAAAAATTGCAAGTGCTTGGGTCAAATAGAATTTAAGTTATTGGGAAGGGGGGGGGGGTGTCAAAAGTGGTTCGAAATGGTTCGTGTACATGGCCAGTGTTACGCTTTTCTACTTTGTGAACTTAGCTGACATACTGCCGTGTGTCTAGATATTGAGAACACTAATTGAGGAAAACTATATTTTTTGGTCAAAGACATACCACAGATGGCATTTCCAGAACAAAAATGACTCCAAGTTCATTTGGTCATTGTTTGACTATATTACCAAACTGATGAATGTCAGTATTGTAATGTGAAGTGGTTGTGATAAAACAATAATGAGTTTATTCTCATTTTAAACCAAAGGTACGAAGACTATGAGCATTTTTCTATAGTACAATAAAAAAAAAACTGGCACAAAAAATACTATATTAATGCCTTGTTCTGTCAGAATTTTGTCAAATTCACGGAGGATCAGTTTACCATAGCCAAAACATAACAGAAAAAAATTGGTTAAATTTTATGCATAACTTCATACATTTTTCAATGGTAAAATAATGAAAATGGAACAGACTTCGCTATTATAGGGTCCCCTTCTGGTGGAATATTTCCATATTAAAAGAGGACTTGCTGGCCTTATTCAAAAACATACACAAAAAAATTTATTTAATTTATAACTTTAGTTAGTTCAGTTCATAACTTCATACACTTTTCGATGGTACATTAGAGACACAGGGACAGACAAACATTTTATATAAATGTTTTTTGGGATCTTTGATTACTAAAATATGTAAGCCTATGGATAACCAAAAGTTGAAAAATTTTTGTCTACAATATTTTCTTCTATTAAAGATAGAAAAAATTAAAAATATACAGAAAAAAACTTTTTAAAAAAATTATCATGAATATGTATGCATAAAATTGGGAAATTTACTTTTGAATGTAAAAATATTTTATGTTTTGCTAAACTAATTTTTGTAATAACCTTTTATCATAATATTGTTTTAGTTTATTTTTAAGTGTACTATGTGTTACCAAACTACTTCTACCAGCTCAAAATACAACCATACTCCAGATTTTGTCTTCAGTATGACATTTTTTAAACTAGCAGAACAGCCTACTTTATGATTATACCTGAAACAACAGCTGTGAAGTGGGAAATAACCCCCCCCTCCCTTTATTTAATCCCCTTTTTTAGCCGAATTTCTAAAATCACTGAAATAAGTGTTTAACTATTTTTCAGTAGGCTAGTAACGCTGAATTTCATACTCCAACCTAAAACTAATATTGATTATGATAAGATGCCCTAAAACTCCCAATCTAATTCTATTAGGGGATGAATTTTCAAAAATATTTTTTTATTCATTGTTTAGATCATATTAGAAAATTACTTTCTGAACTGATTAGTCAGCCAGTCAGTAGTTCTACCTTTATTATACTAGTAATAAAAAAAAACAATTAAGCAAGATTTTTTTACAAGAATTTGCAATGCTCATAATACACTAATGGGCTGGTTTGTGGAATGGATTTTTATGGTACAAAATCCCTGAAGGGAGATGCTGCAACAAACAAAAACTGAATATATATATAAACTAGCAAAAGCCATGCTTTGTTTGGATTCGCGAAGCATTATTTCATTAGTTATTTATTGGAAAGTAACTATTTTTTATATTATTTGGTACTACTTGATTATCCTGTCGACCAAATACGTACCGCCAAACTAAACGATTAAATGCTAATGATGATGGTAAAAAATATCATAGTCACATAACATTAAACTCGTATCACGTGTTCGTTATGTCATCAAGTTATTTTTATTATGAAGCTTTATTTCTATTCTTAGTAATGTTTCATTAATTTATTTGTTCTTTCGTTATTTAAAATAAAAATTATGTCGATCTGTTTAATTTAGCCAATTGTTTGGCGATTTGTATAATTTGGCGAAATTGATTGACAGGATAATCAAGTAGTACCTTAATTCGAAAAAAAAAATGCGTCAATTTGTGCAGTTGTGCTAATAGTTTGGCTATTTGTATTATTTGACGAAATTGGTCGACGGATAACCAAATAGTACCCGAATTAAAAATCCCTTGATGACATAACAATCACGTGTATTATGTTTAATGTCATGTAATGTGACATTTATGATAATCCATTATTGGCATTTAATCCTGAAATTTGGAATTATATTTTTGGTCGATGGGATAATCAAGTAGTACCCAAAAATGTACTGTGTTATAGTATCTATGGAATGAGGTAATAAAGTACAAAATCCTAAATATCTTGATGAAAATTTATGATTTGCCCACTGTATTCAAGCTGACTACCTTTAATGCGATAAACAGTAATAACTGGACGAACTTGGGCAATTCATTTCTCCTCGACGAATGTTAAGCCCTTTAATATTTAGGGATGTGGACCAGGATCCATATTATTAGATTAAAAAAAAATATTTAGTTCCTTATTTACTATACATTTATGGCAAGTCTTTTGAGATCCGTCAGAGTGAATGCCAAGCCAAGGATGGTGAAAAATTTTACAAAAATATAATTTAAAATTTTTGTGTGCATCTTCGAAATTTAAAGCATTTTTCCGAGCACATGCATTCTCTATCAGAAGAGATACGTCATGTTGTCCTTTTGACACAGATGTCATATACGCACCACATCGGTGCTATTTTTTTCAGACGCCAGTGTCATATATGCACCTGTGTACTTAATTGGCGACAAAGTGTAGTTATTTTGCTTGACATGGTAACCCAGTTGTTGTTTATTTATTAATAAATTGTTTATTTAATTTTATTATTTATTTAATTATATAAATTGTTTTGTTCCACAGGTATTAATTAAACTTTTTAAAATTTATTGTTATTCCCTTTTTAAAATATATGGTACTACTAGGTTATCCCGTAAACCGAAAAATTATCGCCAAACTATAAGATTAAATGCCAATAATGGATGATCGTGATTATCACATTCAATGGCTTTAAATACGATTCACGTGTTTAAAATGTCATTAAGTGATTTTTATTTCGACTTTTTATTAATATTTTTATTAATTATCTACTAATTATTTGTTTTTTCGTTATTTAAAATAAAAATTATGTCAACATGTATAATTTGGCTATTAGTTTGGCGATTTGTGTAATTTGGTGAAATTGGTCGACGGGATAACAGAGTAGTACCAAATACATATATATGGTAACGTATTCGAAAACCAGGTTTTTGCCAAATTGGCGTCGGAAAAATCGCGCCAATATGGTGCATATATGACATCTATGCCGTCATTTTTTACGCTGGTATCTAACCTCTTGCCTTAAAGCTATATCATATTCGCATTCTTTTCATCCAGTAAGTATATGTTTCCTTGGCATTTTTTATAATAAAACTAATACATTCTATAAATTACATTCTGTTTAATAATTCTGTCATAAAATACATTCTGTTTTTAAACGGCAAACTATTTAAAAATAGTACCACATATACCAAAATAATAATATGTATGTTTCTTTTGGTTTAATTTTCGATCTTCGAATTCAAATAACTCTTTATATAATGAATTTAACAATTAATTTTATTTGTTTACAATTTTTTTGTTGCCACTTTATGAAAAAAAATAATAAAATACAATATAATTCTTTTAATATGCGTAAGTGACATCAACTTAAATGATTTTGTTAGAATAAAATAAGTACATTTTATTTATTTAATTAATCATGATTCTATCTATAATTGTTAACTCCATGAATTATTTATTCTTCTGAAAATATGCATGTTCCATTTCTTATTTCTAAAAATGCGTCCGTAATGGAAAAACATGCAAAATAAATTAATTAAAATAATAATTTTTTTAAGTTATTCTGTAAAGAAAATTATATTGTGCAAATCTACAGATCATAATTTATATTTGTGTTTAATTTCAAATCAAAATATTGAATAGTTTTTTTGTAAAGCGTATGACAAAATGTAATTTGAGTGGGCTAGTAGAGGATTCGCTTCGCTCATCCTAATAATGCTAAAAATGTTTAAACATTACTATAAATATTGCCATAAAACAACATTTAAATAACAAATGATACAAAGAAATTGTCCTATACAAAGTTTTCAGTGAAATCTTAATACATTAAAAAATATAAATTATAAAGTGTAAAAACCTCTTGATGGGATAATACTCCCAACTCTCTTCTTCCTAATGCTAAGACACGAGCTCCACGTCTAGCCATTTCAGTATATGTTTCATCATAATTTGAGGGAGGACTTTTAATCTGAAAAAATGTAAAAATAGATGCAAAATAAATAATTCTAATATGAATTAGACTATTGCATACAACAACGAGCAAAGATTTTCTTAAATAGTTACATTAAAATAAATTTATCTAGTATATAATTTTAAATTAATTTTCAGCAATGAAATTACGCTTCAAATTACTGAATATTTAATAATTGATTTATCATAATGCTAACTAAGTATAGAGCCTATTACCATTAGTTGGCATTTAATAAGTGAAAAATTACTTATTAAATATTCAATAATTTCAAGCATAACTTGACTGTTGAAGATTAATAAATTATATATGTGTTCATTGGTTTGTTTGTGACTCATGTTACGCCACAGATTTGTGTGCTCATGTAGACGATTCCATTTTGTGCTGTAGCTGTACCAATATATGTGAGTGAGAGATGCTAAGCTAAGCATCGTCCTCATGATAGCTTAAATGATAGAAAATTTGGAGTGATATTGCACGGGTTCTGGGTTTGATTTCCAATTTCGATATTCTTCATTTTGCTGGTTCTGATCTTAGTTAGCATTGTGATAAATCTATGGAGGAATCAAACAATGGGTAGATTACCAAAAATATGCTTGTAAAATTTACTTCAGTCACCAAGTTCATTTTTTCTACTTCATCAATGCCTCAATATGAGAAAAGTACTAATTTTACATAAAATACTAAAACAAAATAAATAAACAAAAATTCTAGAGTTATTTTCCAGATCAAAAAGGTTTTATTATACTTTAATATTAGTGTGTACATATTTTCTTTGTTCCATGTGCTGTAATCCAATTTTCTAAGAAAACATCCAGTTGATGAAAATGACACACTAAATTTTCATGTGTATAGATTGTGATTTTTTATCAGTTTTTTAAATATAATTTTTAAACTATTGAACTTATTTTTCATAGTAGGTGTATTTATTATGTTACCCTCATAGGTACATTCTGGTACAATCAGAATCAAAATTTGACACATATGTTTTTTTAGTTTTGCTTGATGAAAGAATTACACTCGACTTTTAATATCATTTATAGCAGTTTAGATCCAGAAAGTAATATTGCACTGTGTATTAGCTATTGCTTCACTCAGACAATTAATATAAATATCATAGTTTTAATTGGTGTTTTATACAGTAAATGTCAGAACAAAAAATGCAAAATTTTTTGTAAGTAGTCAGAATATATAATTCGAAATAGCTCAGTTAAGCATTAAAAAAAATGTCTATTTATCTGATTTATCAAAAAATCAAATATTAAAATGGCAAAAAATCCTAAAAGTTCTTCAAATAATTATTACACCAATGATCAGAGATCATGCTGCTCATTTCATAAAGGAAATCTTACATACCATAGTTTTCAAAATTTCTGGAGCGCCTTTAACAGCAGATATATAAATTGTATCAGAAGAACCAGGATTATTATAACCAGCAATAACAGACATTCTTTTTAAGTTACTGGAAAAATGAAATCTGTGGAAAATTTTTAAACCAGCCATTTTTCCTTTACGAGGTACAACACAATCACCTGTGAAATAAACAAAAAAAAGTTAGTAAAAGCTTTGGCTCTAAAATAAACAATATTATTCACATCTAGATTTAATTAAAGAGCACTTTTGATTCTTACACCTACATAAATGCTTCCTCTTTTTCTATCCCCCCCCCCACCTGCACACATTGTCTGTCCACAAAATGCAATTTATCTTACAATATATATAGAAATACTTTCTTAAAAATAATAGATAAATACAGTAAACTCCCTTTAACCTACAACTCTAAAATCTGCACATCTTTACAGATGTAAACAATGACACTTTCATTTCAGATGCAGAGGCAAAATTATAATTTTTTTTTAGTTTTATTTGATTCTGTATGTATTTTACAATATAACTCTTAATAAGGTGACTGAACTTATGATTTTCCATGAAAAAAAATAGATATATATATATAAATCAATATATTGTTTATATCATTAATAATCACAATCTTTTTACCAAATACATTTATGCATTAAGCTTATTATTATTATTATTATTATTATGATTTTGATGTGAAAAGAAAATATTTTTTATAAGGAAAGTTTCATTGAATAATTCAAGGATAAAGTATCTCATCTTTTTTAAACTATTTAAATATAAACTATTAATCATTAACTTGATCTTTACTTTAAATATTTTAATTAATTTTAAAATTATATTACCTTTTATCCTATTAGTTTATTACTTAAATATTTTAATATTTTATTATATTATTATAACCATTCAAATTACTGTTTAAAAAATATAAGCAAAGAAATAACCAGAAATCTGCACAACCACTGGTCCTAAACTGTGTGGATTTGAGGAAGTCTACTGTATTCAAAAAAGAAATTCAAGTCCCTTCCCATTTGTATCATATTTAATTGATACCACCTATAACAGGATTTTCAAATATTTTCTGTGTTTAACATACTTCTAATATATATATGCATTATATTAGCAGACATCCTGCAAAAGATACACAGTAGCCAATAGAAGTTTTTCACCAAAAAATGATCATACTATTTTATATATCAATAATGCAAAAATATAAAGATTATCCAAAAGTATCTTTGACATGTTAAATTACAAGTTGGAAATTGGATGTTAAGTGTAACAAATGAGGTGCATTTGTACTATAACAAAATTTTTAAAGTATTTAGATATTGGTGTAATAACAGATGAAATTTTTCCAAATGAGTGAAAAAAGTCTGGACCAGGATTCAAATCAGGGATGTATCGGCTGAAGCCGCCAATGCTTTTCCAACTGAGTCATCCTGGATGAATACTGAAAGACTAATTCATCCAACTAAACTTAAAAATCACACAATTTGGTCTGATACTTTGGGTCAGCTCAACAGAATAAATCAAAGGTTAATTAATATATGGAATTGGAGAAAATTCAGCAAATTGATATATGTTGCTGAGCTTTACTAGAAATTACTTCCCATTAAATAAAAAGCAGATATTATTTATTAAGACACACAAAAGATTTTGGCTATCACACGATATCCAAAGTAATGTATATGCACCAAATAGATTAACTTATAACACAATTACACAATCAGTAAACGAATTATAGAGTTTTTTTTTTTTTTTTTTTTTTTATAAGGTTTTATCTGGTTTAGAGATAAGGTTTAGAGATCAAGTAAGCCACTCAAATGAATCATCATTAGATCATTCAATATCGATGTTTCTAGCCACCAGCTAAAATATTTTGCTTTTTTATGGTTCCAAGAACCAATTAGCTGCAGTGATATACAATATCAATCTTAGCAAGGTGTTAACATGAGAAAGTTTTTACTTGCTTTTGCTTAATAATTTATTTTGGCTTCATTTCTGATAAGTTGATTAATATATATATATATTTTAAATTAATTTTCATAAGCAAGTTATATATCTTGTTTAAAATGACAAAAGAAAAAGAACTGACAACCAACCATCAAACATAGACATTTTAAAAAAAGTGACTTTTAATGTAAAATTGTAGATAAATAATATAAAACTGAAATAACATTTATAGTTAAACATAATTACAAATACAATGAAAAGAGAATTTTTTAAATTATTGAATAAATCAGACTCACTCAATTCAAATTTGAACAGGTAAAATTTGAAAAAATGCACAGTAAGATTATGAATCAGATAAGTTTACGAATATGAGAAAATCGGACGGAGATCATGGAGAAAATCGGAAAGAAAAAAATTCTTTTATAAGAAACTTAAGTTTAAAAAGCATTGAAAAAAAAAGTAAAGTGAGTAATCAACATATATTTTTCAACTAAATTTCTAAAATGAAAATTTGAGATCAGATCAAACATATAAAGAAATAGAAAGTTTCAGATTATTGAATAACTTTTACCTCTTAATAGAAGAAACTTATAACAAAAGGCTGCATATAAAATCATTTACAATGTAAATTAAAAATAAATAATAATAATAATAATTCTACTTAAAAAAAGCTATTGCAATGGTGGCAATGATGATAATAATAGCAATAAAAACTCAAACAGAAAGAAAATTTAAAATCAATCCTAATATAGATTACAATGGTGTAGTAGATATACAGCCAGTGAAGATGTTAAAGAAAAAAAAAATACCTTTAGTGAGATTCCAATCAACAGCTGTCAATGTGGCTTTTTCCAAAGGATCACCAACAATACCATCATCAAGCTGGACTAAAGAATGACAAGTTGCAAGAACTTGAATACTTTCAGGTGGAATTTCACTTATAGCACATACATCTTTCTTATCACTAAAAATTCAATTGATAAATTTAGAAAAATCATCAGAATACACATACACACAAATATATTTAAATGTAAACAAACAGAAGAGATTATTAGAGGCCAACAAAATTTATTCAACATGGAGAATGGATGCAATGTCAACGAGTCAATGGCAGCCACATTTATCACAACAAATAAGAATTAAAGAGAATTATACTAAAAATGTAAATGCAGCATTTTAGAATGTTTTTTTTTATGTTTTTTCTAAAAAATTAACATATTTTGCAAGCACACACACACACACACAAAAAAAAAAGTTAAATAAAAATACACATTATAACTACATAAGAGCTGCATTACATAGTGACTGAGTATTATGGTTAGAATTTGCTCTTTTTAATCAATCAACAATTATATCACTTTTTTAATTACTTGATGCAAACAGTAGCATATGACAAACAGCTCAGAAAAGCTGCTAGCAGCCTTTTTGCAAAACAAGTATCAAACTGAAGTTTCAGATTTCAGGAGGCATTAGAAAAAAAAAAAAAAATAATAATAAGTAAATAATCATAAGCATGTAGGCCAGGTTGATTTAATATTGTCAAGGAGACCACAAACCATATGTATCTATTTTAATTTGAATTAATCACATAAATCGGGGTTTGCATAGGAAATGGTAAAAAAATGTTCTCCATTTTAGTACCAAGATTTTTTTTTAAAGAAATATTTGCCTTATTTAATGCAAAATGTTCCTTCGGATATACAGGGTTCATACAGAGTTGGGAAGAAAAAATCCAACGAGTACAGAAAAAATCCAAGGAGTCCAAAAAAATTTAAGGACTTGCCACTTTTGTTGTTATTTATGGGGCATGCTCTTGCACACCCCCATTTTTAATGCAGCATTTGGAGAGAAGAACATTTCAAAAAAATTTTCTCTATTAGAATCTAACTACAGGTGCTGAAGTTGCACAGAATTCGCAACCTTGGCTATTTTGTAAGTTTAAATAAATAAAAAAAAAAAACTTTTCTATGCAGTGACCAATGGTCATATACACAGAGATCAGTCAAATTCGAAATACTTATTATGTACACTGGTGTCCAAAACTTAAGCATATTTGGTAATTAAGTAAGTAATGAAATAACCATAAATCGAAATGTGGTGAAACTCCAGGTGTGTAAACAAAATAGTATGCGTCATACATTTCCACGAAGAGTTTTCCCCAAAATCGAACAGGGGACCGTCAACAAATTGAAAAAGAACGAAGATCTTTCGGATAACAATGTCAAAACTAATGTAGCAAAAGCGTTCAAACTGCACATTATGATTAATTGGCTTATTGTAATGTACTGTGTTTATTTTTATGTATACTCGTAGAGAAATTAAGGTTTTTATAAAAACAGTCCTAAGTTTTTTGCTTATAATTTGCAGAGTTCTTAATATAAAATAATGTTCTTTTCTGAAAATATGACAAACATCATTGTACACAATACCCTGTCATCAGAATTTAAAAATAATAAAAATTGTATGAAAAATGAGTAGGTTTAGTAAATAATTTTTCATTGTGCATGCATCAATGATATCAAAATTTCATTTGCATATTGTTTTAGCTACATGTATAGAGCAACTTCTGTAAAAGTTTCAAAAACATAGCTTGAAAATTCTGAAAATGATCGTCTATAGAATCAACTCAAAATCCGTTATTCCTAAAGGAAGCAAAAAAAAATCAGGGGTTTTACCTAAATATAGTTGTACGTGCAATATTGTGTAGGCACTAAACAATGGAATATAGATACAGCCCCTCATCTTTATGCTTCATTTAGGGAATAAAGGATTTTGATCTCATTCTATCAACGATAATTTTGAGAATTTTTAAGCTATGTTTTTGAGACTTTCACAAAAGTTGCTCTATACATTTAACTAACATAATATGCAAATGAAATTTTAATAGCTTTCATGCATGCACAGTAAAAAGTTATTTAGTAAACCTGCTCATTTGTCATACAATTTTTATTATTTTTTAATTCTGATGACAGGGTATTATGTACAATGATGTTTGTCATATTTTCAGAAAAGAACATTATTTTACATTAAGAACTCTGCAAATTATAAGCAAAAAACTTAGGACTGTTTTTATAAAAACCTTAATTTCTCTATGAGTATACATGCTATCCTTGTAAAAATAAACACAGTACATTACAATAAGCCAATTAATCATAATGTGCAGTTTGAACCATTTTGCTACATTGTTTTGACAGGGTTATCCAAAAGATCTTCGCTCTTTTTCAATTTGTTGACGGTCCCCTGTTCGATTTCAGGGAAAACTCTTCGCGAAAATATATGACACGTACTATTTTGTTTACACATCTGGAGTTTCACCACATTTCGATTCATATTTCTTTCATTATTTACTTAATTACCAATTATGCTTAACTTTTGGACACCAGTGTATATTGCACACATCTTTAAAAAAAATTTCAAAGGTTAAAAAAAAAAAAAAAAAAAAGCAACATACACGAAAAAAATATTTTCTTTTACAATCGTGCGTTTTACAATTGCGATTTTTTTTTTCCGGGAGCAATATCGCTTGCATGCAAAACCGCAATACAGTTTAAGGAGTTTCTAAGGAGTATTTTGTTTATCCAAGTAGTTCTAAGCACTACTTGGGAACGTTTTCATTTCTAAGTAGTTTCTAAGGAGTCCAAGGAGTCTGTACGAATCCTGGATATAGCATACAAGGTCACAAAATTTCTGGTATTAAAATGCCTAATTTTCTTAATAATTCCTTATGCATGAGAACCCTTCATAATTATTATGGGCTCGCAATAAGTTTGCATTGAGTGGGTCTCATTACGACTCTTGTTTGTTTAAAAGTTTATTAAAAACCTATTTGGAAAAATGTGTCACAAACCAAAGCGGCTTTGCAAATTTGCAAGCTCCTTTAGCAAAATGCCAAGTTTAAACATTAAACAAAGGTTTTGTGTTAACTATAGTGGAAAAAGAAAAGGTTATTACTATGCTGAATTTAGTTCTAAGAAATACCAAATGAAGTTAGATATGTACTATCTTTTATATTTCAGTACCAAGTTAAGTTCTTTATAAATAGATAAGGATAAGAAAAAAAAAAATGAGTTATACAGAATAGCAATATTTGATATTATATAGGTTTCATATTTCTTTGAGCTTTCATGGTATACCCATTCATACTTTTCTGGCATAGAGAACTATAACCAAACCTACTTAGTATAGTCTTTTATAAAGTTTTATTGCTCTTTCAGCAATGATTTTCTTTCAATAACACAGTTAACTTCTTTGCAATAAGAGCACTTTGCTTAACTGTTATTTAAAAAAAAAAAAAAAAAAAAAAAAAATCTGTACTTGAATTGTGAAAATGCCCCAATTAAATAAAATAAACTTAAAAAAAAAAAAAAAAAAAAACTGGTGGGAATAATGAAGGATTCTGAGAATTTTAAATGCCTTGTATACCAGTCGTTTGTCCCCAAAAGGTTAATAATATGTTTAATTTATGGAATCCTCTGAGGGTGAGTAATACTCGCACTTGACCATTTATTCTTATTAAAAAGGATGAATATCAAATTTTTATAGATTTGTATCTGGTTTTTAGAAAACTATTACCAATTATTTTTGAGCCCATCAAAAGACAAACATTAGGGAAAACATAAATCACCTATGTTGCAGATACATGGGTATCAGTCACAATTAAATAACTAACTTGATTAAGTAAATTAATCTTCATTCTTCATATAACTTTTAATTTTTTTAAATTTCCATTATTTCAGTAGTAAACAAAGACTGCATTTCTATTTTGGAGTTGGGTCTTAAATGCAAGCAATTACAAACTGTATTGGCATAAGTAAATTATTTATTGCTCACTTACAAGACAAATACAATACTTTATGAAAACTGAAGATTTTATAATAAGGAGACAGTTACTCAATTCAATTTAGAAAAATGACCAATAAAAGAAATATCTAAAAACTTAATTTTAATTGATGTTTAAGCTTTCAACATTAATGGGGAAAAGAAAAAAAAAACAAGATATGATATTAACGAAAAAATAAAAATAATATAAGCAACAAAAGTGTGAGGGGGGAAAAAAAAGAGGGAGAAAGAAAACAAACCAAAAGAAGAAAAGGAATTCAATCAGAGTTATAATTAAATAAATAAATAAAAAAAAACTAAACAGTTATAAAAATAGGCCCATGTCCACAAATGGTGCTCATTTTAAGAAAAATATTTCATAAAAGTACAAGAATAAGCTGCTATAATTAATTGTTTTTTACTTACTTTAAACCTGCAACACCTTCCACAACTAAATTATCACTTGTAAGAGTGCCAGTTTTATCAAAACAGCATATTTCAACTTTTCCAGCAAAAGGAATTCGAAAAGGCTCTGTGCAATAGACATCTGCAAATTTAAACAATACAGTTGTAATAAACACAGAAACAATAATACAAAATATTACTCTATGGCAAAAGTCATTAAAATGGACATTATTGACCCACAAGATACCTGTAATCAAGAGGTTGATAGAAAAGAATTTATTAGAAACCACCAAATACTTAGAAGTCTGTGGCACTTTCACTCTGATGTCATGATATTACCTTTCATTGGCATCTGAAATATGGTGGAAAATATAGAAAATCTGTGAAACAATGATTATTTAAATTGCCCCCTGATTGCATTTCCAAATTCATGCATGGTTGAATTTGGTTTTATTTAAGTTAGTTCTATCACAACAAAGCAAATTATGCATTACATTTTGTAAGGATTTAAAGCTGAAACAAGCAAATTTTGAAATAACATTTCTAATCTTCTGAAGAATCCCTAATTGCATTTGTCATATTTGACTGCCTAAAGGAAATTAGGTGTAGAAATTATGTCTGTAGAGCTTAGATGTTCTCCCCACTCCCTATAACCTTCATTAAAGTCTTAAAAATTATTAGAGCAATGAGTCCACAAATTAAAGCCAATGGAAAAGCAAATATGAGCAATAGGTGACTGTAAGAAACATGAAAGATATATAAAAATGTTACAGACCAGATCACCATAATTGCAAAAAGGAAGGGTTGCAAAAACAAAGCAAAAACTCCATAAAGTAAGAGATTTTAATTAAAAGTGATGAAAATAGAAAAATAAAAAAGATAATATTCCTTTATGTATTAATCAGAAAGCTCTCTAAACAGGCATACTCCAAAAAAAAATTTTTTTTTTAAATGTAGATTGTTTTTTACATGAGGATATGTTTATAAAAGAAAATTTCAGCAGAATTTCAATAGAGCATCTGTAACAAAATAATGAAAATTTCATTATTTGGTGATGCAATAAAATTTCAAAATTTTTTTATGTCAAATACTCTTTAAGGTAAAAATGTTTCATATTGAACTTATTTAATTCAAATAATTTTAGCTTTGTCAGTTTTAGTTTGTTTTATCATAGGTATATTTTTATAGTATTTATATTGAAATTTAAAATTTTGTGATTTAAAACAAAATTAAAATTAGCTGAAAATTAAATCCACTTGAGTTGAAAGTCAATGAGAAATAAATTTTGTTACTATATTAAAAAAACTACTTCTTTGATATTTAAATGTATAACTGCAGCATTTCATCTGGCCTTTATTTTAGAATATGCTTACATATATGAAAAAAATATTTTTCCAGAAAATACTTTTTATGTATGAAAATATTTTTACAGCGATAAAATTAAATAACTGCAGCGACAGACAACATAAATATGTAATTTAAAAAATATATATTTCTGTATACATCTAAATTCTTCTATTGCATAACCTCCTCAGACCTAATGTCGCTTGGAGGAGATACTAAATAAGAGCCTTTAAATTCACTTAAATGCTTCTAGAATTGCTAAAATTACTTCTAAACCTTTTTAATAAATGCCTCCATATCATAAATATCGATACATAGAATGATACATTTTTGGAGATGTTGTATAGTAATTTTAAACTATTTTTATGGTCCATTGTAATATTTGTCACAGGACTGAGGTGGTTAAGTTGAAATTCATTAAATATTATTTACACACATTGTAAAAATCAATTAACAAACAATTTTCAGATGCATTAAAAGTCATTTGCTTTGTCAGGAAAAAGTGCTGCTTGCTTAATCGTGTGAAACTTTCATTCCCCCCCCCCGCCCCCTCACTAAATATTAAAAATACTGACTTTTTACTGTAATTCTGCTGCTAAATTTGACTGATTCTTTATTACATACATAAATAATTTATGTAGTATTTTTACCAAATATTCTGAGAATTTCTGGTAAAGAGACTTTCCTTTAAGATAAAGGATTAATTTTTAGATAAATACATTAGAAAATTAAACATTTGTCTTAATTTTGAACAAAATCCTGGAATAGATGAAATATTATTAAACCAATTTATAGGGATTGATAAATGCTACTGTGGTAAGTAGGCAAGAGTTGCAGTAACAAGAAGCAGTTTCTAAAGCACCTATTCACACGCAGAGTAGCTCGAGCAATGGAATTTATGGAGATACTGTCTAAATGGACTATGTTTCATAATGAATGCAGTCATGGAAAGAGAGACATAAAGAAGCTCTAAGAAGACCACTGCAGCCAGATCATATGTATATCTTCCCTTGTCAGAAGAACATATCATATAGTTTTATAAAGTGAAAATATCATTACAAATGCATATAAATATAGTGTTCCAATTGAAAAAGTAACTTTTATAAAATCAGTGGCAGAGCTGTTTTGTCAACATAATCTTGATTCCTATCTTATTTTGAACACACTTGCAATTTACATTGTCTATCTTCAATAGGTAAAAATGTAAAGTGTGTTACAATTTATTTATTTATTTATTTATTTTATTTTTTTTGGGGGGGGGGTCACTTGTATTGTACACTTGTACATTTAACATAAAAAAATCTATATATTTCATAAACATTAATTTTAATACTTTACTGTAATTAGGAAATAGTAAAATAATGGGGGTCAGTATATTCTTAGAAGCTCACAGAGGGGGGTGGGTAGCTGTGACAGTAAAAAATATTTTCCAAACTCTTCTCTGGAGTAGGAAAAAAAATATGTAAGTTTTAATTTTGGAGAAAATATGAAATTGCATAATGTTTTACTTACATAATTTTGATAATGCTAAGAGTGATGTATTTACAGCTAATGATAATTCAATAGGCAATTCTGGTGGAACCACAGATGTAATAATTAATGCACATTCAAGAACTAATTTATATCTATTGCGCTTAGGATCTTCAGTTCCTGAAACAAGAAAATAAATCATACATTAAATAATAATTATGTAAGCTTAACAGCAAAATACAGGATTTGCAATAAATTAAGCAATCACAAAAGCTAGACGTCACAGGATGTTAATAACCATTAGTATTTGCCTACTGGATATCTCTCCACTCTTCCTGAAAATTATTTACATTTCAGATTGCATAATTAACTAACCACACCTGTAAATTTAATCTGCGAACATCTGCAGTGCCTGTTTGTGTTATCTCTCAATAAATTATTTCTCACAGTCAGTGAAATCCTTTCTAAATTGTTTTAATAGGATTTGAGTTAAAATAATGTCTAAACAAAAACAGTATTTTAAAGAAAACAAAGAAATGGTGTATTATCTAACCAAAAAAAAAAAAAAATTGAATAAAAACAGTGATAACGATAATATTGATATTGAAGATCTGCAATTTCCTGAATGTGACAAAGATTTGAGTGCTGAAAAATTTAGAAGAGGAAAATCATAGAATTGATACTGAAATATATGCATCAGATGATGAGATTACTGAAAATAATAGTGACAAAATTTTTATACAGGAAAAGATAAAATCACATAACGAAAAAAAGAGAAAACCGTAAAAACTTCTGAAGCCAAGTACAAAAATATGAAAATGCCAGGACAAACCACATATGCAAAAAGATCTGCTTCTGAAATTGATGTTTTTTTTTTATTGATCTGAACATGATTGTTGAAATAATTGATTGCACTAATAAATATATAGAAATAATAGAAACTAAGTATAATCAGAAATATGATTGTAAACAGATGTCCAGGAGTGAGTTTATGGCTTTGATACGACTGCTTTATTTTATAGACACTGCAATGAAAAGTAACATTCAAATGTTGAGCAGCTCTGGGCTGCTAATGGGACAAACTCTATACAAATACTGAAAGTAGCTATGAGTTATAAACTGTTATTTTGCTGTTTTCATTTCGATGATATAGATACTAGATCTGAAAAGAGGAAATGAGATAAACTAGCTGTCATTCGTTCCACTTGAGATTCATCGAAATCTTATAATACAAGCAAATTTGTAACAGTTGATGAAATGTTATATCCTTTCAGAGGATGTTGCTCTTGGATTCAATACATCAAAAGCAAACCAAATAAGTATGGCAAACAAAAATTACATTATGAGATTCTACATAAAACATTTTACTGCAGCAACATGGAAATTTATGGATAGTTAGTAATGCCTATTGAAAGCTGATAAAAACCTTACTACCAATAACAGATACTCAAGCTTGTCATTAGTTGATTACTTATTACAGAATAAAATCATATTCATAGGTACAGTAAAGAAAAATAAAAAGGTATAAATTCCTTTAGAACTTTTACCAGAAAGGCAGAATTGTGTGTACTTCTATCTTTGGTTTTCAGTAACATAAAACACTGGTTTCATATGCACCAAAAAAGAACTAAACAGTGGTATTACATCTAGCCTTCATAATAAAGCTGAAATTGATGCAGAGGGTGAAAAACCTGAACTAATTTTTGATTACAATATGATAAAAGAAGGTGTTCACATCTGCAATAAAATGTGTGTAGCTTATTCTGTATCTGGAATAACAAGGTGGCCTCGTCATATTTTATACTACAACGAACATTGAAGGATTCTCTATTCACATGTATTATTGTATATTTCCATGTGTAAGCCGAGTAAAAAATCGTCTAAAATTGAAAACCCATACATAAGCCGATGTTAAAAAAATATAATGAAAAATTCAGTAACCGAAACTTATAGAGACATTATCTATATTATAAAGGCCAAACGTATCTGTGCGTAACGCATACGTCATTTTTCGAATGGCAACACTTTCTGATGAAATTTCGCTTTTGCAATTTTCATTACTGCAAATTTTTTAACTCCTAGATATCGCACATTTTCAAGCTTTACACCTGTGTGTAGGGAAAAATATGTACTTTTAAATGCAATTTGTTTGGAAACTGTATCTTAATTTGTTTTTGAGATATTAATTTTTTTTGTAGTTTTTAAGTTAATTTTTCTGGAGGTGGCAACTTGAGTACTCCATTTCTGTGATAAGTAAAGGAAAAATAACCATAAAGTAAAAAGAAGAAATAGAGAGATATTATGTTGGCTGGAAGTGGTGCAAAAAATGTAATCCGGAAATTTGCTACATTAAGCCCAAATACAACCGAGTGTTTTCGCAAAAAAGAAGAAAACTTTCAATGACAAGTCTGTGGAAACCTTTAGTACTATAGTTTTTAGTTTATAATAAAAATAAAATGCTACTTTAGAATGCTTTTATTTAGAGAAAAAATGCACGGCTGATGTCAAAGGATTTAGTACCTGTTCAATGTGATTCTTTTTTTCCCCCTCCGGGTTAATTTTTTTTTTTGCCGAGTTTGACAAGCAAACAAAGATGATCTTGACAATAATTCCAGGTTTGAAGTAATGTCCGGTTCCCCAAATTTTTGTACAATTGTTTAAGACATTCAATTATATTAAAATAACATTATTTACTTAATGTAATTTTTTTATAAATTTCAATTAAACTTGCTACAGGACGATTTTATTAGTTCTTTTGTTACCTGTCATTTTACTAAAAGAAAAATGTTAAACAAAATTATTTAAATTTTCGGTACTACTCTGTTATCCCGTCGATCGATTTCGCCAAATTATACAAATCGCCAAACTAATAGCCAAATTATACATATTGACGTAATTTTTATTTTAAATAATAAAAACAACAAATAATTAGTAGAATATTAATAAAAATACAAATAAAAGTCGAAATAAAAATCACTTAATGACGTTTTAAACACGTGTATCGTATTTAATGTCATTGAATTGACATTCACGATCATCCATTATTGGCATTTAATCTTATAATTTGGCGATAGTATTTTGGTCGACCGGTTAACAGAGCAGTACCAATTTCTCTTTCTTTTTGGAATAATTATAATTTTTTTATGCTATTCATTTCTTACTTTATTTTTGGAAACATTTTTATTTTCAAAATATATTTTCGGAAAAGAAAAAAAAAAGTATATTTTTCACATAGAAAATTGATTTGAAATAGAAAAAGAACTATGTAAATGACAAAATGAGATTTCATAAATCGCCAATATCCAATGTTTAAAATGTAATTGAAAATTTGGTTTGGCATGATTTGTAAAAATCAAGGTTTGCATATTTCATGGAAAATACGGCATCTTCTTTGACGTTGAAGTGACGGAGTGCAATGTTTGTGTATTTTAATGTTTATTCTTTTAATTTGTATTGTGCATTTTAATTTATAAAACGAATTTTAAATTTGTCATAGAGTTAACTTTGAAGCAAACTTTTTTGAAAAAATGTATGCGCAGTCGTTTCTTCGATTTTAATATTTTAGTAAGATTTTTCGGTACTACTTGGTTATCCCGTCAACCAAAAAACTATCACAAATTTATAACATTAAATGCTAATAAAGGATGACTATTAAACACGATACTCATGTTTAAAATGTCATCAAGTGGTTTTTAATACCATTTTTAATTTGTATTTTTATTCATGTTTTACTAATTTATTTGTTTTTCCGTTATTTAAAATAAAAATTATGTCAACGTATATAACTTGGCTATTAGTTTGGTGATTTTTTTAATTTGGCGAAAATGGTCGACGGGATAATCAAGTAGTACCGATTTTTCATATGCGCAAAATCTATATTGTAACGAATAAAAGTGTCCGTGTGTAGCACTGACGTTATTTTCCGAATGACAACATTTCATGATAAAATGACTTTTTGCAATTTTTGTTACTGTAATTTTTTAATCTTCTAAACGTCGCACATTTTCAATTTTTATTTCGTCATATAGGAAAAGAAATCTACTTTCAAATAAAATTTGATTGAAAACTGAATTTCATTTGACTCATTTATTACGAGCTTATATTTTTCAAGCATTTTTTTTAAATCTTGATCACGTATCTCTATTAAGAAATAATGATGCACAATTTACTCATAAATCTATAAATATTGTTCCTGATATTTTTCCATTGTAAAATTAAAATTGCCTGAGTAATAAAATAAGAGAATGGTTAAAAATGCTTATTAAATTATTAAAATTTACAAATTCAACATGTAATCAAACAACTTAAAATTTTACACCGACAAATAAGAAAAAAAAAATACTTTGAAAATATTTTGAATTTGTTTGAAAACTATTTCAATTTACTGATTGGCTGTGGTTTAAAAAAAAATTAGGTGCGAGTTATTTTTAAATTTATCTGTAACGAGTGAAACTCGATTACGATAGATTAATCTATTTGGCCTTAGAAAAATATAAAGAGTTTGGGATTTGTAAAAATAAAATAAAATAAATAAATACAAATTTAACAGACATGTCATTGTATTACGTGCTCGAAGCACTGAAATGACCAGGAACAAAATTGCTGCCGTAACGAAATCTTTGGTAATAACTTCTGGCATGTGTCTAACACGGAAATGTGACTTTTGATAAACTTCATAGCTTTATTTGATTCCATAATTAATATTTTTCATTTAACCCTTTAACCTAACCATGTTTTTCTGCTATGTAATATTTTAATTCAAAAATTTATTAAATGTAATATTGAGATTAATGTTAATATTTTGAATTGTATAAGATAAACAAAAATGTAAAGTTATCAAATACAAATCTTCATACCAATACTTTTTACAGTTATTATTTTATGAATGAAACATGAATGAAAAAATCCACAAGACACTTAACTCTTTAAGAGAAAAAGCAAAGCAATTCTTAAAATGCTGAAATGATTTATTGACACCAGAATTTAAAAACAAATTTGTTTCAAAATATTGAAAAGCGTTTTTTCACGTATTTGAGAAAAATAAAATTGCTATTTTAAATTACTGGCGTCGATGTGGCTTTTTGCAATTAAAATTAAGTGAAATATATTTTATCCCACCCACTTCTAGGGGTTAAAGGGTTAAAAATGCTTTTTTGGAGTTAGTTAGCAATCTAAAACGCATATTACATGTAGAAAATTCATTAAAGTTTTCAATTTAAAAAAAAATGGTTTTTATCTTTGCTATGTAACCCGGGAAGCCCGGGTTTGATCTACTAGTATTTTTAAAAATGCAATTTTCTGAAATTATTACTCTCTCCTATTATATTTTAATGGGTTACCAAATCTAGTTAATTGTATTCTGATGGAAGTTTGTATAAATAAGCCATTTAAAGACAAAATTTCCATTTGAAATTGACCAAATGTATGTAGTTTGTGGGTTGGGTACAGTACGGATAATTGCATTAATTATAAAAAATGACATTGTTACTATTTTTAAATGCATGAATAAAGCTTGGCTTGAATTACCATAAGGAATGATTGTTTGATCTTTCAAAAAATGTTGCATCAGTAATGGATTGAATGGAACTGAAAATGATGATGGAGATGAATTAGACGATGGCAATATTCATCCTGATGTACTAATGGAAGAAAATGATTTTAAGGAATTGCTTGAAAATTCTGATAAGAGGGTTGTCACTCAAACCTTGAAAAAAATTCCCCTGTGTTTTCCCTGTACTGCAACATGTGTTTATTCTATGTTGAGTATAGAAAAATATATGTGTGTATGTATGCTAATTAGGCATCTTATAATTTACCATTACCCAATTAATTGAAGAAATATAATACATTATATGATATGAACAAATGGAAAAATTCTTTAAAGTTGTTACACTTATCCCAAATTTTAAATTAATAATAATAGAAACAGTAAAACAATACTCAAACATTCTGCTAAAAAATACTTTGAAATATTTGTAAATGAATATTAAAATATCTAAAAACTTTGTATCTAATAATTTTAAGAATATGACATTTTAAAGAACCTTACCTAAAAATCAATTATCTTATCACAAAAATTGCAGAAATAAAAAAAAGAAAAGAAAAGAGGAGAAGCTACATACTTTATAAATTCAACCTAATATTTAAATTAAAATAGAAGACATATAAAATATAGGATAACTTTGATACATAACACTGGTTTATTTTTTATCTTAAAAATATCATAAGATAATATTCGGCTTTCAAAATAAAAGCCGAAAAAAATAAAAAAAATAAAATAAGTTTGGATATAGTAGGGGAAAAAATTTCCTGTGTTTTCCAGATTTTTTCAAAATTCCCTGGATTTTCCCTGTTTTGGGAGGGGATTATAAAATTCCCTGTGTTTTCCCGGTTTTCCAGGTGGCGTGGCAACCCTGGATAATGACTTAGTGATCTACTTATTATAAAATGCGTCTGAAGAAATGTGTAGAACGGTTCCAGGTTGTGCCACTCCTATCTGGATTCAATCGTTGCTAGACGCCACGTTAGGCTTAATTGAAAACAGATGCTAAAATGATGCTTTTAAAATTTCTTCCTCTTGAAATAATGTTTTTTCAGCATATTTTCATATAAAATATGTATATCAAACCCAATTATAATACATAAAGATAACAGTGGAAATGGAAAAGTTTTTTACTATCCGAGTACAATCGTATTTTATTTATCACTCTAGCACCATCTCTCACAACTTTAGTGCTGCCATCTATGAGCTATTTTAGAAGCCTTTTTGGGAATATATTGTAAAAGATAAATTTAGTTTTAGATGATTTTAAATTTAGTTTTATTATTATTATTTTTTTAAATAGTAGTATTTATCCGGTTAATTTTTTTTAATTTTGTTTTCTATTTAAATAAATAAGCTCTTTTTTTTCTTTAAGTTGTTATTGGATGTATAAAATATCATTATGACTGCATTAGTATAACTGAAAATTATTTTTTCACATGGTCTTAAATTAAAACTTTATCTGCTTTGATGTAATGCATGTAAATAAATCAAAATTGCTCTTAAATTAAAATTTGATGATTTTTATTTAGTTTATGATATTATACACCCCTTACATTTAAATGGCATTTGATAAAAAATACAAATTTCGTTTACAATGTAAGCAAATTTCG
This sequence comes from Maratus speculifer, assembly GCA_964019185.1. Lineage (NCBI taxonomy): Eukaryota > Metazoa > Arthropoda > Arachnida > Araneae > Salticidae > Maratus > Maratus speculifer. The sequence goes on along the minus strand of OZ025300.1, from coordinate 89,878,569 downwards.
AATGCATATAATCTAAGCTTTAAAAACTGGTAGATTTAATTTAAAATTTTACAAAAGAAACAATAATAATAATTTTGGTTTTCACAACTTACGGATTGAATTTTTAAAGTTTCAAGCTGAAGTTTTTAAAAATTGATTTTGATTTAAATCAATGCTCCTACTATAAAAAATAGCAGTATTTTCTATAAGAAACTAAGATTTTTTTTTTTTTTTTTTTAAAGTTGTTTTGTGTATATTAACTGCGTATAGATGGCACCAAATCTAAATTTAAAAAGAAAACTGAAAGCTTCATAATCGATGCCTAAAAGCATCGAACTAAGAATCTATCATATACCCACGACTAAAATCGCTGCCGAATCATAATAAAGAATGTATTTTAAAATTTTAAAAACTTCAATATTTAATTTCAATGTTTTGTGAAATCTTCAGAAATTGAGTTTTATTTTGCCAATTATCATTATTATTGTAATAAATAATGTTCTTTGTTTTGAAATTAAAATTTGTTCAAAAACTAAATATCAAGTTAAAAAAAAAAAAAAAGAAAAGAAAAGAAATCATTTGTATTTGTAGAAATTTATTGCTATTTTTAAAATGTGCTTTTTTATATACAAACTCTTCAAAAATAAAATCTGCATTCTGTTTGTTTGTATAAAGTATTAAAAAGATGAAATGCAAGTGAAAATTCCGTCATTTTTGACGGGGTTATATACTAGTGGTGAAATATAATTGGTGACTTTCTACTGCGAAAGATTGATATATGAAAGTAATTTTTTTATTTGCAAGTATTTTGATTTTTTTTAAATCTTTTTATTTTAAGATATCAGTTTTGGACATTTTCTCCAACTCGTGTATAAATTAACTCCCCACAAAAATTGCCTGAAAATTCTCAGTTTATACATGGAAATATATGGTTTTTCTGCTGAATAATGTTGATGAAGAGCCAAGATGAAGAATTATTATTTTTTTAAAACACTTCCAAAGTCTTTCATGAAAGATCATTTTATATCCAGAGCTCAAATTCTGCTTTATTTCGTGATGTATCAGCTTTCCTTGATATATATCATTCAACAGAAAATTTGAAAGAGGAAATTTCAAAGTTTATCTCTTTACAAAAGAAAAGTTCATGTTACACGTGTGGTCGACAAAAAATCCTGCGAAGAGTAAATCAGTATAAACAGCGAAATCTGCATCTAAAGAAGAAAACTTTCACTGAGTAATTAACTAAATTTCTTTTCAACTTCCACAAAAAAACAAAAAAAAAAGCCATCAAGATTAAAAGTTTTTTTTCAAACCTTTTGATGTTTGACACTCTCTCTGCATGCAATTGGACCTTATTCAAGACCATTATAATCCAGGTTTGTTATACCTGGATCTGACTGTAATAATTTCAAAACACAATCCTTAATATCACATATCCAATATCAATAACAATCATATCAAATGAAAATAATTATCTGAACAAATACATCACAAAACAATAAGTGTAAGTAATAAATAGCAACAACATTACTATGTTTTTTAAAACATATCATAAAAAATTGCATGCAAAAGTTGGAATACCTTAGCTTGAGTAGTTTAATACAATTATACTAATTACAGTACAGAACCATTTATCCGGAATGGTGTCAGATGTATTTTGGATAACTGGTTTTTCTGGTTAACTAGTTGGGCATTAAAGCAGCATCCATTTGATGAGTTCTATGGAATGTATGTGGTTTGTGGTATTACTTTTAACTTTCAACTAATTATTAGATTACTTTAACTAAGAATCAGATGCAAGTAAGATCAAATATTGGTAATTTGGTAATAAAGGTAATTTGAGGGAATTCCTTGAGAACAAAAATTTTTGTTTTCTCTGCATAAAAATGAGAACATCTATAATATAACTATATATGCTTCTATTTCAAAGACTAGATACTGTTATCAAACTATACAATTGTTTCAAGCAATGTACATGTCAACTGGCAGTGTATGACACTTTTTTCAACAATGATTCTAACATCTAGCTATTAAAAATAATATTCTAGATAACTGGTTTTCTGGTTAACCAGTTTCCGGATAAATGGTTCCATACTGTATATTGAATACTGCTGGAACATATTTATCAAATTTCAAGCAAATTTACTGGATGCTTTTTTAGACAGTTATTACAAGATGGACAAAAATAAGTGAAAATTGTGTAAATTAACCAAGTAAATTTTAACTTATATTAAGGAAAATATGATAGAAAAAAAATGCAATTTTTTAAAACTTAAAATTAATTTTAAATTGTTTAAATTAACAATTTAGGTTACCTTTAATCCATACATATGCAGATGCAGCAATTGCAAATACTAAGAGAAAGAGAATAAAACAGAAGGTTTCAAGGTTATTGGCTGTAACACGTTTTACTCCAAACAAAATTGTACGCAGTAACTTTCCTTGAGAAGTATTGAAACCAGTCCTCAAGACATAAGCAACACAACCATTGTCAACAGCTAAATAAAATAAAGATTAGACACATTAATTAAAAAAGTTAGTAATTTAACTAAATAGTGTACATTCACTTATTTAACAAACAATTAGCTATCAATTTAAAACTATGCAAAGCTTCAATTTTGAAAAATTTCAATAGAAATAAGTAACATACAGTCGATGTCATTTATAGTTATTACATTTGATATGGTTTTTTCTAATAACTAACATAAATAAATGGAAACAATAAATGATAAGATACTAATCTTCTAAAAATTCTTATTGTTATATATAATGTTCATTTCAGAAGAAGAATTCTTTGATTTTTAGTCATAATAGGTTAGCAAAATAAATTTTTCCTTTAAATTGAAATCACTGTTTGTTGTCAATATCCCTGCTTTCACAGAAAACAACAGTGCTTTTGGAAAAAATAAAGCATAAGATAAATTAAGCAATTAACCTTTTAAACGCGGACAAAGACTTTTATTATTAATTTTCAGCTTTTACTTCAGCTTTTTTAAAAAACATTAAAGTTATAAAAAGTTTTTGTCTAATTATTTGGAAATCTATATTAAGAAGAAAAAATTGGAAGAAACAGTATTTAAAATATTTATTTATAGTTCGACATCACTATACCATTTTAAAATGGAGTTATTTTTTATAAATGTTTAAAATTTACAGCCATTAGTAGAATGACCTTTTTTTATAAGCTTATTATTACCAATTACATACAAGATTATCACTTAATATCTGACGTAATTCACTTCTATGTCAAAATAACCTCAAGTTGTACTTCCACAATTATCATGCATTGAAAGCAAGGTTTGTAAAATTATGATAATTTTGAAAATATAAAAAATATCTGATATTTTAATAATAGTCAACTTATTGATAATTATAAATATTTTCAGATATAATATAAATTAGAAACTAAAACACAAGTTGTCTGTTTTAAGAAGAAAATGTAATAAAACAATCCTCTAAATATATATTTTTTTTTCACTTATGTAACAAAATTGAAGATAAATTAATTGAAAACAGACACAATTTGCTTTTTATATTCATAGAAAACAAAATTATGGGATTAATTAAAAATTTCCAGAAAATTTGGTGCTTGAAATTTTGTACAACAAAATTATATACAAAATATTGCATTTTTATTGATTGATTTGGGCATCTCTAATTTGTTATGTAGTTTAAACTAAAGAAATCCAAAACCACAATAATTTTTATGAAGCTATGAATAACTTCTTTAAATCACACAGTTTATCTTTTAATAGTTGCTTTATGTAAATATTTATTGGTTTTATATTTTACTTTTAAAAATTCAGCTCAAATGTAAAACTTTAAAAAGATTTTTTATAGAGAGGAAGCGGAAAGCATTCGGAAAGCTAAAAACAGTCAGCCAAAGCAAAAGTTCTTATCAACAGAATGATACAATCAATAACAATTAAAAAAATTTATTTACACTTGTTTTCCCAGTAGCAGAAAGTGCGCGACGCGCGACTCATGTCGCAGATTAATTTTTGCCCTTGCAGATAAATTTGCTAACTTGGAAAAGAAAAAAAAAATTCCTTATGTGAAAAAAAAAAAAAAAAAAAACGTGAACAAGACGCGGAAAAACGGCAAAATACATTCAAAGATCGCGAGAAAAAAAAAGATTTCATCAGAAGATTGCAAAAAACGGCGTAGTTTGACATAAGATCGCGAAAAAACAGATTTCGTCAAAAAATCATGAAAAAATGGTAAATTTTGTTAAAAGATCGCGAAAAAAAGGAATCTTTCGCCAAAAAATCCCAAAAATCAACAAGATTTGTTAAAAGATCGCAAAATGAGATAGATTTTGCGAAAAGATTGTGAAAAAAAACAAAATTTCGCGAAAAAACGACAGATTTTACCGAAAGATCTCTGGAAAAAAAACAGCAAATTTCGCCACTAAGTCACGAAAAATCAGCAGATTTCGCCAATAAGTTGAGAAAAAGCATTAAATTTCGTAAAAAAAAAATCATGAAAAAACGATAAATTTCATCAAAATATCGCGAAAAATGGCAGATTTCGACAAAAGATCGCGAAAAAACCTGCAGATTTCGTCAAAAGATCACGAACAAAACGGTAAATTACGTTAAAAAATCGCGAAAAAAAACTAATTTCGTCAAAAAAATCGCGAAAAAACGACAGATTTTGACAAAAAATCGGGAAAAAATTATAAATTTCGTTAAAAAATCGCAGAAAAACGACAGGTTATGTCAAAGAATCCTGAAAAAACGGTAAATTTTGTTAAAAAAATCGTGAAAAAAACTATACATTTCATCAAAAGATCGTGAAAAAATGCAAATTACGTCATATAATCATAAATAAACGGTAAGTTTCAACAAAAGATCGCAAAAAACGACTGATTTCGTCAAAATTATCGCGAACAGACGACGGATTTCGCCCAAAGATCGCGAAAAAAGGCAGATTTTAACAAAAACCGGGACAATACGGGAGATTTCGCCAAAAGATCGGGAAAAAAACGATAAATTTCGTTTAAAAATCGTGGGAAAACGACAAATTATTTATAAAAATCACGAAAAAATGGCAAATTTTGTTAAAAAAAAATCGTGAAAAAACGATAAATTTCGTCAAAAGATCGCGAAAAAACGCAAATTATGTCATAAGATTGAAAAAAAAAAAAAAAAAAAAAAAAGGTAAATTTTGAGAAAAGATTGCGAAAAAACTGCATATTTCATCAAATTAAACTCAAATTTTGTTAAACAAGCGAAAAGAAAAAAGAAATGGGAGTTTATTTTGCTGTTTCAAAAAAAAAAAAAAAAAAAAAAAAAAACATTTTTTATTTGCTTTCTTTAAAAACTGATTTTGTTGTTCCAAAAATGGATTTTTCTGCATCAAAATTTTAGATCCAGTGTATTTAAAAAAATTATCATTCAGAATTTTCAATTTCTTTTTCATAATATTTACTTACTTTATATTTCAAAGTATCACTGCTGTAAATGTATAACATATATATTTCATGGTGAAAAAATAGAGACTTTAAATTTTCTGTGCAGTCTTTCTAGAATTATTTTTAGATTTTGATATTTTAAATTATTTTTGTCCCCCTTTAAAAATTTTTTTTAGCACAGTTTAACATTTTATTATAATATTGATTTAACAACTAAAAAATTGTTTTGAGAATTTAAGGAAGCAATCTTATAGCATATTCTGTTCAATGGAATTGTAATTTTCTTCATTTCATCACTATTACATAGGTAACAATATAAATGATTTTTAGGTAACAATATAAATGATTTTTTCCACTCTGTTTCTTCTGTGCTTTTAATCTTAAGCAAGTAAGAAACTTTTTCAATAAATATATACTATACTATATTTCAATTTAATTTTAAATGAATTGAGCTGTAACTTCAAACTTAAAGAGCCACTTTACATATCATTACAATCTAATTCTTCAAAAAATATTAATTTTTCTATTAACTTATTTAGGTTTAGAGCAACATCCGAGGACAAAATCCGTTGTTTCCAAAATGAAGCAAAAAGATGAGGGATTTTATCCAAATGTAGTAGTACGTCCCGTATTGTGCATTCTATGATGACACTAATCGATGAATATATGGATACAACCCCTCTTGTTTTTGCTTCATTTTGGCAATAACGGAATTTCAACTTATTCAATTGACGATTATTTTGATCGTTTTCAAGTTATGATTTTACGACTTTCACAAAAGTTGCTCTATACATTTAGCTACTTACTTTTAATTTTAAATGAATTGAGCTGTAACTTCAAACTTAAAGAGCCACTTTACATATCATTACTATCTAATTCTTCAAAATATATTAATTTTTCTATTAACTTATTTAGGTTTACTATAGTTAAAAACAGTTAATTTTTATAATATTAATCAGTAAGAACCCTATTTATAATGTAATTGAGGGTACTTTTAGATTAATCAGGTGTCTGTGTTATATATAGAAATATGTCTTATACAATATATAACAATGGTGCCCGGCTAATCAAAAGTTGTAACATTATCCTTGCAGACAATTTTCATCCCACTACATTTCTGTCGCAGACTCAGTCACAACTTTCTGCTACTGGGCTTGTTTTGACTGAAAATATCAAATATTATATGAAACATTTTGAAAATTGGTATCAAATGTATGAAAATATAGAAAATATGAAACCTCATGATATTTTAAAAATAAATATGGTATATATATTACAAATTTTAAATTTTTTTTCGCCAAAACTAACCTTTATACTATCTTAATTTTCTTATAATAATATTCCATACTTACTTCAAATTATTAAATTAAAATCTTGTTTCTATATCTAATCTGTTAATCTTTATGCAGACGATATAAATTCTTAATTTGCCTTAAAAAACATTATTCCAGTATGTGTAAATTTTAAAAAATGGCTCTAAATTAAAAATATTGTTAATTAAACTTTATTTCTTAATATTCCAAATAAAACTCATTTCTTCTATGTTTTTATCAACCCTTTTTAAGAAAGTCTTATTAAATTTATTCCAAAACCTTACCTTTCAAAAAATACCATTATTTTACTTTATCTATTTATATATTTTCCCTCCGTCAACCTTTAATAATGTGTATATCAATAAATTCATTTCTTTTCTTTTTCTCTTAAAATTAATCATCTATAAAAATTGTCTGCCTAAGAAATTCTGAGTCGATTATAAATTGGTTAAATAATATTTTTTTTTAAATAAAATTATCGTCTGTGGAAAATAGTCTCGTAGCTGGACAAGAATTCTGTTTACATAAAAGAATGATGGTTTGAAGTTAGAGAATGTTCTAGAATTTTCTTTTTAGATTTAAAAGAGGAAGCTCGAGAAGTGGTAAGGGAGATAAGAAGAAGGATTCTTGGGTGTGCTCTTGCACGAGTACGACTTGATGTAGTAAAGAATGGAATATTTTTTGGATGTTTCGGTAAAATATCGGCTGCAACAGGAGCTTTTCCCTATATTATAGCTACAGTTTAATAAAATGAACTTGCAGCAGCCAAGGAGTGATTATTTTGACCTTCTACATTTATTTATTTTGTTTTTTCTTGCTGGTCATGACTTCTGTCCGGAGCAAGGGAAACCTGGCGATGATGTTTCTGCCCCCCTAACTTCAAAATGTCACATATATATCACATCAAGATAGATATCTATTGGTGTATATCACTAAATGCTGATTAAAAGTACACTATAAGCTTTTTTTTCCTGCTAAATTAAATAATTAAAAAAAAGTATTATATAGTAAAACATCTGAAAACGGAAATTTTAAAGACCGTTAAAAAAATTCAACTTTTGACAAGTTTCCATCTTAGACAATAGAATTATGTGGCATTTCTTTTATCAGGACTATGAAATGAAAGTTAATGAGATTATTCTACATTTATAATTTTTTTATATCAAATAAATTTCCACGATACTTCATACTGAATCCTATACATATATATTTTCAATGAGTGCAAGATGCAAATTCTTTCTACTTTCAAGTTATTGATCTTCGGTTTTGTTGTATGTTGTGAGAAAAAAAAGAAAAGACATTTAGAATTTTGTTTTATTAACTTTTCATGTTAAGTGCAATACATCACAGTTTCTATTTACATTAAGTCTGAAAACCTTTATAATGAGCTATGAGTTGACTACTTTGAAAATATCTGATGCACATAAAAAATATATATTATACATACCATAAAATTGTGAAACTACCCTATTACACGCCTTCTCTCCAATTTTCAGCATATTTCATATTTTGAAAGAATTCCATTTTTGAGCCCATAAAAAAAAAATCTTGGATTGAATGCATTTTAATACATCCCTTTCCAAATAAATGTTTCATGGTGTCGACAAGTAAATCAAGGTTAGTTTCTTTATTTTCATGCTCCCTATTTTTTTTGCTTGATGTTTTTCAAAGGGTACCGCCATACAGTTCTCTTTTTGTTATAAATGCCAGTGCACTCTGCCTTTCTTTCATATTTCTTTTTTGCACCCTTTATTTTTATAAAAGCATTTTTCTCTTCTTCATTTTATGGAAAAACACATTTTTTTCACTTTAATAATCATTAAAAAATATCTATGCACATTTTTCTTTCTTCATAAGAAAAAATTATCCATTTAAGCTAAAGATCTGATACTGATAAATGATCGCCTTCCAATTTCATGGAGTTGAATAAACAAAATAAACCATAAACAGCCCTCTGCTTTTCTTTGCAATTTTTTTTTTTTTTTTTTTTTTTGTAGGATATTGAATTTTCAAATAACATGTATTTTGGTAAAAAAAATGCTAAACAGTCTAATTTACTATTGGAATTATGAAAATTTGAAGAAATTAGGTAACAGACATATAAATTTCACTCTTTTTTTTCCCTTTTTTTTCTTTCTTTAACAATAAAGGGAAAATGGCTCTTACTTTTTTCTGTTAATTATTTTTCTGTATGCTTTTTCTCTTGGTTTAATAATTTGTTTTTCTCATAAATTTATTTTGCCTTTAATTTTGTTGTATGAAACAAAACTTTGATATAAAAGATGATGCAGAATGCTTCCAAAATGTTTTTGATTACTATAGGCCATGTGAACACGGATATAGACCTATGAATCAATGGTAAATGCAATTGAGATCCTATTCACTATTTAGAACTCAAAAGTGTCATGAAATTATGGTGGAAGAAAATTGAAATAAAGTAAAATAAGGCACTGTACATATAAAATAGCTTTTGATAATTTTAATAAAATCTGTATTATACATAAAATATCCATAAAAAAAATAAAAATTTTCCTTAATGAAAGAAAATCTTTTTTTGGCATATTATCTGTCTATCTTTGATCTGTGGCTTGTAGATTTTTGAAATTCACTAGTTAAAAATAAAATTTATCAGGCATATAAAATACAATAGAGTCCCTCAAATCAGCAAAGCTTGGGACCAGGGGTTGTGCGGATATTATAATTTTGTGGATTTCCGGTCATCGATTTGTATACATTTTTGAAACATTAATTTCATTGGTAGTTAAGCCTTATAATGAATGCATACAATAAATTCAAACATTAAATAGTTAAGTAAAATATTTAAATAGTTAAAAAGCAAGTAATTATTACAAAAAAAGTTAAATAAAATAAAATTATAGAAAAATATTAAAATAAAGTAGATAAGATACAATATTAAATATAAAAAATGAATAAGGAAAAATCAATCTTTTTTAGAAAGAAAAATATTTACCTTTGTTAATAAACAAAAAAACCTTTATTAATTTCAAAATATTCATTTTATAGAATAAAAATTATCCTGCCCCTCGAATTACAAACATTACCAAATCCTCATTGAAAGTTACATTATGTTGGGACTAGGATATGATAACGATTATTTCTATTAATCATCCTAATTAGTAAACCGGATGTCGATCCCAAATGCGTTTCGTAACTAGCAGGGATAGGAAAATAGTAATAGAACAATAAAATAATAATTTTATACAGCAAAAATTATCCTGCCACACGAATTACAAACACTACCAAATGACCACTGAATGTTATATTATGCTGCAACTGCTATACGATAATGATTATTTCGATTAAATGTCGATCATCATACGTCTAAGAAACATATATAAAGCCCCTGTCCTTGTTCGAGGAAATACTCGCAAGCTAATGCTATTCCTTATGGGGAAGAATTTTTCTAATAATTCTTTCGCATTTCGACATTTTTGAATAATTTTTTTTTTTTGCATTGGATAGATGAGGTGCATTCCGACAACGCACCTTTTTTTACTTTTTCGATTTTGGTTGCAGATATTTTTGCAAAGTTAATTTCACTTTCAAAACCGGTTTCGAAATTGAAAGTGCTTTTTAAAAAAATATCTGCAACCAAAATAGAAAAAGTAAAAAACGTGAGCTGTCAGCATGCATCTCAGCTATCCAATGCAAAAAAAATTATTCAAAAATGTCAAAATGCGAAAGAGTTATCAGAAAAATGCTTCCCCATAGGAATAGCATTAGCTCGCAAACGTTTCCTTGAGTGAGGACAGGGGCCTTAACACTGCAGAATTTAAATTGAAAGACATTAATAAAAAAAGGAAGAAGTTAAAAATGACTTAAAAATAGACACTGTTATAGAATTATTTGTATTGCGTTAGCTGCTGACTTTAATGCCATCTTTAATTTCATTGTTTACATCTTAAAAAATGTGCGTATTTTAGGGAGTCTACTGTATTGCCATTTTTTCCAAGCTGGAATAAAATTGAAATTTTATTAAAAAAAACATTACGTTTAAGGCCAGGGCTGTTTTTTCCGGGAGGAGTATGCTGTAAAACTTTAGTTCCACCATACAGGATGTGCAAACGACCATGTAGGTCCAAATCTAGATTATCATTGGGATCTAACTCTTCAACTGGCTCCTAAAACAGAAATTTTATTACTTTATTACAAAAAATAAAAGAAAAAGACTTTCTACAAGAAGAAACATTCATAAAATTAATGTATATTTAATAACTTACTGAAATTCTTTATTCAAGAATACAAAAAAAAAAAAAAACTAAAATGTGACTTAATGACAAAACAAAGAAAAAGATGCAGCAATAAAACAATAAAATTACATAATTATTTGGAGATTTTTCTGTAGAAAATTTCTCATGCCTTGCATTCAATATTATTTAAAACTTTAGTTGATTAAAGGGCGTAAAACCAACAGTGTTAAAAAGTGTCTAAGCCGGGACTTTAATCAGGTCATAGGTCTAGCACACTGATGTCCTACTTACTGAACCACCTGGAATGATACCCAGGCACTTCTCAATATCATTTGTAGGGAGTGCTAAGATTGCAGCACAACATGAAATATTTTTCTGCGACCCACCAGCTTTGGAACAAACATGAAACAAATGAGAATCCAGCATCGATGAAATTGAAAAAATCTACATAATTATTCAAAAAAAATTTCTGAACAAAATTTTTCCTGCCTTACATTCAATATTATTCCAAATTTTAAATGCTTTAAAAAGGCGTACAACTAGCAAAGTGAAAAGGTGTCCAAACTAGGATTCGAACCTGGGGCCATTGGTATAGTGCACCGTCGTTCCACCAACTGAACCACTTAGAACAATACCCAGTGTGGTACTTCTCACTAGCATATGTTGGCAAGGTTACAACTGCAGCACAAGATGAAAAAAAATAAAACAACAAAAAACACAACAATATGAGCTACAATGACACTAATCAATGGATATATGGATAAAACCCTTCATCTTTTTGCTTCATTTTGGAAATAAGGGATTTCGAGCTTCTTCTTTCAACAATAATTTTCAGAATTTTCAAGCTATGTTTTTAAGACTTTCACAAAAGTTGCTTTATATACTTAGCTAACACATTATGCAAATTACACTTTGATTACGTTCACGCATGCACAATAAAATATTATTTAATAAACTTTCTCATTTTTCATACAATTTTTATTTCTAATTACAGGATATTATGTACAATGTTGTTTGACATATTTCTCAAAAGAACAATGTTTTTTATTAGGAATTCTGTAAATTATAAGCAAAAAACTTGGCAAAATTTGGGACCGTTTTTATGAAAATCTTAATTTCTCTACAAATATACATGCTGTTTGCATAAAAATTAACACAGTTTATTATATTAAGTCACTTAATCATAATCTACAGTTTGAACGCTTTTGCTACATTAGTTTTGACAGGGTTATCTAAAATATTTCATTTTTTTTTTTTTCAATTTGTTGAAGGTCCTCTAAGAAATTTTGAAAAAAATTCCTTGCGAAAATATATGACTTGTACTATTTTGTCTATACACTTGGAGTTTCAGAATAATTCGTCATTATACCTCTGGATATTTAACAAAATGTCTAATACCTTAAATGTCAAAATTTCTTTTGGTGGTACTATATATATAGTCTTAAATATTCAAATAATGTAAAACTGAATAGGACACATTGGGATCATTGAATAAAATGCATTAAATCAAATTACCCCAAATTTATTTGTCATGGTCAAGGTGACTAAGTTTCTTTCTGTGGGCCAGGTTCACTCTTGAATGTTTCTTATGGGTCAGGTTTAGATTTTTAAAATTTAAGCGTAACTTTCAGATAAAAATAAATATTTGTTGAATGTGAAGGAATATATATTCAATTTAACACACATACTGCAAAATAAAATTCATATAAAAATATGATCATAGATTATTCTTTCTTGGTGGAACATTTAAAAACATCTTCTCTCAGAATATTACAAACACACTACACACATATCATATTTGTGACAGTTTAATGCAAACACATGTTATTTGTGTGTCCATTAATGTTGCCACCCCCATGATTCAGGGGTAAAAATGAGAATAACATTCAGAATTGAAAAGTTGTTCATTAAATAGAGATGTTATTCAAAAGATTGCTCATTATAGAAGTTTTGCTGTGCAAATTCCTTCCCCCCCCCCTTTTTTTTTTTTTTTTTTTTTTTTTGAAAAATTGGGTCAATTTGAAATTGACTCACAACAGTCGTCAAAACCCAAAATGAAATAAAGAAAATAAAGCAAGCCCTACTTGCAGCAAAACTTTAGAAGAAAATTTTAACCAAACCTGGCCCACATTGAAAAAATATAGCACCAATCCAACCCAAACTGCATGCCAGGTTAAATTTTGGCTACCTGATTTGATACAGGAGTCTAAAAAAATAGAATAGAATAAAGAATACATTGTAAGTTTTATGGTAAATCATTAAAAAAAAAGTTAATGCATTTCAAAATAAAATAATAACAGTATAAAAAAATTAAATAGATCATAAAATAAAAACATACTTTCATCTGGGGTACAGATTCACCAGTAAGCATTGATTCATCAACAATACAAGGTCCTCTTAACAATACTAAATCACATGGTACTAGATTATCATTCTGGGATCTACCTGAAATTGAAATTTAAAATTTGTTTTAATAACAACCAATCTCTAATAAGATTTAATTGAAGTAATTAATGTCTTTTAGCATTGGCTATAAATATTAAATTAAAAATTTTTAATACAAACAGGGAGGGAGAATTTATCTTACCTACAGAAACTATATCACCAGGCACTAAATCACAACTTGGTATAAATCTCCACTTTCTATTTCTGTAAGCCTAAAAAAGAGAATCAGGAAAAAATATACATAGTTATGTAATAGAAATTATAATATACCAAAACATTACATACTTTTATTGGTTTTGCCATCGACAAAACCGACTTCAGTTTCAATTGTTTCTATCATGTACATGTATGTGGATATAGCCAAGGCTGTTCTCAATTTCATTGGCAAATGCAAAATGTTCTGACATAATGACATACATATTTTTTAAATGGAAAAGTATAAAATTAGCAGACCTGTCTATGGAAATAATTCCAAATCAAAATGATATTTTAATTTTTTGGTAAATAAATTACTTATCAAGTTATAAACATTTTTGACCATGTGACAAAGCATTTTTCTCCTTTTGTTGACTTTTTTTTTTTTTTTTTTTTTTTTTTTTTGTCAGGAAATTCTGCTTAAAATAAAAGGCTTGACAGTTTTTTAAGATCTACTGTGTTTACAAAACAAATAGAAAACTTTTTTTTCAAATACATAGATTTTGAATAACCACAACTTACTGATATGCTTATAAGTCTTTAGTCAATGCAAAAAAAGTAAATTGTGTATGGATTTAAAATATTATATAAAGTGTGATTAAAATATAGATGTGATCTGAATACCTAAGAACAGTAAGCAATTATATATAAAAAAAAAAAAAAAAAAAAAAAAAAAAAAAAAAAAAAAAAAAATCAACCATTGTGCTTCTTCTATGCAATGTGTTTGCAATTCCCTTAACCTGGTGATAAATGATATGGCAAAATCATCATTAGGAGTCTAATATTGTCCAAAAATTGTACTTAATTTTTCTTCATCACATTTTAGGTAAGCCATTCTTTTGAAGCACATTGAAGAATTAATCTTGAAACCTCTCAGTGACACAAGGTCTTTATGGTATCAATTGGAATTGATGACATAAAGAGACTGAGATATCAAATATATGATTCATCAGCATTTATGAGGTCAACGATTTAGATATTGAGAAACACCGAAATCACTGGCGATAAATTTATAAATAATCTAAAAAACTTTGTAAAATCACCATAAAAAGAAAATTAAACAGCTCGAAACGCGTCCTGTTTCATTTTCTTTTTATGGTGATTTTACAAAGTTTTTTAGATTATTTAACGATTTAGATAGTTCGATAAGAGAGAACCATCTGTGCTACTGACACAAATAAAAGATTCAAATTTCTTTCTTTTCTTTTTTTTTTTTTGCTCTGTTGTGATATGGTATGAGAGTTAAATTATGTTAGTCTCATTAGTCAACATATGCAGGAAAAAAAAAAAAAAAAAATTACAACATTGCATCAGCAATAAAACTTTTGGACGGTTCTGATATTGTTGTTCTAGAAATTTGAGATCTAACAATCAACTTAATACCATCTTTGATGATGCAGACAAAATAGTATCCAAAATGGATGCAGTTAAAAATTGTCAATCAATGTTGAGATATCGAATTTGTCAGCAAAAAATAGAGTTTGATTATGAAAATCAAGATGAATTCAAAATTGATGCATGTGAAAAATACAAAATTGAATTATTTTATCACTTAGTGACACTGCAATAAATACTTTAGAAAAAGATTTTCTCAGCTGCAACATCACAACACTTCTATTTTTTAAATCATATTTTTGAACTAAAATAAGTTTGTTCCAGAATTTTGGCCAATTGCAAAAATTTGGAGATCATATTAACAGAAAAAGATCAAGAATAGGAAAATCATAGTATATAAACAGCCTAGAACTTTGTGTTGAAGAACTAGTGGTGTGTTCTCTATCAGAAAAGGATTTAAAAATCTTTAGATGTTTTGAAATTCATAACAAAAAAGAATTTTGCTCCAACCTTGAGCACTGAAGAATTTTATTAACGCTTCCAATAACTGTTGCATCCAAAGAATATAGTTTTTTTTCAAACTAAAAATAACTAAGAGCAATTTGCAAATCACATCATCACAAACATGATTGCCAGACCTCGTTATTTTAAGAATTGAGGATGAACTCACAAGGGCACCACCAAACATGGTGCTCACAGATTTTGATGATTTCCAAGTATGTTGTAGGGATCATACCACTAATTATTCTGGTGAAAAGGTTTCTTCAAACGGGCCTTGGTTTTTGAGAAATTGGTGGTCAAAGTTCAGCGTATATTTCAAATACTTATTAGTACAAGCTCCGCATGCGAATCCGTGGTGCCGTGGTAACATGCGAACTTCCGAGTTGAAAGGTTACGGATTCGAATCAGTCCTCGGCTTTTTACTTATTTTTATATTTTTTAAACTTCGTAAATTATAAGCAGAATTGAAAATTCTACAGCTTTGAACCTTTTGATATTTTCTGAAGAGGACAGTTTACTTTGTCAACATTTATTATTATTATTTTTTAAAAATATGGTGAACTGACTGCACTTCAGGGTTCAACTAAAAGTACATTTTGCAACAAATAAATAAATAAAAATTCGTATTTAATTAAAATTTTGAAAATGTATAAGAAAATTTCAATATTTTATAATCTCCACTACTTTAAACATTAACATTTTTAGATTAATCAGTCACTTTTTTTCTTTTCAAATGTGTATTACACAATATTGTGCATGGATTTTTAGATAATTTAATACTGCATTTAATATAATTTATATTATTTAAATACTTAATTCGTGATAAATATATTTAAAAATATGTTAAAAGTAAAAAAAAAAAGTTTATCATTTGTACAAGTACAAATATAAGATCAATAAAAAGAAATTTTCATTTATTCTGATATTACGATGGAAAGCAGACGGTTTAAAAAAAAAAGTATTTTTATATGTATTGTAAATATTATCTCATTAACAGACGATTTCAGTTGAATCACGGAAAGAGTGTTTTGATTTGTAATAAAAATAAATGTAATCTGTCATTTCTTATTTGTACAAACGATAACTTATGTTGAGGTTGAACTTTGGAGATAAAAGTATTTACAGAAAATTGGAAAAGTGAAAATTTGGATTAACTGGCAACAACTTGCATTTTAACATTACTGCATTAATATTTTATTATTCTTTCAAAGATACGCATTACTTGAATAATCTAATCCTAAAGGCGTTTAAAAAATTGCACCCGATAATTATTTTCTATTATTTCTACAAAAAAGAGCAAGTTTTCATCTAAAACGCTATAAAGTAAAAAAGCAATAGAAAAAAGAAAAATCATTATTTCAGGATTGTGCTTAAAATATAAAACGCAAAAAATAAGTAATAAATAAAAAAGTTCTAGGCGCAAGTTTATTTTAGCAGTTTTGTAAATAGAAATATTAGTTTAAAAATTGCAAAAATAAATAAATTTTCATGAGAAAATTTTAAAATGTAAATGTAATTTATTAAAAAAATATCAAAAGCTGCAGCAATTTTGCAGTAAAAATATTTAAAATTTGTAACGTGTAAAAATACAAAAAGGCCGAAGATGGATTTGAACCAGCAACCTTTCACCATGCATGCTTACCACGGCACCATGGATTCACATGCGGGGTTTGTACTAATAAGTATTTGAAATGTACGCTGAACTTTGACCCTCAATTTCTCAAAAACCAAGGCCTATTTGAAGAAATTTTTTCACCAGAATAATTAGTGGTATGACCCCTACAACCATAGGCGCCAACTTTGGTCCCAAAGCTGGGTCTGCCACAAGGGCAACTGTTTGAGGGGATGTTGGTGAACACGCGATGTGCTGGACTAAAAAACGAGCTGAATGAACTACAGGGTCTCGGTCATAATCCCGGAAGCTGATGCAATTTAAGAATTTTAATGCAAATTAAGAGTACTTTAGACTTTTTCCCCTCTTTAAGACGAAATTCGCAATTTTCTTCGCATGATTGACAAAATTCACGATTTTTTCGGGCTTGATCGACGGAATTCACGATTTTTACGAAGTCGATCGACGAAATTCGCGATTTTTTTGCGCCAAACCGAAAAAAATTGCGATTTTTACGAAACCGATCGATGAAATTTGTGATTTTTCAGCGTCTTATCGATGAAATTCGCGATTTTTACAAAACTGATCGACAAAATTCGCGATTTCCCTTCGCATGATCGTCGAAATTCGCAATTTTTCTGTTCTTGATTGACGAAATTTACGATTTTCCCGCGCTTGATTGACGAAATTGGCAATTTTTCCGTGCTTTATCGACGGAATTTGCAATTTTTCCAAGCCTGCTTAAAAAATTTCAGGATCTTCCCGCTATCAATCTACAAATTTAGAAATTTTTACGAATCCTATTGACGATATTCGCGATTTTTACAAAGCTGATCGACGAAAATCGCGATTTTTACTCGCGTAATCAATAAAATTCACAATTTTTCAGCGTCTGATAGACAAAATTCGCGATTTTCCTGCACTATATCGCGAAATTCGCAATTTTTCTTCGCATGATCGACAAAATTCGCGATTTTTCCGCTCTTGATCGACGAAATTTACGATTTTTCTGCGCTTGATCGACAGAATTTGCAATTTTTTCGCGCTTGATTGACGGAATTTGCGGTTTTTCCGTGCTTGATCGACGGAATTCGCGATTCTTACGAAGCCGATCGACGAGATTTGTGATTTTTCAGCACCTTATCGATTTTTCAGCGCTTTTTACAAAATGATCGACGAAATTCTCGATTTTTCTTCGCATGACCGACAAAATTCGCAACTTCCCTTCGCACGATCGTCAAAATTCGCAATTTTTCGTGTTTCATTGACAAAATTAGCGATTTTTCGGTGCTTGATCGATAAAATTAGCAATTTTCGCGTGCTATTCGCAATTTTCGTGCCGAATTCTCGATTTTTCCGAGCCTGTTTGAAAAAATTCAGGATCTTTCCGTTCCCAATCAACAAAATTCGAAGTATTTACGAATCTAATTGACGAAATTTGCGATTTTCCCGCACCCGATCGATGAAATTAGAGTTTTTTTACAAAGCCGATCGACGAAATTTGCGTATTTTACAAAGATTATTGAGAAAATTTGCGTATTTTACAAAGGTTATTGAGAAAATTTGCGATTTTTACAAAGCTAATCGACTAAATTTGCAACTTTTCCGTTCCAGATCGGCGAAATTTCCGATTTTTCCATGATGAATTGGCAAAATTCACAATTCTTACGAAGTGAATCGACGAAATTCGCGATTTGTCTTTGCATGATCCACAAATTTCTCGATTTTTCAGCCGAATTTTCGAGACGAATTTTCAGTCTCTATTTTTCAGCCGACTATCGATTTTTCAGTCGACGAAATTTAGAATTTTTTGGAGCCTGATTGATGTATTTAGCAATTGATCTATGTGGGATCAACAAAACTCGCAACATTCTCGTCTATGACCGACGAAATTTGCGATTTTTTGGAATCCAATCAATAAAATTCGCGCTTTTCCACCCTCATTTAACGGAATACGCAATTTTCCGCGTCCGATCAACGAAATTCACAATTTTTGTACTAAATCTGACGAAATCTGCATTTTTTATGCGACCAGATGAAACTCACGATTTTTTATTTTGATAAATTGACGAAATTCACGATTTTTTCGCAGCCGAACAATGAAATGTCAAATTTTTCTGAGCGACATCATCAAATTCGCGATTTTCCGTGTCTTATCAACGAAATTTGCGATTTTTTTGTGTTCGATCAACGAAATTCGCGTTTTTTTAGTCGATAAATCAAGAAAACATGCTTTTTTTGGCAACCGATAGATTTATTTTACAATTTTTTTCGAGTATCATAAACAACTGAAAATTTTTTTCTTGCCCGATCAACGAAATATGCAATTTTTCGCGTCCGACTGACAAAATTCACGAATTTTCCGTGCCCGATCGGGGAATTTTTTTTCCCCCTAGCCTCATAGGCAAAATTTGCGATTTTTCCATATATGGTGAGCGAAACTTGCTATTTTCCCGTACCAATTGCGATTTTTCGACAGAATATGCGTTTTTTCTGCGATTCTTTGAAAG
This sequence comes from Maratus speculifer, assembly GCA_964019185.1. Taxonomy (NCBI): domain Eukaryota; kingdom Metazoa; phylum Arthropoda; class Arachnida; order Araneae; family Salticidae; genus Maratus; species Maratus speculifer. The sequence continues at coordinate 89,859,052 of OZ025300.1, read as the reverse complement.
AATCTGCGTTTTTTCTGCTATTTTTTGTGAAAATCGAATTTTTCTGCGATGTTAAGCGAAAATTCGCCTTTATCTCCCGATTATTTGATAGAATTTGTGTTTTCCCTACTATCTTAGAACGAATTTCGCATTTTTTTTGTGATTCTTTGACAGAAATGTGTCTTTCACACTACTTTTTGACGAAATTTTCCGCAATCTTTTGACGATTTTCGTGTTTTTTCCACAATCCTTTCACAAAATTAATGTTTTTTCGCTACCCTTTGACGAAATTGGTGTTTTTCCACGATCGTTTGGCGAAATTGGCAATTTTTTGCCACTTTTTTTGACATTGTTCACGTTTATTACCCGATCTTTTGACAAAATTGAGTTTTTTTCGTGATCTTATTTCCGAATTTTCGGATTGATGACTAACTTTCTTAAATTTAGGAAAAAATCACTCCCGCGACAAACGGCAAAAATAGCAAAAAGAACTACCGAAAATCGCGAATTCGCGGAAAAATCTCATACCTACATTTTTCAGGGTCTGCCAAGATATTGCAAGGTCTGCAGAAATTTTTCAGGATCTGCGCGGCAGACCCGCAGACCCGGAAGTCGGCGCCACTGCCTACAACATACTTGGAAATCATCAAAATCTGTGTGCACCATGTTTGGTGGTGCCCTAGTTAGTAAGAGTTTAGATGTCTCTGAATGAATTCTAACAAAAGGTTTGTAAAAAATACATTCTTCTCAATTTTAGTCTTAACTTTTTATTTATTTATTTTTTTAAATGGAGTAAAGTGTAGTGAAAACTTATTATAAATGTTCGTGTTGATTACCGAGTTTTATATATGTAAGTTGTAGTTTTGTCTTCCCAAAACACCTGATTAATTAACTACTTTGGTCAGCATTCTCTCACAGGAAGTGAGTGACCTGTTAAGACCAGCTCATGGGTGTGAATTTGCTGACTACCTCTTTTTATCCAATTAGCCTGATAACAGTAAAAAGTCAAACATAATCATTCTCAGCTGCAATACCGGTAAGACGTGCCTATCAACCAACGGAAAATATAGCTGAACTTTCGGCATATGAAACAGAATGCCCCCAAAACCCCCCTTCATTGCTGCTTCCCCTTTTTTGATTTAAGAACAGCCTTAAGAGAGGATTCTATTATAGGTTCTATTTAAGTAGAATTTACATATGTATGTATGTATGTATGAACTATGTATTCTTCACTCTTTTAGAATTTCTAGTACTTTATCTCCATATCCTACATTTTGTGACAGTGGACTTGCCAACTTTTAACTGATATTTTAAAAACTAATATAAGTCAAATAATGATTTAATAAGGTTTTGCTGTATTTAAACATAAATAATGTAAAGATTTTACAAAAAGTATTCTCGGAAATATCACCAACAAATTAAATAGCAAGAAGATGGCATGGATGAAATCAATACAAGTGATAAAGGATAGTATAAATAAAAAAATCAGAAATCTGTTGAGGGATAAAATAAAACAATTGTGAAATAAAGCAGTTGCATAGAAGAAAGCAATAATTAAAATGCACTAATAATATTCACCATGATAGGGTAAGGCATGTTTCCCATCTTCCTGATTTCAGATAAATTCCGAAGCTGTTGGTAAACAAGAGTGCATTCAAAAGCTATTAGCATAAACAATGTAAAAACACTGTAATACCAATATTCATCTAAACACCACAATCCAACACAAAATACTTGAAACACAAAAAATGGAGCTGTAGCTCGTTCTTTGAAAAGTTCCATAAACTCTGGTACAACCATTTCAAGTCTGTAAAAAAAGAGTAAAGGAAATATCAATTAAGATTTTTTTTTAAATATATAAATTAAATAATTAAGCAATAAGAATTGTACTTCAATCTTTTACTTAAAAAAATTGAAAAAAATTTTATAATTATTAAAAGGATAAAACTAATTTTTATTTTTGATTTGATTTAATAAGCACAAAATATAAAAATCATTTTAAAGAGAATTTCAAATCAACTACAAAGACAAATAAAAGATAACTGGTAAAATTGAAGGCTAATTTTAAAATCAGTCACTTAAAAAAATAATAATTCCCAAGAAATAACAGACATGTCAAAAAAAAAAAAAAAAAAAAAAAAAAGAATAATGACTAAAAATAATTGAAAGAATAAAAAAAATTTTAGTTAGCGATAATAAACTGGGAAGCTTATTTTTTCAGTTGACTTTTTTTTTTTTTTTTTTTTTTAAAGTTAATTGCTACTTATTAAAGACACTAACTATTGTAAAGATCATAGCAACTGTTATTTTTACTTGATAAAGAAGCATTGTTAATAAAAATTATAAGATACTACAATTAGAAAAGATTCTCTAATTTAAATCTATATTTAATTTCAGTCAATTTGCAATTTTTAAAACTAATCACTGAGCAATCAAATAAAATTTTCAATTAAAAAATGAGATGTCATTTAAATAGAATCGGCATGATTTAAATCAAGGTTGACAACATGTAGAAAATATGACTCGGCAGAGAATAGAAAATTCTCTTAAAATATCAGAAGTATTTTTTTTTTTTTTTTTTTTTTTTTTTAATAAAACTTTTTATAATACATTTGTAGAAATTGTTGCTTCAGAAGTATGAGAGTAATTTTACAGTTGGAAAAAAGTAGTCTATGTACCATTCTTTTATTACACTGATGAAATAAAAATTGTTTAAACAATTCATGGGTGTACAAATGAGCAGAAAGAAAGAAAATATTTTAACTATGGAGCACAGTATGATTTAGCCATAAATGACAGAATTCTGTAGCACACAATGTGTACTGCTACAGTTTAAAAAAAACTAACACATTTAAAAAATCCATAATATCAGGGAATGTATTAGTGTTTATTAATGAAGTATAAAATAATCTGGTTCTTTCATATTGTATTCTTAGCATTAAATCTGAATCTTCTTTTAAATTTTTGTAGCATTAATACCTATACCTAACTAAAATAAATAAAAATCCAAGAATATAACAAAAGAGACTACATAACAAAAGATATGTTTATAAGTTTAAAGAGATAATTTAATAATTTTTAATCCTGTAAGAAAAAACTCACTCATTTTTTCCATATTTATTTTCTGAAACCAGCAATTCAGACTCATCAGCAAAACCTTTCCATTCTTGGTAAAATTTGAAAGGCTGATTCTCGGGAAATTGCAAACCTCCGAAAGATTTCTTATCATAATCGTAGACATACTTTGTCTTTTGAAACTTAAACCATATGTCTATGTCCCCAGTTTTTTCATTCTGAAAAATAAAACATTCATATATTTCTTTTAATGAGTATTTATACATAAAAATGATAAGCAGTTACTCTATAAGTGCTGACTCATGATTGTGAGTCTCCACATGGTGACAAAATTTTTTGGTGTGCCACTAACTTTCAATGACCAAGTTACCTTAAGGTAATTTTTCATTTAGAAAAATAAAATAAATGTCTGAAGTGCATCTTAGATTTTTATAGCATAAAATAATCTATCACATTCACATTTATTTTTTAAACGAAATTAAGAAATATTGTTTTCCTAATATTCCAGACAATCATACTTGTTTATTATTTATTTTTTTAAACAGTATTTTGCCTAATTTTATTTTTAACTGTACACGATGTATGATTTATATTATACTTAACATTCAAATTGAAAGAATTTTATGATTAAATTAAATATGCACATTTGATTTAATTAATGTGTGCTTCATTGAATGTGTGGTATATATTTTTCATTTTGAATCCCCATCCCCAACCCTATATAAACACAATTGTTTTTATGTGTTTCACAATGTGGCCACTGGATTTTTTTGGTTTAGGAGTTGCTAACTCCTTCCAGATTTTGGAACCTGCAATATAAATTAATATAAATAATAGCATTTTTACATTAAGTGCAAATATTTGCATGCAAGCTAACATAAATCAAAGGTAGGGATGGCAAAGCTAGTGACATAATATACATATATATACAGGTAGTTATCAAAATAATGGAAGCACCCTAGATTTTGAAGGAATTCTTTATTAATATGGCGTAGGACCGCCTTTGGCATGTAATACAGCTTGGATTCGCCTGGGAATTGAATCATACAAATTCTGAATAGTGTTTAGAAGAATATTGTAATCTCTAAAATAAGCCACAGCGGTTCAATTATGTTGAGGTCTGGGGACTGTGCGGGTCAAGGTAGATGTTCCACCTCATCCTCATGTTCATCAAACCATGATTGGACAACTCTGGCTGCATGAATAGGGACATTATCATCCTGGAAAATTCCATCTCCTGCAGGAAACAAAATTTGCATCATGGGATGGACCTGGTCAGCTAAAACTTCTCTATACTTCTCAACAGTCATCCTTCCTTTCAGGGTTACAATTGGACCAGCAGAACACCATGACACGGCTGCCCATCCATGACCGATTCACCTCCATGCTTGACAGTTGGACGGAGGCAATCAGGATCATACGCTTGTGCAGGTGTTCTCCAGACATGTACCCGTCCTGTTGTGGGGAAAAATGTGAAAGATGATTGGTCTGACTATATAACAGTCTTCCACTTATCAATCGGCCAGGTTTTGTGGTTGTGGCACCACTCTACATGACGTTTGGCATTAGCATCTGTGACAAGTGGCTTGGGAATTGCTGATCTGCCGTAAATGTTCTCTTTATAAAGGTATCTCTGAACTGTAATTGTTGATACTGGAGAATACAGATACTGATTGAGCTCTGCGGTCACTTTGGCTGGAGTTGTTTTCTTTTTAGACATTACAATCTGCTTCAATACCCGTCGGTCTCTTTCACTTAGCTTCTCCTTCCATCCACTATTTTGCTTTGCTGAGCTTGTCTTTCCGCGATGTGTGTATGCTGTCATGACTTTAGACACCGTATCTCTAGAAACACCTATAAGCTGGGATGTTTCGGTCACCGTTGCTCCAGCTAGTCGGGCTCCTACAATTTGGCCTCTTTGAAAATCTGTGAGGTCTGACATTTTACGCTTCTGACAAAAAAAAATCAAAACGTAGACAACTCGTCTAGAGCTCTCTCATACTACCTAACACATGTACTTTTATATTAAAAAAAATCTGGTAGCTAAGATTATATTTTAATGCTTACGAAGGGAATTCTTAAATGTCCCTTTCATTCACAAGTGTTTCCATTATTTTGATAACCACCTGTATATACACACATATATAAAAGATATGATGATATAGGAATGACCAAAAATGAAAATCCAAGGAAAGAATAAAAAAAATAGATATTAAATTATGTCGCCAATTATATTATACTTAACATTCCAAGTATCACAGCTCTGTGATTTTTAAATTATAAACAGAATATTGAAATAGATTTTGGTATTACTTGATTACATGTCAACCAATTTTACCAAAATGCACAAATGACAAAATTATTCACCAAATTATACAAATGGACATAATTTTTATTTTAAATAACAAAACAAAAATTAGAAAAATATTAATAAAAATATAAGTAAAAAATTGAGTTAAGAATTTTGGGCCATAACAAACCCATAGAGTACAATGATGTTTGGTCGATGAGATTTGATCAAGTAAAAATTATACATTGAACATCACATGTTTAACCAGCTATTCCTAAGAATAATAAAATCTCCCATGTCAAATGAAGAAATACATTTGATGAATAGAACAATAGTTGATGAAAATATTCTCTTGTGAAGGTTGCAAATGCAGATTGAAAGTTCTCATAAGTTAAGTAAAGTGATTATTTTAAACTTTTAACTTCTTTATTCAGACATGCTACAGGCTCAGCAAGAAAAAGGCTGAACTTTCACTTTTCACGGTGTTATGGACTTTTAACAAAATTTGTATCTTCTCGTAGCGTTTTGACAAAATTTGCATTTTTCTGCAATTTTTTAATGAAATTAGCATTTTTCCACGAACATTTTACAAAAAATGCACTTTTTCCACAGTCTTTTCAATGAAATTTGAATTTATCCATGATCTTTTAGCAAAATTCATGATTTTTCTCAATTTTTTTCGACAAAATATGCCTATTTTCCGAGAAAATTCACATATTTTCCTCAATTTTTGTGAAAAATTTCGAGTATTTTTCGCGATCATTCTTCAAAATTTGCTTATTATCCATGATCTTCCGTCAAAATTTATGTATTTTCCACTATATTTCATAAAATGTTGCATATTTTTCCTGATCTTTTGTCAGAATTTGCATGATTTTCTAATCTTTCGACAAAATTCGCATATTTTCTGCAAAATTGGCGTACTTTCCAAATCTTTCGACAAAAATGTCATATTTCCCACAATCTTTCGAGAAAATTCACATATTTCCCTGAATCTTTTGGGAAAATTCGTGTATTTTCCGTGATCTTTTGAGAAAATTTGGACATTTTTCTCAGTCTTTCACCAAAGTTCTCGTATTTTTCAAGCCTATTTTCTGCGTTTTGACAAAATGCACGTATTTTCTCCGATCTTTCGACATAATTTGCATATTTTTCCATGATTTTTCTACAAATTTTTCCATGATGATTATTCTTCTTTCTCTAATTACAAAGTAATTATCATTTGACAATTGCTAAATTGTGAAAATCAGAGATTCTTAAATGTCAGCATGAGACTCGCTAACTGCAAAAACAAAATACCGGGCCAAAAAAAAATATATATATCCTTGAAAAAGTAATGTTTTATTTTATCATTATTTTCTTATTTTTGTAAGAGCAAATATTTTTAATTGAAATATTTGCACATTGTACCAGTATGGATTTTATTTTATCAGTTGTTTTAATTTACTTAGATTTTATTGCCTATAAAAATAACTGGTAAAGAAATATTAGTGGGCTGTGAAGGCCATTAGAAGAAAACGGGGTACTTTTAGGTTAGTCAGCGTTACATATACATACATTTATATATATTATATATATACACATAAATGCATATGTATATAATCAGGGGTGGGGAAATACACCATTTTGCTCGCCAGTGGTGAATGGATTTCCTCACGAGGCAAGTGCATTTTTAGTTTTAGAAAAACTGCAGGCACATTATCAGACACTTTTTTAAACTGGATATTTTAACATTCCAAATTTTTACAGAGCAAATATGTGAATTTCTATCTAATATTAAGCTTACCTCTGTTATACATATTTCTTAATATTATAGAAAAAAAAATTACGAAAATGCATTGTAGTAATATTCATTTCACCTGTAATCATGTGCGATTATGTCATAACTATTTTCAATTGCATGTGTGTCGCCTCTTGCGGGCTGGTGAAATAAATCCTTGGCTGGTAAGATTTTTTAAAAATTCCCTACCCCTGTATATAATGTATGTATAATACTGGCACCAGGCTAATTGAAAAGTATTAAAAACAGTTCTAGAAACACTGATGCAAACCATATCTAATTTTTTCTAATCATCTATTCGTTGAAAAAAGAAATCTTGAGAGATAAATAATTTACAATATTTTACTTTAATTAATTGATAATTTTGGCTATTATTACACTTTTTTTCATGATTAATTAAGCAGCTTATCCTATCTGACATTTGGCATAAAACTGAGTATTGATTGTTTAAACAGAAAAGTATTTAAATAATTAATAATACTAATAAGAAATGAACAAATTCAATTTGTAAATAATTTTATTATCTAATAAAGTCTTAAAGATACTAAAAAATTACTAAACATAATTAAAATTAGCAAAACTAGTTAAAAAAATTTGCAAATTATCGATTATATAATTATAATGTAATCAAGTATTTTATGGTTGTTCTTAAATTAAATCTTTTATTTTTTCTGTTAGAGTCGAGACTATGATTGATCCAGAGACAATTACAAGGTTTATTTTATCAAAGGCAATTCATAATGTTAAATATTTATATCCTGTGATGGGAAAGAAAAATAATCAAGTGTCATATGTATTTGACACTGTGTTATATGTATGCAAATACATATTACATATTTGTGTTATATGTATGGAAATACATATAACACAAAGGAAAAAACTTGTGCATTGACAAATAACTTTTTTTTCATATCGTTCAATGGTAATATCAGAGTTTCCCCCAGAGGGTTTCAGGGGGGCACTCCACCCCTCCTGCCTTTTAGTTTAAAAACTAACGCCCCTCTTGCCCCGGCATCCAAAAACTAGCACCCCTCTTGCCCCGTCATCCAAAAACTAGCGCCCCTCTTGTCGTTCACTCAACAAGAAAAAGAAAATGGTGTTCTTTTTGCCCCACATTTTAAAAAACGCAGCCCTCCAGCGATGATCCGAACGTGCTATAGCAGGTAAATTATGCAAAAAATTAGCGACGGAACGCAAAAAACAGCCTCATACTCATCCTGTGGGACGAGAAATTTCGCTAAAAAAAACAGCAAGTTTCGTTAAAAATCGCGAAATAACGACTAATTTCCGGCGAATTTCGCAAAAAATGGCTAATTTCATCTCAAAATTTCACAAAACGGCAGATTTCTTCAAAAAATCATGCAAAAACGTCAAATTTCTTCCAAAAGGCACGATAAAAGAAAATTTTGTAAAATGAGTCGCAAAAAACGGCAAATTTCATCCAAAAATCGCAATAAAATGGAAAATTCTGTTTCTGCGATTTTTTTCACGAGATTTGTTTTTGATTTTCGTTTTTTCGCGATTTTTTAGCAAAATATGTAGTTTTCTATGATCTTTTAACAAAAACTGCTGTTTTTGCGATCTTTCAATAAAATTTGCCGTTTTTTTTTTTTGCGATTTTTTCACAAAATTTGACTTTTTTTGCGATTTTTTTTTTTTTTTTGCAAAATATGCCGTTATTTGCGATTCTTTAACAAAATCTGCTATTTTTTGGGATCTTTTAACAAAATCTGATATTTTTCGTGATCTTTTAGCAATATTTGCCTTTTTTCGCGATCTTTTAACATAATTTACTTTTTTTTTTTTTTTGCAATTTTTTGATGAAATTTCTGTTTTTTCACGACTTTTTGAACCGCTAGATTCTAGATTCAACTCTATAAAAATGCCCTGAAAAATGTTAAAAGTGCCCTTTTCAGAACAGTGGCGCCCTGCCCTTTTTTAAACCTGGGGGAAACTCTGGTAATACTGTAATTTGTCGCCTATTATCCATAGAGGAATGTAATCCACAACTGCAGTTTTTAGCCCTTATAAAAAAATTTCAGCAGATAATCTGTGGATTATACACCAGACAATTGAAAAAATTAAAATTATTAAAAAAAATTAAAGTAATACGAATTCTTTCTGTCATTGAATCTTATATCTAAATCATAGAATGCTTTGTGAATACAGATACAGTAGAACCCCGATAATCCGGATCGGGTTTTTCACTTTTTTTTCAAGTTTGAGAAGCGATTGGCTAATTTCTTTAACATTAACTTGTTGCAGCGTCGTATTCTGAATAATAAAACAAAATCTTTTTCGCCAATCGCTTCTCAAAGTTGAAAAAAAAAATGAAAAAACCGATCCGGATTATCGGGGTTCTACTGTAATTCTTGAACAACTGTTTTAAAATCATTTTTAACATCTTCTGCTTTATAAGATTCACTTAAATTTTGCAGTGTTAAATAGCACCATATATTATAGAGATCACTATAACTTTCCAAGAAATAACAATACACTATACTTCATAGTTCTTCGTTTAATCAGAGGAAAATTAAGAGTAGAGAGCAAACCCCTGTTGCTGATTCAGCTAGAACTTGAACCTAACATGTTTTAGCTCTTTCATTCCTCAATCAACCTGAGATCAAGAGAGAGATTCCGGGAAGCTTTTACCAGAAGAAAAAAAAAAAAAAAGATTAAGACACTCATCTCTGCTCTTCATCATGTGACAGAGGGCAGAAATTTATGCTTCAAGCAAAGGTTACCAAATCTGGGTCTTCTTACATGAAAAGTTTGTGTTTGTTTCATTCAGCTAAATGATTAAGATCACAATTTTTGAAAGAGATGAATTGAAAAATGCTTTTACTTCATGGAAACATATTGCCAAAACCAAAAGGCTAAAAAAAATATCAAAAGCCACACTCACTAGCACCTATATGTGAAGCAATTTCAAGCAACTCCACAAATGGACGATAGCATGCAATTATGATAGCTGTTAAAGAAAATTTTAATGACTGCTGGTAGAAACAGGTATCTGAAATGAATTTCTGCTTAAAAAAAAAAAAAAAAAAAAAAAAAAAAAAAAAAAAAGTAGATTATCTACACAATATTTTTTCATGATTTTCTTTTAAAACAGACAATTCCCAGACTATAGGCTGAAAATTATGATAGTTAAAAAAAATATTTGAATTGATTAAATAGTAACTTACTTTAATTTTATGAAGCCTGACTAATTCTGGAGATCCATTATTAGGAGTAGGAACAACTTTAACTAGGCAAGCATCTAACACTTTGTTTGCCTAGAAATAAAATAGATATAATAATTTTAGTAAAAAAAATTACATTTTATTGAACATTTCAAAAAGAAAACCAAGCAACAACAAAAAATATATTAATGAATAATATTAATTAACATAAACATAAAACTCTTTCAAAAATTTCCACAATAGGCATCAAAAGTTTAAAAATATAATTTTTTTTAAAAAGATTTGCAGTTTATCATAATATTTTATCATTAGTTTTCTTTATAATGTTTTACTGGATAACTGTAGCAGGATCAGGTTTGAAAATTAGCAGTTAGTCATAAATTGTGAGAACACAATTTAAGAGGGGGCTCAGGGGTTGATCGATAAGGAAAAACATGTAAATAGAGCTCTCGCTTCGAGTCCATATAAAAACAGAAGTATTCAGTGTAATTAATTAAAACTTTCTGATATTTTAAAGGTATGTTTGTAGTCTTATAAAATGATAAAATGAAGTACTTCAATGTAATATAATAAGAAATATAACAAAATTTGTGCAACACAATTTTCGAAAAAAAAAAAAAAAAATATGTGTTATATCACCAACACCAAGATATCTTAATCTTGAATTGACTTAAGAGCCTAATTTTTGCTTAAAAATGATCAGGAAACTTTACTCTATAGAATGAATTAAGGATATAACAATCACTCGAAAAAAAATTATTAAAAAAACTCTCAAACTTAAAAAAATCCTAAAAAATAAAAAAAAAAATTTCATTAAAAATACTCAAAATATTAAACTATCTAAACTATATTAATTCATTCTAAAGATAATGATGTTATATGCAAGCACAAAAAAAATTAAGCCATTCCATCAAATAGTTTTTTTTAAATCTTGGTGTTAGTCGTCAAAAATCAAGTTTTGAGAAAATGCGACTTAAAGTTAAAATTATATGGGTGCGGCTATGAAAGTGTTGATACATAAATGCTTATAACTCCATTAAAAATGCAAATATTTTTATGCGGTTTTTTGCATTAAGAATTAATTGAATAATCAAACTAGATCATAAAAAAAATCAGTTTTTTGAAAAGTTTTCACCAACTGAGCTCTTTAAAAATCAGGTGAGAATGAAAATTCTGAGAACCTTTGCGAAGGTCATATTGTGGCTAAATAATATTGACTCATTAATCAGAAGGATTTTATAGAAAAATAGACTTTAATGACTTCACACAAACATAAATAATATTAGAGAAAACGTCACTGCGAGAATAAGAGAACGCTTCTTTAAAAAGTAATTCCATTAATTGAGTTGCCATTCATTGAAAGTAAAAAGTTCTCCCACGCGGAGAGAATTACAGCCAAGCTCGAGCTGAGCCGTTACAGAACTATAATTCTCATCTTTGAAGTTAAATTTAATTTGAATTAATTTAAATGCTGTTTTTAGGCACAGTTTAAATTATGAATATAATTATCCATAAATAGGGAAACTATTACATCTATGCATAGACAAGTCATTAATATACAGAGAACATAAAAAGTAATGAAATAAATTTACTTTTGATTCTTGAAATAGTTTTTTTCTTTATACTATTGGAAGTTTACGCAAGTCTTTTACTTTTTTCAAGTGAAGATTGGAGCAGGCCATTGCATCGTCTAATTTGTGATTGATGAAATGTTCAGAATGATACAAAGGAGAGAAAAACCTATTGCTCCATCCCTCCCACTGTCCTATTCCACCCCACTCTCCCTACATATTGATTGAGATAAATACTTAATTTTATTATGTTTAATTAGGGTTTATTAAGAAAATATATATATATATATATGAAGCACATTAAAATTTTTAGAAAATATTATCCTCTACAAGCATTCACCAAGACAACGCTTCAAACAAAATATATATTTATGCACCAGCACAAAACAGCTGAAAAGACATAATTGTTTACAAAGAATAAATTATGAAGAAAGAAAAACAGGATAAAAGGGATTATTTATTTAAGAAAACTAATCTTTAACGAATTTAAAATGATGAATTAATTTACCTAGCAAAAAATTCGCCGCACAATTAATAAAAATCATAAATCAAAATTGAAAAAAATAATACTCACTTTTTTGCAGGATAACCAGCATCGAATGTGTACAGACCAGTGACAAAATAAACATGTAAGAATTTGAAAGATCCCAATAACAGCAACTGCTATCATGCCGGCTTCAAAATACTCTGAGACTCCATAATTAAATGCCCATACATACAGCCAAATACAATACAAAATGACGAAAGGTCCAACATAACCATGAAACAATAAAGGAGATGAATTATATAAAGTCACACTTTGAACTAATTCATCAATACCATATGTCTTGGCCGCCATCTTGTTTCTAAGCACACATCAACAAACGAGAAATTCTATTGCCAAAACCAAAATAGAAACTAAACAGTCCATTTAATTCATGTTTATGTCAAGGAGCTTAAACTACGAAGTCGCTTCGGTGCGAGTGCGAGTGAAGTTAAGTGATCACGCTTTCAGTATATAAATACTTCATCGAAAGATTTTTTTTTCATAGTTGTATTTAAATGGAATTTAAAGCTAAACTTTTAGACAAAATTTTAACATAATCAATAATCTTTGGAAGCCCATATTGGCCAATGTTGAATTCAGACATTTTTCACCGAGAAGGACATCTGCGGCTCTGGGGGGGGGGGAGGGGGCATTATGGAATTCCAGGGAGGGGAAAATTGCCCTTTTTGATCATTGAAAATATAAAAACTCAAAATTTCCAGGGAGGGGCTTTAATGCTCCGGGGGTGATGTCCCCCGGGCCACCCCTAATTTTAACACTGCATGTTAGCGGTTTGGAAGCGAAGCGACATGACAAAATCTTGCTAACAAGTTCTTTAAGGAGGTTCTCAAATCTACTGCTCAGCTACCCCAAAATTTTCTGACACTTTTAAGAGTCTTAACTTCTTAGTCTAAGTCTTAACTTAGAGTTAACTCCTTTTAAGAGTCATTTTTAAACATAAAGGCACGAGATTAGCAGACTTAATTGTGGAAGTGATTTGGACAGAAGGTGAGAAATCGGCAGCTATTCATCGCCAAATGGTGACAATTTACGGGCAGAAATGTGTCTCTGACAAGTCTGTCAGAAAATGGAGTGCCCGTTTTCGTGCAGGCCATGACAGTCTGGCTGATGACCCGAGACAAAGCCAGGCATACACTGTCATCACGAGCGATCTTATCGACAAGCTGGACGATCTAGTGGTCCACTAAAGAAAAACCTGAAAGGGAAGCGCTTCAACTCGGACGACGTATTTAAGGAGGCTGTGAAGGACTGGCATCTCGTCACGACCACAGCAATTCTGGGAACAAGGAATCCTGTGGCTTGTTCATCAGTGGGATCGTTGTGCTCATGCCTATGGTGAATATTTTGAATAAAATCGATATTTGTACACACCGTGTCGTTTCGCACCTTTTCATTTGATCATCTCTTGTATATAAATCTTCTGTGCGTGTGTATGTCACTGAACTCCTCCTGAACGACTGAACCGATTTTAATGAAATTTTTTGTGTGTTCCAGTGGATTTGAGGATGGTTTAGATTCACATTTCATCGAAATTGATTCAGTACATTTTTAGCAATTAGGCAAAAACTAATAAAGTTAGTGATTTTTCGCTAATTAAAAGTGTTGAATAAGTTTGCTGAATAGAGTGCGGACAGAATGTTGAGTGATCTAAGGCGCCAGATTTAAGCTCTGGTTCTCGAAGAAAGAGATAGTGTGTTCGAACCCTACTCCTGGCATGCGTGTATGATTTACAGTAATTTTTCCAGTATTATGATTTAAATTAATCGATTTCAGAAAACCGTTAACTTTTAACTAAAAAGAGAAAAATAAACTTTTCTTTAAAAAATTGAACCGACTTCAAAAACTACCGCAAAGTGAAAAATAATTTCCTTACATAATTGTAATAAGAAATTAAATTAAGAGCGTAGTATTTATTATGCGTATTATTATATTTATGTACATTTATTTTATTTTTTGGAGTCGGTGCCAGGACAGCGTCTGTCGGGTCCGCTTGTTATTGTTATAAAAGTCAGACTAGCAACGACATTTTAAGCATAATCTTTCTTTTTAAGCGTATTTTCAAATTTGTAACTAATTTTATTTGTCAATTCTAAAAGCAACCGTAAGCAGTCGTGACAGCGGTGGATGAAACCATGGTATTTGAAAAATGCTCTCATTGAAATGGAAAATCATGGCAACCCGATTACAGAAATTGTTGTTTGTAATAATATCATTCAATGTTCCGTAATTTGGTAATATTTTTAAAGAAAAAACACATAGTATTTTGAGCCTCGCCTGGAAAAGATTCCAATGTCACTAATATGACTTTATGTTTTGAAAACCCAGATGAAATTCTGTTGAAAAACCTAATTTAGTTTTGAGGACCTTTCATAATTTTGCAAAAAATGCTAAATTGTAACTAAAATAAGTGTTTCAAAACACTCGCTCATCCTATTTGCACATATGAAGCTAACGTGATATTTAATATTGCACTAGTTATATACACGAATTTTTCATCATCCTCTTCTTTTCTTGGCATAAAATGAAGTTATTATAACAGTTTAATAAGAAACATAGTACCTACGGTGTCGGACGTTCCTCTCAGCCTGCACAACTTTGAAGAAAGTCCGTGGTAGTTATAGCTGTCACCACCGATATTATTAGGTGATATCGGTCACCCACTGTGAGGATTGTGTAAATGAACACTGACGCTGTCAATTAACTGAATTAACAGTTTATTTAGAATATATGTACACAATAAATACGCTATTTACAATTATATACAATTACAACTCGGATATAGGTGATCCGGTTCAACATTAAATTAAATACAGTAAAGGTTGGCTGTGTACTGTTCAAATTACACTTTCTCCCTCTCCCTCACATTCAATGCACGTTAGATTCACTTTATCGGAGATCAATTTCGAATCTCCCCACACATGTATACTCGGCCTGCGCTACCGGCCCAGAGCACAACACACCAGGACGTCTGTGTCCCTTGCTCTCCAGGTACAAACTGCCTACGCTCTCCAAAACAGAGAACTCTCTACAAGGACCTCTGTCCTACACACTTCCAGGTACGAACCCCAGATACGAACTGCTCAAATCTCAGACAAGACTTGACCTTCTCAAATCACTGCTTTCCCCAATGTACACCCCCCTGTGGAGCTTCTTCATTGGACGCATTCCCCATTGCTTTTTTGATTTGTGACATGTTCCTTGTTTGCTCATCATCCACATACCTCACTGACGCCTCTCAGCAATCTCCTCTTTCTCCCATCATCACCTGCACATGACACCTGTCAATACTCACTTTAACAAAGAAAGAATGTCACCTTGAAAATTCCAGTACACAGCCAGTACAATACACAAAATATTAAGATAGAGAAATAACGGAAATTCCAATCTTTAGCAGGTGCTGTCTCAGAACCTGACATACAGTATGAAACATACTTCAAAGGAAACAGCCCGACCTGGTCCACGGGCCGATTTCCATTAACGGCATTCGGGCTGGGCGTGGCGGGCCCGCGCCGAGTTTAACTTATTTTTCCCGTGCGAAGCCGGGACTGATTTCATTCTTCCTAGTCTTTACGGATCAAAATAATCAGTTCCGGTTGAATCATACCGTATGAAAATCCTTTTCTCGACGTGGCCAAATCTGTTCAAAAATCAGTAAAATTTGGTATGGCCCAAAAATTTTTGCAAAAAAGGCATACAGTTTTAGGTCGTCATTATTCTACAATTAAACATTCGAATTTATTCTTTTTAAAGAGTCGTAAATTTCAAGGCTTATTAAAATAGAATTAAACACATGAAAAAATCCTGCCTATGACGGAATTTTCTTTTAAACTATAAACTGGAAATTTCTTTTAAACTATAAACTGGAAATTTCTTTTAAACTATAAACTGGAAATTTCTTTTAAACTTCTTTCAAACTGTTCATCCATGCAAAATGAATACAATAGTACTCGAGAAAAAATATAAAAACATTTACACTTGCTAAGAAAGGAACGCCATTTTTTTTCTTTCCAATGTGATTTCGTCTTGTCTTAGAAGATTGTACTTTTACCATATATCATTTTGTAGGTTTTTATGTATCTATTACATTGAATGTGGATTAATAATACTACTAATGATAACTGAAACATTTACATACAACAAACAAACATTCATTAAAATCATAAATATCGCAGCCTACGGCACTTCTGCATAAATGAAGATTATAAACATTAAAAAAAAATAATAATAAAAAAGATTAAGATAAGTTTTTTAGGTCAGAACTCTTCCGTAAGAATAAAGATCAATGTTTTGAAGAAATTCACTCGAGCTGGGCGGGTTCGGGCTGAAATTTTAACTTTTTTTCCGCGCCGAGCTCTCAGGACTTGTTTTTAGCTATTATATCGGGCTGGGCCGATTTTCTAAATTTTCTCTACGGGCCAAGCCGGGCCTGGCCGAAATTTTAACTTTAATAACGGGCCAGGTTGCTTTTTCAAAATTATCAAGATGGCCTTGGCTGAATGTTCTCGTTTTCACCAACTCGGCAAGGCTGGTGCTCAAAACGTGATTCTTTTTGAAAAAGAAATATCTTATATCAAGAAAGCTCTGATTCAGCTAGCTGCATCGTCAAACACCAATCGTCGTTTTGTTTTGATTTTCATCCGAAATGGCGGTAGACGATCTATCGTATTTTAGAATCGAAATCCTACCTAAATTAAAAGAATATTTTGAATATTATGTTTTAGATGAGAAGAAATCATATTCGAAAAAATTGAAACACTTAAATTTAACATTTTAAGCAAATTAACAAATAGAAAAATTAAAATCTTGGATTATTTAATATTTGGTGGGAATGAAACAAAAACAAGCTTTTTTTTTAGGAGAGGGGGGGGGGGACAAAATTTGAATAATTGGCTCTTTATTCATAGTTACTTCAAAGTAATAAATATGACAGAAAATTTCTTAAAATGTAAAGAATTAAAAAGCAAATCAAATAAATAAAAAATATGAAAGTATGTGCCCAAAACTTTAACCCTAGTTTAATTTTTTAACCTTTTTTGTATGATAAATTATTTATTTGTTATTTAAAAATTAACAGACAATGCAAATCAGTATACTTTATGCACTGTTATGGATAAGCGAAGGGATGGAGAACATTTTAGACACAATTTTACCTGATTCTATATACAAAACAACGTTTAATTTTAAATGGTAAAAAAAAAATATGGTGTGTGTGGGGGGGACTTCAATGGAGAGGGGAATTTAGATGATTTATTCCAATATGTTGCATTGCTGTTTCAAAATAATAACTAAAACAATTAGGAAGAAATAATATAAAAAATATGGCAGAAATTTTAAAATAAAAAAACTGTAGAATTATTTTGTGCACTAAAAGCAGACCTTTTTTTTTTTTTTTTTCTTTACAGCAACTTAAATAAAGATTTATAAACATTAAAAAAATATTGATTTAATTGCAAACATCAACTTGCAATTATTTTAACTTATTGATTTAATTGCAGGATGTAGCTAAATAATTTGTGATTTATCATTCAAATTAATTATAACGAATTGATTTTAGTTTCAACTTATTATTGACTTCTAATCACAATCAAATTAAAAACAACTAATTTTCAATGAATTATTTCAGTGAAAACATGTTTTATTTTAATGCACTCAACACGCCAGACAATTATGCCACTTAATAAACAAATAAACACACACACATAATAAATAAATTATTTCAGTCGCTATACAAATAAAACTAAGCTCAAATGTGCCATAAAAAACATGATCAATAGAATTATATTAATTACAAGAAACCTTTTGTTTACATTTTTCTTAAAACTAAAATAAGTTATTTCTTCGAACATAGTGAATTGCAGAAAGCAGCTAAATAAATTTGTGACTTATCGTTCAATTAGCCTTCGATGCTATTTCTTTCAGACAAGCTAAAAAGTTTCGTGTCAAAAATTGTGACCCACTTTTACTTACCTATCATACGTAGTATAGGGTAAGTCTTGCAATCGTTTTGAAAATCGAAAAAAAAATTTGACGGATTTACACGTTTTAGAGACTGGAGATTCCGAAAAATATTTTTAGAAAAAAAAATTGCCGTCCGTCTGTCTGTCTGTAAACGCTCTATCTCACGAACAGATGGAGATAGAGACTTCAAATTTTGTATGCACTTAGTAAGTAAGAAAAGAACGAAGTCTATTTAATATCACTAACCTCGATTACCCGGAACGATTTTTTTCGGACTCTCGAAAAATTCGTTCTGATGAAATGAATATAAAAATTTTCGATTTTTTTATTTTGAGGAAAGGACGTAAAAGGCAATAAAATAACACAAATTCTGCATCAAGAACGAAGTCGGTCAGATTAATAGTTGCCGAGATATTTGTAATCCAGTTTTCCACATTCTTCGATTTTTCATGACCCTGTATTTTCTTCAAATTTCAATTCAAAGATATGTTTTAATTGGAAATGAGACGCTTAATCTGACGCAGTAAACTGTTAGTTAATATGATTATTGTTTTTGGAGTTATAAGGATGTTTCTTTTACGCAATCCAGTACTATTTGTGTAGTTTGGTATTTTACATAATTTGTCGAAATGGGTTTATCAGCATAGCCGGATTAAGGGAAGGGGCTAAGGGGGCTGCAGCTCCGGGCCCCAACCAGTCAGGGGCCCTCAGCAGAGGCTTAAGTTGTACCAAAGTTTCGTTTAAAACAATTACAGGGGTGCAAAAGCTGCGCAAAATCGCCGTTTTTTTTTTTTTTTTTTTTCTTTTTTTCAACTTAACTTGAATTGCCATTTGACGTCATTGCTGTCTGTATCTCCGAAAATTTCCAGGTTTAACAAAAGTGGCGATGAAAACGAAACGAAAAGGGTCGCGTAAAAAAGCGCGAATTTCGTCAAAAAAAGAACGGATTTAATCAAGATCGCAGAAAAGCGCAATTTCCTTTAAAATGCCGTGGAAAAAGAGTTAATTTCGTCAAAAGGTCGCGGAAAAAGCGCGAATTTTGTAAAAAGGTCACGAAAATAGCACGAATTTTTTCGAACGGTTGCGGGAAAAATGCGAATTTCGTCAAAGGATGGCCCAAAAACCGCGATTTTGGCAAAGAATCGTAAAGACACGCGAATTTCATCAAAGGGAGGAAGGAAAAACGCGATTTTCTTTAAAAGATCGCAGAAAAAGTGCAAATATAATCAAGAATTTGCGGAAAAAGAGCAAAATTTGTCAAATCATCGGGAAAAAACGCGAATTTCGACAGAGGACAGCGGGAAAACGCGAATTTCGTCAAAGGGTCGTGAAAAAAACGCAAATTTTGCGAAAAAATAGTGAAAAAAAAACCGTGAATTTTGTCAATGTGTGGCAGGGAAAGAGAGAATTTCTTGAAAAGTTCTAGGGAAAAAGCACAAATTTTGTCGAAGGATCACGAAAAAACGTGAATTTTGACAAAGAACCTCAGAAAATTGCGAATTACTTCAAAGGTTCGCCAAAAACGTAAACTTTGAGAAAGAATGGCGAAAAAGTGTAAATTCTGTCAAAGTGCGGCAGAAAAGTGAGAATTTTTTGAAAAGTTCGTGGGAAAAAGCGCAAATTTAGTCAAAAGATCGTGGAAAAAGAGAGAATTTTGACAAAGAACCGCTAAAAAACGTGAATTTCGTCAAAGGATTGCCGAAAAAATGCGAATTTTGAGAAGGAACCGCGAAAAGAAAGCGCGAATTTTGCCAAAAGGTAACAGAAAAAGCGCAAATTTCATTCAAAAAATTACGAGAAAAGCGTAAATTTAATCAAAAGAGCCAAAAGGTCGCCGCCGAAAATAAGCGAATTTTGACAAAGAACCAAAAAAAGCGCGAATTTCGTCAAAAAATTGCCGATAAAACGCGAATTTTGACAGAAATCCGCAAAAAACACGAATTTCGTCAAAGGATGGCAGAAAAAGCGCGAATTTCTCGAAAAGATCACGGGAAAAGCACAAATTTAGTCAAAAGTACGCGGAAAAGAGTGAAGTTTGTCAAAGAGAAGCGGAAAAAGTGTAAATTTCTACAGAGGATCGCTTGAAAAAAACGCGAATTTCGTCAAAGAATAGCTGAAAAAACATGAATTTTGTTAGAGAATCGCTGAAAAAACGCGAATTTCGTCAAAGAGTGGCAGGAAAAACGCAAATTTTGGAAAAAAGATCACAGGAAAAGCGCAAATTTTGTCAAAAGGTTCCGGAAAAAAAGCTAATTTAAAAACACTATAAAGATAACAATGAAAAAAAAATTGATTAAAATTGTACATATTCAAAATCTAAGATTTGTATTTTAGGATTAAAAAAACAAAACAAAGGTGTGTGTGTGTATTTGAGGAGGGGGTGACATTCAGTATCGTGGTAGGAGGCTTAAGATTTCCAATAGCGTAAGGGGGGGGGGCCAAAATTCCCAATAGCCCCGGGACCCAGAAGTGCTTAATCCGGCCCTGTTTATCAGCAATTCATTAATGGAGCATTACTATGTATATTAAGAATATTTAAATATACGTTTAAATTTCGTTTTGGAATTGCAATGCATTTTATAAATAGTTTTCACATATTTTAGTTTCACATATTATATAATGCATATCCATGATGAGTAAGTATTATGGTTGGCCCCCAACGACTAGTTTCTTAATCTGGCCGTTAAAACGAGACATTCATACAATTTTAGTGTTAAAATGCATTTCCTTTTTCTCAGAGTCTATAAAAAAGCGTTTAAACTAAAGAGAAAATCCGTTTTTGATGAATCTAGTCAATGAAGAGGTAGAAGGTCAAACCGTATCTCTTTATTATTCCGCAAATTGCTAATCAATTGGGTATTTCACGCCGTTCTGTTTGCTGTTATATTGATAAACACAAGAAAAATGAAATTAGTTCATTGCATTCTAAACGGGGTCGCCCTTCTAAAAGTCCGCTATCGATTTTTTTTTATTTTTTTATTTTTTAATGGGAGGCGAAACTGAATTCTGCAATGGCAGAATCTACATTCAACTTGTAACAGAATTGATTTTAGTTTTAACTTGCTTTTATTAACTTGAAAGTAAATTAAAAACAATTAATTTTTAATGAATTATTTCAGTTAAAACATGTTTTATTAATGCAATCAGCACGCCACATAAATATGCCGCTCAATAAACAGACTCATACACAAAATAAATAAATAAAAATAAGATAATTCAGAAGCAATACAACATAATCCAAGTTCAAATTCGTCATAAAAAACATATTCAATAGAATTATATTCAGTACAAGATAATCTTTACTACTGTTTTTAATTAAGTTCTCATTTTCTTCGAACATAGCGAATTAAGGAAATAAAAAAAATATTTATTTATTTATTTATTTATTATTTAGAAAAAAAAAACTTATGTTTAAATTAGATGCTCTGTGAAATTTAAAGCATTTTAATCTGAAAAAGCTCTTTGTTTTAAGCTATGTTTTAATTGTAAACAACAGTGAATAACATTTTCTCATACTATCTTCTCTGCTTGATAATATTCACGGAAAAACAAATGAACAATAAGCACGATCTCTTTGCAGAAGGAAGGGTTGCTTTCGCTATGTCACAAACAAGAAAGAATGCATAGAATTGAATTCATCCCCGCACCAACCGTTGCTTTGGCGATAAGGTGCTCAAAACGTGATTCTTTCTGAAAAAGCGGCCGGCTTGGATCAATATTTTTTTCTTTCGGGCCGGGCCGATTTTTTTTCTATGGTTGGACCGGGCTCGGGCCTGGAAATTTCGGCCCGTGCAAACCTGTTGTGTGTGCATCCCGGACCATCTTAGTCTTAATAAATCGTGAAGTTTTGTTACAGTATATTCTGGATGTGCTGGAAAATGTTTCATAGTCTATGCTTGACGCATGTTTTTTCTTTCTTGAGTAATAAGTTTTGCTGTATTGTACTAATATCATTTCATAATTTATTCTGAAGGATAACAATAGATTTTGTTTTTCTCTACTGATGAAAAATTTTATCAACAGGTAATCAGCTGCATTATGAAATCTATATTATTCAAGTTTTACTTATTATCCAGAAGGTGCTCCGAGCAAACCATTTTTCTTTTTTGTTAACACATTTGTTTCACCAATGTCATAGTCTTTTTATTAGAGCTATTTATTGTAGCTATTTTATAAGATAAGAGTATTTCTTATATCCTCTTCAGTCTGATTGAAATTATTATTTTGGTATGACTAAGCTGTATTCTATAGCATATTTCTGACATCTTTAAGTTATTATTATTATTAACTAAATATTACTTCAAAATACCCATTAGTTGTAAAATAACTCATACTTTATTTATAGTTTCTTCGAAAGAAACGGCTAAACAAAATATAAAAAGAAAAAAAAAAAAAAAAAAACAACTCTCTGATAAAACATTATGACCGACAAGCGTTATCAGAGTTTCCATTTATTGTTTTTTCCTCCCGCCTCTTACAGTTAGTTTCGGTTTAGAAAAAATGTTAGTTTTAGTTCAGGAAATAAAGAAATCATAATTTTCATATCCTGTTGCATCTGTTTCTCAAGTCACCATGTACGCTTTTCCTCTTCCATATCTGGACTCCAAAGAATGTTTAGAATTAAAATTGCTCAGTTTTTATTACGATATTTTTCTGCAGGAAATGAAAACCACCGATAATTTTGGAAAACCCGAAAAATATTTGAAGGAGCTGAAAAACTACTATTATAAAAGAATTATAAAAAACAAACCTTCAATTATAAAATTTGATTATACGCAGATCAGATGTTCATACATTTTCCATTTTGCTGCTTGTTTTAGTAGTATTTTTGCACATTATTTTTCCAAAATTCTCCATTGTTTACCATGGCTTAGTGAAAAAATACTTCTTGCTGATGAGATAAGTATTTGCTGTCTTGGAGGGGGACCTGCTACTGAATTCGTGGCCATTGCGAAGGTTTTTGAAGATATGCTGTGGAAGTATTGTCCAAGGGGACATAGACCTCTGAAATTAAAAGCTACTGTTATAGACATCAATCCTGGTTGGAGAGTAACGGTCAATAAAATCAATGAGAGTTTGATACATTTAGTGGATACATCTCTCATCGATTACCGGCTGTCATTCGTTCAGGCAGATCTGACGAGACCACTAAGTGATGAAGTGAGAAATATATTAAGTTCTTCGGATATAGTGACGATGTCAAAATTTATGACGACAATTCATGGTACATGTGGAATAACAGATGTTACACATACCTTTCAGGTAAGTCAGAATATTTTGTAATTAAAATCTTCATTTTGTACGAAATATTAGGTGATTCCAGGGTTCGTACGCTTCAGGTTAATTTTCCAGGAGAAACGTCAGTGTTTTTTAATATAAAATAAATCTAGATTAAACGGTCGAAATTCCATTACATTTGATGAAGAATTTTTTACACAAAAATATTGGTACCGAAGAATTTTATGGTCGGAAAATTCCAAGAGGCCTACGAACCCTATGACTCTGGTGCAGAATGCGCGCCGATCTAATTTGCAATTTGTACGGTGTATACAGGCGCCGCAATTTTTTTAAAAAAAGTGTAAGTATCTTAAATAAGAAAAAGGTATTTAAAAATACATGTTTTTCAATTTTATTAAAATTAATTATACTTGAAATTGTAATTAAATTTTATAGACCTGTTCCAAATAAATTACCCAAATCAATAAAACCCCTAATACTTATAATCACTTATTTCTTTTAGTCATTAAGGGTGTCCGGGACACATTAAAAAATAAATACTGTATTTATTGGGTTAAAATTTTGAATTTTTTGTAATGGCTAGCCATATCATTTGTAAACAAAATCACTTTATAAAATGTCGCATATTTTTTTTTAAATTTAAATTTATTAAAAAATTGGGGTAATTTAAAATCGTTATAACTCAAAATATTATTTGTAAAATTTCAGTTATTTTACATTTAAAAAACAGAAATAGTAAACAGTAATAAACAGTAACACCTCCAATACACAAGACAGTAAATACTGATGAGATAAGTATTTGCTGTCTTGGAGGTGGACCTGTAACGGTCTTGGAAGATATGCTCTGGAAATATTGTCCAAGGGGCCATAGACCTCTGAAATTAAAAGCTACTGTTATAGACATCAATCCTGGTTGAAGAGTAACGGTCAATAAAATCAATGAGAGTTTGATACATTTAGTGGATACATCTCTCATCGATTACCGGCTGTCATTCGTTCAGGCAGATCTGACGAGACCACTAAGTGATGAAGTGAGAAATATATTAAGTTGAGAAATATGTTAAGATCTTCGGATATAGTGACTATGTCAAAATTTATGACGACAATTCATGGTACATGTGGAATAACAGATGTTACACATACGTTTCAGGTAAGTTAGAATATTTTCCAATAGAAATTTTCATTTTGTACGAAATATTAGATGATTCCTGAGTTCGTATGCTTCAGGGTATTTTCCAGGAAAAACGTCATTAACCCTTTCAGACCCGACTTTAAGGCTGTGAATTAAAAAAAAAAAAATACCACGTTAAAATATCATAATAGGGTCCTAATAAACATGTTTAAGGAAGAAATTAAGAAAAAAGTAATTATTTTAAAAAGTAGGAAAATGTCCACTGGAATGGACAACCGGTCAATGAGGTTGCAGAAGTCAAATATCCAGCGCTTGAACTTCTCTTACGATTTTTGTTCTAAATATCAATTTATTTACTTAACAATGCTAGATAAAGAATCTACAACACTAAAAAAGTTTCAAAAAGTTTATACTATAGTCATTTTATTGCATATTTGGAGGTAAACAGTAATAATACACAGTTTTGCAAAGCATTTTCACATATTCCTAATTTTGTATACAAAGGAAATGAGTTTTACATTATTTCACATGGAAATTAAAAAAACAATTTTTGCCCCTGGTGAAGCATAAATGTACTGTACATTTATTGCAGTAGTTATGGATTTTACTACTGCAACCGTAATTTTTACACCGGGTTGCTTTGCGCTTATCATCAAATTTTGGCAAATGATCTACACAGTCATTCACAATCTCAGGATGAAGCCGAATGTCAACCTCTCTTTAACATAGCCTTTTATTTTGAACAATGGGCGATACTGATTGTCTCCCGCTTTGTTTATTTTTTGCCAGGTAAGTATTTTTGACAGGCAAGTATTTTTGAAAATAATATAACGGACAATGTTGTTCCAAATTTTCATCTGTTGTTTCATTTGTAAACTCCAAATCTTTAGTTTTGAATGATTTTCGTCTCCAACTGATATCTTTTTTCGTTGTAAGAAGAAATGATGAATCTGAGTCAACCTCTAAAACTTCATCATCGGAACTTTCAGATGAATCATGGGCACCTACATATGTGAAAGTCAGTATTCAGTAATAATAATTTTGTATAATATAAAGCTTAAATTAATTATTGGAAAATATTTCCGAAAATTTTAACATAATTTACTTTCAGAAACAGATTTATTATCACTATCAATAAAGCAATCATCATCAGAATCCAATTCTTCAATATCTGATATTTCTGCACTAGTGATGTACTCCAAAACTTCTTTCAAATCTTTAGAATTTTTCAAATTATATTTTTCTAAAATAAAAAATGAATATTTAATCCTCCTAATAATTTGTTGTTGTTTTAAAAATAATTCAAATGCCTAAAATAAATTAAATTACAAAAACATTATAATTCAACTATCTAAAGAATCACAACCACCTGTACCGTATATCCATTGTAATGGACATGTCATTTTGCTCTCATTTAGGCTAAACTATAACTGGCAATAAAATAAAACTATTTCCAATCCTAAGATGAACTTACAAACATTATATAAAAAAATCACTGACACATTAGAAAGAATTATTCATAAAAATCAAAACAAAAGGAATACTCACGTTTTTGCATATCAAAGCCTGACGCCATTTAAAAAAAAAAAAAAAGCAAGCTGTAAAGATCTGTTGACTGTTGCCAAACCAAAAATCGCAAAGATGTCAAAAAGATTAGTTATTCATCTATTCATGGAGCAAGTTTTAACTCTCTTCAGCTAGAGGATTAAAAGAGATAAGGTTTTAAAATGTATGTTCATTGTAATGGACACCAGGTCTGAAAGGGTTAAAAAAAAAAAGAATAAATCTAGATTAAACGGCGAAATTTCATTAAATTTGATGAAGAATTTTTTACCTGAAAATATTGGTACCGAAGATTTTTATAGTCGGAAAATTGCAGGAGGCCTACGAACCCTATGATTCTGAGTAGAGGCGCGCCGAAATAATTGCAGTATGTTACGCAAGTGTTTTAAATAAGGAAAAGGTATTTAAAAAATACATGTTTTTCAAATTTATTAAAATTAGTTATTCTTGAAATTTTAATTAAATTTTATAGACTTGTACCAAATAAATTACACAAATAAATAAAATCCCAAATACTTATAATCACTCATATGTTATTCGTCTTTAAGGGTGTCAGGGACACATTAAAAATATATGTATATTAATAGGGTTAAAATTTTGAATTTTTTGTAATGGCTAACCATATCCTTTGTAAACGAAATCATTTAATAAAAGGTTTAATATTTTTTTAATTTTGAAAAATTTCAATGTATTAAAAATTTGGGTAATTTAAAATCATCATAACTCAAAATATTATTCACATAATTTCAATTTTTTTTAACATTTAAATAAACAAAAATAGTAAACAGTAATAAACAGTAAACCTATAAGACAGCAAATACGGATGAGATAAGTATTTGCTGATATTAAGTTCTTCGGGTATAGTGACTATGTCAA
Source organism: Maratus speculifer (assembly GCA_964019185.1). Taxonomy (NCBI): domain Eukaryota; kingdom Metazoa; phylum Arthropoda; class Arachnida; order Araneae; family Salticidae; genus Maratus; species Maratus speculifer. The sequence continues at coordinate 89,831,858 of OZ025300.1, read as the reverse complement.
AATTTATGATGACAATTCATGGTACATGTGGAATAACAGATGTTATACATACGTTTCAGGTAAGTTAGAATATTTTGCAATAGAAATCTTCTTCATTTTGTACGAAATATTAGATAATAGCAGGGCTTACGCTTCAGGGAATTTTTTAAAGAGATGTCAGTGTTGGTAGCAGTAAATTATCTACTATTTTCACATCCACGTCTTTGTTTTCCTCTCAATGGACATTTTATATGCTGTAAATTTATATCTATATTATAAAGGCCTAACGTATCTGTGCGTAACGCATACGTCATTTTGCGAATGGCAACTTGAAATTTCAATCTATCTATATTATAAAAGCCAAACGTATCTGTGCGTAACGCATACGTCATTTTGCGAATGGCAACTTGAAATTTCAAATGAAATTGCAATGTTTGCTGCTGGAAATTTTTAAACTTCTGAACGTCCCACATTTTCAATTTTTACATCATCGTATATATAAAAAAATGTGTTTTTAAATGCAATTTGTTGAAAACTGTATCTTAATTTATTTTTGAGATATTAATTTTTTTATAGTTTTTAATAAAGCTTTTCTAATTGTGGCAACAGAAGAATTCCATTTCTATTAAAAGCAAAGGGGGGGGGGGGGAAGCCGAAATAAGCACATTATTGTATTTTTATGTTGCCATTTTTCATTAACCTCTTTGCATTTTCACATGTCTGATTTAGATTTCACGGGGAAATAAATCTATGATTAAGTCACAGTGGAATAAATTTTGCTGCTTCTCATTTTGGAATGCCAAGCATAAGAACATTTATTGATAACTTTGTCATAATAACACATCTTTATTATATTTTATTGATCATATTACGATTAAAGTTTAATTTTAATAATTCGGACAACTGATTTTCATAGAAATAGTATTTTGTTAACTTTAGGTTAAAATAATATGTGTATGAGTCAGACAAACCAATATTAGATGCGTTTTTTACTGCAACTAATTTTGTAGGTATATTATATGTCAGTGAAATAGTTTCTTCATAAATATTTTCTTTCATCGAAACTCGACGGGTTCTACCTTGTAATTTTAAAAGTAATGCAGAGTGCAGATGAATAAGACAATTTCCATATTAAGACAGTAACTTTAAGTGCATACAATGTAAATTTCAAAACACTGTTTAAAAGAATACTTTAATATCATACAAAAAACTGGTGGAACCAGAGAGAAAAGTAGAGCTTGATCTAAGAAAATGATACAGAAAAAATTGGGAAATATTTTCAATCTAAAAATGTGCGTGCAAAAGAAAGGGAATCAGATGATCTGTAAGGCTCATGAAATAACCCAAATTTTTGTTAGCTGAAAATGTGGACTGAGCTGTACTGGTGCCCTAAAATCAATCAGAGAAAAATAGGCAGTTTTAACTCACTCCGTACTTCAATAATCCATAACCAGTTTTAAAATTTGGGTTCGTAACTATATGTTACAGGCTGATGTAATGCAGTATGAGAACGGTTCGTTCAGTACAAAGTGTGGACACAATTCCATTCCTGAGGTTTTGATAACTGGAAGATCAAAGCTCCAAGTAAACTCAAAACCTTGAATAGATACGATTTAATCATATACTAAATATTTGTGTTCAGACATACTTATCTACATCAATTCCTCAACAACTTGATTATTATAAGGTACCCTGGGGTAATAACGCCAGGCGGGGTAATAACGCCAAGTGCTTATATTTTTAATAATTATGAAATAATCAGGTAAATGACACCCATGTGCTCTGCGCAGGAGCGTTTTGAGTCATATAAATCGCAAAAAACAGCTTCAAGTTAATTTGTTTCATTTTTAGGTCTTATTGTTTTTACAAGCAACTAAAATTAACGCTTGATCTAAAATTTGCGAAATAAGGTTTTTGAGTGAAGACTATATTTTTTATCCGGAAATACTTTGTTTATTACATAAATTTGTAGTGTATTTCATGTACTTTCAAATTGTTGTAGAAGATTTTGGATATCTTCTCGAGATAATTTGTAGTTTAGGATTTACTGCGCAATAAGTATCCCGGGGTAATAACGCCAAGGATTGGCGTTATTACCCCGGTTGATTACCAACAGTGGCCGAACTATATCCGAAGGGGGTTTATATATTAATATGGGACAGCATTATCATCATTGTTGAAATGGTAAGATTAAGGGTGGGGGGGGGGGTGCCCAATACTTAAAAATAATCTCTCTATTTTATTTTTTATTATATTATTTTTTTTTTACTAATGTAAAAAATAATTTTTAACTCTTGTAAATAAAACTATATCAAAATGTTTTCGAGATTCATATTCGAACATCTTCAAAATAAGGTTTCTATTAAATTTCCAATGGATTGTTCAATTGAGTTCGAAATTTTAACTGTCCGCTTTCTCAGCGTTCGGTTTTTCAAAACTTTATAAATTTACTGATGTGACAGAAATTGTAACGTATGAATGTGATGCGGTTTGTCAGACCGCAAAATTGAAAGATGAATAAAAGGCGGGAATAACTCATAGGATTGTGTTTTTGTACTAAACTTTTTATACAAGAGTATTATACTTAATATTCACCTATTTAGTCTCTGGTGATAGTACTAAAATTCCAAATGAAACAAAATTTCGGTAGTGTTTGCAGTTGAACTGAAAATTACAAGTTAAACTAAAAAATTAAAAGAAAAATAGTGGTCTACGAGACCGGTAACATTAGTTAAAGGTTAATAGGCGATCTATGATTAAAAATCATAGAATACTGTTTCTGCGCTAAACTTTTTGTACAGAATTAATTCTAATTAAGTTTAATCTATTCAAATATTTCTAACAATATTACGAGAACTCCAAACGAAAGAGAATTTCAGTTGTAACTATAGTTAAACTGGGAAATACAAGTTAAACGCTATTTTTTTTTGGGGGGGGGGGAGGGGGTACAGTGTTCAGTCAGATTGTTAACAGCAGTTAAAGGTTAATTTTGTTGCTAATATAGAGATAATGATATATAACCATATGAATTATGTATAAAATTGAATAAGAAATCTCTTTGGGATAATATTTTTTAATCAAAAATTTTATTCAGTTTATTAAAAATTTATTAAAGCATGTTCTTTAAAACGTCGACAATTTAACTGTAGGTTTGGAGAATCCGCATTACTGTGGAGTTATGGGTTAAAAACAATTTACTAGATTACTATAATAATATTAACCCTTAACTGCTGTGACAAAAATTATCGCATAACTTACTGTGAGCGGCCTGTCAGACCACTTAATTTAACGATGAATAAAATGTTAAATTAACTTTTAGAATATTATTTTTGTATTGAGTCTTATATACAGGATTATTATAAATAAAATTCAGCTATTCAAAAGTCTCTAGAGATAGTAATAGGACTCCAAATGAAACAAAATTTTCCCGGTATCTATAGTTAAACTCTGAAATTTGAAAAACTCAGCGGTATGTGAGACGCTAACAGCAGTTTAGGTTTAACAAAAATATTTATTACATATAACTCTAGTTATTATAAAACTTCATATGATTAAAATATTACATTATGAATGGTTAAAACCATGCAATGTTTCTTATAATCATATTTAAGCGGGATTTTTTAAGCAAAGAGAGACACAGGGTGTTGTATTTTGTTGAAGCTCCCCCTCACTCCCTTTTCTTTCACTTTCACAAAAAAATCAATATTTTCTGTCGCATAGAATGCATACATGGGAATATAAATACTGATTCAAATAATCCGTGCAATGTTTCTAATAATTCTATTTAAATGGTCATTTTTAAGCAAAACTTACCTTAGAATCAGATATTCTTTTGCCTCCTCCCCCCGCCACCACCACATCTTTCTTTTTCTTTCAGAGTGACAAAAAAATTGTACATTTTCAATAGCTTAGATTGCAATTTGTCAATTTCTAGAGCTGTAGAGTTTGTATTTTTAGAATTGGGTAATCTACATGCCATTATTCCATCTTATTTTATAGTTTTGTTTGCATGGCGTTATTACCCATATAGGTGGGTATTAACGCCAAATAGCATTGGTCAAGAAAAAACGCCATTACATTTTATGAATACATATCTGTTAAATTATTTTATTTTATACAGATAGTCAATGAGTTGCTGTATCAGATCCTATATTTGTTTGAAAAATACAATCTAAAACTAAGCCGTGAAAATTGCTAGAACCTTAACGTGGCGTTATTACCCCAGGGTACCTTACTAATGTTATACTTTAATTATTATATCATGGTTTATATTTGTTTAGCGTTGTGGAGCTTAACCGATTTGAGACTACATAACAATAAATATTATATTGACTACTTTCCTCAGTAATCATTTTGAGTGGATAATAGTGTAATTCTCAATATAAGGCACCAGTACAGCTCAGTCCACATTTTCAGCTAGCAAAAATTTGGGTTATTTCATGAACTTTACAGATCATCTGATTCCCTTTCTTTTCTACGCACATTTTTAGATTGAAAATATTTCCCAATTTTTACTGTAACATTTTTTTAGATCGAGCTCTACTTTTCTCTCTGGTTCCACCAGTTTTTTGTATGATTTCATAGCTTTTTTCAGATCCTTTCAGGAACTTTATCAATCACCTTCAACTAACAAATCCAAACACTTATTAATATTAGTTTAAAATTATTAGTAGACATATTAATTTGGCGAAATATCTGAAATGACACCAAATTGGCTTCAATTTTGGCGAGTAATTTTGGACGCCAGATTTTGCGATATATCGCCAAGTTGGCGGAAAACTTGGAAACATTTGGCGACAGAACCGCCCCCTCCCAGATGGGGCTCAGTACCGATCTTACAAATGGGGATGCAGGAATGGGGAAAGAAACAACAGATAAGAGCCAACTGACTTGTAATTAAGAGAGGTTACCACATTGGCGCTTATTCGCTTCTTTCTGACAAACACTTTTTGGTATACGGGCCCTGAAGTAAGATAAGTCGAATGACATTATTTTTCCTCATTAGACATCTGTTTTCGCACTCTTTCCCGTCCCAATGATTCTTCAATGTCATGGTCACTGGTCAGGTGGTCAGTTACCCTTTCGAGAGGAATTCAACATCCTGCTCTGTTTTCACAGTACATATCTATATAAAGAACCATTTTGTAGATATAGTTCCCATATGAAATATAACTAACCTCCGTAACGTTTTACAGCGTTAACGGGAATTATAATCCATTATGAATAATTAAAAATATACGAAATGTATTACGTATAAATAAAATTACAAACATGCAAACATTTTTAGAACAATAGCTTTATTTTTTTTTTCACATCATTAATATTCTAAAATTCTATTAAGAGGTTTAATCAATTAACTCCCCACCCCCTTATATTAGTAGGGGTGGGGAGTTAAATGTTCGTTAAATGTATGGGAATAAAATGCAATCGTATAGTAAATTAGAAAATTTAAGTGCTTAAAAGGATTTGCACATTCGTATATTTAAACAAGTTGGAAATTCCACGTAAAGCGTGACAAATGAGGTGCTTTCGTATGATAACGATGTTTTAAAAATATTCAGATCTTGCTGCTAGTAGATAGTACTTCGGATAGAGTATAGTAGTGAAATATATATGTATTTTGTGTGTGTGTGTGTGTTCCTGTAAATATACAAGAAATAATTTTTATTACACCTCAGCGACGTATATCATACACTATACTATCTACTTTCTTTTATACAGGAAATAACTTGTAGTATTCCTCAGCAATGTATATCAATACGAATTTATTATTTCCAGCTGAGCGAAAAATTGCCCAGGCCGGGAATTTCGCTCAGCTGGAAATAATAAATTCGTATGATAACTTTACCAATCAGTTTGATTGTGTTAAAAATAATAGTAATGTATATCAATCTCATGTTAAATAGTCAATATCAAATGTTAAATAGTCAATTACAATTATCGCACCAAAAAAATGTTCTTCTGTACCATTATGTAATGGAATACTTTTGTGTGACCTTGTAAATCAATAAAAAATGCTTTTTGCACCACAGATTGTGCAAAATGTATCTTATAATATGTATATGTACGGAATACTTTTGATTGTCCCTGTAATTGATCTATGCATCCGATTTTCATAAAATTTGAAATGACTGGACAAAATTATATAATAATTATATATTTTAAATTTCAAATAATTCGGTTGGGTAGTTTTTGCGTTGTTATATGCGGACAGACAGACAGACGGACGGACGGACTGAACGACAACTATAGGTGCTACGTATTTACATAATTACGAACGCACCTAAAAAAATCTCCCTAGAAAATTAACATTTTTGTCTTATTTATTTATACTTCTCTTAAAGGATGTTTCAAAATTGTCAAAATATTTATAAAATATGTGTTTAATTTAATATTTTATGCGTTAAAAGCTAATGAGCGGTGATTAATATTTTAACCCTTTTAGATAAATTTCGACAAAAACATTTGCAACAATGAATTTCAAAAAATGGAGTGCATCTCACTATTTTTCGTTAAACGTTGGTTCTCATATTTATCGCTTTTTAGGTGCGTTCGTAATTATGTAAATACGTAGCACCTATAGTGGTCGTTCAGTCCGTCCGTCTGTCCGCATATAACAACGCAAAAACAACCCAACCGAATCGTTTGAAATTTAAAATATATAATTGTTGCATAATTTTTTCAAGTTATTTCAAATTTTATGAATTCAACTGCATAAAAAATAAAATGCATAATTATTATGCTAATAAAATGTATAATTATTACATAATTTTGTCGAGTCATTTCAAATTTTATGAAAATCGGATGCATAGATCAATTACAGGGCCAATCAAAAGTATTCCATTACATTACGGTCAAAGGGGAAAAAGTTTCAAATGCACTTTAATCGTTTGAAACTTAAAATACATAATTATTAAATAATTTTGTCGAGTTATTTCAATTTTTTTGATAATCGGTGCATAGATCAATTACAAGAGCAATCAAAAGTATTCAATTACATTATGGTCAATGGGGAAAAAGTTTTAAATGTACTTTATACGTTTGAAATTTAAAATACATTATTATTACATAATTTTGTCGAGTCATTTCAAATTTTATGAAAATCGGATGCATAGATTGATTACAGGGACAATCAAAAATATTCCGTTACCTTACGGTCAATAATAGGTTTAAAATATTGATTTACTTTCGGAGATATTTTAAATATAAAAATGCATTAAACGTCTATATACTTAACCTTACGAAAGGGAATTCGGAAGCTGACTGACCAGCACCCTTAAACAATATTTTCCCCCTCCTGACTGTTTTAGTCCAGGCGAAATAAACATTTTACCTATTTAATTTAAATGCTTTAAGTGATAAATTAAAATAACATAAAAATATTATAGCTTGACATGTTTCATTGCTCTTACGGCAACATTTTCAAAAGCAAATAAATGAATTATTTGCATAATCATTTGAATAATCATTTATTTGCTTTTGAAAATGTTGCCGTAAGAGCAATGAAACATGTCAAGCTATAATCTTTTTATGTTATTTTAATTTATCACTTAAAGCATTTAAATTAAATTGATATTTTAAAGTGATGTTTATATTATATGTAACATTTTACCTTTCAAAAATCGGGTGGAAGATTTTTTTTCTGATTTTTTCATAATGATGCTAACATGGATAAACCACGTTTTCGAATAAAAATTTCTCAAGGCTAAATTTTCTGTGGTCAAAAAACAACAAAATTTTGAGATTTTATTTTATTTTATTTATTATTTTTTTTAATATCTCGAGATTTGTTGCCATAGCAATATATTTGTAAGTTACAATATTAAATAGGACAAAATTCTGTATAATATTTCTTATTTTCAACTTTTTTATACACTAAGTAGCAAGCGCAGTACGCCAAAATCCCCCCAAATCCCATTCTATTTAAAATTAAAGAGTATAAATAAGAAAATTTGTTCGTGTTTGTAGCTTTTGTATTGAGAAAAACTAATGCCTGAAAGTGAGGTACATATGAAATTATAAATAATAAACGGGCATTAATATAATATAATAATTCTATTAGGTAGAATTGTTTAAAAAAAAATAAATAAAAAAGGACATTTTTTAAAATTTTCTTAAAAACCGTGAAAAAAGTAGTTAAGCCACGATTATTCAAATGTATTCATCGGATTTAACCGTGTATATATTTATATATATATATATATATATATATATATATATATATATATATATATATATATATATATAGATAGATAGATAGATAGATAGATAGATTGGTAGCAGTAAATTATTTATTTCAAGGTTAATAGTAGGCTTTTTTGCATCCGTAGCAAACTCGGATTTTGGTGCCCGCTCTCCCTTTCTCACCCCGTTCAAAAAAAAACTTATCATGAGAATATTAATAAATCTGTTATAGCCGGATTTGGGAAATCTTTAGTATGTAATCATTAAATACATAATCAGCTTTGTTAAACATTGATTCAATAAAACTTTGAAAATTTAAACGAAAGGAATCGAAATATATCCAGTTTTATAAAAGGTTTCATCTTAGCAGGTATAATTGTTCACATATTTTTTTTTTCTTGAAATAATAATAACAATAATAACTAGTCGTTGGAGGTCACCGTAATACTTACCCATCATGGAGATGCATAACATAATATATGAAAACATAACATATGTAAACAGTTTATGAAATGCATTGCAATTCCAAAACAAAATATAAACGTATATTTAAGTATTTTTAACACATCATCATGCTCTATTAATGAATTTCTGATGAACCGATTTCGATAAATTACATGAAACGCCATACTATTCTAGTAGCACTGAATTGCATAAAAGAAATATCCTTATAACTCTAAAAATAAATATCATATTCACTAACGGTTTCTTGCATCAAATTAAGTGTCTCATTTCCAATTAAAAGATGTCTTTGAGTTGAAATTTGAATGAAATACAGGGTCATGAAAAATCAAAGAGTGTGGAAAACAAGATTAGAAATTTCTCGACAACTAATAATCCGATCGATTTCGTTTTTTATGCAAAATTTGTGTCAATTTATTGCCTTTTACGTCCACTCATTAAAATAAAAAAAAATTCGAAAATTTTTATATACCTTTCATTAGAACAAATTTTTCGAGAGTCCGAAAAAATAGTTCCGAATAATCGAAGTTACTGATATTAAATAAGCTTCGTCCCATTCTTACATACTAAGCACATACAAAATTTCAAGTCTCTATCTCAATTTGTTGGGGAGATAGAGCGGTTGCAGACAGACAGACATACACACAGACGGACGGACGGCAAATTTTTTTTCCAAAAATATGTTTTTCAGTGTCCGAAACTTGTAAATCCGTCAAAAAAATCGATTTTCAAAACGATTGCAAGACTTACCCTATACTACGTATGATGGGTAAGTGATAATAATAATGATTCAATGGTAATTGAATAATTTCTAAATTTACAACTATGAGACTAAATTAGTCACCCGTAATATTAAACCTATTGAAGTGTTCATGTCGAATATCTTGCTTGCTTTTATTACTTATATATATATATATATATATTCATGAGATAATTGAGATCAATATCTAATGCTGTACTTTTTCGGGTTTAATTAATTAATTAATTTTTTAAATATTTCGGAAAATTGTTTGAGGCGTTTTCTGAAATTAAAGTAGCTTCTTTAAAAAAATGCAACCAAATTTACAAAATTAAAAGTACGCAACGTTAGATAGCGACCTTAAATATTAAATGAACAACAACAAAATAATCATAATAATAATAATAAATAAAATAAACGTCAAAATTCGAGCTTGAATTCTGAAAAGAATGCTCCCATAGGTTTAACATTAGCATGCAAATGCTTTCGCGTGAAACTACACTAGTCATACGAACAAACTAGAACGCTAATCTTAAACCTAGGAGCGTTCTTTTTTACAATTTCTCGCTTGTAATTTAATAGTTTTAAAAGGTTTTTTTTCTGTTTGAGATTACAATTGCTGACGGACAATTGCTGCTACAATTGCTGCTAGAATTCTAACGGGATTAGTGTTTACTTTATCTATTTTGGTTACTTTAGTTTTCTATTTTGATTACAGTTTTTATTTATTTATTTATTCATTCATTATTTTTCTATAAAATTACAATTGATTAGTAATACGAAAATGTATATTTGGAATAAAAAAGAAACATATAGTACAATACTTAAATATATTTCTGAGTAAAACTTGCTCTAAACATTTTTCAGATATTTTTTATGATCTTACTATGACTAGAGTTAATCTTTTCAGTATAAATTTACTAAAAAGCCCCTAAAACTCAAAATACTAATACTCAAATGGTAATAAATTTTTCTAATCAAATATTTAATAAAATCAATGTAAATTCTATATTAAATGATAAAAACTGAAAATTTCCTATAAATAATATTCAAATATCAAAAACTTCAAAGTATTCAATATTTAACTATAATTCGTTCTTATAAATACTTCTGATGATAGTACTTTCCCCTGCAAATGCAATGACCCCTCTCTACACAAATACATTAATAATGATCATGGTCATATTATTACTGGAAATCTAAATACTGTATATGACTTAACACTGAAAAAATTAATGGGTTATGGTACTAAGTATAGAATTACATTCAAATAAAACATTAATTCTGTAATAAAACAATTTACTTATGATATATATGCGGGATATTGAGTGATTAACTTATGATTTAAGCAAAACTAATATTCTTGAAAGTATAAAAAGGTTTAATAGACATAAAACATGTACGTAACATTCAAAGATAACAGTTAGAAATGAATAATATTCAGTATAAATAAGCTTCCCTGAGCTTTGCATTAAAAATCCATCAAACTCGCCATCGCTGAAACCTATAGAACACCTCGTTCTTTTCACTCATCATCACATGAGTCTCATTTGGGATATCACGTTCATTAAATCATTGAGTTTATTATCTTTTATTGCTGAATACTTCATTCTTTAATCCCACATATATATATTTATTTATAAAATTGCAATATATTGTAACAAACCTATTGAATATTTCAATCAATGGAAAATTTTAGTTATTGATAAATTAACTAAGACTTTAAAATACAATATTTCACATCTGGATTATATAAATACAAAGCATCTTTTCCAGCAAATCACTAAATTGCAACAAAACTGTAATAACTTATGTTGACAAATCTCCAAATAATTATGCAATTATATATAAATCCTATTATCATCAACTGCTTAAATATAGTATATCTTCTAATAACACATTCCAAAAAACTAATGATAACATAATTGTAAACAATCGTAAAATTAAAGACTTTTATGAATTATTAGACATTAACTCTACTAACTTTAAATATCCTTATCTAGTTCTTATACTCAAATTTGATAAGAATCCTGTTAAATTTAGAACAGTTACAATTCGTTGCAATATACTTATAAAAATGCTGCTAACAAACTTCTATTAACAGTTCTTAATCAAATATATAAAATTACAAAAACCAGTGATAATAATAAATACTATAAAGAATAGTTATGAATTGGACACTTGTATGAAAAATCTTAAATGTATAAAAAATATAACTGCATATGACTTCAAATATCTTTCTAATAATATCGATTTATTAGATTTACATAATATAATAAATGCACTTAAAAAAAATATCAACATGATTTGGATCTATCAATGAACATTGAAACTGATTATTTTCTTAAACTAATTTCATTATCTAAGGTATCCTGGGGTAATAACGCCACGTTAAGGTTCTACCAATTTTCACGGCTCAGTTTTAGTTTGTATTTTTCAAACAAATATCTCTTTATCATTAATATTATTGATATTATTTAAATATCAATTTATCAATAACTAAAATTTTTCATTGATTGAAATATTCAATAGATTTGTTACAATATATTGCAATTTTATAAATAAATATATATATGTGGGATTAAAGAATGAAGTATTCAGCAATAAAAGATAATATGATATATAATTTGATAGAGCAACTTATTTACTATCTGTATTAAAAAAAATAATTTAACAGATATGTATTCATAAAATGTAATGGCGTGATTTCTTGACCAATGCTATTTGGCGTTATTACCCACCTATATGGGTAATAACGCCATGCAAACAAAACTATGAAATAAGATGGAATAATGGCATGTAGATTGTCCAATTCTAAAAATACAAACTCTACAAACTTAGAAATTGACAAATTGCATTCTAAGCTATTGAAAATGTTCATTTTTTTGTGTAAGAAAAGTGTAAGAAAAATAAAGATGTCGTGTGTGTGTGTGGGGGGGGGGGAGGGGGGGTTGTGGCAAAAGAATATCAGACCGTGAGCTTCTTTTTGCTTAAAAAGGACCGCTTAAATAGAATTATTAGAAACATTGCACAGTTTTAACTGTGTTTATTTGAATCAGTGTTTAGGATGTAGCTCGGTCACTGTAGGGAATCAACCGGAGTATTAATGCCAAGGATTGGCGTTATTACCCCGTTATAGTTATTGCGCTGCACATTTTAAATTACAAATTATCTCGAGAAGTTATCCAAAATCTTCCACAACATTTTGAAAGTCCATGAATTGTATTACAAATTTAAGTAATTAACAAAGTATTTCCGGATAAAAAAAATAGTCTTCACATCACAAAACGTATCTTGCAAATTTTAGATCAAGCGTTAATTTTAGTTGCTTGTAAAAACAATAAGACCTAAAAATGAAACAAATTAACTTGAAGCTATTTTTTGCGATTTATATGACTCAAAACCCTTCTGCGCAGAGCCCATGGGTGTCATTTACCAGATTATTTCATAATTATGCAAAATATTACCCCACCTGGCGTTATTACACCAGACCACCTTATAATAATTTTATAATGCAAGATAACATAATATATATACAAAAAGTTGGTATACCGCAAGGTGGTTGTACATCTAGTATATTATCTGACTTATATCATCATGAACGTAAATTATTTTGATAATAAATTACATTTATATCGATAAATTGATGATATAATTTTAATTGATACTGATAATACCAGTATATCTCAATTCCCAGTTGATTATCCATCTAATCTAGAAATTACAAAACACCTGCTTTATAATAATGCTATTAACTTTTTAGATCTTAAAATTATATTAAAGGAAAACAAATTAATAACTGATATTTATGATAAACGGAATGAGTTTAATTTTAAAGTTAATACATTTACTAATTTTAAATCCTATCTTCATAATTCTGTATATCGTAATATAATCATTAATCATTTATATAGAATAAAATGTTTATGTTCTTCTCATTTAATTAATGCAAATATTAAAAAGCTTGTTTATGATGCTATAAATAATGGTTTTCCTAAAAATTCACTTATTCTTTAACTTACAATTAGTTGTTACATGATTTAAAAATTAATTAACTTTTTCGTAAAAATGAATCAAAAAATTAATAAAACATAAAAATAATAATAAAAAATTAAAAACGTAAAAAATATTAAAAAATGCATATAATAGGATGGTTAGGTGGGTAGATATTAGAGTACGGAGGAGGGCGCTATTGTCTGGACAAAACGCAAAGGTTGTTTTATATTTTTAAAAAAATTGAGAGAGGGAAATGCATTAATTAAATTGGAACAAAGTTTCTATGGAGTTTAAATAACACCAATGTATGGATTATTGTTTAGTTATATCAATTACATTAAAATAATTTTATTCATTTACATTATTAAATTGCACTTCACTTTTAATAAATGAAAGACCTATAATACTACTAAATGTATAGGGTACATATATTAATTATCTATTTTTTAATCTTTTACATCCTAAATTAAGATATTGGTTTTAGCCTAGCATAGTCAAATTAAATGTTATTGATTTAAATATTAATAGGGTAAACTATGGTGTATGGTATAACAAATTTAATATAGGAGGAAATATGGTGTATGGTTTATTTTTTCTGGTATCACTTTACTCTGCTTTTAATTTATTTATTAATTTATTATTATCATGTGTACGATAATTATTTTTTATTTTTTCCCTTTTCATTTTTCATTTTTAATTTTTCTATCGAATTTAGTAATTTTGTTGTGCCTTGTTTTTAATGTTATTTCTTGATTGAATTTTGGTTTTATGTGGATTGGTAGCCCCAAAATCGTATTATTTTGCTTTTTCATGGCTAATACGAAGATGAAACCACACACTTCTTTTGTTAGTTCCAAAGTATTTGGGGCTTGATAATTCTGCTTTGGTTCAACAAATTCCATTTGTATTCATTTTATTTATTTATTTAATTTTTTCTCATGTTCAATATGTTTTTTTTCTATTAAATTCAAATGGTTCATATTATAATATAATTAATGGTTACATATACATATACATACACATACGCATGTGTATATATATATATATATATATATATATATATTAACCGAAAAAATGTAAAATGCGTAAAATCTTTAAAAAAGAGAATTGTATTATTTAAAGCGGAATATATTTCGGTTCTTTTTCGGTTTTCAAGATTTTATTGAATCAATGTTTGACAAAGCTGATTATGTATTTATTGATAACACACTTAAGGGGGCTCAGGGGTTGAAAACTTTTCAAAAAATCGATTTCTTTAATGATCTAATTTGATTATTCATTGAATTCTTAACTCAGTAAAAAAACCGCATAAAAATATTTGCATTTTTAACGGAGTTATAAACATTTATGTATCAACACTTTCATAGCCGCATCCATATAACTTTAAGTCGCGTTTTCTCAAAACTTGATTTTTGATGACTAACACCAAGATTTAAAAAAAAAAAAAAAAAAAAAAAAAAACTATTTGATGGAATGGCTTAATTTTTTTCATGCATATAACATTATTATCTAGATTATGAATTAATATATTTTAGATAGTTCAATATTTTGAGTATTTTTAATGGAAAAAAGTTGTATTTTTTAGGGGGGTTTTAAATTTTCAACTTTGAGAGATTTTTTAATAATGTTTTTTTAAGTGATAGTTATATCCTTAATTCATAATCTAGATAATGATGTTATATGCATGCAAGAAAAAAAAAAGCCATTCCATCAAATTGGTTTTTTTAATCTTGGTGTTAGTCGTCATAAATCAAGTTTTGAGAAAACAAGACTTAAAATTGAAATTATATGGATCCGGCTATGTAAATATTGATACGTAAATGCTCCGTAAAAATAACTCCGTTAAAAATGCTAATATTTTTATGCGGTTTTTTGCATTGAGTTAAGAATTAATTGAATAATCAAACTAGATCATAAAAAAAAATCGATTTTTTAAAAAGTTTTCAACCTCTGAGCCCTCTTAAAATTTTCAAGATCCGGCTATTACAAATTTATTTAAATTCTCATGGTAAATTTCTTTTTTTAAGAGGAGGGGCAGAGAGCTCCAAAACCTGTGATTGCCGCGTGTGTGAAAAAGGGTCCTGAAACACATTATTTACTGCTACTAATATATTGAGGGTGACATACGTGATTAAATCTGTGGGAAACATTTGAATAATCGAGGCAAAACTACGTTTTTCACCGCTTTTAAGAAAATTGAAAAAATGTCCTATTTCTGAAATAGTGTACTGCTCTTGCTATTGGGTGTATAAAAAATTGTAAGCATAAAAGTTATAGAGAATTTTGTCCTGTTAAATATTTTAACTGATAAATAATATGCTACGGCCACAGGTCTCAAAATATTTAAAAAAAATATATATTTTTTTAATTTATTGTTTAAATTTATTATTTGTTACCACAGAAAATTTAGCCTTCAGAAATTTTGTTCGAAAAATTGTTTTTTCCATGTTGATATCATTATAAATAATTCAGAAAAAAATCATGTAAAATATGACAGTTAGTTATATTATAAGAATAATGTGTAAGTTTTTTTTTATTTATTTATTTATTTTTTTTTTTTTTAACGAGCTTGAGAAACAAATTCACGTCAATTTTAAGGCGGTTTTGGAAAAAAAAAATCCCTGTTCAATAATTAAAAAAAATTTGCACATTGGCATGCTTTGGAATATATTTTTTTTTCCTATAAAGGAATTAAATCTGAAGTTATAAGCTACTGTTGTCTCACAACATTTTAAAAGCTGAAGCGTCCGGAAATTCTGTGCAAAATGTCATTCTAGATAAAATTCTGTTTTTAATTAATTCCGAGAAAAAAGAAAAAAAACGAAGAATGGGAAAGCTATTCGATATCATTGTTTCTGAATAGCATCTGTTAGTCTCATGCGTTTCAGACCAAAAACAAATTCACAAATATATTAGATAATAGATCTTTTGGATTTCAGAACAATCTTAACACAGAATAATTTTAGCTTAATGCTCCAATTTTATTATTTTTAAATATTTATTTTTAATGTAATTTCGAGATTCAGAGGGAGAACAAACTTGCAATTTGACAAGTAGATAATAATAAAAAAAAATTCCATTACATCTCAAACTCTAAGTAATAGTATTTAATAATTAGCGATTTTTCTCGTTATAAAGACATTACTACAATTCACAATAAATATCAATCAATTTTCATTTTATCATAAATTATGTTACAGATTATAGATATTACTTGTTTTTTTAAGTTTTCTTTTTCAATTTAAAATTTCATATGATAAAATAAAAACGCATGTTTAAACAGTTTAATGATTTCTAAATATTACTTTTTAATTCTTATTAGTTTTTTTACTTTTTTAAAATATCTTGCAGGTCTTAAATGAAAATCTTTTTCTTTAAACTAGCGCAGTCCGAAATCTGTGGGGTTTCTCTCTCTCTCTTTTAATCATTGAAAGTATTTCTCTAAAATATTCAATGCAATCATTTGAGTACACTGGAATTCATTTTAGTGCAAAATTAATAAGTCAAGATTCCATTTATTAGCACACTACTTTTAAATTAGATATCACAATTTTCTAGATTCATGTACAGTTTTTGACTCCTCTCACTCAAAGAAATGTTTTGGGGTAAAAGCGTCTGATAATAAACTGAAATACACATTGGAAATTAAAGTCTAGTTAGTGTAACTCAACGCCTTAAGGGTGTTCTTAACTGATCCGCTCAACAAGAGAAAAACGTTTTGACACATTTACAAATTCATTTTTTAACAGAAAGTTATAAAATTTTAATGTCTGACTATGAAAGCGATTTTGAATTGAACTTATTTTTCCATTTTATGATAATTAAATTACTTATCGAGTTATAAGCTATTTCGATGACGCAATCACCCGTTTTTTTTTTCTCCTTTTCGACCGGTTTTTCTGCTTTCGTCGGGAAATATGCTCAAAAGTGTCAACTTTGAAGACTTGTTATGAAAAATCTATTGTGTTTTTTAAAAAACAAAAGACTGAGTGCAATTAGACAGTTTCTGAATAATAACACCTGCTATTTTCATGCATTTCCGAACAAAAATAAATTAATGTATGTGTCACAAAGTAGCCCTTTTTGATTTAAGAACGCACTTAAGTGTACTTTTCTTATTTTCTTTGAAATTAAGATAAATTCTATAAATATTATGACATGTGAAATTACTTGGACGCAAGTTTAAAATCATTAAAACGTTTATATATAAAAATTTGATTCAATCCATAAAGATTTATAATTTACAATGACATTTAGTATTCAGAAATTCACTCTAGTTTACTATAGAAATGTCAAAAGTGTTTTTATTTTCCTAACAGATCGCCAATGATGGTGCGAGAAATACATTCCGCATTTAAAATATGAGATAGAGTAAATAAAATGAAAGTAAAATAACAATACATAAAACTGAGCATAAATTTGGTAATAATTTCTGTATTTACAAATTCATAGTGTTTGTTTTTTACTGAAATCTCAATGTAAAATATGCTACTTCCAAATTATGTATTTCACACAAATAATTTATTTTAACCAGTTTATTTTATTTGAAAAATTAAAAGTTGTCAAATTATAGGTACAATAACTCAAGTAAAAGAAAAGATGAGATTGATGCGTGGGAATATGAGAAATCTTAAAGGAATCTATGCTGTAGTTTAAATTTTATTAGCTATTGCCAGTGTAGTTATTTTCAAGAAGCAAGAAGCAATAATTAATCTTAATAATAAATCCTAATTTCACTCAATTTTAATAATAATATATAAAAATTATCTTAATAATAAATCCTAATTTCACTCAATTTTAATAATAATGTATAAAAATTATCTTAATATAATAATTTAAAAAAGATAAATTTAGTTTTAAACAGAAAGTGTTTCAATTTCCACTCAGGTTTAAAGGACAGCATTTTAAGAGCTTTCCATAAAAAGCAAATACTGCAAAATAACAGATAAATGCAACACGTGCATTTTTGCGGAAGTTAAAATGATTATTTCTAGTTGCTAAAGCAAAGAGAACATGTGGCAATTACCATCAATATCCTTTAGCTGAAAAGGGACCATCTCTGGCAAAGAATTTGCGTAAAAGTAAAGAGTTCTCAACCTCTTTATTATTTCCGGCAACCATCTAGTTAATGAGATAGTTGACGCACCGTGTCACACCCTTGATTGATAGATTTGTGGATTTGGGACATTCCCCCCAGATGGTAGTCCCACTACAGTTTCTCGGTATCTACGCAGATTTTCTTATAACGATAGGTATTCACATAGATTTTCATAGCTTCATTTTCAAATAGTTTTTTTTTGGCTAATTCCATGGGTTCTGTAGTGTAAGTCACATAACTTATTAATTGCCATGCTTGTTAGCCACCGTTATTTTCGAAAAGTCTGCTTGGCCTTATTCAATTAATGAGAATATGGCAATAAAATTAATCACATTTTTTTTTTCTATAATACTGGTAGCCAAAAATCGTAGCCTGTGACTTAGACTACAAGTACTCATGGAAATAGCCTTTTATAAATATAGAAGAATTTTTCCCCTAATTATCCCTTTTTAATTGAAATATCTGTATTGTAGTAACTGTTTTACGTCGAAAACACTCAAATAAAGATGCGATGTAGTTTTAACACATATTTAATTACAGTTTATATATATGTTTATGAAAAATATGCATTTTTTGTTTCGAATGATGTCAATTTCAAACGTTCAAAACTATCAAGATAATCAGAATTTTTATTGATCTATAAAAAACTAGTTGGATGTGTCAATCCCAAAACTTTCTTCTATCTCATAAGTACATTTTAATATTAAAAAAAAAAAAAAAAAAAAAAAAACCGTGGTGACCCCAAAGTTACCCACTATCGAATTTCCTCGAACATTTGACCTAGCCTAATGAGATTCTGGTATCCGAAAAGCCTAAAACGCAAAATTCAATTAATATTTTGAGAAAATGAGCTTAGTAGTGCCTCATGTTGGGTAATTTATACTAAAACCTAATAAGCATCTATTTATGTCAAGACCTAACAGAATCTGAAATTAGATGGAATTTCGTCCATTAGTTCTTGAGATATAGTTATAACAAAAAAATTGCAAAACGTAGCACAGCAATACCATATCTTGGACAATTTATGCCAAAACGTCAAAAAGCGTCTAATTATGTTATGGTGTAACAGAATCTGAAGTTTGATGAAATTCTGTGCATTAGTTCTTGAGATATAGCTAGTTAAAAAAAACCGTGTAAAATATAGCACAGCAGCATTATCAGTTGAAGGATTTATAACAAAACGTAATCATCGTGTAATTATGTTATATGTCATTTTGTAACAAAATCTGAAGTTTGATGAAATTTTGTGCGTTGGTTGTTGAGATATAGCTATCGGAAAAATCGTGCAAAATGCAGCATAGCTGCACCACCTCTTGCAAGGTTAATACCAAAATGTAATCAGTGTCTAATTATGTTATATATTCTAGTGTAACAGAATCTAAAATTTGATGAAGTTCTCTGCATTAGTTCTTGAGATATAGCTATCGCAAAAATCGTGCAAAATGTAGCATAGCAGCGCCACCTATAAGGCAGTTCATACCAAAACCTTATCAGCGGCTATGTATCTCTAGGTATCGCGGAATCTGAAGTTTGGTGAAATTTTGTGCATTAGTTCTTGAGATATAGCTATCATGAAAATCATAAAAAAGGTGGCATAGCAGCGCTACCTGCTGGCAAATTTACACCAAAATTTAATCAGCATCTATGTATATCAAGGAGTCACAGAATCTGAAGTTTGGTGAAATTCTGTGCATTAGTTCTTGAGATATAGCAATCTTGGAAATCATGAAAAACGTAGTATAGCAGCGCCACCTGCAGGCCAATTTTCACCAAAAACCAATAGGCACTAATTCATATCAAGGTCTAACTGAATATAAAATTTTATTAAATTTCGAGCATTGGTTCTTGAGATAGAGCGCCCACAAATTTTTTGTCACATACAGACAGACTCACAGACAGACATACAGACTCACAGACTGACAGACAGACTCACAGACAGACATTTTCTAAAAATAGTCAAAACGTGTTCAGGGCCTTCTAAAACGTATAAATCCGTCGAAAACCGGAAGTCGAAAATTTTCATGAATCCAATACTTTCTTCTTGTAAAGATAGAAGAAAGTAAAAAAAAGAACACGTCATCATTTCTTTTTTACATTCTTCTATCTTTACAAGAAGAAAGTATTGGATTTATGAAAATTTTCGACTTCCAGTTTTCGACGGACTTATACGTTTTAGAAGGTCCTGAACACGTTTTGACTATTTTTAGAAAATGTCTGTCGTCTGTCTGTCTGTCTGTCTGTCTGTCTGTCTGTATGTGTTAAAAAATTTGTGGGCGCTCTATCTCAAGAAATAATGCTCGAAATTTAATAAAATTTTATATTCAGTTATACCCTGATATGGATTAGGGCCTATTGGTTTTTGGTGAAAATTGGCCTGCAAGTGGCGCTGCTGTACTACGTTTTTCATGATTATCAAGATTACTATATCTCAAGAACTAATGCACAGAATTCAACCAAACTTCAGATTCTGTGATCCCTTGATATACATAGACGCTGATTAAGTTTTGGTGTAAATTGGCCAGCAGGTGGCGCTGCTTTGCCACGTTTTTCATGATTTTCATGATAGCTATATCTCAAGAACTAATGCACAGAATTTCACCAAACTTCAAATTCCGCGATATCTTGAGAAACATAGCCGCTGATAAGGTTTTGGTGTGTCATCTGGAGAAAATGTAACAACATTTCCGATTCTGCAACAATTTTTGCAAAATTAAAAGCACTTTATGTCTTTCAGAATGGACAGTCGTGGGAAAAAAAGTAAACACCCCCTCTAACTCTGCTACAAATTATCGTAGAATATATCATAGAAATACAGGTATCAAACGATTGGAAAGAAATTCTACTTTTAAATGATGTACATAAAATTTACTTAGGGGACTATTTATATTTCGAAATAAATTAAAACTTTGGTCCGGGTGGAACCAAAACTTTCAGAATCCGGTCTTTAAAGAAAAAATATGCATTTTCAAGAGAAAGAATATGAACAATTACACCTGCTAAGATGGAAACCTGTTTAAAGTGGAATATATTTAGGTTCCTTTCGTTCCGGTTTTCATGGTTTTAATGAATCAATATTTAACAAAGATTATTACATAGTTCAGCATTACATATTTAATAATTAAACATTTAAAATTATTAGATGTTTATTAAAATTCTCTTGGTAAATTTTCTTTTTAAGAGGTGGGGGGACGCCAAAATCAATGTTTGCTACAGGTACAAAAATGGCTTGTTTTGGCCCAGAAACACAAAATATACTGCTACCAATATACAGAAGATGCAGACATACTCAATCAAATCCATGGGAAACACTTGAATAATCGAGGCAGATCTACGTTTTCGTGGTTTTTAAGAAAAGTGAAAAAAATGTCCCATTTTTAAAATGGCGTACTGAGTTTTCTATTGAGTGTATAAAAAAGTTGTAAGTATGAAAGCTATAGAGAATTTTTCCTCTTTATTCTCTTTGTCTTTCTTGTCTGTAACTGACAAATGACAGGCTACTGCAACGGTCTTAAGATATTTTTAAAAATAAAAAAAAGTCTCAAAATTTTGTTCCCCAGTTTTATGTCCACAAGAAAATTAGCCTCAAGAAATTTTGTTGGAAAACGTGGTTTTTTTTTTATATATTGGCATCATTATAAACAAATCAGAAATAATAATTTAAAAAAATCTTCCACCCGAACTTTTGCAAGGTAACCCTCTTTTTTGGTACATTTCCCTTGGACTAAGATCGTAAATGAATTTGAATGCATATACATGTTAGAGATCTGTACGGATCGAGCCGGGCCCGGGCTTTACCTTTTTTCTGAACACTCGAGCCGGGCGAGGCCTAGTCACTAATCATTCCGGGCCGGGTCGGGCTCGGGCCTTACTTTTTCCTGAAGAATCAGGCTGGGTCGGGCCTAACTTATTTTTTCGGTACGAAGCCGGGAATGATTTCATTCTTCCTATTCTTCACGGACCAAAATATTTAGTCCTGGTTGAATAATCCCGTATGAAAATCATTTTCTCGACGTGGCCAGGTCTGTTAAAAAATCAGTAAAATTTGGCTTGGTTAAAAAAAATTCGCCAAAAAGGCATTTACTTTAAAATCCCATTATTCTACAATTAAACATTAAAATGTATTTTTTTTTAAAGAATCGTAGATTTCTAGGCTTATTAAAATAAAGTTAAACGCATGAAAAAAGATCTTGCCCAAAACGGAATCTTTTTTTAAACTGAAAACTGGAAATTTCTTTTTGACCTTCTTTTAAACTGTTCATCCATGCAAAATGAATACAGTAATACGCGAGAAAATATATACATATATATTTACACCTGCTAAGAAGGGAACTTGTCTATAACATATTTTTTTCTCTCCAATGCGATTCCGTCTTAGAAGATTTTACTTTTACCATATAGCATTTTTTAGATTTTTATGTCTCCATTACATGGAATATGGATCGAGCTGAGCTCAGGCCGAAACTTTAAATTTTATAACGGGCCGGGTTGGGCCAAAATTTTTTTGCTCGTACCGGGCCGAATTTTTTTTCTGTATTTCGGACCGGACTCGTGCCTGAAAATTTTGGCCCGTGCAGACCTGTAGTACATGTGCCTTCCTTGACGGAGACCAAACAGATGACTTTCTAATGAGAGTGAATGGAGATGCTTTTAATTAATAACTTAACTAATTATTAGATATTTAAAATTCTGAATCCCAGGTGCATGAAGAGACACTTTGAGGTAACTTCACAAATTTTTTCAGCCTCATACGTTTCATACATTTTGCTAGATATCGAATACAGACAGACATGCAGACAGAGAAAATGTTAGTTTTATTAGTACATCTTTATATATAAAAATCTTCTGTGCGTGTGTATGTAATTGAACTCCTCCTAAGCGACTGGACCGATTTTGATGAAATTTTGTGTGTGCGTTCCAGTAGATTCGAGAATGGTATAGATTCACATTTCGTCGAAATTGATTCAGTACTTTTTTACTAACTAGGCAAAAACTAATAGTTAGTGATTTTTCGCTAATTAAAAGTGCTATATATATTAAAGAAAGTCTGGATTTCGTATTAATCACAGCACAAAAAGATCTACCGAACCAAAAATCTTGAAAATTGGGGTAAAAATACTTCTTATAACATCAAGTGCCGCTAAGAAGGGATTTTCGAAAATCCCCCCCCCCCCCCCTAAGGAGGGTTAAAAAAAAAGAACGAACTTAAAAAAAAAATCCTTTAAAATCGGCTTTTGTAGATATTTTTCAACTGATAACATATTTTAGTGCATTTTTTCATTCTGAATCGAATGGTACTAAGCAAATTCGTTTAAATCCAGTAGTTCGTGAGATAACTCACATTTTCCTAATTTGGCGATGTCTTCGGCGCAAAAACCTGAAATGCTTATCTATATATATAAAAGAAAGTCTGGATTTCGTATTAATCACAGCACAAAAAAATATACCGAACCAAAAATCTTGAAAATCGGGGTAAAAATACTTTTTATAACATCGAGTGCCGCTAAGAAGGGATTTTCGAAAATTCCACCCCTAAGAGGAGTAGAAAAGAGAGCGAATTTAAAAAAAAATCCTTTAAAATCGGCTTTTGTAGATATTTTTTCAACTGATGACATATTTTAGTGTATTTTTCCATGCTGAATAGAATGTTACTAAGCAAATTCTTTTAAATCCAGTAGTTCGTGAGATAATTCACATTTTCCTAATTTGGCGATGTCTTCGGCGCAAAAACCTGTAATTTTCAATGCTTATCTATCTATATAAAAGAAAGTCTGGATTTCGTATTAATCACAGCACAAAAAAATATACCGAACCAAAAATGTTGAAAATTGGATGTAAAAATACTTCTTATAACATCGAGTGCCGCTAAGAAGAGATTTTCGAAAATTCTCCCCCCCCCCCCCTAAGGAGGGTAAAAAAAAGAACGAACTTTAAAAAAATTCCTTTAAAATCGGCTTTTATAGATATTTTTCAACTGATAACATATTTTTGTGCATTTTTTCATTCTGAATCGAATGGTAAGTGTACTAAGAATACTAAGCAAATTTGTTTAAATTCAGTAGTTCGTGAGATAATTTACATTTTCCTAGTTTGGCTATGTCTTCGGCGCAAAAACCTGAAATTTCCAATGCTCATCTGTATATATAAAAATCTTCCCTGCGTGTGTATGTCACTGAACTTAAATGACTGGACCGATTTTAATGAAATTTTGTGTGTGTGTTCCAGTGGTTTCAAGAATGGTTTAGATTCACATTTCATCGAAATTGATTCAGTACTTTTTTAGTAATTAGGCAAAAACTAATAGTTAGTGATTTTTCGCTAATTAAAAGTGTTATATATTAAAAGAAAGTCTGGATTTCGTATTAATCACAGCACAAAAAAAAAAAAAAAAAATATATATATATATATATATATATATACCGAATCAAAAATCTTGAAAATTCGGATAAAAATATTTCTTATAACATCGAGTGCATCTAAGAAAGATTTTTGGAAAATTAACTTTTAAAAAATTCCTTTAAAATCGACTTTTGTAGATATTTTTCAACTGATAACATATGTTAGTGAATTTTGTATTCTGAATCGAATGGTACTAAGCAAATTAACCGACTTCAGAAAATCGTTAACTTTTAACTAAAAAGAGAAAAATAAACTTTTCTATCAAAAATTGAACCGACTTCAAAAAATACTGAAGATTGAAAAATAATTTCGTTACATAATTGTAATAAGAAATTAAATTAAGAGCGTAGTGTTTATCGTGCCTATTACCATATTTACATACATTTATTTGATTTCCTGGAGTCGGTGCCAAGAAGGGCAACGTCTGTCGGGTCCGCTAGTATTCTAATAAACTGTTTGTAGTAAAATGTGCGTATCCTTGTTCTTTAATACTACAGACGCATTTAATTTAATTTTTAGATATATTAATTACTGTATGATATACACGGAAGTAAAAAAATTAACAATCCCGTGGTAACATGAAATTATCTTTTTCTTTTCTAGGTAATCTTTGAACATATGCGTCAGGATGGAATTCTGCTGTTCTTAGATTCTTCCGGATTCGAAAACTACGACGTTCTTAGAGATGTCACAAATTCTTTTCAGGACATCTTCCAAGTCTACGGACTTTGGGAACACGAAGTTTATGAGATGTCTCCACTTTTTCTGAAAGAGTGTTATAGATTTTATTCAAGATTTTACAGTCCATACAAAACTTGTTGTTTCAGATCAAAAAACTATGTCAGTGCATGGCATCGAAGACAAGTTTCAAACATCAGATCTGAAGCGCTTTTGAAAACAGCCAAAAATGAGAGAAAAAAGAAACGTTTGCAACGCTCAGCTTCATTTTAGATGTAGTTACAGATATATAAACCATCATGGTCTCAAGCCGAAATTGAACAAATTGAAAAAAAAAAAAAAAAAAAAAAAAAAAAAAAAAAATACTGTTATTACTTACCCATCATACGTAGTATAGGGTATTACTTACCCATCATACGTAGTATAGGGTAAGTCTTGCAATCGTTTTGAAAATCGAAAAAAAAATTTTGACGGATTTACGCGTTTTAGATAGTGGAGATTCCGAAAAACATATTTTTAGAAAAAAAATTTTGCCGTCGTTGCTGTAAACGCATTATCTCCGGAACAAATTGAGATAGAGACTTGAAATTTTGTATGTAGTTAGTATGTAAGAATGAGACGTTTAATATCAGCAACCTCGATTATCCGGAATTATTTTTTTCGGACTCTCGAAACATTCGTTCTGATGAAAGGTATATAAAAATTTTCGAATTTTTTTGTTCTAAGGAATGGACGTAAAAGGCAATAAAATAACACACATTTTGCATATAGAACGAAGTCGATCGGATTATTAGTTGCCGAGATATTTGTAATCTTGTTTTCCACATTCTTCGATTTTTCATGACCCTGTATTTCATTCAAATTTCAATTCAGAAGTATATTTTAATTGGAAATGAGACGTTTAATCCGACGCAATTAATTGTTAGTTAATAGAATTATTATTTTTGGAGTTATAAGGATGTTTCTTTTACGCAGTTCGGTACTACTTGAGTAGTTTGGCGTTTTATGTAATTTGTCGAAATTGATACATCAGCAGTTCTTTAATATAGCATTACTATGTATATTAACAATATTTAAATTTTGTTTATGAATTGCAATGCATTGTATAAATAGTTTTCACATGTTTTATTTTCATATACATATCCATGATGGGTAAGTATTACGGTGGCCCCCAACGACTAGTTTTTCTTCGAACACAAAACAAATCAATCTAAATCATTTTTGGTTTCGAAACTGAACTATAAGAACATTTTCATTTTTAGAAATTTTATTTATGAATATATATATTTTTAATAAAATTATTTTCTTAAAGTTTTAATCTCATATTCTTAAAATTTTACACAACAGCATTTACTTGTTTAGAAACTTTTCGGGAGCCTTAAAAATTACACTTAAATGCTGGGTGCAAGATTACATTTTATTTTTAATTAACTATTTATACAGTTTAGGTGTGTGTGTGAGTGAGAGTCATCTTTTAACACGTACGGGATCAGCATCTTTTAATACCAATTTTATTCTGTTAATAACACTTTTTGTGAAGTAATTAAACTTAGTTTATCAGTCAAGAAAATGTCTTTAATTAAATAAGCCGAATTTTACTTTTCTTTTTTAGTGGTATCAAAAAAGCACTTTAAGTATATTTTGAGAGGGGAGGGGGGGCACATATGCACCTATGGTTCCAAAGGGGTCCAGCTCAACTGAAACATGGAGGATTGAGAGCAGGAAAACAAAGTGTTAAACTTATGAGTCAACCGTAAAAATCGGATTTCTAGGTGTTATCCACCAAGATATGACTTGGCAAACCGATCGCGTTTTAATATGCGAATCGAAATCTTAACTAATTCTAGATTTTCATCTGTGAACTCGATGAGGTGATTGTTTGTACTGCCACCTCCCGGTTTATAATTCTGCGATTGCATCATCATCTATTAGAATACAAAAATGAGCAACGTTAAAAAGCATTAAATATATTATATGAGGACCCCAGAAGCCAAGGGGTATAAGTGACAAAATTGAAAAAAAAATAAACTAAATACACAGACGACCTAAAAATATGCTTTTTTCATTTCAGGTAAGGAAATATAAGTGATTTTCTCATTATTTGCTGAGTTATAGAGGCAAACCACTTTTTTCGAAAAACAAACAATATTGATTAATTATACATTTAAAGAAAATTGTACTTTATTTTTTAACAGTTATTGAAATAAGAGTTCAAAGACCAGAATGCAACAAGCAGAAATTTCCTATTTCAATCCACTCAATTGTTATTGATGTTCCAATTTAACATCAATTATCTTTAAACTCAATTTACTCCAAATCGAAATTTTGTCACTTGTACCCCTTGGCTTCTGGGGTCCTCATATAAGATCTCTAAAGCCCGTTATAGCTAGATCAATTAATATTCAGATAGAGCTTGGTGCAATGCAATGGAATACAAAAATGAGCAACGTTAAAAAGCCCCAAATATATTATATAAGGTCTCTAAAGCCAAATCTCTCTATCTAAGCTCTATCTGTATATTAATTGATCTAGCTATAACGGGCTTTAGAGATCTTATATAATATATTTGGTGCTTTTTAACGTTGCTCATTTTTGTATTCCATTGCATTACACCAAACTCTATCTGAATATTAATTGATCTAGCTATAAAGGGCTTTAAGATCTTATATAATATATTTGGTGCTTTTAAAATTGCTCATTTTTGTATTCCATTGCATTGCACCAAGCTTTATCCGAATATTAATTAATCTAGCTATAACGGGTTTTAGAGATCTTATATAATACATTAGGTGCTTTTTAACCCTATGAGCTCTGGGGTGTAAATTTCTTCAAAATTCCAAATGTCACATTGGCACCAGTATTTTGCAAAGGAAAAAAAAAAACGGTTAACGATAAACACCGAAAAAAAAGGCATTAAACCTTTTTCAAATAAATTTGGTCGAATTTTCTGGTGCCGTTGTGACATTTCGGAATTAAAATTATGTGGTAGAAAATTCTTCCATCAGAGCTCAAGGGGTTAACGTTGCTCATTTTTGTATTCCATTGCATTGCACCAAGCTCTATCTGAATATTAAATAATCATTATCTATTAAAAAAGTAAATTAAAAAATATACATGCATGCTTCACCAACACATGATATCTGTCAAAAGTTGAGTTATTGGGAATATTATCATTGCATTTTAATCTACCAGCCACTAAAACGGAAACTTCTTATCTAAACAGAAAAAAAAGTATCCGAACGTTATGCTAAATGACTTGTCATTTGAACCTTATCGCAGATAGATTTGTTAAATTGCTTACGCAAACAAATGAAAACTAAAACTTTTTTTTTTCATTCGCCATTACTTCCCGAGTGAATCATTTCTCAGAACGCAGACTTATTTCTTAATTGTAGCGGGTAGAATTTTCTGTAGTTCGTGTTTTAGATATGTGTTTCGCTTGAAAAGTTCAAGTGACAATAGAATTTAACCGATAAAATTATCGGTTTTATTAGAATTTGACGTTTTCTTTAAGATTAAATTTCAGGTATAAAAGAAAATGCAATTTCAACAATATGGAGATTGCGGTATTTTAATTAAGATGGAAATTGAATTTCTGCGTTTTTATCATTACTTAATAGCAGATGGTCTCCAAATGATAGACTTTGAGTCAAATATGTACTTTTTGGCAACAGTAAAAAATGCGTATTGTAAGTACAGCTTGCAAAATGGTGTTTCGGACATATCATTTGACCTTTTTGGAATGAGATCTGCTTATATATTCACACACGTTCCATGTTTTACTGGTAATGTGTTTTATCACTTTTTTAATCTTATGCATTCAAACCCCTGGCTGCTTACAAAGGCTATAGCTCAAAAATCTTTAACCATTACCTGCCTCGGAGGAGGACCCGGGGCAGAAGTTTTAGCCATCGCCAAAGCTCTGGAAATAAGTTTAAAAATGTTTTGCTTAAATACCAAACCAGTAACGATCTATGCTAAAGTTATTGATATTGACCCTGGTTGGAAAGACACATTGAAACTGATAACGCACAAGTGGTGGAAATTCTTTGATCGAAACTACATCAGGCTGAATTTGTCTTTTGTGCAGTTTGATCTCACACAGCCACTAAGCGAGGAAGTGCAGGACATTGTAAAGAGATCAGACCTAATTACGATGATTCACTTTGTTTCGGCTGTTTATGGGACAAAATGTCGAGAAAACATCTCCAAAATGCTACAGGTAATTTTTAATTTTTTTTTTTAAAGAATATATTTTATGTTTTCTTATTTTCATGGGTATAGTTGGAATAACTGCTTCTGCTTATTTTTATGAGGTAAAAGTTTTAATTTAATTTCTTTTCTCATGAATTGTAAATATTATCTTAGGGGGTCACAACCTCAGTAGACCAAGTCCACTTGGGAAAAAAAAAAGAGCTAGTCCATTTAGAAAGTATATAAAATCTGTTTTATC
This sequence comes from Maratus speculifer, assembly GCA_964019185.1. Lineage (NCBI taxonomy): Eukaryota > Metazoa > Arthropoda > Arachnida > Araneae > Salticidae > Maratus > Maratus speculifer. The sequence continues at coordinate 89,801,873 of OZ025300.1, read as the reverse complement.
CAATCCCACGATGAATCAAGTCTATTTTTTCATGATTTTACATATATGTCTTCATTTTACAGGCTTGATGCCCTGTGGGAGTGAACAGGGGCGTAAACCACCCTAATCGCGTAGGGGGGTGTCGGCTCAAAAATTTCCGACTCCAAGAAGGAAAATTTCCGAGTACTATGGCCAACATGAAGACTAATATACATACATATATATATATATATAATACCATTAAAAGTAGACAAGATTCACCAATGGATTTTATCAATAAAACAATAAACCAAAACGAAGAATTAGAATTGAATTGAATTATAATAAAATAAAAAAAAATAGTGTAACGAGTAAATCTGAAAAAAAAAATAAAAAAAAATAAAAAAATGAATGCAAATAGAATTTGTAGCTCCAAAAGCAGAATCATCAGGCCCCAAATGCTCTGGAACTACAAATGAAGTGTGCGGTTTCACCCACGTATTAGCCATGAAATAGCAAAATAATACGTATTTGGGGCTACCAGCGCACAAAAACCAAATTATTAAACAAGGAACAAAGATATTTTACAAAAAGGAGTTGAAAGTAAGTAAAAATAATAGTTATCCATAACAAACAAAAAAGATAAAGCTGAATAGAAATATAATTGAACCGGAGAAAATAATTAATAATCGATATTAACATAAAATTAAATTAATAAAATAATTAAAATTAGAATTAAGAGATAACATTCATATTAACATATAACTTAAAATACCATTTTGTTACTTTTAATCAGTAACATTTATTGTGACTTTACATGGTAAAAACTCATTATCTTAATATAGGATGATAAAAATTAAAAAATAAAATAAAATAAAAAAATAAATAAAAATAAAATAAAATAAAAATAAGTAAAAATTTAAAATAATAATGATAATAATAATAATAATAATAGTAATGATATTATTAATAATAATACCAAAAATTATATCAATAACATTAAAATTAATTTGATAATTAAAATATAGCTATTTAACTATATAACTAGACAAATATCTATATATTGGTGTCAATTAAACAGTTTAAAAATTATGTTAAAATAAATAACCCACTCTCAATTTTTTTTTAATATATATATATATATATATATATATATATATATATATATATATATATCATAATTCGCAAGATAATTATGACTTAGTGTATCGAGATAGTCAAATAATCTTATATTATGTTATTATTAGTCTTATATATATATTTTCCCCATTATTAGGCGATCTCCTGATGGAATACAATAACCGTTCCACCCGAGAGGGACACGAATCGTGCATAATACGAATAAACAGTCAAAGGGCTTTCCAGCAATATATCACATGAAAAGTATCGGCTAAAATTAAAAAAGTGGTTGCCGGTGAGGGCAAAATAGGAATACAATGATATATCACAAGAGAGATGTATTCCAAATTTAGGAAATTGTCCTCCCTCCCAGAATGGACCCTTTCCCTAACTATAAAATGTAATAAGTAATATTTATCAGAGAATCCCGAAAAAAAAAAAAAAAAAAAAAAAAAAAAAAATCCGGTCTAAAATGATAAAACGTTACAATTTTAAAAAAGATCGAAAATTGTCCCCAATAGAGGATAAGAGGGGGGCAGGGAGAGAGGCAGAAAGATTTATTACATGAAAGAGTGATTTGAGGGCTTTCCTATGATATGTCCAAAAAAGTATGGAATTTTTCCACCCCCATTTAAACTCTTCGGGGGTGGAAATTTTAAAATATCGCTGAAACATGTATTTAATTAGTTTTTAAAAATTTGATTTTCTGCTGTTTCACGTTCTTATTTGAAAAAACTGTTGAGATGTGCCGAATGGTCTAAATTTTTCGACTCCCCCCTCTTAACCCCCTTATGGTGAGATTTCTAAAATCACTGGATTATGTGTTTAATAATTTTTTTAGTAGATTTATTTTCTGGAACTTTACGCTCCTACCTTAAATGTTTGCTGAGATATGGCAATTTGTTCCAGAATTTTTAACCTCCCCCCGCTTGTCCCTCTTAAGGGGGGTAATTTCAAAACTTCCATCTTAGTGCATGCTTACATCATAAGAAGTACTTTCTCTCCAATTTTCATGGTTCTAGATTCAGTAGTTTGGGGTGTGCGTTGATTATCAGTCTGTCAAGACAAACTATTTTATACATTTATAGCTATCTCTACTAGCTGACCCGCTCGTTGTTGCCCGGCATTGGATAAAATATATAATTAGATACATCATATAAATATATTAGATGCAATATATAGATAAATAACAAATAAATTATTAAAGCAGAGTAAGTAAATTTTCAGGAGCGAATTCAAAGGGTTTTCAAATTATAGTCAAATTTTTTAATAAATAAGGCAATTGTACATAGTTTTTCTGACTCCTTGAGAAAACATGCGCAAAATACCAAACAAATAAACGAAATGCATAAGCCAAAATTAAAATTCTGGTTTCTTTTTCATCTACCCCCCAGACACACAGGCACATCAGGCACAAAAAATGTACCAATAAAGTTAAAATGCCTTTTTAAAATTTCAAATTGCAAAAGAGGTTTAAAGATCCATTTAATCATCAATTAGCTTTAAACAGTCAAAAGTTGCGCTGTTTTATCCTCCCCCAAGGCTAAAATTATTTTCAAGTTTCAAATGATTAAATTTTGATTCTTATCTATACACACACACACAAAAAGTCTATCCATAAAATAATAATCAAAATATTGTTATGCAGGGAGACAAAATTATTATACTTGTACTATAACAAAGTTTTAAAAATATAGAATATTTTACATACATTGACATTTGAACTTCAAAAAATAAATGAACTTTCTTAGTTGTTGAACCTTAGAGATAATAAAAATGAAAAGCCATGTAGGCAAAAATTTATTAAAATACTACATTACTCTTAAATAATGATGAAATAAAATTTATAAAACATAAAAAGATCTATAATACAATTTTAACTTCGTGTATAATACGAAATACATTGACTTGCAATTGCAAATTGTAAAATGGTTGGCCAAAAAGAAGGCAAATATATTGAAAGAAAAAAAAAATGTAGTTAAAAATGATAATAATTTCATGAAATTTAAATAACAACTAGCTTGTCATCTCCAGTTTGTAACAAAACTAGCAAATAGTTAGGGAATTGCGATACTAACTGTTAAAAAAAATTATATATATCGAGTAACAGTACATTTTTACAAGTTATTAAATAATTTATCTGCCCCCTCAAAAAATAAATAAATAAATAAATAAATAAAAAATAAATAAATAAAATAAAATAAAATAATTCATTTTTAAATATGAAAACAATTCAGTTATTTACACATTTTACATATCTAAAATTTTCTGTAATAAAATAGCTAGCTTACTTCAAAACGATTTTTTAGAGCTCCAACAATGCAAAACGGTATATGCATATAGGCTGAAATTTTATCAGCATGCTTTTTGTTTATTAAGTGTGTTCCTGTAATCACTATCGAAAATATAATTACATAACCCACATTGCACTTTTTGTCTCTTACATTAGGTGGGGCATAACTGATAAAAAAAAAATATCTAACTAGTAACTGTATACCAAAATATTCTCCCATCAACACTTTTTAATTGAATGATTTCGTACTATGAACCAGAATACTAACGGTTTAAACAAAGAGTTAACGCAGGCGCAGTTTGTTTTGTAACTGATGACACATAGGGCGGGAGGTGCAACGTCCAGTCATTTAGGTGACCAAGCTTTACGTTGAAGAGAAAACAATGTTTTATCTTTCTATTTTTTAGCATTCAGTTAAAATCTTCTTTAGCGGTTTTTTTTTTTTTTTTTTTTTTTAAGTAAAATTGAAATCTGTTTGCTTGGGGAATATTTCAGAGACAAAAAATTGTCAAAAATACGGGATTTCTTAATATAAGTTTTAATTCTTTCTAACGACAAACTTAAAAGCAGCGTGACAATTTGGTGTTACAACTCATTTTTCTGACTAAACAAAATGTAGTATTAATAATAAAAATATAGAAAAAATTTAATACAATTGACAGAGGAAAAAGCTGACGAAAGTATTACTTCTGAGAGAAGTAAACTCGTATAGGCTGTAAAATATCCAGATTATTTCGAGATGAAAATTCAAAGTATTTGGGTATTTTCAATTTTCATCCGGTATCATATAAATTTCTTAAACAATCTTTTAAATCAATCAAAAATTACGTAAAAAAGTAAGTATAAACAATTTCGCATCTATTATTATTACTTTTTTAATAAAATAAAAAGAAAACACAAGTTTAGATAGTAGGAAAAATGAGACTATAATTATTTTCAATTAAAGATAAAATTTGAATAGAATGGAAAAATCCAGATTTTGATATGAAAAAATACCAAATATTTGTATTTCTATAAATGAATTTTCATCATGTACCACCTAAATTCCGTGATACATATTTCTAATTAAATTTAAAGTTTAGATTAAAAAAATAGAAGTTTCTTCACTTCGATCAGTATATCTTAAAATTTCGAGATTAAACTAAAAACTTTCCAACAGTAAAAAAATACAAGTAGATTTCGAAATATCCAAGTCAAAAGACACAGAAAAAAAAAAAAAAAATCGGAATTTCAAGGTTTTACTCAAATATTACTGTTATAATTAACGATATAACTTTAACATCACTAGAAAATGTACAAGAATATTTTTTTTTCGTCATATCGAATTTCCGAGAACACAATATTTGACAAATCAAAATTTTTCTGATTAGTTTTATCAGAAAAATAAAATCCTATATATTAATAAGTTATATTAATTAATTAGTAAATTTAAGTAAATAGTAAATTAGCAATTAGTTAAATTAATTAATAATAGTTCCGGCTAAGAATAAATTTGTTTTCTTCATCCTAATTTTTTTTTCTTATTTGTCTTACCAGAAACTGCAAGCGGAAATAAATCCGACTGAGAATAAAATTTTATAGGTTTTCTTCGATCTATCTTGTTTTTCTTATTTAATTAAAAACTACAAAAATATTTCTCCAATTCATAAATATTTATAAATTAATACCCTTTTTTTCGGCTAAATTTACTTTTTTCCGATCGAACAAGCATTTTTCCGACTGACTTTTCCGTTTTTCCAATTCATAAATCTTTATAGGTTAATACGTAATACTATTTTTTCCGACTAAAGATGCCTTTACCGGTGGAACAGAAAACTTCCGATTGATATTTTCGTTTTTCCAATTTATAATTTTTTTTATAGGTAAATGCCATTTTTTCCGATCGAATAAGAATTTTTCCGATTTAAAAATTTACAAGTTTTTATAGGTTAATACGTAATACTATTTTTTCCGACTAAACATGCCTTTCCGGATTGAAACGGAAAATTTTCCGAATATTTTCGTTTTTCTAATTTATAAGTTTTTATAGGCTAATACCATTTTTTCCGATCGAACAAGAATTTTTCCGATTGACTTATTCGTTTTTCCAATTTATAAATTTTTATAGGATAATACTATTTTTTCCGACTAAACATGCCTTTTCCGATGGAACGGGAAATTTTCCGAAAGATACTTTCGTTTTTCCAATTTATAAGTTTTTATAGGTTAATACCATTTTTTCCGATTAAACAAGAATTCCGACTGATTTTTCCTTTTCCCAATTTGTAAGTTTTTATAGGATAATACGTAATACTATTTTTCCCGACTAAACACTCTCTTTCGGATGGAACGGGAAAATTTCCAAATGATTTTCCAGTTTATAAGTTTTTATAAGTTAAGAACATTTTTTCCAATCAAACAAGAATTTTTCCGACTGATTTTTCCTTTTTCCAATTTGTAAGTTTTTATAGGATAATACGTAATACTATTTTTTCCGACTAAACACGCTTTTTCGGATGGAACTGGAAAATTTCCAAATAATTTTCCAGTTTATAAGTTTTTATAAGTTAAGAACATTTTTTCCGATCAAACAAGAATTTTTCCGACTGATTTTTCCCTTTTCCAATTTGTAAGTTTTTATAGGATAATACGTAATACTATTTTTTCCGACTAAACACGCTTTTTCGGATGGAACGGAAAATTTTCCGAATGATTTTCCAGTTTATAAGTTTTTATAAGTTAAGAGCATTTTTTCCGATCAAACAAGAATTTTTCCGACAGATTTTTCCTTTTTCCAATTTGTAAGTTTTTATAGGATAATACGCAATACTATTTTTTCCGACTAAACACGCTTTTTCGGATGGAACGGGAAAATTTCCGAATGATTTTCCAGTTTATAAGTTTTTATAAGTTAAGAGCATTTTTTCCGATCAAACAAGAATTTTTCCGACTGATTTTTCCTTTTTCCAATTTGTAAGTTTTTATAGGATAATACATAATGCTATTTTTTCCAAATATAAGCACGACTTTTCCGATGGAACGGGAAATTTTCCGAATGATTTTCCAGTTTATAAGATTTTATTGGTTAATACCATTTTTTCCGACTAAACATACTTTTTCCGATAGATCTGGGAATTTTCCGACTGATTTCTCCTAGGGGGGGTGTTGCACCCCCCCAAACCCCCCCGGGATTTACGGCCCTGGGAGTGAATAAAAGAGATTTCAAGTACCTTCTAAATCGACCGTTTAATTATTATTTTTTTTTTCAAAGGACTTGATCTGTTGTGGTTGTAATTTTAATTCCGTCATATATTAAACATGGATTCCTCTTTTCCACAACCAGCGCCGCGCGAAAGAGGGAAGGGGGGGAAGCGAACGGGGCTATCCCCCGAGCGCGGAAATTTAGGGGACACCAAATTTACACTACCAACGTACCAACGTCATTTTTGGCCTGTCACGAGAAAAAGTTGGGGGAGGGTGCCAAATTAAAACTTTGCCCCGAGCGCAGTTTTTCGCAATATGCCGCTGTAAACATAGGCGTGTGAAGAAAAAAATTGCGTCAGGGGCGAAATTTCAGTTTGGCGCCCCCCCCTACCCCCCCAATCACCATTTCTCTTTCTGACAGGTGTCACAAAAATGAAAAGTATAAAAGCACAAATAAAATCTATTGAATGCATGTTTGTTGTTTATTTTGAAACAGGGCCGTAGCTGAGGAGGCGCTATGGGCGGCTCAGCCCCCCCCCCCCCCTGGAAAAGATTTCAAGGTCACTGAATGAATTTCTGTACCAAAAATTCGAATAAAATTCTGTTCAAAAATCTAAATTTAGTTTTGTGACACTTTCACAGTTTTGATGAATTACTAAATTGTATCTAAAATAAGTGTTTCAACTCTCCCTCATCCTATTTGTACATATGAAGCTAACATGGTGTTTAATTTTGCACCAATTATACACTCAACAATTTCATCAAATGCTTTTCTTAGCAGCATAAAATGGAGTTATTACAACAGTTTAATAAGAAACATAGTACCTACAATGTGAATATGCACTAATTTATCTTTCTGCGTCAGAGAGAGAGAGAAAAAAATGACCCCCCCCCCCCTACATTCTTTTGAGCCCTTCCTACAGTTCATTTCTAGCTACGGCCCTGTTTTGAAACTTAAAAAGATTTAATTTTAACAACTAAATAATGTTAAAGAACATTGCACTTATATTTTAGCAAAGGGCATCTGAAAAACATATGTGGAAAAAACGTATCTAACAATACAGTCAAACCTCGTTAACATGAACCTCAAAGGGAATTAAATTTTTGTTCTTGTTATCCGCAGGGTTGGCAAGTTTCTTCCGCAGTGGAAAAAAACGCGGAAAAAAAACATGGAAAAAATCGTCCGGAAGAAATAGGTTTCTTCCAAGTGGAAGAAATGGAAGAAACTGTTTTTCTTCAAGAATTTACCATATACTTTCAATTTTGTAAGATATAATAAATATCTTCTTCCTATAATCCTATATAAATTAATTCCATTGGACTAAAACAAATTTAATTAAACTAGTACACCGAACCCGAGGTTTCCGGGTCACAAAGTAAAGGTGAAAAACATTTTTAAAATTTAAAATTGGAAAGTCTAATAAATTTTTTCTGCGTAATAGGCTTTTTAAACTGCCAACTAATTCCAAACAGCAATTTTATATGAAACATATTGTTTATCTAATCATATGCAGCTTTAAAAATTATCAGTACTTCCGTATTAGACGCAAGATAGAAGTTATTAGCCAAAGATTTCGCCAAAGAATAAAACTGCATTCTCAATTTTTAAAAATTTCTAAGAAAATAGGACACCGAGTTATTCTTTAAAATACATTTTTGTAAAGATTAATTGATGTATTTTTTGTAAAATAAGTTTACAACGAAATAAAGGCATTAAATTCATAGATAAAAACGAAATAAAACCAACAACATTCACCGGGTTTTATAGCCGACGATATATTGACATAACAGGTTTTTAATTACTATTTTTTTCAGTTGCTATGAAAAAAATGACAACTAAAACATACAGTAATCTGTTATTTTCCATGGAGAAAAGAGATAGATCATAGGTTCCCAACGGGGGCGATACCGCCCCCCAGTGGGCGCTGGACCCTTCCAGGGGGGCGGTAGGGAGTCCAGAGAAAAATGGGGGGCGTTAGGACAGTCAAGGGGGGCGGTCATGGCATGCCTACCTATTTAGGAACTAATGTAAAAAAAATTATTGATCTCCCCTGTATTGGCCGGTCCGTGACAAAAACCTTAACTGCACCTCTAAATGGAAATCTATAAAGACGAACATATATCTGAGAGGGGGGGGGGGTGGAATTTATTTTACTAATGTCCGTGAAACAGGTAGAAAAACTAAAATCGCGAAGAACAAAATTGTATTATATTAGGCTAAAAAAATTCTAGCTTCAATTCTTTCATGAATGTCATCTCAGCGGAACACGAAAAATCACTATTACTTGCATTAAAAATCATTATGAATTTGAAAATTGTGGAGCACAAAATTCGCGATAATTGGCTAACTAAAGATTTTTTATTAACCTGTAATTCGAAAAATTCTGTAGTTTGCGCCATAGACCTGAATAGAGATATTTAAACGAACCTGTGATTTGAAACTGTTCAAGAAATTAGTTTGTTCTTAGTGAAAGTGGTAAAAATCATTATATCTATAAATTTGTTCAAAAGTAAATTTATTTAAACATAAATAGGAATTTTTTTTATATTTCAAAATATCTTACCGTAAAATTCCGTTAATTTGTCCACCCCCTCCCCCAAAATGTGGCAAAAAAATCAAAAAATATTTAGAGGGGCCGCTTACATGGGATTTTCCAGCGATCTTTTCACAAAATTTGAAGTTTTTTTTATTTTTGACGAAATTTACGGAGTTTTTCCCGATATTTGATGGAATTAGCAGAGTTTTTCGCGATATGTGAAATTTGCGTTTATTTCGCTATTCATTAGCGAAAATTGCATTTCCCCTCCGAAATCTTTTGACGGAATCTGTGTTTTCCAGCGCTTTTCTTTCGTTATCCTCTGATGACATGGGCGTTTTTTTTTTGCGATTCTTTAACGGAATTAGCGTTTTTACGGCGGTTTTTTTTAAACAAAATTAGCGCCTTTTTGACGAAATGCACATTTTTTTCGAGATTTTTAAACGGAATTCGATTTTTCCGTGATTTTTTGACAAAATTCCTTTTTTTCTGCGATAGTTTGACTTATTTTGCACTTTTACTGCGATCGTTTGATGACATTCGCATTTTTTATCGCGATCCTTGAGGAAATTTGCGCTTTTTTTGCGATCCTTTGACAATGTTTTCTTTATAAATTTGACATACTCGCGTTTTATTCCCGCGATCGTTTGACAAAAAGTGCGTTTTTTGGCGATCCTTCAAGAAATCCAAGATTTTTTTTCGTGATTTTTTTTAATGTAATTCTCGGTATTTTTTTTTTTTTTTTTTTTTCTGAGAGAGTTTTTACATAATTCGCGTTTTTTAGCGATCCTTTGATAGCATTTTTTTTAGATCAGACGTAATTCGCGTTTCTTCCTGCAATCTTTTGCTGAAATGTTCGGTTTTTGGCTATCCTTCGATGAAATTAACTAATTTTAGCAATCATTTGAAGAAATTAGCGTTTTTTTTTTGGCGATTCTATAACGAAATTTGCGTTTTTACAGCAATTATTAGATAAATTCCCCCCCGCCTTTTTTTTTTCGAGGTTCTTTGACGTATTTTCCGTTTTTCCGCGATTTTTGGACGCAATTCACGTTTTATCAGCGATCTTTAGGGGTAGGAGATGCTCTCTTGGGTTTTTTGAAAATTTCAATTTTTTTTATAAAGTTAGGGGAGGGCGTATTAACGGTATTTTGCGGTAATTAAAGAAGAAATATCGGCAGTATATAGTATTGAGTACTTTAAATGTGGATCTAAGCACTCTTCTACAAACCAATTGTTAACTATGTGCTTAATTTGCCAAAAAGTCTTTTTAAATGAAGCCATGGCGCTTTGTAGGATACAAGAGCATTTGAATAAATGAGTGCTGATAGAAAAGGCAAAGATATGTTCTATTTTTACTTTCTTCTATCTTACAAGAAAGTATTGGATTCGAGAATTTTTTCTAATTCTGATTTTCGACAGATTTACATGTTTTAGGGGTCACAGATTCCAAGGAGCATGTTTTTACAAAATGTCTGTCTGTGAGTATATGATTCTGTATTTGTGTGACATAAATTTTGTGAGCGCTCTATCTCAACAACTGCTGCACGGAATTCAACAAAAATTTATATTCGGATAATCACTGATAGGAAATGAGGCTGATTAGTTTTTGGTGTGAATCACTGAACAGGTGGCGCTTCTAGGCTGCCTTTTTCTCATTTTATGCAACAGCTTTACCCCAAGAACTATTGCCCAGATTTTCACCAAATTTCAGATTCTGTTAGTCCTTGATATGAATGGATGATGTTTACATTTTGTTGAAAATTTCTCAACAGGTTATACTGCTATGTTGCCTTTTTCACGATTTCTGCAACAGCTCTATCTCAAGAACTCACGTATGGATTTTCACCAATCTTTATACTTGGTTATTTCTTGACATTGATATTTATCATGAATATACCGAGTTTATTTTTAGATCCTTTCGCAAATGGAGATACAGCAGTATCAACATATTTGGAGGAGGAAATAGTGGAACTCACAGCAAATAACTAAAAGTAAAATTCAGAAATGGGTACCAAGAGTCTAACTTCAAAAGCCAATACAGCCGTAAGTGAGAGTATATAAAATTTTAATTGTTTTTCCTTCATCATATTTGGCTGAGAGTGGGTTCCGTGCAACAGCTAATTTACTGTAAAAGAAAAGAAACAAGCATCTTTGAACCTGACAGTTTGTGATTGATGTTAAATAAATTTGAATCTGCAAGAACAAATTGTTAAAACTCCATCAGCCATTTCATTATTTTTTTTTAATTCTTATTGGTTTTTTGTTTATTTTTCAATTTTTAATAAACAATTTTTAACTACATTTGATGTTTATCTAAATTAACTTCTACTTTTTGATTCTTAATAGATAGATAGATAGATAAAATATAAATAATATGCAATAATATTTTAATATTTTGTATAATTAATTATTATGGAAGAGCGGGGGGCGTTGGCATTTTTTCTCTTATAAAGGGGGCGGTGGTCCAGAAAAGGTTGGGAACCTATGAGATAGATGGAGGTGCAGTATGCGATTAAAACGGTTTGATGGACGTCATTCTTCCAATTTAAGTCTCTCATTCGGCCCAAACAAAACAATCACGTGGAACAGAGACCGAATTTTTTAACATCATTTTTTCTCTAAATGAAAAAGATCTGATTATATTTTAGCATTATAAAATAGCATTTCATTGTATTATGAATTAAAATTGCATCGCTAAAAGTTTTCCTTTTTTGTGAAAGCACGCGGTTGTGTTTGATGCAATGCAGCGAATTTTAGGGTTACATTTTTGGCGTCACTTCTAGCCACTAAACTGCATCGCTATTTTTTTTCTTTTTTACTCTATGGCTATTTTTCCTCTCTTTCCCACATAAATGCGATACTCAAGTTGCCACCATTAGAGAAATTGAACCAAAAACTACAAAAAAATTAATATCTCAAAAACAAATTGAGATACAGTTTTCTAACAAACGACATTTAAAAGTGCATTTTTTTCTCTGAATGATGGTATAAAGAATGAAAACGTGCAATGTCTAGAAGTTTAAAAATTTACAATAGCGAAAATTGCAAAACCGAAATTTCATCGGAAAGTGTTGCCATTCAAAACATGACGTATGCGTTACGCACAGATACGTTTGGCCTTTATTATATAGATATAGATGCTAAATTAATAATTATATCATTTTTTTAGCCAAGATTACACACAACGCGTGTCTAAAGATCTTCAACCATTGGCGAAATGAAAAGAAATGTTATCCAAAATAAACAAAATTAAATTTTATTCATTTTAATTTAACCAACATATTTTTTAATTATTTAAATTTCTGAAACTAGTAGTAAATAGTAGGGATTCTTTACAAATGGTAGAATGAAACCCATTTAAATTAAAGTTTTTATTTTACATTAATTTTATTAATGTAGTATTAATATTAATATTAATATATTATTATATAATATTGTATATAATATTGTATATTAATATTAATATACAATAATTATTGTATTAAATAGAGATCGATCAAAAATATGGTTTCATTTTCAGCCCAAAATCCGAGTTTTGCCAAAAACGTGGCTGAAAATTCGGCTTGACTGAAACTCTCAGTATTCCAAAAATATTGTTTCTTCCTTCAGAAATTTTCAACATTAGTCATTGATTTGAACTGTATCAGCTTTAATGAGTGTATTGCAATGAACTTCGCTGTTTATAATTATCAGTCATGAATTATCAATAATCTTATAGAACATTTTTTGTTTAAACTGCATTATTGTTTCAAATATTCTTTGAGAAAGTTCTAGAATAACAAATGATCAGTTACAAAATCATTATAGAAGAAAAATCAAGATGTGTTTGCTTAAAACTATAATATTTTTTAATTAAATAAAATTCATATAATTAGAAAATATTCCTCTGTCATTGATGAATTATGTTTTATTATATGTGGAAATAAAGTTTTTGGATAATCAACTATTGTGCATATAATAATAAATGCTATACATATAATTAATTTATAATTATGTATGTTTATGTATGTATTAATTACCTTAAAACATACAATTACTTATTTTTTTTATGTTTTTGTTTTTGATTGAAACTAAGAAGGTCACTGGTATTTGGCTTTGGCCTTGGAAACCTGTATTGGTCAATCCTAATATTAAAAAAAGTCATTAAATTTCTAATTTTTCTTAGTACAATGCAGCTTAGTATAGCGAAAAAGTTTTTTAGCCATAGGATACTGCAATCAGTTTCTCAACTTAAATTTTATGGATGCAAAAAATGAAGATTTTTTTTTCAAGTCCTACACTTCAGGATAGTTTAAAAGCCTTTTGACATATCCATAGATATTTTTAGAACAGTAATCTTTTAAAATCAGCTTTGAGATATTTATGCTGGATGTTAGTATAAATAATTACAAATTTATTTATTTACTGTGTTAACAACTGTGTTAATAAACAATTTGTAGGATTTTTTTTCTTTCTTTTTACATGAATAGCGTAATTAATCTCTATAAATAAAAGGAATTCTGAGGATAATTAATTGAATAATTATTTGAGGCACAGAAAAAATCGTCTGCTAAGAAAATCTTTTTTCATTTTGAACTTCTATAAATAAAAGGACAGATAGGCTCTCAAACAGTGAATCGTCGAATATAATTGAAGAACAAATGGAAGAACAAATGGAAGAACAAATGGAAGAACAGATGGAAGAACAGAAAGAAGAACAGATGGAAGAACAAATGGAAGACCTCTTCATTAACAATAAAAAAAGATATGCAAACGAAACCCCAGACAAATGGAAGAACAAATGGAAGAACAAATGGAAGAACAAATGGAAGAACAGATGGAAGAACAGAAAGAAGAACAGATGGAAGAACAAATGGAAGACCTCTTCATTAACAATAAAAAAAGATATGCAAACGAAACCCCAGAACACCGAGAGAACTGGCATTCAGATAGTCTTCGGGCTACTGAGGGCGGGCAACCGTCTAGTTAAATTAAAAAAAATCCTTCTACCTCTAGAGTTGTAAAAATCCATCATCTGAAAATGTCTGCTGAACCTGAAGTTTGTTAAAAGAAAAAAAAACTTATCTTTGCAAAAATATTTTTAATAATTAAATTTTCCAATTTAGATTTCATGTAGTTATACTTTAATTCTTTTATATAGTTAATATACTTTAGCTTTGAGCATTTGTTTTGGTTTCTGGTGGTTTCTTCCATTTCTTCCAGTTTCTCCCACTGTCCTGGAAGAAATAGGTTTTTTCCGGAAGAAATCCAACCCTGGTTATCCATAGTTCATGTTATCAGTAGTAAATATTTTTTTATGTTCATTTATATTCAATAAATATTTGTTTTGATTAACAATTAAATCAGTTTTTTAATAATAATAACATTTATTATGAAACTTAAGTACTATGCTCATTTTTAATTTTTATTTCATACCAATCAGTTAATTTACAATAAGTTTAAATGCAATGATAAAGAATACAGGGACAAATGTGCATTTCACATTAGGGTCTAATGGGAGAAAACTTTGTCTCAGACTTATTTCTATTTGAATTCTACTTTGAACTGAGACTTATTTCTATGTCAATAATTAGACTAATAGTTATATATATTTTTTATCCATTAATAAAAAACTGTTACAAATAATTATGTAAATAAAACATGAATGCTATAAATTGTATTTTTTACAGCATAAAAAGGTAAAGTATGTCCCATCAACTTTAATAGATTTATATCAAATAATGAATCATACATTTGTAACTAAATTACGAGAAATTAATTTTATTTACACTCAAAAGACTAAATAATAACAAAAATGACAAGTAGTTGACGACAGGTATTCGACTTTCCATGTGGAATATTTCGCAAATTTCTTTCCCTCTCGAGCAGATGGGAGGCGCATTGTCACTGACCTATTAGATAGCTGATATTTAAAAAAAAATTCTTATTCTTTTAGTTATACTATTTTGTAATGAAAATTTGAGCGACTGCATTAGACTGCATTAGTCTGAATAGACTGCATTATTTCTTGATCTTTTAAAACTGGAAGAAATTAAAATATTGTTTTAATTTTAGAAAAGGAAAGAGTTGCTGGAATATTAACTATATCTAGAATAATGAGTTCTATCCTGAAAAAGCAACTAAAATATGTTCATCTATAATTATGTTCAACTAAATATGTTAATCTATTTTTTTTAAGTAGAATTATTAAATATAGAATCGTGACTTCTTGAAACTTGCTCTCTCACTAATTTTTATCAATTGTGAAATAACGTGAAAATTCGTGGAATGCCTGAATATTTTCAATAGTCCAAAAGTGGGAACATTCCAATGGCAATAGCACTTTTTCATGAAGCTCTAAAGAATAACTCGCTATTCCACGGGGGAAAAAAAAAAAGGCTTTCATACTTTTTTCGGAATTTTGTTCATGTTAACCGCCAAAATCTCTCATGGGGCATCGAGAATTGTTCATATTAAGCGAATTTTCATGTTAAACGTGTTCAAGTTAAAAGTAGAAAAAACACTAGAATCCCTATTTATTTTGACGGGGACAGTGGGAACTGTTCATGTTAAAAGTAATTCACGTTAACGAGGTTCGACTGTATTGTATAACCCCTTTTGGATTCCAAGAAAGAAGCAATATGCTGTTTTCAGAATGTATGTTTTTTCACAAAAAATCCCAATATGTTTATATATATATATATATATGTGTAATAAATATAAGCTGAACTCGACTAAAATAACTATGTTGCATAAATTCTACGTATTCTTAGCAGCACGGGCAGAGTAGTCGCTCCGACAGTTGGCAAGCAATAGAAGACTTTCATTGGGGTATTTCCCCATTATAAAAACAGAAAACATCAGTCTTCAAGTTCTTTATTGATGAGCTTAAAAATAGATAAACTCTTCCCCGCAATCACCTTAGTCCACATCGACACTACAAATTTCATTATCTCGTCCACATCATCAAATATTCTAATTCAGCGGAGCAATGAAAAACGCGGCTTGGTAGTTTAAAGAAAAGATGCATTCTGTTCTCCTGAAAAACCAAATGAAAAAATCATTTTCACGACAAAACTAGCGCCCTCCTACTCCGCGTCAATCATTTTAAAAATCCAATCAGGATGGACTCGAGCCTCAAACGGACAAAATGATCAATTCTAATTGGTCGTAATAGGCGGTCCTTGGCAAGAACTATATTTTTTCATCGGAAGACAAAGCCCTTTAGCAACGCGTAGTAACACCTGTCACGCGATGTTAAAATGAAAAATAAAATTAAAATCGCAGGAATATGCCCGAAAGTAAAAAGCTTACGAAATACTTCCCGCCTTTTTGAGAAGCAAGCAATAATTTATTAATAACTAAAGTAAGAAAAAGAATTTTAGCTGTTACAAGTTACGAAACTAAGATTGAAATATGTTCCACAAATTTAGAATTGAAGCTAAGAGAGAATAAAAAAAATGGCGCAATTTTTTTTTTTTATTACAAATCCCCCCTCCCAGAAAGACGGGTGAAAAAGTAGGTCTGAGACCTGCAATTTCACAGAAAGGGAGATGATGCAGACTTAGCTCACGAAGTTGTTGATATAAGTAACAATAATTAGATACTAAATAAAAAAAAATTAAATTAATTTCTCTTTTTTATATAAATATAGAATTCAAATTTAAGAACACTAAGGTGATGCGGGGAATAACTTCAAATTTAAATACAATAAAATAGGCATCAATACAAATACAAGATATAATCTTGTTTAAAGTACACATCATAAAGTAATTTGAAAATATAAGCAATTACCCATGTTAGAGCGTCGATAGCTTAGAAAAGGACTTTGAATACGTTGACTAATCGTATTGAATTACTGAACCACTTAGTTAACACACACAAAATAGAAGAATTTATTTACATAGTGCTACTGTACGATTGGCAGCGGTTGATGCGCTGCGCTTACATCCATTCAACTGGCGGGAAAGGGTCCCGTACATCAACAACATTCTGCGCGCAGTTGCGCCCTCTAACGACAATTGCTATGTGCGGAGGAAACAACCCATAGTAATAACATAAAAATGAAACATAAAAATGAAAAACAATAACGTTGAATTCTTTTTTAACAATGTCAAATCTAGAAATGAAGGAATTTAATAGAACTTTCTTGAAATCAATGTTGAAAGTTTGTTTCAAAAATCCATTTAAGAGTCATATTTGGAGTATTCATGATCTCTTTTCAAGGAAGTCTAATTATATCTTATTAATTGTCCAAGAGTAATATTTGGAGTGGTATAGTCCATTGCCTCTTTTCAAGGAGGTCTAATTATATCATTATTAATTGTCCACATTCAATATAGTAAGACATTTTATGATATAGTAATAATAAACTTTAACAATGTAAATAATAAACAATATAAGTAAGAAACATAATAAGGAAAAATATCAATAATAATAAATATCATAAGTATAAGTAAATCTCATAATGGGTATAAGTAAATCTCTTAATAAGTAATAATAAATATCACAAAAGACATTCTTTAAATACTTAATCTCGTTTATCTCATCTCATATTTTTGGGATGAAATATAGAGAGAAGTGAAATAAAATAAAAAATACAATCAATTATGAAATCATTTACTTAATCTGGTAATTCGAGTACAGGATTAAGTAGGAATATGTACCAAAAAAAATTAAAATATAATATGATAAATTAAAATAAAATAAAGATAAATAAAAATTTTATTCATGTTTGAGAATGCACGTGACCTTTAAACTACTAAGATTCTTAAAAAGAAATATTAATAAATGATAAAAATAAAAAACAAGATCTATTCATGTCAAATAATTACGCAATAAATATTCTCTCGGCGTGATAAAACATTGCAAGATGCAAGTAGGAAAGAGAAAAAGAAACAAAATTATATTATAATTGACATGTACTTGGACTGGAATGCAGAAGCAAAGAAAGAGAGAAAGAGAAAAAAAAATTAAAATAAAGTGAAAAAAATTTTGTTACTTGGCAAATAATTAATTTATTAATTGATAGCTTAAATTTAATATTACAAATAGGTTCAGTTGAAAAAAAAATTTTTTTGTATATTTTTAAATATTTATTTGTTATTAAACTATTCTAAGTAGGGTAATTCAGTACAGAATAAGAAATTTCCACTTTGTTCGTCTACGCCGGCATAAACAAACAAATATAAAAATTTCCAGACAAGTGACACTCTCGCTGCAGTCAAGAGATATCATTGCCATTCTGTAAGAATTACAAGATATTATCTGAATTAAAATATGGAAAGAAATTTACTGTTTAAGAGAAAAAAAATTATAAAATGATAAACTAGAGATATAGTCTAAGCTACAGTTTTTACTTGAGTTTGTTGTTGTTGATTAGGGGGTTGTTGCTCATGACTTAATTTAAATTTATCAGGGGAATAATAAGGCCTTAATTTAGATACATGTACTATCTCTGAATTTTTGAACTGATTTTGCCTATCAATTTCAAAATTTACTTCGGATAATTTGTTAAGAATTTTATAAGGGCCACTAAATACTTGTGATAACTTTCTAGTATTAGGGTATTGAAATTCTTCATAGATAACTAGATCTCCTATTTTAAATTTTGGTTCGATATAATCTTTATCATAATATCTTTTATTTTTTAAATGAAATTCATTAGTTCTTGCTTTAGCAATTTTAAGTGCTTCATGAACAGGGGGATAATAATTTTGTTGTAAGGGGGAGTCATAGGGTAATTGGCCAAAAAGCAAGTAAGCAGGTGGAAATTTATTAATAGAATGGGGTGTATTATTATATTCATTAATTACCTCAGTTAAAAGCTTAGTCCAGGGAATTTTAGAGGTAGTGGAATTTACTTTACATTTTAATCTAGTTACTATTGTCTGATTTACTCTTTCACATTTCCCATTCGTTTGTGGATGATGGGCAGTGGTCAAACGTTGTTTAATATTATGATTTCGCAGGAATTTTTTGAATCTTGAAGAAGTAAAAGCAGCATTCCTGTCACTAAGTATTTTTTGAGGGGACTGTACACTTGAAATCTTACTAAAACAGAATAATTGTTGAGGGATTTTGATATTGAAGATTTGTTTCAGACAATTTGTATAAGTTTCTGTAGTGACACTTTTGGAAGGAAATGCCCAAACATATCTTGTGGCATGGTCTGTTATAATATGGAGATATTTTTTTGTAGAATTATAATAATTGAACCCTCCTACAGTATCAACAGACAGACAGTCAAAAGGCAGGGCCTGATTATCAACGGGGCACTCTCCCACCAGAAAAAGTAAATAGAAAATTTTTCCTTACTCATGATAGTAATTTTGACTGAAAAGGGCGTTTAAACAAAGCGAAAATTTCTATATAATTTTACTGGTTAGAGAGTGCCCCGTTAGTAATCAGGCTCTGTCAAAAGGTTGATCTGTAGTGGGCATAGCTTGTAATAAGCCAAATTTTTTCTGTTTAGGTTTTTTATTTTTCTGGCAAATATCACAGTATTTAACAAAGTTAGTAATGTCTTGGGTCATATCTGGCCAATAATAGTTAGGAGAAATTAAATTTTGCATTTTTTGAACACCAGGGTGACCAAACTGTTCATGAGCAACATTAAGCAATTTTTTTTCTTAGGGACATGGGAACTACCACTTTACGAAAACCTTTTCTTTTAACTATAATCAGTCCATTGTCATTAATATAATTTGATCCACACACATTTTCTTTTTCTTGCATCTCAATAATCTCTTTAACGTCAAGAAGAAAAGTAAGGGGTTTACAAAAATGAGAAATAGGGTTTCGGGACAACATGTCGGCTTCGACATTCGTAGATCCCTTTAAGTACTCTATTTTGTAATCGAACATACTTAACTTCAATGACCACCTAAATAATCGACCTCTTAAATGTTTGACATTTTTTAACCAAACAAGAGATGCATGATCCGTATGGATGGTAAATTGTACACCGTGAAAGTAATGATAAAATTTATCTAAAGTATCAATGATAGCAAGACACTCTAGTTCGGTAATGAAATAATTTTTCTCATAACTTCTCAATCCTCTAGAAAAATAAGCAATTGGATGTAAAAAGTTATTATGGTCGGGTTGTTTAAGAACTGCACCTACCGCTACCTGAGAAGCGTCAACAAACATGTGTAGGGGTAATTTTGGGTCATAAATCTTTAAAATTGGTTTAGCAATGAGGGCATTTTTTAATTTTTGAAAAGAGTTTTGACATTCAGTATTCCATTCCCAAATAGTATCTTTCTTAAGTAATTTATTTAGGGGGTGTCTAATTTCAGCATATTTGTCAATAAATTTATGATACACATTTATAGAACCAAGAAATCTTTGTAATTCTTTAGTGTTAGTAGGAGGTTTTAATTTTTTAATTGTTTCTATATTAGTATTAGCTGGAGTTAAAGTTCCATTTTGGATTTCATACCCTAGAAAATTGATTTGTTTTTGAGCAAAAGTACATTTAGATAATTTTAATTTAATATTTTCTATTCGGCATAAATCAAAAATTTGGATGAGATGCTGTATATGTTCATCTATTGATTTAGAAAAAATAATTATATCATCAAAATAATAACAAGCAAAGTCTATTTTATATTTTGTAAGAATTCTTCTAATTGTCCTGTTGAAAATTGGGGGGCCTACCTTTACACCAAAGGGGAGAACATTCCATTCCCAGAGCCCACAATTAGTAGTAAAGGCTAACTTTTCGGAATCGGCTGGGTGAATAGGTATGTGCCAATAGCCTGAGGCTAAATCTAGTGTAGAGAAATATTGGGCACCACTTAATTTGTCTAAAATTTCATCTATTCGGGGCAAAGGTTCAGCGTCATTTTTCATAATAGAATTTAATTTTCGGTAATCAACACACATTCGGGTTTTTTTGCCTTCATCTCGTTTATTTACTAACGTAACTGGAGAAGAATATGGGCTATAACTTTCTTTAATTAACCCAGCAGCTAATAAGGATTGGATTTGCTGAGATATTTCTTTTTCATCAGCATTGGATGTACGATAAGGCCTCAAAGATATTGGTAGGTCAGATTTAAGATAAATACGCTGAGGTTCAATATTAATTCTCCCTACATCATATTTATTTTTTGCAAAAATATCTAAATAATCCCTTAAAAGTTCCCTTACATTTTTATTTTGAATAGCATTCAGATTCCCCAATAGATTATAATCATCATTATTAGTTCGCGGCAAGGATTGGGGAGTTATGGTATTTCCATAATCGGGTTGCACAGTAGTATCATTTTTTATAATATCAAAATGAAGCAATTCTAAGTTATCACTGGATATGTTGACATATGGATTTAACGAAATATTGTCTTGTAACACCTGGCTTTTTGCACAATCAATTTTCAATTTAAATTTGGCACAATCAGGTAGACCTAAAATAGCATAGTCCAAATCAAGCTTACTTACTAAAAAATTAACATATCTCTTTATATTACCAAATTTAATACATAATCGACAAGATTTATTAATTGTAAGAGTTCCTTGTGCCTGTCTAATAGTAATAGGGGTAACATTATGTAAATTACCATTTAAATATCGAACAAATTTGAGGGGTAAAATTGAGACAGTTGATCCACTGCCAACCACACAATTCACTTTGTTATTGTCCACATATCCAGGGATAAATAATTGTCAGACATTATTAGTAGGGGGTGGTTGAATATGAGCAGGAGTTTGAGATTGAAAGGAATTTGTGTTAAATATACAACTCTCTCCCAATGATATGCATTTTCTATGCCTCTGTTTAAACATATTCTGCACGGACGACTAGGGTAGTTATTTTGATAATGAGTTGCAGGCATTCTAGGAGTGAAAAACCTAGGATTAAAATTTTGGGATGGATTGTTTGGAGTAGGTCGAGTCCAATGTCTGGGCTGAGGATTGGGATTGTGCATAGGTCTAGTTTGTTGAAAATTTCTATTGCTGTTATTAGAGGTATGATTTGGAATCGCTGCTAATTGTTTAGCAATGCGAAACCATTCACGAGTATTGGAAGGAGGGTTAACCATCAAACAATTTTGATACTCCGGCTGAAGTCCATCTGTTAATCCCTGTATAATTAAATTTTCCTCAAGCTGAAGTTGCCTTCCAATCTCAACTTTCTTTCTAAAATAAGAATCCAAATCACTTAGATCATTTAACTTTAAGGAAGTAAACTCAGAAAATTTTGGAACTCTAACCTGAATGTATTTTTCAGTTAAAATCTCGACAATTTCCTCATAAGTAGCACAATCCAAACAATCATTTATATAAGTTTTTAGCGCTTCCCCCTTTAAATATTTTGAAATATTTTGGTGTTTCCACTCATTATCTTTTTTTTCTACAGAACATTCTCGATCAAAATGTTTAAACCATTTAAAAATATCCATGCCCGATCCAAATTCAAAAGGGACAATATCAAGTTTATTTTCTGACATTTTTTCTTCTTTTACTAATCCTGACCTTAATAACATGAAAGAAGGATAATTCATATGGAAAATATTTAAATGCTATACTTCAATTACTAAAATTCAATTACTATACTTCAAATACCTCAATAAATAACAATAAAAATAATAAATAATAAATAAATCAATTCTGTTTGAATTCATGTGAAATAAATAAATAATAAATAAATAAGTAATAAAATAATAAATATCGGTTTTTCATACATGGGAAATAACAAATAATTTTAAGAACAAAAATACTTTTCTTTACGTATGGAAAATAAATTTAGCAACAGAGTATTTTTTAACAGCAAATTAATCCATCTTTCGATTAAAAAAAAAAAAAAAAAAAAAAACACCTTTAAAACTAAATAAAATTTCTATGAGCAGAAAATTTTAATTAATTATAAATTAAGAACAAATTTATTTTTTAATATCTGTAATAAAAGAGAAAAAAAATCAAGAATTTAAACAAAGAAATTATTATTAAAATTTCTTAATCAATAAACAAATGAAATAATAAATAATAACTTACAGACATGCTCGATGTGGCCTTGTTCAAATACCTAATTTTTATTAAAATAAACAAAAATAAAGCACTTCGTACATACGACTCACAGGTGCAAATTTCAATTAGTCTATATTACCGATGGGATCAATCGTAGTTTTGCAATCATGCTGCAGGTGTTCATTTATTATGAAATGAAAGTTTATCAAAATATTTCAGTACCTGTTATCTAGAAAATACATAAATAAATAAATAAAAGAAAATGATGTTGAATTTTGTCGTGCAGTTCTTCTTTATCTTGATAATCATCAGCACACGTTTTTCGTCGCTGTCAAGGAAAAAAAAAAAATACTGCAGGCATATCTCACACTTAAAAATTTGCAGATGCTAGACATAGTCACACAAAACTTCATAAGACGATCCGTTTCCCAGCTGAAGGGTTTATCATTTATGCACATGAAGAATCGGCGTATTCGGCGAAAATGGCGCGTGCAGTTCTCTTGATGTAGTTGGAACGGGAAGTGTAAGACAAACACATTTCTTCCTAGAACATGGCGAGCACACACTCATCGCTGTAGGTTTTTCTGACAGGAACAGTCTGCAGTTGGCAAACCATACTAGTTTAATCTTTTCCCAGAGATGCACGCCGGCTCATAAATCCTGCCGGCTAAAAATGTAATAAATATAAGCTGAACTCGACTAAAATAACTATGTTGCATAAATTCTACGTATTCTTAGCAGCACGGGCAGAGTAGTCGCTCCGACAGTTGGCAAGCAATAGAAGACTTTCATTGGGGTATTTCCCCATTATAAAAACAGACAACATCAGTCTTCAAGTTCTTTATTGATGAGCTTAAAAATAGATAAACTCTTCCCCGCAATCACCTTAGTCCACATCGACACTACAAATTTTATTATCTCGTCCACATCATCAAATATTCTAATTCAGCGGAGCAATGAAAAACGCGGCTTGGTAGTTTAAAGAAAAGATGCATTCTGTTCTCCTGAAAAACCAAATGAAAAAATCATTTTCACGACAAAACTAGCGCCCTCCTACTCCGCGTCAATCATTTTAAAAATCCAATCAGGATGGACTCGAGCCTCAAACGGACAAAATGATCAATTCTAATTGGTCGTAATAGGCGGTCCTTGGCAAGAACTATATTTTTTTCTCGGAAGACAAAGCCCTTTAGCAACGCGTAGTAACACCTGTCACGCGATGTTAAAATAAAAAATAAAATTAAAATCGCAGGAATATGCCAGAAAGTAAAAAGCTTACGAAATACTTCCCGCCTTTTTGAGAAGCAAGCAATAATTTATTAATAACTAAAGTAAGAAAAAGAATTTTAGCTGTTACAAGTTACGAAACTAAGATTGAAATATGTTCCACAAATTTAGAATTGAAGCTAAGAGAGAACAAAAAAATGGCGCAAATTTTTTTTATTTTATTACATATATATATATATATATATATATATATATATATATAAAACCATTAAAAGTAAACAATATTCACCAATGTATTTTATCAATAAAACAATAAACCAAACCGAATGATTTGAATTGAATTGAATAATAATAATAATAAAAAATATTGAAACGAGGAAATCTAAATAAATAAATAAAATAAATGCAAAAGAAATTTGTAGAACCAAAGCAGAATCTTCAGGCCCCAAATGTTCTGGAACTACAAATGAAGTGTGCGGTTTCATCCACGTATTAACCATGAAAAAGCAAAATAATACGTATTTGGGGCTACCAACACACAAAAACCAAAATTCTTAAACGAAGAACAAAGTAATAAACAATGGAAAAAATGAAAAAAAAAATATTAAAACAGTAACGAGCAGCAAATTGTATTAGTCACAAAATCACAATCATAACCCTATGTTTGCACGTGGCGAGCATAACCTTTACTTTCATATATAAATTAGATAAAAAGTAAGATAACAAAATATTAAGAACAAAAAACAACTTATCTGTAGATCACTAATCATGAATAGGACTTCTCAATAAAATTATTTATGCGTAAAGCACAGTAGTTAATTATACAACCTAACATACTCCAAACACGGGGAAAAAATCAGTTCGCTCCAAAACACGCTTCGGAACTGCGTCAAATCAATAGGGTTGCTCTATTTAAATAGTTAAAGCCAAAAGCGCCAAGTCACTGGATAAATAAGATGAACAAAACCTACTATGATTTAACATGATACAAAATATTGGAGACAATAAAAAAAAGCTAATAATTGTAGCAGTAAATATATTGCTAAGTTACAAAAAAGAGTTAAGTTTAAGTAAAATCAAGAGTGAAATCTACATGTAGATTGCAAAGTCACAATAACAATAAAAAGCTGGATTGGAAATATAATTGAACCGGAGATATAATTAATAATCGATCATAACATAATATTAAATTAATAAAAATAATTAAAAGTAAATTAAGTAATAACATACATATTAAGGTATAACTTAGAATACCATTATATTACTACTTTAATCAATAACATTTATTTTGACCTTACATGATTAAAAACTCATTATCTTAATATAGGATGATAAAAAAAATTTAAATTTTTTTTAAAACTATAATAATAGTAATAATATTAATAATAATAATAATAATAATAATAATATAAAAATTAATTTAATAAATATAATATAGCTTTTTAATAAATATATCCTATAAATGGAGTAGTAATATAGTATTCTCAATAAAAAAAA
Organism: Maratus speculifer; assembly: GCA_964019185.1. Classification (NCBI taxonomy): domain Eukaryota; kingdom Metazoa; phylum Arthropoda; class Arachnida; order Araneae; family Salticidae; genus Maratus; species Maratus speculifer. Next base: position 89,776,103 of record OZ025300.1, on the reverse strand, counting down.
TTATAGTAAATGAATAATGTAAATGATTCAGATTATTATAATACTTTAGATATAACTAGAAAAATATCCATATATTGGTGTCAATTAAACAGCATAAAAATATGTTAAAATGAATTACCCACTCTCATTTTTTTTAATTTTTAAATTATATTAACCTTTGCGTTTTTTATCCAGACAACACCACCCTCCTCCGTACTCTAACATCTATCCTCGCAACCAACCTATATATATATTTTATATTACTTTTTTAAACATTTTTAATTTTTTATTATTATTTTTATGGTTTATAATTTTTTATAGATTTTTTACGCAAAGAGTTAATAAATAATGAGAGCATGTAATATCTAATTATAAATTAAAGAATATATGAATTTTTTAGGATAACCATTATTTATAGTATCATATACAAGCTTTTTAATATTTGTATTAATTAAATGAGAAGAACATATACATTTTATTCTATATAAATGGTTAAGTATTATATTACGATATACAGAATTATGAAGACAGGATTTAAAGTTAGTAAAGGTATTAACTTTAAAATTAAATTCTTTCCTTTTGTCATAAATACCAGTTATAAGTTTGTTTTCTTTTAATATAATTTTAATATCTAAGAAGTTAATTGTATTATTAGAAAGCAGATTTGTTGAAATTTCTAGATTGGAAGGATAATCAACAGGGAATTGAGAAATACTGGTGTTATCAGTATCAATTAAAATTACATCATCTATATATCGATATAAATGTATTTTATTATTTAAATAATGACGTTCATCTTTATATATAAAAATCTTCTGTGCGTGTGTATGTAATTGAACTCCTCCTAAACGACTGGACCGATTTTGATGAAATTTTGTGTGTGCGTTCCTGTTGATTCGAGAATGGTTTAGATTCACATTTCGTCGAAATTGATTCAGTACTTTTTTAGTAATTAGGCAAAAACTAATAGTTAGTGATTTTTCCGCTAATTAAAAGTGCTATATATATTAAAGAAAGTCAGGATTTCGTACTAATCATAGCACAAAAAAATCTAACGAACCAAAAATCTTGAAAATTGAGGTAAAAATACTTCTTATAACATCGAGTGCCGCTAAAAATGGATTTTTGAAAATTCCACCCCTAAGATGTGTAGAAAAAAGAACGAACTTTTAAAAAATTCAATAAAAATCGGCTTTTGTAGTTATTTTTCAACTGATAACATATTTTAGTGCATTTTTTCATTCTGAATCGAATGGTACTAAGCAAATTCCTTTAAATCCAGTAGTTCGTGAGATAATTCACATTTTCCTAATTTGGCGATTTCTTCGGCGCAAAAACCTGAAATTTTCAATGCTCATCTTTATATATAAAAATCTTCTGTGCGTGTGTATGTAATTGAACTCCTCCTAAACGACTGCCCCGATTTTGATGAAATTTTGTGTGTGCGTTTCAGTACATTCGAGAATGGTTTAGATTCACATTTCGTCGAAATTGATTCAGTACTTTTTTAGTAATTAGGCAAAAACTAATAGTTAGTGATTTTTCCGCTAATTAAAAGTGCTATATATATTAAAGAAAGTCAGGATTTCGTATTAATCATAGCACAAAAAAATCTACCTAACCAAAAATCTTGAAAATGGGGTAAAAATACTTCTTATAACATCGAGTGCCGCTAAAAATGGATTTTTGAAAATTCCACCCCTAAGATGAGTAGAAAAAAGAACGAACTTTTAAAAAATTCCATAATAATCAGCTTTTTTAGTTATTTTTCAACTGATAACATATTTTAGTGCATTTTTTCATTCTGAATCGAATGGTACTAAGCAAATTCGTTTAAATCCAATAGTTCGTGAGATAATTCACATTTTCCTAATTTGGCGGTGTCTTCGGCGCAAAAACCTGAAATTTTCAATGCTCATCTTTATATATAAAAATCTTCTGTGCGTGTGTATGTAATTGAACTCCTAAACGACTGGACCGATTTTGATGAAATTTTGTGTGTGCGTTCCTGTTGATTCGAGAATGGTTTAGATTCACATTTCGTCGAAATTGATTCAGTACTTTTTTAGTAATTAGGCAAAAACTAATAGTTAGTGATTTTTCGCTAATTAAAGTGCTATATATATTAAAGAAAGTCAGGATTTCGTACTAATCATAGCACAAAAAAATCTAACGAACCAAAAATCTTGAAAATTGAGGTAAAAATACTTCTTATAACATCGAGTGCCGCTAAAATGGATTTTTGAAAATTCCACCCCTAAGATGAGTAGAAAAAAAGAACGAACTTTTAAAAAATTCCATAAAAATCGGCTTTTGTAGTTATTTTTCAACTGATAACATATTTTAGTGCATTTTTTCATTCTGAATCGAATGGTACTAAGCAAATTCCTTTAAATCCCGTAGTTCGTGAGATAATTCACATTTTCCTAATTTGGCGATTTCTTCGGCGCAAAAACCTGAAATTTTCATTGCTCATCTTTATATATAAAAATCTTCTGCGCGTGTGTATGTAATTGAACTCCTCTTAAACGACTGCACCGATTTTGATGAAATTTTGTGTGTGCGTTCCAGTTGATTCCAGAATGGTTTAGATTCACATTTCGGCGAAATTGATTCAGTACTTTTTAGTGATTAGGTAAAAACTAATACTTAGTGATTTTTCGCTAATTAAAAGTGTTGAATAAGTTCAATGAATAGAGTGCGGACGGAATGTCCGAGCGGTCTAAGGTGCCAGACTTAAGCTCAGCTTCTTGAAAAAAGAGATCGCGTGTTCGAACCCCACTCCTGGCAAACGTGTATGCTTTATAATAATATTTCCTGTATTATAATTTTGATTAACCGACTTCAGAAAATCGTTAACTTTTAACTAAATAGAGAAAAATAAACTTTTCTATGAACAACTGAACCGACTTCAAAAAATACTGAAGAGTGAAAAATAATTTCCTTACATAATTGTGATAAGAAATTAAATTAAGAGCGTAGTATTTATCTTGCGTATTACCATATTGACGCAGGGCCGTAAATCCCGGGGGGGTTTGGGGGGGTGCAACACGCCCCCTAGGAGAAATCAGTCGGAAAATTCCCAGATCTATCGGAAAAAGTATGTTTAGTCGGAAAAAATGGTATTAACCAATAAAATCTTATAAACTGGAAAATCATTCGGAAAATTTCCCGTTCCATCGGAAAAGCCGTGCTTATATTTGGAAAAAATAGCATTATGTATTATCCTATAAAAACTTACAAATTGGAAAAAGGAAAAATCAGTCGGAAAAATTCGTGTTTGATCGGAAAAAATGCTCTTAACTTATAAAAACTTATAAACTGGAAAATCATTCGGAAATTTTCCCGTTCCATCCGAAAAAGCGTGTTTAGTCGGAAAAAGTAGTATTGCGTATTATCCTATAAAAACTTACAAATTGGAAAAAGGAAAAATCTGTCGGAAAAATTCTTGTTTGATCGGAAAAAATGCTCTTAACTTATAAAAACTTATAAACTGGAAAATCATTCGGAAAATTTTCCGTTCCATCCGAAAAAGCGTGTTTAGTCGGAAAAAATAGTATTACGTATTATCCTATAAAAACTTACAAATTGGAAAAGGGAAAAATCAGTCGGAAAAATTCTTGTTTGATCGGAAAAAATGTTCTTAACTTATAAAAACTTATAAACTGGAAAATTATTTGGAAATTTTCCAGTTCCATCCGAAAAAGCGTGTTTAGTCGGAAAAAATAGTATTACGTATTATCCTATAAAAACTTACAAATTGGAAAAAGGAAAAATCAGTCGGAAAAATTCTTGTTTGATTGGAAAAAATGTTCTTAACTTATAAAAACTTATAAACTGGAAAATCATTTGGAAATTTTCCCGTTCCATCCGAAAGAGAGTGTTTAGTCGGGAAAAATAGTATTACGTATTATCCTATAAAAACTTACAAATTGGGAAAAGGAAAAATCAGTCGGAATTCTTGTTTAATCGGAAAAAATGGTATTAACCTATAAAAACTTATAAATTGGAAAAACGAAAGTATCTTTCGGAAAATTTCCCGTTCCATCGGAAAAGGCATGTTTAGTCGGAAAAAATAGTATTATCCTATAAAAATTTATAAATTGGAAAAACGAATAAGTCAATCGGAAAAATTCTTGTTCGATCGGAAAAAATGGTATTAGCCTATAAAAACTTATAAATTAGAAAAACGAAAATATTCGGAAAATTTTCCGTTTCAATCCGGAAAGGCATGTTTAGTCGGAAAAAATAGTATTACGTATTAACCTATAAAAACTTGTAAATTTTTAAATCGGAAAAATTCTTATTCGATCGGAAAAAATGGCATTTACCTATAAAAAAAATTATAAATTGGAAAAACGAAAATATCAATCGGAAGTTTTCTGTTCCACCGGTAAAGGCATCTTTAGTCGGAAAAAATAGTATTACGTATTAACCTATAAAGATTTATGAATTGGAAAAACGGAAAAGTCAGTCGGAAAAATGCTTGTTCGATCGGAAAAAAGTAAATTTAGCCGAAAAAAAGGGTATTAATTTATAAATATTTATGAATTGGAGAAATATTTTTGTAGTTTTTAATTAAATAAGAAAAACAAGATAGATCGAAGAAAACCTATAAAATTTTATTCTCAGTCGGATTTATTTCCGCTTGCAGTTTCTGGTAAGACAAATAAGAAAAAAAAATTAGGATGAAGAAAACAAATTTATTCTTAGCCGGAACTATTATTAATTAATTTAACTAATTGCTAATTTACTATTTACTTAAATTTACTAATTAATTAATATAACTTATTAATATATAGGATTTTATTTTTCTGATAAAACTAATCAGAAAAATTTTGATTTGTCAAATATTGTGTTCTCGGAAATTCGATATGACGAAAAAAAAATATTCTTGTACATTTTCTAGTGATGTTAAAGTTATATCGTTAATTATAACAGTAATATTTGAGTAAAACCTTGAAATTCCGATTTTTTTTTTTTTTTTTCTGTGTCTTTTGACTTGGATATTTCGAAATCTACTTGTATTTTTTTACTGTTGGAAAGTTTTTAGTTTAATCTCGAAATTTTAAGATATACTGATCGAAGTGAAGAAACTTCTATTTTTTTAATCTAAACTTTAAATTTAATTAGAAATATGTATCACGGAATTTAGGTGGTACATGATGAAAATTCATTTATAGAAATACAAATATTTGGTATTTTTTCATATCAAAATCTGGATTTTTCCATTCTATTCAAATTTTATCTTTAATTGAAAATAATTATAGTCTCATTTTTCCTACTATCTAAACTTGTGTTTTCTTTTTATTTTATTAAAAAAGTAATAATAATAGATGCGAAATTGTTTATACTTACTTTTTTACGTAATTTTTGATTGATTTAAAAGATTGTTTAAGAAATTTATATGATACCGGATGAAAATTGAAAATACCCAAATACTTTGAATTTTCATCTCGAAATAATCTGGATATTTTACAGCCTATACGAGTTTACTTCTCTCAGAAGTAATACTTTCGTCAGCTTTTTCCTCTGTCAATTGTATTAAATTTTTTCTATATTTTTATTATTAATACTACATTTTGTTTAGTCAGAAAAATGAGTTGTAACACCAAATTGTCACGCTGCTTTTAAGTTTGTCGTTAGAAAGAATTAAAACTTATATTAAGAAATCCCGTATTTTTGACAATTTTTTGTCTCTGAAATATTCCCCAAGCAAACAGATTTCAATTTTACTTTAAAAAAAAAAAAAAAAAAAAAAAAAACCGCTAAAGAAGATTTTAACTGAATGCTAAAAAATAGAAAGATAAAACATTGTTTTCTCTTCAACGTAAAGCTTGGTCACCTAAATGACTGGACGTTGCACCTCCCGCCCTATGTGTCATCAGTTACAAAACAAACTGCGCCTGCGTTAACTCTTTGTTTAAACCGTTAGTATTCTGGTTCATAGTACGAAATCATTCAATTAAAAAGTGTTGATGGGAGAATATTTTGGTATACAGTTACTAGTTAGATATTTTTTTTTATCAGTTATGCCCCACCTAATGTAAGAGACAAAAAGTGCAATGTGGGTTATGTAATTATATTTTCGATAGTGATTACAGGAACACACTTAATAAACAAAAAGCATGCTGATAAAATTTCAGCCTATATGCATATACCGTTTTGCATTGTTGGAGCTCTAAAAAATCGTTTTGAAGTAAGCTAGCTATTTTATTACAGAAAATTTTAGATATGTAAAATGTGTAAATAACTGAATTGTTTTCATATTTAAAAATGAATTATTTTATTTTATTTTATTTATTTATTTTTTATTTATTTATTTATTTATTTATTTTTTGAGGGGGCAGATAAATTATTTAATAACTTGTAAAAATGTACTGTTACTCGATATATATAATTTTTTTTAACAGTTAGTATCGCAATTCCCTAACTATTTGCTAGTTTTGTTACAAACTGGAGATGACAAGCTAGTTGTTATTTAAATTTCATGAAATTATTATCATTTTTAACTACATTTTTTTTTCTTTCAATATATTTGCCTTCTTTTTGGCCAACCATTTTACAATTTGCAATTGCAAGTCAATGTATTTCGTATTATACACGAAGTTAAAATTGTATTATAGATCTTTTTATGTTTTATAAATTTTATTTCATCATTATTTAAGAGTAATGTAGTATTTTAATAAATTTTTGCCTACATGGCTTTTCATTTTTATTATCTCTAAGGTTCAACAACTAAGAAAGTTCATTTATTTTTTGAAGTTCAAATGTCAATGTATGTAAAATATTCTATATTTTTAAAACTTTGTTATAGTACAAGTATAATAATTTTGTCTCCCTGCATAACAATATTTTGATTATTATTTTATGGATAGACTTTTTGTGTGTGTGTGTATAGATAAGAATCAAAATTTAATCATTTGAAACTTGAAAATAATTTTAGCCTTGGGGGAGGATAAAACAGCGCAACTTTTGACTGTTTAAAGCTAATTGATGATTAAATGGATCTTTAAACCTCTTTTGCAATTTGAAATTTTAAAAAGGCATTTCAACTTTATTGGTACATTTTTTGTGCCTGATGTGCCTGTGTGTCTGGGGGGTAGATGAAAAAGAAACCAGAATTTTAATTTTGGCTTATGCATTTCGTTTATTTGTTTGGTATTTTGCGCATGTTTTCTCAAGGAGTCAGAAAAACTATGTACAATTGCCTTATTTATTAAAAAATTTGACTATAATTTGAAAACCCTTTGAATTCGCTCCTGAAAATTTACTTACTCTGCTTTAATAATTTATTTGTTATTTATCTATATATTGCATCTAATATATTTATATGATGTATCTAATTATATATTTTATCCAATGCCGGGCAACAACGAGCGGGTCAGCTAGTAGAGATAGCTATAAATGTATAAAATAGTTTGTCTTGACAGACTGATAATCAACGCACACCCCAAACTACTGAATCTAGAACCATGAAAATTGGAGAGAAAGTACTTCTTATGATGTAAGCATGCACTAAGATGGAAGTTTTGAAATTACCCCCCTTAAGAGGGACAAGCGGGGGGAGGTTAAAAATTCTGGAACAAATTGCCATATCTCAGCAAACATTTAAGGTAGGAGCGTAAAATTCCAGAAAATAAATCTACTAAAAAAATTATTAAACACATAATCCAGTGATTTTAGAAATCTCACCATAAGGGGGTTAAGAGGGGGGAGTCGAAAAATTTAGACCATTCGGCACATCTCAACAGTTTTTTCAAATAAGAACGTGAAACAGCAGAAAATCAAATTTTTAAAAACTAATTAAATACATGTTTCAGCGATATTTTAAAATTTCCACCCCCGAAGAGTTTAAATGGGGGTGGAAAAATTCCATACTTTTTTGGACATATCATAGGAAAGCCCTCAAATCACTCTTTCATGTAATAAATCTTTCTGCCTCTCTCCCTGCCCCCCTCTTATCCTCTATTGAGGACAATTTTCGATCTTTTTTAAAATTGTAACGTTTTATCATTTTAGACCGGATTTTTTTTTTTTTTTTTTTCGGGATTCTCTGATAAATATTACTTATTACATTTTATAGTTAGGGAAAGGGTCCATTCTGGGAGGGAGGACAATTTCCTAAATTTGGAATACATCTCTCTTGTGATATATCATTGTATTCCTATTTTGCCCTCACCGGCAACCACTTTTTTAATTTTAGCCGATACTTTTCATGTGATATATTGCTGGAAAGCCCTTTGACTGCTTATTCGTATTATGCACGATTCGTGTCCCTCTCGGGTGGAACGGTTATTGTATTCCATCAGGAGATCGCCTAATAATGGGGAAAATATATATATAAGACTAATAATAACATAATATAAGATTATTTGACTATCTCGATACACTAAGTCATAATTATCTTGCGAATTATGATATATATATATATATATATATATATATATATATATATTAAAAAAAAATTGAGAGTGGGTTATTTATTTTAACATAATTTTTAAACTGTTTAATTGACACCAATATATAGATATTTGTCTAGTTATATAGTTAAATAGCTATATTTTAATTATCAAATTAATTTTAATGTTATTGATATAATTTTTGGTATTATTATTAATAATATCATTACTATTATTATTATTATTATTATCATTATTATTTTAAATTTTTACTTATTTTTATTTTATTTTATTTTTATTTTTTTTTTATTTTTTTTTATTTTTTAATTTTTATCATCCTATATTAAGATAATGAGTTTTTACCATGTAAAGTCACAATAAATGTTACTGATTAAAAGTAACAAAATGGTATTTTAAGTTATATGTTAATATGAATGTTATCTCTTAATTCTAATTTTAATTATTTTATTAATTTAATTTTATGTTAATATCGATTATTAATTATTTTCTCCGGTTCAATTATATTTCTATTCAGCTTTATCTTTTTTGTTTGTTATGGATAACTATTATTTTTACTTACTTTCAACTCCTTTTTGTAAAATATCTTTGTTCCTTGTTTAATAATTTGGTTTTTGTGCGCTGGTAGCCCCAAATACGTATTATTTTGCTATTTCATGGCTAATATGTGGGTGAAACCGCACACTTCATTTGTAGTTCCAGAGCATTTGGGGCCTGATGATTCTGCTTTTGGAGCTACAAATTCTATTTGCATTCATTTTTTTATTTTTTTTTATTTTTTTTTTCAGATTTACTCGTTACACTATTTTTTTTTATTTTATTATAATTCAATTCAATTCTAATTCTTCGTTTTGGTTTATTGTTTTATTGATAAAATCCATTGGTGAATCTTGTCTACTTTTAATGGTATTATATATATATATATATGTATGTATATTAGTCTTCATGTTGGCCATAGTACTCGGAAATTTTCCTTCTTGGAGTCGGAAATTTTTGAGCCGACCACCCCCTACGCGATTAGGGTGGTTTACGCCCCTGTATTGACGTACATTTATTTGATTTTCTGGAGTCGGTGCCAAGAAGCACAATGTCTGTTGGTGACAGGACAACGTCTGTCGGGTCCGCTAGTAATAATATAAGTCTGATAGTATACTAGAATATATATATATATATATATATAGAATAACTTTGGATGTATTTATAAAAGTATATATATATACACTACTAGCGGCCTTCGCCCGCTACGCTGGTCGGTTTATCTAAAGAAATCTTGAAGAAGTAGTTAGATAAGGTTCAGACATACATTAAAAAAAAAAAAAAGCAAGTCGATCATTCAAAAAACGTTGGGAAATATCAAATATTTACTGTAATTTTTTAAGAAAAACAAAGTTTCGAAAAAAAAATTAAATCGAAAAAAAAATTACACTGACATATTAATGCAAGGAAATTTTCCCAGAGAGAAAATTCGCCTTGAATACAATATTTCAAATTCTTTTAATTGCTTATAGGCGTTAATGCCAACATAGTGAAAAAAAATTCCATGCTGGGAATCGAACCCGGGCCATCAGTATGGCGCACTGACGTTCTACCGACTAAACCACATGGAACGACAGCCAGCTTGAAACTTTCTCATACTTAAGTAGACTGGCGAAAACATAACGATAGCGCGTTTTAAAATCGCACAGTGACATCTATTGGATTTTATATGTACTAAAAAACGTTATGTACTAAAAAACGTGAGCAGCGCACCTAATAGTTTCTTTTGTTTTTTTTTTGTTACTTTTTTGTCTGTTGTCCGATTTTGATGAAACAAAGCCTATACACTGTCCGGGAGTGTGCATTCTTCATTAGTGAAAACCGCATAAAAATCCATTCAGTAGTTACGAAGATAACCTCGAACAAACAGACAGACAGACAGACAGACAGACAGACAGACAGACAAAAAATTCAAAAATTTTTTTTTTGTGTTTCATTGGTTTTCTTTTATCGCCCTGACTCCATTTTTGTCAATTATCTTCAATGTACAGACACACCGGGTCCTACTGTTTTATTATATGTATAGATATTGCCATTGATTATGGGACACTTGCGATTTTAGACATTTTACTAAATATCTAGAAAAATACATGAGGAATCATCTCGAAACTTTTAGTGTATAAATATAATAGTATACGTCATACATCTCCGTGAAGATTTTTTACCGAAACTCCATAGGGGACCGCCAACAAATTAAAAAAGAATGAATATCTTTTGAATAACCCTGTCAAAACTAATGTAGCAAAAGTGCTCAAACTCTATATTATGATTGAATGCCTTATTGTAATACACTGTGTTCATTTTTATGCAAATAGCATGCATACTCGCAGAGTAATTAAGGTTTTTATAAAAATGGTCCCACATTTTTCCAAGTTTTTTCCTTATAATTTTCAGAGTTCTTAATATAAAATAATATATTTTTCAGAAAATATGACAAACAACATTGCACACAGTACCCTGTAATCAGAATTAAAAAATATTGAAAATTGTATACAAAATGAGTTAGTTTACTAAATAGCGTCAACTATATCAAAATTTCATTTGCATATTATGTTAGCTAAATGTATAGAGCAACTTTTGTGAAAGTCACAAAATCATAACTTGAAAATTCTGAAAATAATCGTCAATTGAATAAGTTGAAAATCCGTTATTCTCAAAATGAAGCAAAAACAAGAGGGGTTGTATCCATATATTCATTGATTAGTGTCAATATAGAATACACAATACGGGATGTTACGACTACTTTTGAATAAAATCCCTCATTTTTTTGTTTCATTTTGGAAACAACGGATTTTGTCCTTTTTCTATAGACGATTACTTTCAGAATTTTCAAGCTATAATTTTGAGACTTTTACAAAAGTTGCTCTATACATTTAGCTAACATAATATGCAAATGAAATTTTGATATCTTTGACGCATGCGCAGTAAAAAATTATTTAGTAAACCTACTCATTTTTCATACAATTTTTATTATTTTTTAATTCTGATTACAGGGTACTGTGTGCAATGTTGTTTGTCATATTTTCTGAAAAAAATATTATTTTATATTAAGAACTCTGAAAATTATAAGGGAAAAACTTAGAAAAATTTGGGGCCATTTTTATAAAAACCTTAATTACTCTGCGAGTATGCATGCTATTTGCATAAAAATGAACACAGTGTATTACAATAAGACATTCAAACATAATCTAGAGTTTGAGCGCTTTTGCTACATTAGTTTTGACAGGGTTATTCAAAAGATATTCATTCTTTTTTAATTTGTTGACGGTCCCCTATGGAGTTTCGGTAAAAAATCTTCACGGAGATGTATGACGTATACTATTATATTTATACACTAGATGATTCCTCATGTATTTTTCTAGATATTTAGTAAAATGTCTAAAATCGCAAGTGTCCCATAATCAATGGCAATATAGTGTATATATATATATATATATACATATATATGTGTATGTATATGTATACATATATATTACAAAAAAAATAGAAGAATAATAAGAAGCAACAAATGACAATGGTAGCATAAATTTGGCGCCTTCTCAATTTCCGCCCCCGGGGCGGCCACCCGCTTCGCATGGCTCTGCCTGTTTACAACAAACGACTTTCGTTTTAAATTAGATATGATTGATTTTTTTAATTATTACTTATTTATAGTTATGTAGGCTATCTCACACGCATACGTAATCCTAAGTATGCCCGTGTTTCTACTGATGAAATATCTATTTTTAATTTCTGTCTTAAAGTAAAGTTTTCTCAATCAATCTTGAAAGCCAGTGTTTAGTATACTATTTCTCATTTAAACATTTTCTGTTGTGTAATTGAATTGATGCATACAACAGAAGCAAAATAATATTAATGTTAATGGTGTTAATTTATCATGTTATTTATGCTCATGTTATTTATTTTCATGTTATTTATGTTCATGTGTTATGTAATTTATGTTCATTTTGCTTATAAAACATGTTTGTTGAAAGTGAAAATGAAATCTACATTCCAGGTTGAAAAAATCAATCAATACACTAAAAAAAAAGAAAAAAAAAATCAGAAATGAAATCAGAAATTTTAATCAGAAATTAAAAATTAACGATAGCAAAAAAAAAAAAAAAAGAAAAAAAAAACTTAAGGGTGTTTTTAACTGCTCCGCTCAATAAGCGCAAAACGTTTTGACATATTTACAAATTCATTTTTTAACAGAAAGTTATAAAATTGGAATGCCTGACTATGGAAGCGATTTTGAATTGAACTTATTTTTCCATTTTATGATAATTAAATTATCTATCCAGTTCTAAGCTATTTCTATCACGTGATCAGCCGTTTTGCTCCTGCTTTTCGAACGATTTTTCTGCTTTCGTCGAGAAATGTGCTCAAAAACGTCAACTTTGAAGGCTTGTTATGAAAAATCTATTGTGTTTAAAGAACCAGAAAATTGAGTGCAATTAGACAGTTTCTGAATAAAAACACCTGCTATTTTTATGCATTTCCGAACAAAAATAAATTAAAGCATGTGTCACAAAGTTGCTCCTTTTGATTTAAGAACACCCTTAAATCTAAAAACTGAATTCTGAAGGTTCGAAGAACACCTTTCAGAATTGCAGATGACTCGGATAATATATTTATGTTCGTGGTTGTACCCTATTTCATTAAGATAACCACATTTCACTCAATAGAAATAGCTAGACATGATTTTTTCCCCCTGATTATCCTAGAATTTTTTTTAAACTAGTTGGATGTGCCAATCCCAAAACTTTCTTCTATCTCATACGTACATTTTAATATTTAAAAAAAATAGTTACTCATTTTAATGCTTTATTAATTTTAATTCAATACCATACCAACTTTGATTTTCATGCTAAATTTCTGCTTCAATCAATTAATCGGAGTAAAAACGAATTTCCGTCTTTGCAGGAGCCGATGGACAATAGAATGATAGGCAGATTTTTTTTTTTTCAAATTCAGGGAGGACCTACTCGCCTTACCAAAAAATACTCATATACAAAAAAATTTAGTTCAATTCTAGAACTAACTTCATACACTTTTATGCGGTGCAATATTGAAAATGGTATAAAATTCGCTATTGCAGCGCCCTCTTCCGGCGGATTTTTTTCAGATTCAGGGCGATCCAACTAGCCATAGCCATACGCTTACACAAAAAATTTCATGCAATTCGATGCATAACTTCATGTACTTTTGGTCGGTACAATATTGAAAATGGCACAAAAATCGAGATTGTAGCTCCCCCTTCCGACGGATTTCTTTCAAATTCAGGGGTGACCAACTAGCCATAGTCTACACTTACACAAAAAATTTGGTTCAATTCGATGCATAACTTCATATACTTTTGGTCGGTGCAATATTGAAAATGGCACAAAAACCGCGATTGCAGCGCCCCCTTCCGGCAGATTATTTTCAAATTCAGGGATGACCAACTAGCCATAGTCATACACTTACACAAAAAATTTGGTTAAATTCGATGCATAACTTTATATACTTTTTGTCGGTACAATATTGAAAATGGCACAAAAATCACGATTGCAGCGCCCCCTTCCGGCGGAATATTTCAAAACTGAAGGAGGACCTGCTTGCCACAGCCAAAAACATTCACAAAAAATTTGGTCCAGTTCTATGCATAACTTCGTACACTTTTTGATGGTAGAAGGAAGACATACAGACACACAAACAGACACACGGACAGACAGACATTTTGTAAAAACATGTTTTTTGGAATCTCTGACCCCCAAAACGTGTAAATCCGTCGTGTAAAACCGGAAGTCGAAAAAAATTTCGATTACAATACTTTCTTCTATTGAAGATAGAAGAAAGTAAAAACTATAAAATGCAGTAAATTAAAATACTTTTTTCAAATAAATTGCATTTGAAACTCTTTTGCTCTTCTTCGATGGTGTAAAACTATAAAATGTGCGATATTTAGAAATTAATAAATTTGCAAAAAAAGAGGAAAATTTATTGTTCGAATAGTTGCCTCCGCCGCTATCTTAACTTTAGTGAATTACATATTTTTATTTTAGATTACAGTCAAATCCTGTTATGACGAACTTTAAGGGACCGAAGATTTTGTTCGCTATATCCGAGCTATTAAAAAAATGTTAGAATTGTCAAAATGTGTACATTATAAGCTGCTACCTGTATATTCAATAATGATGCATTAAGACAAAAACACAAAATCTATTAAATATGATCATTAATGAATTAAATTGACTAAAATCGATTACATTAAACTGACACAATACTAAATAAATTAAATAAAAATGAAGACAAATTGAAATACAGTACAGTGCTGATGTTCTGGATAAGTTCCTAGTTCAGATAAGCTAAAATTAAGATAAACGGGCAGACAATTTAAGGAATGATGCCGACTATACTAAAATGTTTACATTTTATCCAGGCTTAGGATTGCCAATACTAGTTATTACTGGCATGTTTAAAAATAATTTTTTTCTGTTTTTTCTGGTTTTTTTTTTTTTTTTTTTTTTTTTTTTTTTTTTTTTTAATTTTTTTCTAAATTTTAGATATAATAATTTAAGAAAAAAAGCTTTTGAATATTGCTTGCTTCAAAAAAGATGTTCTTTTCAATGCTGCCATATCTCGAATTATTTTTGAACACGTACGTTGAAGTTGAATACATTAACCTTAAATATGCTATTAAACAGCTGCGTAGGAATAATGGAAAATAACCGATGGGTGAGTATGATTACATTTGCGGAATGTCTATGGCTACAATAAAAGAGAAAGAATTCAGTTCTTCCTATCCTTTAATAAAAGATTTATCGTTGATTTGAACAATGTTTCACTAGCAGGCATTTTCTAGAGTCAAAATCTTGTTTGCACAATTGAAAAAAGAAAAAAAAAATCATTATTGAGGGGGGGGGGGGGGGGAAATATTCGTTATAACTGATTCTTAAGATTTCGGAGGTTCGCTATATAAAAGGATAAATATTAGCATTAAATTGAATAGGAAAACGACGGGACCAAATTTTTCGCTCGTTATATCCGTGAGTTCGTTATGTACTGGGTTCGCTATAACGGGGATCAACTGTATAGCTTTATTTCTTAATTAATGTATATGCAAACATGACTTTGACTTGAATTACTGTTTAGTTTTTTATTTCAACACAGGGAATCATTGACCACATGAACAACAACGGAATACTTTTCTACGTGAACTGTTCTCGTTTCTCATGTGTCAAAGAACTGCGTGACATCATTGCCACGTCCGTAAATACGGATGTCATATACGGACCTATCTATAAAGATGTCTATCAGCTATCAGAACCTTGTTTGCATGTCTGTTTTGATCTGTATGCGAGACATTTTGGAAGAGAACCTCCGACAGTACAGAGCAAAAATCACGTTGTCGCTTGGCGGAAAGTTGAAATGCAAGCAGACCCATGAAACAAGTGCTTGAAAAACACAGTATCCACATATTACAAAATTACTATACTATTACAGTACCCAGGATTATTTGTTGTTTCATTGTTTGTATTTGCTTATAACATGACAAATGTGATTATTTATATTTACCGTATATGCTCGTGTATAAGTAAGTCGAGGAATTTCTGACAATTTTCGGCAAGCAAATTGGATCGACTTTACACGAGTCGATTTTTTTTAAAAAAGCTTCGAATATTGAAAAATTCTGGCTTTTTAGTCGTATATGTAATAAAATAATACAGCTGACTCTCGTTAATTCGAAATCGGTTAAATTGAATCTTCGCTTAATTCGAATTAAACATGTCCCGAAATTTTTAATGACAGAATAACGTTAAAAATTCTCATTCATCCGAATTCATTTTCTTTCGACTTCATTTAAATCGTTGTTAATGTTAAATGTTCGAATAAAAAATCCTTTGTTTATTCGAACTAAAGAATTCCATTTTTACATTTTTCATTATTTTCTCATAGATTTCAGATCGTTGAAATAATTTTATTTGATTCATTTTTGACAGAATTGTTCGTAGCTAGTATACATGTTAGTCCCATGAATTTGATATCCGCTTTCTTAGTGCCCCGTCTGTGCATCAATAACACCTCCATCCCGATGCAGTTGTTTTATACAGTATTATTATTATGTTTGTTTTATTAACAATATTTTAATATTACAGTAAAATCTCTAAATAACGGACACCTTGGGAGCGCAGAAATTGTCCGCTATTTGGAGGTGTCCGCTATTGGAAAAACCTCAGAGATAGAAAAATTGCTAATGAATGCTTAATGTTTCATTAGTCGATTTTAAAATGTCCTAAAACCTCTATTATATGATTAACCAGAAATTAAAATAATTTTTAAAGCAATAACATTGAAATAAAATTGTGCATACCTTTATCCTTTGTTTATTACATTCTTACAAAAAAAAAATTATTACAAAAGTTTGCTTTTACTTGCGACTATATGTAATTTGTTTTTCAATGCGAAATTTTAACTCTGTCAGTAATTTTAATCCTTTTAAATCATTTTTTTTTCTAAAAAAAAAAAAAAAAAATTGTTTAATTGTTTATTGTATTTTTCTGCTTCTTAAAAGCATACAATCTCAAATCATCCGAAAGAGGGGTTGTGATCACAGATAAATGTAGGGGGAGAGGGGATTTATTCCAGCTCATTCCCACATTTATCTGTGATCACAAAATTTGTGACACATTGCCCTGATAAATTTAAAGGATTTTTATTTTTTTTTTCCTCCTTAAAAATAATTTTTCATTTTTTTTTTTTTTTTTTTTTTTTTTTTTTTTTTTTTTTTTGGCCAAAATTACTGTCCGCTATTCGGAATGTCCGTTATTCAGAGGTTAAACATAGAAAAATTTAAGTTTTGGGAGTGGGGATTTGAAAACTGTCCGTTAAATAGAGGTGTCCGCTATTCGGGAGTGTCCGTTACGGAGGTTTTACTGTATTAAATAGCTTATGTATTATTGCCTTTTAATTAAATATTACGTCATATTGTAATGATAACAGCCGAAATAAATTTTAAAAATACTACAATATTAATTCCTTCGTATTAGTATACCTTTCAACATATTTGCCTATAATATTTCTCATAATTTGAGCATTTCTTGTGTTTCCGGCGAGATCTAATTAACGAGAGGCGACTGTATATAAAATATTCAAATAACAACAATTTATCATTTAGAACAATTTTCAGTGATTTGTTTTTGTTAACTTACTATAATTTTTTGCGTTGGCATTTGATATCTTTGGTTTAATTTTGCGCAAAATTGAAGTAAAAAGTTAGGAGCAGGGTTGGAAAAAAATCATGATTTAAAAAAAAAAAATAAAAAAAAATCGGATTTATTTGATTTAAATCGGATTTTTTTTTATTTAAACCGGATTTATTTGATTTTTTTAGAATCCTATATTTAATTACTGTGTTTTTATGTTTTTACAATACATGAAGCAGTTTTTTTTATAATAAATAACTAAAAAAGAATAAATAATATTTATAATTTATAAAAATAATATAAGAAATAATTATATAGTTAAGAAAATATTATATTCTAGTTACTGTTTGGTACTAAAAATTAAACATCTAGGCTTTAATCTAAAGCCATTCTCATATTTTGTAATTGAATTGTGCATAGTAAATAACAAATAAGAAATTATTTAAATATATTGTAAATGAATAGAAACTGGCAAAATTTAAAAAACAAATTAAATACAGTAGACTCCCTCATATAAGGGCGCTGCTCTAATATCCATAACTCTCTAAAATCCGCACATAATTTACAGGTGTAAACAATGAAGCTCTCAGGTCAGGTGTAGGGACAAAATTTGACTTTTTTATTTTTATATCAATTCTATGTATATTTTAATCTGTAACTTTCATTAATATTGCTAATTTATGCTTTTTCATAAAAGAATAATAAATTTATTTCTGAAAAAAATTCAAGGTATTTTTAATATCAGTGGTGATCACAATCTTTTTGCAAAATGCATTTATACATTCATCAACCTTTTGTTTATTGTTGAGTTTGGTTAAACCTGAAATAAAACTTCTATATTTTATGATATTGATGTGAATTAGTAGTGCACCTTTATGGGGCAAGTTCCATTGAATAATTTAGGAAAAAATGCATCTCATCTTTATAATAAATATTTAGTTATACATTATTGATTATTTACGTCATCTTTGTTGCTTTCAATATTTTAATCATTTTTAATTATCTAAATTTTTATTGTTATAGTTTATTAACTTACATAATTGTTTTAATGTTTTACTATATTATAAGCATTCATTAACTTCAGTTGCATTATTAATTACAATCAAATTACTGTTTAAAAATGTAAACAAACCCATGACCAGAAATCCACAAAATTCTAAAATCCACACAACCTCTGGTCCCAAGCTGTGCGGATTTGAGGAAGTCTACTGTATTCATTCAATGCAAGCTGTTTATTAAGGGATAAAAATCACAATTAATTCTATATTTCTTAAGCAAATAGGAAAAAATCAGGGATTTAATTGTTTGAACAAAAACACTAATTTAGAAGTTTTGTCTACTCCTAATTTATTATGAAGGCTTGAATGAACTACTCCAAAAGAAGAAACTTGTCTTTTCACTCCAGTAGATGAAGCCACGGTTGTTGTTATTTGGTAAATAAATTCAATTTCAACTTCGCTGATTCTCTCTTTACCTCCCATTACATAAAAGGATTTCCGCCAATCATAATCTGTCATAATATCAGAAACTTTTTTCTCAAGCAATGGTAATTTTTGGGATGGGCCGTTTTTTGCTTGAAACTGTGCTACATTGGTGAGAAGATTTAGACAATCTTCTTTAATGAATGCCAAATCTTCATTATTTTTCCTTACATTAAGTTTCATTTCATTTTGATTTAAAAGAAAGAACCTTAATAAAACTCCAGCAAAATGACAGCTATTAATAGTTTTTTCATATCTTGCTTTAAATTTTGTAATTCTATTGTTATCTAATACATTTTCTAACTTTTTACCCAAATTTTCCTTTGATATGTGCATTCATTTAAATAATTTCACAATAAAGTTTATTAATCAATTAACCATAATTTTAGTATGAATCGTAATTAGGCTGAATAATATTTTCTCAATAAAATTTCATAATCATATAACCATACTTTTAATATGAATCGCTTACTTATTAATAATAATCTTACAATAATAATAATAAATAAATAAATAAATCATCTTAAAATTCTCTATAGTACAAAATTACTGTTAAACTAGCCAGTATTACTTGTTGTTTTATTCCTCATTTGCTTATATAACATGATAAAGTGATTATTTATACCACTTGGCAGTTATGTATATAATTTCACGGTAAATCATATATCCTCATAGAATTCTCTTTAGAACAAAGTTACTCTTACATAAGCCAGTGCAGTATTACTTGCTGTTTCATAGTTTGTATTTTCTTATAACATGATAAATTTAATTATTTGTACCTATCAATTTATAGTCTGTCAATTATTGATAGAATTTCACAGTAAATTATATAATCATATAATCCTTTTGGTATTACCTGTAGTACAAAATTACTGTTATATTAGTTAGCATTACTTATTGCTTCATTGTTTGTATTTGCTTATAGCATGATAAATTTAATTATTTGTACCTATAACTTTATATTCTGTCAACTATTGATATAATTTCACAGTAAATTATCTAATCAATATAATCCTTTTATTATTTATTTTTCTTCTGGTACAAAATTATTGTTACAGTAGCCAGTATTACTTGATGCTTGATTGTTTGTATTTTCTTACAATATGATAAATTTAATCATTTGCACCTATCAATTTATATTCTGTCAATTATTATATAATTTCACAACACATTATATAATCATATATAATCATTTTAGTATTTTCTATATTACAAAATTACTGTTACATTAGCTAATAGTACTTATTGTTTCATTGTGTGTACGTGCAACAACATGATAAATGCAATTATTTGTAATTACTTACATTCTGTCAACAAATTAAAAATGTTCACCATAAAATTACTTAACCATATGCCATATTTTCAAAGTGAATCATAATTTATGTAACAGTCTATTGTGTAATAAATAGATTATTTTATGATATCTCTTACTTGGCCATTTACTTTTTAGCTGTTTTTTATTGAATAACAATACACTCTCATAGAATTATCTGTATTGCAAAATTACGTATTACATTTATCCGTATTAATTCGTGTTATTGTTTCATCTTTTTTATTTTTTATATCATGTGGTAAATGTGATTAAACTTGTATTCTGTCACTAATTTAAATATTTTTTTATTAAAATCATAATCACGTAATCCTATTTTTAAGTGAAGTGTAATTTATGTAATATTTTTGTCTGTAATAAATAAAAATGTTATGCTGTTTCTTATCTGGTACTTTATTTTTTCATCGTTATTTTGATAAATAATAATCAAAATAAATAACACCTTCTTCGAATTCAGAGATTTTATCTTTATATTTTATGCACGCTGTAAAAAATATCTGTAAAGTTACTAAAATTTTTCTAGAAAAGTCTGATTTCTAAAAATTTTTGTATTACAGCTAGAACAAAAATTCCAGTAACAGATACACATTTGCACTATAAATCAGAAAATCTGTAAGGTTACTAAAAATTTCTAGGTTGGTTGTATTTATGACGGCCAAGGACCAATTATCAACATGAGGGATATAGGCCATAAGTGGGAAGGAATGCCCTACATGGGGGGTGTTTCTAAGGGAACTAACCCGTATTTCCGCAAGGTTCGAAGAACAATGGAAGCGATTGGGTTCGAACCCAGCATCTCCCGTCTTCCAGAAAAAAAAAAAAAAAAAAAAAAAAAAAAAAAAAAACTTATTCAAAAAAATTGTAATTTAACAAATTACAACGACTATTTGGAAAATAATATTTTCAAAGACTATATTTTAGACTTATAAAGGATTTCTATATTTAAAAAAAAAGTAAGAAAAATCATGCGTTAAGCATAGATTATGAAACACTTTCCAACGCTTCCTGAAATCTTTAGGTTTGGTTTATTTTTGTCCTCCGATTATCTACGCTAGGGATATCGGACCAGGGGGGCGTGCCCTTCGTGGGGGTTCTTCTAAGGGAACCTAACCCGTATTTACGCAAGGTTCGAAGAAAACCACGAAAACTCCGAACGATTAGGCCGACGGCCGCGATTGGGTTCGAACCCAGCACTTGCCGTCTACCAGTTGAGAGGTCAGAACCTCTCGGCCACTGGTGGGGCTCCTGAAATCTTTAACAAAACTTTGTTATTTAGGGAAATAAGATGCTTATGTCCATAGCCAAATATGTATATGAATACTTTTGAACAGCCCTGTATTTTATCTGTCTGTTGATATATATACTACATAATAAGAAAATTTAGATAAGCAAGAAAACGCTGAACTTTTGCTAAATTTATCTTTGAGCAAATCATACTAATAGATGAAAACATACTTGAATACTTTTTTCAGCCCTGTAGCTTACCTAGTACATGTATTACACTCCAATATTTACCTAAAATTTATTTTAAACTAAAACACTCTTAAAACTTCTTAAATCACATTTCCAGATATTATCACATATGGGTGAACATGTAGCTAATTCTTCGCGTGACCCTATATATCATTTTATCTATATTCTACAAACATTTCTTAGTAAACTGTAAGCAGTTCAACGTAAAAATGCATAACTACTACCTTTAAGTTAATTACTCTCATATTCAGTAAGCTTTATGTGCTCTTTTGTGTAACCCTGTATATCAACTATAACATTTATATACACCATACAATTTGCAGACATTTTGTAAAACTTAAAAGCGCATATCATAATTGAAAATACATTTCAACCATCCATCAGCTATCATCGATAATACACAGTATTTTGGATAAAAATATAAGGTTTGAAATATTTTGTGTGTCCCTGTAAAAGCTATGCACTTCATATTATGCATTAAATATTAAGTCTCAGCGGTGTATATTAATTTTATGAAAACTTTTGACTATCCCTGTAAATAAACTAATCATAGTAAAAACTTCATTTTCAATTGGGTTCGTGCTAGGATAAACATCAATAACATATAAAAATTTCAGAGCAATCCGAGTATATTTACGGGAGTTAGAGCGCGGCCAGACGGCCAGACAAACCGAATGCATAAACACTTTTCAACTTTGTTGGAAAGTGTTAACCCATTAGTGCCTAGCATCCCATTTTTGGGACAGTTTTAAAAAATTAAGTAGGTGCTTTTCACACCAGTAAAAAGGAGGATAAATAAATACTTTTTTCTCGAGATAAATTTCTCGATAAATTAAGATAAAAGTTTTTCTTGTTTTAAAAGTGGTGGGAAAATGCTAAATTTGAATTTTAACGAAGAAAATAATTCAGGCATTAATGGGTTAAAAACAATAACAACATAATTTTTTGATGATCACAACGTATCTTACGTAATAACAGAGTCATACTAATATGCCTGGACATTTAGAGTCACGTTAATATTTCTGGGCCAGTTATAAACAAATATTAAATGAAATTTCAGTTTAATAATTTTCGGTAATGTAAATTTTTAATTTAATTTAATTTAATTTAATATTATTTTTTTTAATTTTTACACCGTCATATACAGAAAAAAAAATTACTTTTAAATGCAGCTTGTTTGAAACTTGTATCTAAATTTGTCATTGAGCTATTATTATTATTATTATTATTATTTTTTGTAGATTTTAATGCTTTTTTACTTTTTTCTATTTTCAATAGAAGAAAGTATTGTAATAGAAATTTTTTTCGACGGATTTACAAGTTTTAGGGGTCAGAGATTCCAAAAAAACATGTTTTTAGAAAATGTCTGTCTGTCTGTGTGTGTGTGTGTGTCTGTGTGTATGTCGCCATTCTACCACCAAAAAGTGTATGAAGTTATGCATAGAATTGAACCAAATTTTTTGTGAATGGTTTTGGCTGTGGCAAGCAGGTCCTCCTTCAGTTTTAAAATCTTCCGCCGAAAGGGGGCGCTGCAATCGCAATTTTTGTGTCATTTTCATTATTGTACCGACCAAAAGTATATGAAGTTATGCATCGAATTGAACCAAATTTTTTGTGTATGTATGTGACTATGGCTAGATGGTCCTCCCCGAATTTGAAAAAAACCCGTCGGAAGGGGGAGCTGCAATCGCGATTTTTATGCCATTTTCAATATTGTACCGACCAAAAGTATATGAAGTTATACATCGAATTTAACCAAATTTTTTGTGTAAATGTATGACTATGGCTAGTTGGTCCTCCCTGAATTTAAATAATCCGCCGGAAGGGGGCGCTGCAATCGCGATTTTTGTGCCATTTTCAATATTGTACCGACCAAAAGTACATGAAGTTATGCATCGAATTGAACGAAATTTTTTGTGTAAGTGTATGGTTATGGCTAATTGAATCACCCTGAATCTGAAAAAAATACCCCGGAAGGGGGCGCTGCAATAGCGAATTCTATGCTATTTTCAATATTGCACCACATAAAAGTGCATGGAGTTAGTTCTAGAACTGAACTAAAGTTTTTGTATATGATTTTTTTTTTTTTTTTTGGTAAGGCAAGTAGGTCTTCCCTGAATTTGAAAAAAAAAGAATCTGCCTATCATTCTATTGTCCATCGGTTCGTGCAGAGACGGAAATTCGTTTTTACTCCGATTAATTGATTGAAGCAGAAATTTAAGATGAAAATCAAAGTTGGCATGGTATTGAATTAAAATTATTAAAACATTAAAATGAGTAACTATTTTTTTTATACTAAAATGTACACATGAGATAGAAGGAAGTTTTGGAATTGGCACATCCAACTAGTTTTGTCATTGTGGCAACAGAAATATTTCATTTCTAGACATTAAGCAGGGACCAATCGGAAAACGAAAAAAAAAGATGAAGCATTCTATTTTTGGACATTAAACATAGACCAATCAGCAGAGTTGTATAATATAGACGCACATATTTTCTGCAAACTCGCACGTTGTTTGCAGAAAAAATTATGAACTTTGCAAAAAATTTTAGGAAAGAATTTTTTTTTTATAACTTTTTTTAGCACCCAAAAATTAAAAATATTCCCCCAATTTTATGCACGACTTATTTACTGATATGTACAGTTAAAAGCATCACTGATTTTCAAATTTTCCGAAATTTAAGGCATTTGATGCTGAAAGCTTTAAAATTTCATTAGTCCGAAATTTTACACTTTAAAAATTGCGAATTTCGACAAACGGTTTTCGTAAAAAATCAATTTCTTCAGTATAACACAAATTTCGTCAAAGGATAGTCGAAAAAAAAGCCCCAAAAAATTTCATCAAAGGATTGTGAGAAAAATGCGAATTTCGTCAAAAGACCTCGAAAAAATCGCGAATTTCAACAAAGAATCACGTAAAACGATGCACATTTCGACAAAGGACCGCATAAAAAAAAAGTATTTCAACAAAGGGGCTCGCGAAAAACATGGAATTTTGTCCGTGAATCGCATCAAAAAACGGAAATCCGTAAGTGAATTGCATAAAAAACAATAATTCCGTCCGTGAATCGCGTAAAAATGGTAATTCCGTCCGTGAATTGCGTAAAAAACGGGATATTCGCCTTGTAGCGCGTAAAAAGCGGAAATATAGTCCGTGAATCGCACAAAAAACGATAATTCCGTCCGTGAATCGCGCAAAAAACGGGTATTCCGTTCGTGAATCGCGCATAAAATGAGGATTCCGTTTGTGAATCACACAAAAAATGCAAATTTCTTCCGTGAATTGCGCAAAAACGCGAATTTCGTCTTTGCCAAAATAATATAACACATAATTTTACTAAGCATTAAATTTGCAGAAAGTTTTCACCCAATATTTATGTGCGCAGAAAGTTTTGGTTTTATATAAGTCTGCCAATCAGAAAACGAATAAAATGAAATAAGTTGCGGAATTCAACCAATAAAAACATTCAGATATACTTCAGATTTCCCAATTCTCTACCGAGAACGAAACTATTTTCCAAATAGTAAAAAAAAGGAAAGAAAAAGGAAACAGGGATGCTTGCTTTTTTATGTAACTGCAACCCGCGTTACACATAACATTTTAGAAAGATCGCTGTAATTTTAATAGAATCTTTTCTACAGAAACTAGTTTTGCAAATTTACATTGTTTTTCGTACGATGCACAAATAAAATTTTAGTAAGCATGAAGATTTAACTTTACCTCTGTAAATTGCAGTTTTTTGTTTTCTTTTATAGTGTATTAGTAATGAGATTTGATGCAGAATGATATATATTTTTAGTAAAAAATCAACTTTTCTAGGAGCATTTTGCATCTGCCCCGCCCCCACCCTTATAGTAGTAATCAAGATTTTCGTTAAGGGCGTCCTGGACGCATTTTAAAATAATTTTTATTTATTGAATTAAAATTTCGAATTTTTTATGATCATATTATTTAAAATCACATGGTAAAACTACTCATATTTTTTTTTTATTTAAACTTACAATTTATTAAAAAAGTGGGGGTAATTTAAAATCATTTTAACTTAAAATATTATTAATTTTTTTTGCGTTTAAATAAGCAGAAATATCTGAATTTTAATTTTGATTCAGCATTTAAAGAAAAAAAATTTTTTTTTGAAAAGTTAAAAATATTTAAAATAAAAATTTGGAAAAAAATGATGTAGCTTTAATTATTATTTTTTTTTTATTCAGATTTTCAAAAGTAAATATTTTTTTCAAATCTGCTGAATCAAAATTAAAGTAAAACAATGAAAAACGACATGGTCCAAGTTTGAAGAATTTATTTTTAACGGCTCTTGACTTATAACAATTTAAATTAGAGAAATTTTGACAAAACCCATCATGAAGAAAAATGCATTTTCACAAGAAGTGACTACCATTGCTAGAAAGCTAGATTGTGAAACCAAACCAAGCCAAAATAAAAAATAAATAAATAAAATAACATTTCGTCTTTTAATTAATATAGAAACAACATGATTTAAGCATTGTTTTAAGCATAAGAAAAAAAATTATAACTTTTATTTATTTATTTATTTATTTATTTTTTAGAAAATTTGAAGATTTTTGTATACCGGATCTCCTTATAAGGTACCAAATAATTAAAAGCCACAAGTGATCAAAATTTTCATATTTTTGAATATTTAGGAAGAGAGTTCGCTTTTCACTCTCTGCTTTCATTAAACCTCCTGGCATGCCAAAGAAAAAACATATATACAGGTTGTTTACAAAGTCACGGATCCATTTTGATGTTTAATGACTCATAAAATAATAAAGATAGATTAAAATTAATAACATAAATAGTTACATAGACTCAAAAAGTTTCATGACCCTTGTCAATGAACTTCCACGTGTGCCCCCTTCGCCGCACGCCGCACGGAGAATATCACGTCGATAATCAATTTCACGCCAGGAAGCGGCAAGCATGTCGGCATCCACAGGGGCTATTGCGGTGGTAATTCTGGCTTTTAAGTCATCAATGTTCGACACTCTCTTCCTGTAAACATTGTCTTTTACAAATCCCCAAAGGAAAAAGTCCAGCGGAGTTATATCAGGTGATCTGGGTGGCCAAGGAATGGGACCTCCTCGCCCAATCCATCTTCCTGGAAAATGGTCATTCAAAGAAGTACGAACGATGGTACCCTATGAGGTGGTGCACCATCTTGTTGCAAAAAGACATGTGGCTGAAGCTCTTCTAGTTGCGGAAATACGAAGTTTTCCAACATGTCTAAGTATATGACTGATGAGACCGTCTTTTCTGTAAAAAAGAAAGGCCCAAGGACTCGGTCGTGCTTTAGTTCACACCACACATTAATCTTTGGGGAATCCCTTTCTGCCTCACGGTATTCGTGGGGGTTTTTAGATCCCAATTAATGCAATTAATAAGCAGACGATATTTAGAAAAGTACAGATATTTAGACACGCGCAGACCAGGCCCGTAGCCAGGATTTCCTTTCGGGAGGGGCTGATACTTGAAATTTTTCTGATCTTTCTAAAGTATTTTGTATAATTTATGGTAAAGAATTTAAACAAACCTGAAATGTGTTTTTGCATTGGATACTTGATAACCATGTCAAATATTATTTCGTATTTATTTATTTTTTATTGTTGTTGCAATTTTTGACATTCAAAAGCACTTCCAGTTTCCAAACCGGTTCGGAAACCGTATAGCTTTTAAGAAAAAAATTCCGCGAAACCTAAAAAGCACAAAATAACAATGTTTGAGATGAGCCTCAAGTATCCTATGAGAAAAAAATTAAAAAATATTGAAATTCAAACAAGTAACATGAATTGATTTAAAACACAGGATTAATACTAGCGTGGAAGTGTATGTCAATACGAGTGCGAGATCTTGAAACTATTAATCCATAAATGAAATTAATTTCTTTCGCATTATATTTTCTTTTTTTAAAAAAAGGGAATTGTTACAGTCATATTTAATCATAAAAATTATATTGTATTTTACATTCTCTGATTATAATCGTTATAAATGCAGTACTCTTGGTATAATAAATTTACTTATGCAATGGAAGCAATCATCGTGATTTCTTCTTAGCCATGATGCTGATTAACTTATCAAGATCTTCTGTAATGTCCCAATGAATAGAAATCATTGCAGAGCGTCTCAGTCTCCCATCGGCCATAATGATTCGAGGCAAAGATTTAATTATTTTCATTGTTGAAAAAGATTTTTCAGCACTGACTGTTGTTACTGGGTTTTTAACCAAGACTGTGAACAAGTGTTTGATATTATTGTAATACGTCACATTACAGTACTAAAACTTTTAGGATCTCTGTGTTGGTGTCAACAATTTGTTTGCACCCTAATTCATATTCAGCTTTCGCTTGCTACATTTACACATTATCATGAACATTTTCAATAAGATTTTCTACACGGGGAAAAAAGACCGTGATACTCTTCTTCGGATGTATTTTGAGGGTTTGTATGTGTTGTCTGTCTAAATGTTTGTCTTGGGATCTTTATTTCAGTTTGGAAGATGTCTTCCCGAAGTTTTGATGCACAATAAAATATCTCACAAAAGATTTCTACAGCATTTTTCAGTATATTTATGTAAAACAATTAGGGCATTTTTACATAAGTTACAGGCGATTTCATGTCACGAAATTTTTCTTGAAGAACTCACTATGATTTTGTTAGACAGAAAACCTTACATATGAGACCTTCTCCCGACTGCCAAAAAAGTTCTAGCTACCAAAGAAATCTTAAACGTGTTTTTCAAAATATTTTCTGAGCTAATGCAAATGTACGTAGCTCAACAAAAGTTAATATGATTTCATGCCTCTCGATAAATTTTATGTCATAAATGCAGATAAGTCATTTTCTTTTGTTTAATGAGGTATATTATGCAATTGCTTTTTGAAGCGGTAAATTTGCCTTTAGGTGATTTTTAAAAACTTTTGTCACTGCTTGAACAAGTCCATGATACTTTCGAATTATGGGAATCAGCATGCTGTTGGACAAGGCAAGATTTAACAGATAGCTTTCAAAGTGGACGTATCTAATTTTTGGATATTCTGAAAATTTTTAGAATGATCCCCGCTAACATGACCAGACTTATTAACGGCTTCATCATATGCCTTTGTGGTGCATTTATACATGTCAAGGCAAAATTTATCACAATGTTGTAATATTACTTTTCCTGATTTTTTGGCAGAGAAGACATTTATTGGAATAAAATCTAAAAGAATTTTTTGAATTATTGGGTTTTGTGAATTTTTTAATAGTCCACCTATCTAACACAAAGGTCAAGCTGTTCTGCACTTGAGTTTCAACAGCAATTAAGATACACGTTTTGTTTGTAATAACAAAACAGATCACGTTACTTATTTTGATAATTAATTCTTCGGTAACTGTATCCGAGGATATTTGAGGGACTTTATTCTAAATGTCTTTGAGGAAGTAAATAGCATTTCTACGGATATTTATAATATCACGTTTCAATTCATTCTCTCCAAACTTTGTTCAAAATTTAAGACTCTTAGTTAACAGTCTTTTTTATATCGATTTCTCTATTATTAGAGGATCATCATCATCGTGGTAATCTCAAAATGGAGTATTTTTCTCTCCACAAAATAAGATTATTTCAAGTATTGTCCAAGGCTTGCTCTGATTTCTTCTTTTCATGAAAGCTCTTTGAAAACTCAACAATGAAATATTAATTTGCTGTATTCCTAAAGAAATCTTAACTTTGTTTGCTAAAATAACATGCGGTTTGTGATAATATAATTGCATATGTTTTAAAAATTGCATGAGAAAACACATTTAGCCTTTTTTTAATGTCTGAAACATGTAGAAACTGGTCTTCCTTGTTTTTTGTGTTCTTTCTGTACCTATTTTTTCGTGAAAAAACAAAATTAAAGTTTACAATAAACGCATTTTAGAATATGTAAGAAAAGAAAGTACATTTTCTGGATCTTTTTTCCATTTTTTTAATTTTTGTTTCTTTCCTACAGTTATTGGAAAACTATATGGCTGTTTGTAAAGTAAAATGGAACCCAAAATGTTTCTCTTCGTGGCATCATCTAGTAAGTCATCTATAGTTACATAACAATATCGAATCGAGTCGCTTGCCATACTGTGGGGTTATATCGAGTACTTGACGAATCCCTATCAAATTCAAGTTTTTTCAAACGCTAACATCCAAACAATTCTAAATTTTAATTTCTAAACAAGACTTGCTGTCAGAAAAAGTTGATATTATTAGAATTGGTTTTATGTAAGTCAGTTCAAGATTTTGGTACACCCATGGTGCTGTTTTATGATTTTGCAATTAAAAAAGAAAAGTACACGTCTGAAAAGTTAATTTTGCCATTTCATATCATATTTTCTAGTTACTTAAAAGATTCCATTAACAGTCATTAACATTTATCTTTCCATCTTATCTAGTCATTTGACAAAATACTGTATTTTCCGTCATTAAATTCGCTGCTTAAAAAGTTTATTTTAGACCCAAAAAATACTTTTGATAAAATTCGTTTTTTTTCCTTTTTTTTAAAACTCAGAATACACTTTACTTCAATTACTAAATTAAATTTCTGGCTGTAAAATGAGCCAGTATTGTTGTTTAAATTTTTACTTCGTCCCTAGGCACAACTCAAAATGTCTCTAAACTGACTTCATAAATAGCACCCCCTAGCCCGTCAGCACACCCGCCTACATCTGTAGATTGGCCTCACAGTGTAATTTAAGTAAAATTTATCCAAATGCGTGTTCTGACGGGATATAAAACTCTCTCTCCAGTGGTACTATAAAAAACTTAAAAAAAAAAAAAAAAAAAAAAAAAAAAAACTACGCAGAGGTATCCATCCCTGAAGTTGATAGTTCTACAAAATACAAAGAAAATTAACCAGACAAAGCATATTTATTACACACATTTTCTTACTATTAAAGATTCACATGCAAACAATTAGCAGAAAAGTTGTTCAGTGAAGAGACTGGTGGATGCCGCCGTGGCGTTTTTTGAAAGTTTTACAATGCCATATCGTTTTTATTCGCATCTTTCTTATTTTTCAAAAATACATTTTAATAGTTTCTTTTTAATAAAAAGCGTTTTACAGTTAGAACATTATTAACAAAAATACTTACTTTAAAATTATATTTTTTTTCACATGATTTTACATTATAGGCGGCTATTAAAGTTTTTTGCCCCCTTCTGTGCGAAACATTTTAACATTGACCGCTCTAAGTTTCGTTTATATGCATGAAGATAAAAAAAAATTAAAGAAAATCATAACATGCAAGTAAATGTTTTATATTTGTCTCCTAAAGTTAATATGGCATATGTGTATTACACTAAATATTCTTAGTCAAATTAATGATACGGAATTACAATTGATCTAATTTTACTGCTCATGAAGATAGTTAGAATTGCATTTTAAAAAGAATTTATATTTTTTGTGGTAAATAACTATTAAAAAAACAATACATCCAAATGACCGATATAATGAAGGATTACCGTAACTGTAATTGAATAAATGAATATTTTTACAGCTAAAATACAATTGATTTTAATGTAATGAAAGGTGAAAACAAACAAAGCGTATTTTATTGTTATAGACATAATTTTGTAAAATCTTTTTAAACTTTCGGGAGGGGCTTCAGCCCCCTTAGCCCCCTCCCTGGCTACATGCCTGGCGCAGACGATATTTACAAAAGTAAAGATATTCAAATCTGAAAAGGAAAATATATGAGTTATTCCATAAATAAATGCCATAAGTTTGTTTATATCTTCATTATTTTATGCGTTATTAAACATCAAAATGGGTCCGGGACTTTATAAATACCCTGTATATCATTAGAAAATAATGATTAGTATTTTACTATTATAGCTTAGTATTGTATTGTTTTCGTATTTATTAACGTTCTCCTCGTAACGTGGCAAGTTAAAACCATTAATTATAATTAATGTGGGTCATTTTCTTTTAGACATCTTATAACGTATACAGATAAGCAAAGTAAAAATTTGCAAAGAAATACTTATGTCAACCAATCTATCATTTTTTCTTAACTATTTAGAAATAGTTGTTGTTCTAGGTAGAGAATTGGGAAATCTGAAGTATATCTGAATCTTTTTATTGGTTGAATTCCGCAACTTATTTTATTTTATTCGTTTTCTGATTGGTGCATGTTTACAGTCCAAAAATGGAATACTTCTGTTGACATAATGACAAAAAAAATATTCAAAAACCTACAATAATAATAATAATAATAATAATAATAATAATAATAATAATAACTTAAAAACAAATTGAGATACAGCTTTCAAAGACGTAAAAATTAAAAATGTATGTTGTTTAGAAGTTTAAAAATTCGCAGTACCGAAAATTGTAAAACTAAAACTTCATTTAAAATTTGTATATGACTGGTACAGGAATATTCATTTTTAATCCATGGCGTACGTAATGTAGGACTCTGTTATTACTTAAATCACGTTTTGATCATCCTAAAAATGATCTTTATTATTATTATTAATTTAAATAGGCAATTTATTTAAAAGTCTTTAAAATTTTAGTCTTTGAAAATATAATTTTCTAAAAAGTCGTTGTAATTTGTTAAATTACTTCTTTTCTTTCTTTTTTTTCCCCCTTTTTTTTTTTTTTGGTGTCTTTTTCTTAAAGTTATGACTATCCTTTTGTGATACCCTGCCTAAGGATGTGAGCAGTACCGGGTACAAAATTAAAACATACATTATTTATGAAGTTTAATACTAACCATTCCATTATTAATCGAAAAAAAAAAAAAAAAAGAAAAAAGAAAAAGAAAAAAGAAAACAAAACAAACAGGGGCGTCGCCATAGGGGGGGGGGAATCTTCCCCCCTCCCTCAATATGTGTGACGTTGGGAAATTTGAGCTTAGAGTTGGGAAAATCTAGATTTTTAAAAGACTTTCTTTTTTTTTTATATAATTGTAAGAAATATATGAACTTTTTATTCTTTCGGCGACTATGGTTTAGCAAACAAGTTAAATTACCAAAAGAAATCAACCAGACTCAATTTGTCATTGTATTTCTCTGTTCTACGAAAACATCATACACTTATTAGACCTAAATGTCTCTGGTCCTGTGTATCAATATCTGACTCTAAACAGCCTTCTCCACTCGTTTATTTCCTCCAAAACTTTGTTCATTTCTGAAAAAATTCAAATTATAGTCCGTGACTTTTATGTTATTTTCGTATGAAAAGCTATAATGGCTCATATACTAGAAGTCTATCCGGGCCTGGGCTTGGTCCAAGGTATTGGCTTGGCCCGTGGACCGAGCAGGCAAAATGAAATGCAAACTTTCAAACAGATTGCGTCCACCAGTCTGATATAAAAATTTAAAAGAAGCTAATAAAATTTGAATTATTTTCAATAAATATGAGTTTCACAAGAATACGTATAAATGTGCTTCATGAGCCGATTTTATTTTGACAACATTAATACAGGAATATATTATGTCCAATACGTAGAGAACGTCATTGGATAGTTGAGCCTGAGCTTTGCTTATTTTGCAGACTCGGGCAGGAGCACATTTCAGAATTTTCTTCGTGAGGGGGGGGGGGGGGTGGAGGAGGAGTTTTCTTTGATGGCAGTGGTGTAGTAAAGCGTGGAGTAATCAAGCGTCAGTTTATTACCCCCCCCCCCCTCCCTTTTAATCCTCAAACCACAAAAATAATCGAATCATAGATGCAAAAACAGTTAAAATTTCGAATATGAAGTCGCAAAGGACTGATGAAAACTTTCACTTTAAACAGTTTTTTTTTTAATCTAGATTTTTTTTTGAAAATGAATTATTTTTAATGCATAAGTATTATTATCATTATACGCACATTGAATTGTATAATTTTAATTGGAAATTGGAACAATATTTTTCAAGTTGGGAAATTCTTAAATTCCCCCCCCCCCCCCAATATATATATATATATCTGTATCTACGCCTCTGAAAAAAAAAAACAAAAGAAAAAATATATAGACAGATAGAAAGGGCCATCCTTGAACTTGATACATGCATTGAATTTGTGAAAATTATCTGTAATTACAGACATGTATGTAAACATACCAATGGATTTAAAAGAACAATCAAGAAAATATTTTACAGGTTAGAAAAATATTCTTTTAATAAAATCTAAATTTTCAAAGCACCATGAAATCTACATTATAATACTCTAGAAAAAAACTGAAATTTTAGAAATATTTAGTGGTGCCATCTATTTTGAATTCTAAATGTTAACAGAAAATTCTATTTTCTGCATTCAATTAATAAAGACGCTCAAATTTAATCTATTAAGTTTAAAATAGCTTTCTTTCTTAAATATCGGAAAAGAATGTTACTTTGCATGTAGTGTAAGGATGCATTAAAATAATGTGCATGAAACATTTTTCGAAGTAAAGTTTTTAAACATCTTTTCAATCAAAATAACTTCACTTTTGCACACTAGATAGCAGCACCAACATGCAGAATCTGTTTGATATCTTACCGATATAAAATTTCAAGAACTCGAAGTAGCATTAGGTGGAAAAGTTGGAGAACTAAATGAAAGGTGAAAGTGGGAAAAAAATACTACTGATGTAATTATGGAATACGCAGATAAAATCAGGGATGTAGTGAAGGGTATTCGCGGGTACACGCCGTATTATACCTTCTGGGTTTTTTTTAAGGAACACCGTATACCCCCTGTTTCTCATGAAAGCTGTAGGGTTATACTCTTATTCTCTGCATTGCGCGTGTACCCTCTGCTTAGAGCGTATACTCTCTGAGTTTTTTACGATTACACTAGTGGTTATGATGAAAATATTTGTAAATGTAAGAGGAAAGAAAATATTTTAACTCAACGATATACATTTTTTATTTTCCCTCACTCAACAACACAAATCTTTCCGATACATTTAAAATATCTTTGTATACCATAAATTTTAAAATATCAGCAGTCACGTATGTCCAAGAATAGAATAGTGTGTTCAATTATCTTCTGTCATAAATTATAGTCGACCGTTCTTCGTTGATCACTATTCCATCGGTGACATATCCCGAAAATTGGTTCAAAATTCTAACTTTAACGTCATTGTCATCGAGGCAAGGCCGAGCGCACCCCCCACCCCCATACCCCTCTTTCCAATAGCTTTAGTTTAATATTCATCTGCTAACATTTAAAGTTTAATCTTGATTATAAGTTTTTTCTATTCAATAGGTTAGTATTCTTAACTAACATTAAGTTACTAATAATGTAGTTAAATATCACAAACTTTAAATTTCAATAACTTTGACCTAGTGCATAGGATAGCTATAATTTATAAATTCAAGTAATAACTAGTTGGATGTGTCAATCCCAAAACTTTCTTCTATCTCATAAGTACATTTTAATATTAAAAAAAAACATGGTGACCCCAAAGTTACCCACTATCGAATTTCCTCGAACATTTGACCTAGCCTAATGAGATTCTGTAGCCGAAAAGCCTAAAAAGCAAAATTTAATTAATATTCTGAGAAAATGATCTTAGTAGTGCCTCATGTTGGATAATTTATACTAAAACCTAATAAGCATCTATTTATGTCAAGACCTAACAGAATCTGAAATTTGATCGAATTTCGTCCATTAGTTCTTCAGTTATAGTTATAACAAAAAATTTGCAAAACGTAGAATAGCAACACCATATCTTGGACAATTTATGCCAAAACGTAAAAAAGCGTCTAATTATGTTATGGTGTAAAAGAATCTGAAGTTTGATGAAATTCTGTGCATTAGTTCTTGAGATATAGCTAGTTTAAAAAAACCGTGTAAAATATAGCACAGCAGCGCCATCAGTTGAAGGATTTATAACAAAACGTAATCATCGTGTAATTATGTTATATGTCATTTTGTAACAAATTCTGAAGTTTGATGAAATTCTGTGCATTGGTTGTTGAGATATAGCTATAGGAAAAATCGTGCAAAATGCAGCATAGCTGCACCACCTGTTGCAAGGTTAATACCAAAATGTAATCAGCGTCTAATTATGTTATATATTCTAGTGTAACATAATCTAAAATTTGATGAAGTTCTCAGCATTAGTTCTTGAGATATAGCTATCGCAAAAATCGTGCAAAATGTAGCATAGCAGCGCCACCTATAGGTCAGTTCACACCAAAACCTTATCAGCGGCTATGTATCTCAAGGTATCGCGGAATCTGAAGTTTGGTGAAATTCTGTGCATTAGTTCTTGAGATATAGCTATCATGAAAATCATGAAAAACGTGGTATAGCAGCGCCACCTGCTGGACAATTTACACCAAAACTTAATCAGCGTCTATGTATACCAAGGGGTCACAGAATCTGAAGTTTGGGGAAATTCTCTGCATTAGTTCTTGA
Source organism: Maratus speculifer (assembly GCA_964019185.1). Lineage (NCBI taxonomy): Eukaryota > Metazoa > Arthropoda > Arachnida > Araneae > Salticidae > Maratus > Maratus speculifer. The sequence goes on along the minus strand of OZ025300.1, from coordinate 89,739,852 downwards.
GATATAGCAATCTTCAAAATCATGAAAAACGTAGTATAGCAGCGCCACCTGCAGGCCAATTTTCACCAAAACTTAATCAGCGTCTATGTATATTAAGGGGTCACAGAATCTGAAGTTTGGTGAAATTCTCTGCATTAGTTCTTGAGATATAGCAATCTTGAAAATCATGAAAAACGTAGTATAGCAGCGCCACCTGCAGGCCAATTTTCACCAAAAACCAATAGGCACTAATTCATATCAAGGTCTAACTGAATACAAAATTTTATTAAATTTCGAGTATTAGTTCTTGAGATAGAGCGCCCACAAATTTTTTGTCACATACAGACAGACAGACAGACAGACAGACAGACAGACGGACAGACTCACAGACAGACATTTTCTAAAAATAGTCAAAACGTGTTCAGGACCTTCTAAAACGTATAAATCCGTCGAAAACCGGAAGTCGAAAATTTTCATGAATCCAATACTTTCTTCTTGTAAAGATAGAAGAAAGTAAAAATAGCCTTGAAATAAAATGTAATTAACATTTCCAACTACAGTCGGCTCTCGTTAATTCGAACTCGTCGGGACCACAAAAAATGTTCGAATTATGGAACGTATGAGAGGAAAACATGTTTAAAAGGTACTATTACAACGGACTTAATACTATAGTATTTTTAAAATTTAATCCTTTTGCTACCATCATTAATAGCAAAATAAAAGATATATACATAAACAACACATAAACAAATTAAGGGATTAGAATCAGCGATGTAGTCGTAAAATAAATAGAGAGTATACTCTCTAAGCAGAAGGTATACGCACAAGACAGAGGGTATACCATAGAGTGTATATACTATAGCTTCCATGTGAAACATAGATTATACTGTGTTCCTTTAAAAAATCCAGAAGGTAACGGCATATACTCGCGTGTACCCTCCACTCAGGGCTGCGGAGTCGGAGTCGGAGTCGGGCCTATTTTTGAGAAAAAGGAGTCGGAGTCGTAAAAAACAACCCGACTCCGGCTTTTTTCTTAGACAGTTTGAAGTGAAATTAAACCAATAAAATGTAATTTTAAATCCATAGAAGGAATTCTGATCGTTATTTTTGGATTATATCGGACTACCCAACTTAAAGAATCCCAATAAACTGCCCAGCGCATACAGGAGATGAAAACTGTTTTTAATTAAAAGCTCTAGTAGATCCCAGATTAATTGCGAGCTAGTAAAATTTTCATCTTCAATTTTATTTTCTTCTATCTTTACAAGAATAAAGTATTGGATTCTCGAAAAATTTCGATTTCCGGCATTCGTTGGATTTATACGTTTTAGAATATCTTGAACTGAACATGATTTAATAGTTTTTCGAAAATGTCTGTCAGTGTCTGTCACTTCGTGAGTCTGCATGCGACAAAAATTTTGGAGCGCTATATTTCAAGAACTAATGGATGGAATTTCACAAAACCTTAGATTTTGTTAGATTTTGATAGAAATTGGATCTGATTAATTTTTGGTGTGTATCACTCGACAGGTGGCTTTGCTATGCTGCATTATTCACAATTTCCACAGTAGCTATATCTTAAAAATTAATGCACGGATTTTTATAAAACTTTAGATTCAGTTTGTCCTTGATATAATTAGGTGCTGCAGGTGCAAAACGCTCAATAGGTGGCGCTGCTATACTGCATTGTTCATGATATTGCAACAGCGCTATCTCAAAAACAAATGCTCGAATTTTCACCAAACTTTATATTTAATTAGTTTGTAATCTAGCAGGGTTGGAAAAAAACCAGGTTTTTTTCGAAAAAAAACCAAAAAAACCGGGTTTTTTTTGTTTAAACCAGGTTTTTTTTGGTTTAAACCGGGTTCTTTTTTAAACACTCTTTCTTATTACATGTACATGCATATTTATTGATAAAAATAGACATTATTGGTTTATAAGCAGTGTAACTTAATTTTAAAATAATTTAAATTAAGTAATTACAGTGCATTTATGTAGGAAATTGAAAAAATTCATATTTTAATTTAAACAGTTTTAGCAAACAATCTTATATTCAAAGAATTAACTGTTCTACACAGTGAACCATTAATGTCCTGAAAATCTTTATAAACAATCTTTTGATTACTAATAATAAACATTAGGATGTAGTTTGATAAATATTCTTTTAGATAATTATTCAAATAATAAATTTCAAATACTTCTTAGGATTTTTTTTCTTTCTTTCTTTGAGTGACAATTTGAAGTTAACATTTTATGTCATTAGATTCAACAGATAGCAGAGGGGAAAAAATCATTATTAAAATGCTATAACTAACAACCAATCTTTGAATAATCTCTTATTTGGTTTCATATTTGGCTTTTAATTCTTCAAAATAATCTCCCCAATCAAAAAAAAAAAAAAAAAAAATCTTTTACAGATTGGGCAAAGTCTTAAAAGATCATTGTGTTACGTTATTAATCACATTAAATGATCTGCATTATTAAAAAAATTTAAATATTTTATATCAAATATTGAATCTACTTTATCTTTGATCTATTCACATGTCTGAAGTTTTTTCTTTAGAGCAATAGATATGTTCACCAATGTGTACTGATTTTAATCCTATGCATAAAAAATGACTTAAACACACTACATCTAATGCTTATTGCTGAAATAAAGTGTTAAAAGTAGAAATTATTTATATCCAATAACCTAAAACATGTAAATTATGAAGAAAAAAATAAAATATTATTAAATTTCTTCTAAAAAACATTTTTGAAAAAAAAAAAAAAAACGTTTAGTTAATCCCATGCATAAAAAAAAGACCTAAACCCACTATATCTAATGCTTATTACTGAAATAAAATATTAAAAGTAGAAATTATTTCTATCCAATAATCTGAAACACGTAAATTATAAGGAAAAAAGAAAAAATGTCATTAGATTTCTTCTAAAAAAACCAATTGGTTTTTTTGAGAAAAAAACCAGTTGGTTTAAACCGTGGTTTAAACCATGGTTAAAACCAATTGGTTTAAACCGTGCCAACCCTGTAATCTAAATTAGTATAGTTTAGTGTTTGGTGTAAATCGCCCTACAGATAGCGCTGATATGCTGATTTTTCTACTATTTTGAAACAGCTGTGGCTCAATCACTAATGCATGGATGTTCATTAAACTTTAGATTCAGTTAGTATCTGATAGAAATTGATCCTGATTCGTTTTTGATGTACATCACCCATCATGAAGCGCTGTTATGCAGAATTTTAAAATTTCAGCAATAGCCCTATCTCAGAAATTAATGTACTGATTTTCATCAAACTTCAAATTCAGTTTGAAGTTGATATAGCTTGTTGACTAGATTTTGGTGTAAATCACATAAGAGGTGGCGCTGCTATGCTGCATTTTTCAGGAAGTATTAACATGTGTGATATAGAAGAAAGTTCTAAGATTAACACATCTATTTTTTTTTCCCTTTCCATTGAAATTTTTTTGCTCTGGAGAGCACTAGTTAACATAAAAATTGTACAGATTTCCCCTCTTCGAGGCCACGTATCCGAAATAGTAAAATATCCGTTTTGTTATCTCTTTTAGATTTCGGTAATTTAATTTTTCAGATTTGTGGTACGTAAAATTAAAGAATTTATAAAACTGAAAATATTTTTTTTTCCAAAGCTCTAAGAACTGAATACCGAAATAATGACTTTTTGCCTTCTTTTTCTTTCGTTCCCTCATAACTTTAACCAGCATCAACATTAGTATAATAGCTTGCCAGGAAGCCAGGAGTCGGAGTCCGAGTCGTTAAAATTTCCGGAGTCGGAGTTGGAGTCGGAGTCGGAGTCGAAGTCGTTAAAAATTCCGGAGTCGGAGTCGGAGTTGGAGTCGGTAATTTTCCCCACCGACTCCGCAGAACTCCCTCCACTACATCCCTGATTAGAATCAAACACAATGGAATCAGTGGTGGAAGTGTCATTGATAGACATATGGAACACTAAGAAAGCAGATATCAAATGCATGGAATATGTATACTAGTTCAGAACAATTCTGACAAAAATGAAAGAAAGAAAGTTATTTCAAAAATCTGAAGTCCATGCGAAAGTAAGGAAAAACGAAAATTAGGAATTCTAGATAATTCGAATTAAACGATGTCGCTAGAAATGATGTTCGCTAGTTCATGTCAATAGAAAATGAGTTCGAATAAATGAAAATTTTTAACGTTATCCTGCCATTGAAAATGTCGGATTCATGTTTAGATCGAAATAAGCGAAGATTCGATTTATCCGATTTCGAATTAACGAGAGCCGACTGTAATTCCCTTCCCTTTAAAGTGTTATTTTTATTTTATTTTATTTTATTTATTTATTTATTTATTTATTTATTTTTTGTCATTGGGCTGCTGCCTCCATATTAGGTGCGATCACCCGCTCTTCTGGGACACCCTATGGAGCCATTTTTACCTGTTGGGGTGCGGTAGAAGTAGAGTCTCATGCTCCCTGCAACTTGTGCTTACTTTTCATCCAGGCCCCGAAATTTCCAATGGTGATACTTGTTTTTCAGCGGAACCTATGACTTGGCAGATCGATTGCGTTATAATATGCAAATCGAAATTTAATTAATCCTAGATTTTCAACCGTAAACTCGATGAGGAAATTTTATGTGCTGCCGCCTCCCAGTCAATTAACTTTGTTAGAAAATTTCACAAAAGCATCGTCATAAATTGACATTGATTTAAAATAAAAAATTATTTTTTAAAGAACTGATAAAGTAACCTTCATGCTTGTGATCAGCAGAATTTTATCAACATTATCAGTTTTTATTTTGCTTCCTTTGTCATAATATTAGATAAGGAAACAAAATCTCATTTCTTTTCTAATTTAAGCATACATATGCTTCTGTATTAAAATTTTTGTTAAATATCATTATAGTTGTACACAAACAATGCAATATGGACGATTTGGATGTCCGTTTAGTTAGATTTTTCTCTTCGGTTTTAGAAGATGAACTTAATCTTTACAACAGGGCTAAGCATAAAGAATCTTTGCAGAAATTCAAATCCTCGCATGCTCTCGAAACCTTTGTGAATGACCATTCCGGTCAGTACTCATCTGAACCAGCATACAAATGTGCCTATATCTACCATCTTGGACCATGTATAACAAGCACTTTAATACGCCACTTTCGTCAATTATTTAAAGAACATACCCTCCTGCTGCAAACGATTATTTTGCGGGGAAAATTTAACATATGCTGTTTATCTATAGAATTTGCGATGGACTTTATTGCCATGGTTATTGTATTGCAAGAAATATTATGTAAATATTATTCAAATTCAAATTGCAGCATCTATGCAAAAGCAATGAAAATTGAAGCTGTTATCATGAATACGAACACCGATTGCAACAAGATGATTGAAAAAATGGCCAAAACCCTTCCCGAAATTATTGATATGACACGATTGGATTTCAAAATTCGTTTTCTGCCGGTAGATCTCACGAAATCATTTACTGATGACGTCAAAGAAGTGCTGAACCAATCAGATTTCGTTACGATGACACATTTTCTCAGTAGCACCCATGAGAAACTCAACTGCTTACAAGTGATACAGGTAAATATGTGTTTATCTTTCATTTTCGTGTTCCGATAAATCAATGTATCTCTATTTTCTTATTGAAGTGATTAATTCAAAGCGTCTTCCTCGTGAAATTGCACAGTACTATGAATAGAGATCTTTAACCACTTAATTCTTTCCGGTGTTGAATGAATATTATTGAAATAATTATCTTCCACCTGAATTTATGAAAGAATTTATTAGACAATACGAACTTGCTTATTTATAAGGTATATTATAAAAGAAAAATTTCAATTAAATATTCTTGAAGCTTGTAAAATTAAAATTAGTTGTCCTTTTTTGTGACCAAAGGGTTAACTAATCAATATTTCTGAAAAAAAAAACTTTCAAATAATGCTTTTTTCTTTACATCTTTTACGTTTTTATACTTACTTTTTAATCTTTTATCACCGGTTTTTCAAAAGATAAATATTTGACTAATTCAATCAGAAAAAGGCTCGTATTAAATAACCCAAAATTTACAATAAAAATTAACTAGTGCGAATAATAAATCATGATTTGAAATTATTTGCCCGTACAAATCATGATTGGCAGAAACACATTGCCTGTTTGACGTACGGACAAATCAGGGAGGCAGTTAATATCAATGAAAAGTCATATATTAAAGCAAGTATACAATTCTTGCTGGAATAAAAATTTATTATCTGTTGTACTAAAAAATAGTAGAAGAAACAGAAGTGTGACAGATATTTTGCAGTTTGAGGTCATGATGTTATTCGATGATTTGTACTTTCGATGGTACATCTGACGCACCTTTTCATATGTTTTATCATCCAGTTTCCCGGAAACGATGGCTGTTCCTTATTCTAAGAACAGTATTTCTTTAAACACCTGCCAAAGAAATCAATAGATTTCTTTCAATAATGTGGAAAACAGCCATCAACAAGGGCCAATATCCGAATACCTGTGAAGAAATTGAGACGAACCAGTATCGTCAGATGTTAATGGTCGTCCAGGACGCATTTTCAGAAAGAATCACGTTTTGAGCACCTTATCGCCAGAACAGCGATTGGCGCGGAGATTAAGTCAATGCTACGCACCCTTTCTTGTTTGTGAGGTCAAACGCCCAGCGAATAGCAACCCTCCTTTCCGCCAAGAGATCGCGCTTATTGTTCATTTGTTTTTCCGTAAATGTTATGAAGCAAAGACTATAATATGAGGAAATGTTATTCATCGTTGTTTACGATTAAAACATAGTTTAAAACAAAGAACTTTTCCAGATTAAAATGCTTTAAATTTCACAGAACATCTAAACATGTGTTTTTTTTTTTCTTAATTCAAAAATATTATTTCCTTAATTCGCTATGTTCAAGGAAATTGAGAAGTTAATTAAAAAAAGTAGTAAAGACACTCTTGTAATAAATATAAATCTATTAATCATATGTTTTATGAGACATTTGAACTTAGTTTATTTTGTGTTTGGCGATGCAGCTAGCTGAATGTTCTCGCTTTCGCCAACTCGCCAAGACTGGTGTTCAAAACGTGATTCTTTCTGAAAATGCGTCCAGGACATTTTTCTTCCACCATGCTACAGGTTCGTCAGAATTTGTTCGAGAGTAGTCTGATATTGGCCTTAGTTGGTAGATGTTTTCGGCATTTTCGATGGCACAGCTGACGCACCTCTTCATATGTTTCTTGAAGTCACCCAGTTTTCAGGAAACGATGGAGACAAGAAACCAATAGATTAGTGTCTTCATAGAAATGGATCGTTATTTTTGGAACACCCTACATATTTATTCGAAAAATTTTATCGAATATTTCAGACTATATGCCCTCAAACCATAAAGTACCGAATAGCAACATTAATTATCACATAGACAACATGATTATTACATTCAAATGAAGATGCATGAAAAAAAAATTAATGTAATTTAGAATGAAAAACAAAAGACGGTTAAAAACATCGTACCATTTAAAACTGTATGATAAAATAAAAGTAGATGTTTGGAGATATTTCTATGTAATTTATTAATGTATATTTCCAAAGATTCCGATAGCAAAAATTGATTATCATTATTGTTTATATATTTTAAAAAATTACGCCAAAAGAAAAAAAAATACATCCAGGTCCTGTCCAGCCTAAGAAGATAAAAATGTAAGACTATGACCGGACAAAGTTAATCCCGTTCTCAGATACGATATAACTGCTTGATGCAAATCTCTACCCTGACAGCAGTGTTGCCAGTGGGCTACTTTTTTAAAATTCAGATTTCTTGATTGACACCATTTTTTTAAACGGTAAATTACCTTTTGTTTTCGCCTTACTTATCATGCCATTGAATAAGGGTCATTTAATCATTTGTAAAAAGTGGTGCCAATCAAGAACCTGAATTTTAAAAAAGTAGCCCATCTGGCAACACTGCCTCACAGGATAAATTTCTATATTAACATAGATTTGTACATTATATTTATAACTTATTCTCGGCGCAGTCAGGTCAGAATGATATTGTCAGTTTGAGCTAAGTCACTCGTTGGTGGTTCACCAAAATCATTTTCATGCAACATCGGTTTGTCTGTTACAGTAGAGGTAAAAAATTCGTTGTCAAAGAAAACATTCTCGTTGAAAGACACAAATCCTGCTACCTTAAAACGTTTCATAATATTGTTTGGCATCACGCTTTAAAATTTACTATAACCTTAAGTTCAGCAAATTTGTTAATTGTAAGTGGCTTCGCAACATTGTCTGGAGAAACCATCCAATTATTTACAGCTTGATTATAAAAGACTTTAAAAGGACCATAAACATCCCTATCAAGGAGTTGCATTTTATGGCTAGAGTGTGGATGAAATGTGGATAGTATCACATCACTATATAACTTTGACTAAATCAATTATTGTTATGATTTCCATTGAAAATTGTTTATGCTTTGCCGGCTTAATCGGATCTTTTCAAATTTGTTATATCGGCCGATCGACCAATTCATTTTTTTTTCTTTATCAGCCCGGCTGACCTGTTTAATTTTTTAGCGGCACATCCCGTTTATGACGTTTATACTCTTTCGCCCCGTTTGGAAGTTTTCCCTCATTTTTAGGTGCGTTCGTAATTATGTAAATTCGTAGCACCTATTGTTGTCGCTCAGTCCGCCCGTCTGTCTGTCCATCTGTCCGTCCGCATATAACAACGCAAAAACTATCCAACCGAATCGTTTGACATTTAAAATTTATAATTATTACATAATTTTGTCGAATCATTTCAAATTTTATGAAAATTGGATAGATAGATCAATTACAGGGACAATTAAAAGGATTCCGTTACATTACGGTCAATGGGGAAAAAAGTTTCAAATGCATTTTAATCGTTTGAAATTTAAAACGTATATTTATTACATAATTTTGTCGAGTCATTTCAAATGTTATGAAAATCGGATGCTTAGATCAATTACAGGGACAATCAAAAGTATTCCGTTACATTACGATCAACGGGAAAAAAGTTTCAAATGCATTTTAATCGTTTGAAATTTAAAACGTATATTTATTACATAATTTTGTCGAGTCATTTCAAATGTTATGAAAATCGGATGCATAGATCAATTACTTGGACAATCAAACATATTCCGTTACATTACGATCAATGGGGAAAATGTTTCAAGTGCATTTTAATGGTGTTACACTCATTTGAACATAATATAATTTACATGAATCTATGATGTATGTACTAAAATATACATTCTGTACAATCTGGGATGCAAAGAATATTTATTATTAAATTACAGGGCCACACAAATGTATTCCACTAAATAATGTTATACGGGGAAACATTGTTTGGGGCGTGTTTTAATTATATTAACCTATACTTCACATTTTATGAATAAGATATACGTTAATGAAGTATAATAAAAATTACTCACTGCATATTTACAGGAACACAAAGATTTCGACCACTATATTGTATACAAAGTACGCTCTACTATACCAGCAAGATCTGAATATTTTAAAATTTATAGTACGAACGCACCTCATTTGCTAGGCTTCACGTGCAATTTCCAACTTGTTTTTTTCAGCCTGGCACCGTGCAGATCTCTAGTACACACATACATGTGTACGGCACTCCACAATTATCGGAAAGCTTGGTGATATTTACTTTGCGCAGTACTGACACATTTAGCGCCAAAAATAAGTCATCTTTAGTATAAAGCTAAGCTGACAAAACCTGGCTAATATGACAAAATTCAGAAATTTTGATGAAAATTGAAATCTTACACAATCGTGGCTTAAGTGAAGCTTTCGAATTTTAGCTCTCGCTCTTTCGTCTTAAATTATGTATTATGATTTCAATTTATTTGTATTTTTATCCGCGCTCTATCATTCATAAATATACTTGGATTACTACGAAATTGATATCTATTATTACGGTAAACTATAATATATTGTTTATTGAAAAGGATGTGTGTAGTATTTTAGTTCATTTATAGGAACACACAGAAGTACAAACATAATGAATTTGATAAAGTCTTCCATTTCAGTCCAGATACTTTTTTATTTCTTTCGAGGTACAATCCTAGATGGTGAGTATATGAGGGAGGGGAGGGGTAACCAAACCCCTTTAATTCTGCTGCAAATTACAACGTAAAAATGTCACTGTACCAATCGATAAGTAATACGTCTATTAATACGAAGTCTAAAAATGTATGCTATACTTAAATTTTATTTAGGGACTCGTCGTCTACACATGCAAGTAGTATAACGCTTGAAAATTTTCAAACAAACGCCTAAATTTAACATCGTATTTAGATTTTTAGTAAATTTTATTTTTGGATACTAAATGTAGAGAAGTAGTTTAGGAGTTATGCAGGTTTAAAGTTTGGTCAATATGAAATTAATATTTAAATTTGCAAAACACAATGCAATGCGGCTAGATTTTGAAGCCTAACTTAAAAATTACTTCACAGAATGAGCTGAAAATTTGGTCTCCCGTATTTTAAGCTTCTAGAAATTTATTAAAATGTTCAATGGTTAATAATAATAATAATAATAATAAAATCATAGGTATAGTAGTCTTTAAGCAGTATCTAAGCAGTAAAAAACTACTGTGGTGAATAATATAGCAGCATTTATTATTCTATTGAAGAAACTTCACATAAAGAGACAAAGAGAGATTGACAACTTTCTAAACAATTTTGCAACTGTAGAGTAAATATTTCTTGGAACAGTTGGTGTAGGGATTTTTCGTAAAATATTCTGCTTGAAGTTTTGATGCTGCCATCTGCAGATTTTATTCTAAACAAACACTGCAGTTACAGTTCGTATTGTTTTAGAAATTAATTAAATGCATATATGTATATTAAATTAATTTTCGGTAAAAATATAAAATGTGAACCAATTTTTTTTTTTTTTTTTTTTTTTTTTTTTTTTTTTTTTTTAACAGAAATAAATTTTTATCAACTTAAAAATACAGCTCATTGTTCCAAACAGTTTTGTGAGTTACGCTTTCAAGAACTGCTCGCATTGCAACCAGCCTGCTTTGCGACAGTTAGAAATGAATTTAATGTTAGGAGTTCCAAACTTGAAACCTGTATAATTCCTAAATTATTTGACCGATAAATATCCCGTTGGTATCCAAAGATAAAATTTACGGGGAAATCCAAATATGATATTAAAATTAGTTGTTTGTATTGGATTTTATTTTTATGTTTGGTGCATTTTCTATACCTATTAAGCTAAATTTAAGTATAGCATTTAATTACCGTATATACTAGTGTATAACTGAAGGAATTTATGACAAATTTCGACAAGAAAATTGGGTAGGGGTTGGGGGGGGGTCAACAATACTTAATACACGAGTCAGTAAAAAAAAAAAAAAAAAAAAAAAAAAAAAAAACTTCGATTTTGCAAAATTTTGGCTTTTTGTGTGTATGAATTATAAAATAATACATAAAATATACAAATAATAAAGAATTTTCATTAAAAAATCTTTTTAGTGATTTGTTTTTGTTTACTTACTACTCTTTCGCATTGGCAAGTGACATCGTTGGTTTGATTTTGTACAAAATTGCAGCAAAAGTTAGGGGGTCGACTTATACAGCAGTTTTTGATTTTTGCAGAATTTGCAGTAGAAAAATTGGAGGTCTACTTGTACACGAGTAATACACGGTAATTGACATTACTACTAATCAGGGACGTAGCTAGAAGTGAATAATATAAGAGGGCTCAAGAAAATTTAGGGAGGGGGGGGGGTCATATTTTCTCTCTCTCTCTCTGACGTGGAAAGATAAATTAGTGCATATTCCCATTGTAGGCATTACGTTTTACATTAAACTGTTGTAACAACTACATTTTATGCTAAGAAAAGGATATGATGATGAAAAATTCGAGTGCATAGCTAGTGCAATATTAAATATTATGTTAATTTTCTGTGTGCGAAGAGTGAGTGTTGAAACACCTATTTTAGTTACAGTTTAGTATGGCTGCAAAACTGTGAAAGGGCCTCAAAACTAAATTAGATTTTTGAGCAAAATTTCATTTGGATTTTTGGAACAGAAATTCATTTAGTGAACTTTGAATCATTTCCATCGGCGGCTCAAAATATTTTAGTAAGGCTGAGCCACCCCTAGCACCCCCTTATCTACGGCCCTGCTACTAATTGATTATTGTTACCAGTCACATTTTCGTATGGTTTTTGTAGAAATTAGCAACAGAGGATTACTTTTTTATCAGAACTATAACTATAAAAAGAAAAAAAATCAATCAATACTTCCTACCGAGCTAAGAGGACTTCCTCGATTCGTAGTATTTCGTTTACTTATTGATCTTTACTTACCGTACCAAATGATATACATGTTTGAGTTTGAAAGTATTTCATAATATGTGCGAGATATGCGATTTTTCTTTTTCTTTTTCCCCTGTTATTTCAAACTTTTGATTAATCGCCAGAAGAAAGCAACAAAAAACTTTTTTTTTACTCAAATGCGTCACATTACTTTCTGATAATGATCACTGTTTGAGATTAGCTGTTCCAAAGTCCTAAAGAATTAAATTATTAAAAGAATTTTTAAACAATGATTCCTAAACTGAAATTGATACTATACATTCGATTTTTATCTGCTTAAATAACGCACAAGCTGATATTCGCATTATATAATAGATAGCGAACAATTACTTTGCTAAATATCATAGGATGTTTATTCTTTTAGAGTCGTATTTCCCCTCCCCCCTTCTTATTTTCATAATTATAAGCTACTCTTTATAGAATATGCCAGCTTCATTTATTTCTCAACATATTCTTCATCATTCATGGATGAAAAAGCTATTGAAGCTCCTGTCACTGGCGGAGAAGACGCTCACGAGCTAATGCTAATCCTATGGGGAGAGATTTTTCTAATATCTCGTTTGCATTTCGACATTTTATTTTATTTTATTCTATTTTTATTTATTTATTTTATTTTTATTTTTGATTTAGATAGCCGAAATTCGTTTCTACATCGCAGCTTTTTTACTTTTTTTAATTTTGGTTGCAGAATTTTTTTAGAATGACATTTTCATTTTCGGAATTGGTTTTGAAAATGAAAATAACTTTATAAAAAATATCTATGCGACCAAAATTGAAAAAGTAAAAAAAGATGCGATATAGAGAAAGACCTCAGCTATCCAATGCAATAAATAAGCAAAAAATAAATGAATAAATAAATAAAAATAATAAACTCAAAATGTCGAAATGCAAACAAGATAACAAACCTCCCCATAGGATTAGCATTAGCTTGTGAGTGTCTTCTCCAGCAGTGACAGGAGCCTTAAGTATGATTAGTAAATAAAATATGTTATCGAATATTTTAGATTATAGTTTTTTTTATATTTAAAAAAAATAATAATAACAAAAAGGCTTTAGATGATAATGTCAAGTAAATTGAAATTATTAATAAATGAATTAATAAATGAAATGATGTATTAAACAAATGAAACTAATGCTAAAAAATATATTTCCATTTTAGTTATAATTTGTACGTTTGATTCAAATGTGGCGAATAAGTAAATTAAATAAAAATCAAATTAGTTAATTATTTTTTTAAGCACGAAAAATATCAAAAACTTTTGTAGTGCTGTAGTACAGTCGGCCATAAAAAAAGAGAAAAGTATAGCCAGTGATAATATCCCAATTGATATAACCTTAATATATATCAATGATATACAGGGTGACTCATAAATATCGAAACAATAGGCTATCTCCTTAAATATTGCTCCTAGACCCAAACTTCCAATTGCAAAAATTCATAAAAAAGGTGAAATTTTTGATAAAATAAGTTGCGATTCCATGGGAGGTCTATTTGAAAAAATACGAAAATTAAATTTTTATACGGCCTCCGTAGGGCAAAATTCCCAATTAGGAAATTATTCCTTATCTATTCCTAAATTGAACAAAAAAAAAAAAAAAAACAATTCATCTCCGTATCTAAAAACCTCACAAAGATATTAAAATCCAAAATTCTCAAAAATTCGTGACTTACACCACTTAACCTCTTGGGGACGAGCGACACGTATATGTGCCGCAAAAATTCTTAAGAATCCTCGTTTATTCCCACCGGTAAAATTATACTGTAAAATTTGCCTTATTCAATCGGGGCATTTTCTCGATTTAACAAGAAACAAATTTCTGTTTTTTAAGACTGGTGACAAAACATTAAAAATTTCGTAAAAGGCTCCCGTCGCGAAGGGGTTAACCTAACCATGCCTGTAAACGAAGCGTTTTTGACTTATTTTGAAAGCAAGTGAGGGATTGTCCACAAATTGTCCGTTATTAGTTATCGATTTAAGACAGTGCCTCTTATTTTGACATAAAAAAGCAGCGTATTGATTTAAAGCTAAACTATTTTTCAAAATGTGTTGGTAGTCCGCACTGGAGTATGCATAGGTCGAAATAGCTAGGTCCGGTCCCAAACCGACCCATAGGGAAAAACTTCCGCCCGGTCTAGAAAAATGTTAAAATTATAACCCGGACCGGCCTGGAAAAAAGTTTAAATCATAGCCCAGCTCAGTCGTGAATTTCTACATAGATTTTTACTTCGGTGTGGTTAAAAATTGTTTCGTATGGAAGAGTTCTGACCAAAAATACTTATTATGGCTTTTCGTTTTTCATATTAATACTTTTTATTATTAAAGAATCGCCAAAGGCTATGATATATTTATTTTGTCAATGAATCTCTATGTATATGAAAATGTTTCTCTTATATTTTAATATCTTTAATTCATATTCAATGCGTTGGAGACTTCGAAAAATGTTATACAGTAAAACCTTTTAAGACGGAATCACATAGGAAAGAAAAAATACATTATAGACAAATGATCTACTTAGGAGGTGTCTAACTGCAGTTTTTTCTCAGGTATTATTATATTTATTTTGCATGGATCAACAAAATTTCCGTTTAAGACAGGATTACGTCATAGACAGATTTTTTTCACTTGATTTATTGTATTTAAATTGCTTTTGAATATGTTATTCTAAAAAAATAAATAAGGTTTTTTTTTTTTTTTTTTTTGTAAAATAAAAGCGATTTTAAAATCTATGTGTTTTTCGTAAAAATTTTGATAGTGCCAAATTTTATTTATTTTATGCACGTATTAGGTCAGTCAGAGACAGAGACAGTGATTTTAATACGGATTATGTCGAGACTGGTATTGAAAATTTCGTCCAGTACAGATCCAGGAAGAAGGAAGCAGTCCCCGCCCGGTATAGGGTCATTTAGAATATCCCCTCGAACCCACATTCAATTCACATCGATTCCATCATTGTATTTCTGACCTGTTTAGAATGTGCAGATCCGGTTTCAACCTAGGGCATTTTTCACCCCTGCTATCTCCTAGGGCACTAATCCGGAATGTACCCATGATTCCTTTCGGGTGTACAAAGCAAGCGTCCGTAAACCAAATTTCTCCTCCCATTTTTTCAGGCGGTAATCTGTTTAGGAGAACTGGCAATTTTTTCCCAACGGGCTTTGTTGAAAGATAAACCTTTTATAGTATGTTGGTTAAAACTAAATTTTTTAATTGTTAGGTTTTGAATTGTGCATTTTTTTTTGCTATTTTCTCTCTTGTGGAGTTTTTTAATGATCTTTTTTGAATTAGTTAATAAAGAACAATTATAAACATGTAAAGATCAGTTGCTTTGTATTTTTATACAATGGATAATTAGATAATTAAACTAAATTATACTTACAATTAAATAAGCAAAATTAAATTAAAATTAACATGAATAAAATGTAATAATTTTTATTGCATAAAACTTTATTTCAAATAAATTTTCAATAATTAAGATGCTTTTAAAAGTTACTCAAGCTTTAAAAAAATAATTACATGAACATTTATTAAAATACAATGTATCCTAAACTTACACTAAATACAATTTTATATTACTGTTGAAAAATATTAGTAAATTTTACTAATTTCATACTTAAATTATCATTTTTTAAAAATCTTATCTTCATATATAAAAATTGCAATTAATTTACTATTCTTTTTACTAATTACCCATTCATTTGTAATTATAAAGTAGTGGAAGGTTAGCATAATTATTTTTCCCTTTCCCTATATTATTATTAGTATTTAAATATATAATTGATAAGGATTTTAAATATACATAATTAATTAATATTAATATTTAAATATACATAGATAATATTCATATTTAAATGTGAATGATCCATATTAAATAATATTATTATTTAAATATCTATAATTAATATTAATTAATATTTTTTTAAATGTACATAATTTAAATTAATTAATATATTACATAAATCTGTATAATTTATATTAAACTAATTTATATTATACAGTACGACCATCATACTACAATCAAAATTTTTTGTCGCTCTGTAAATGAATGATAACCATTATGCGTATCATATTCTACAGTAAGCATCTTGTAATAAATCTCAATAATATATATCTATGTCATTATGTTTGAAATATTGTAACATTATAAAATATGCTTCAAATCATTTTTTTTCACATAGCCATTAATTGAATTTTTATAGTAGTGATTGTGTAAATTAATTATACATGTTTTGACATCAGTATTCAGCGCTTTTTTTTTTTTTTTTTTTTTTTTTTTTTAATCGAAGTCTGGTGATTTGAAAGACCAAAAAATTTTGTGTCATCAGAACCTGATAATAAAAGTACATTGCATAAAAGTGTTAGTAACATTTTAAAAAGTTTTTCGTTAAAATATTTCTTTTAAATACAATAAAAATCATGTTTTTAACACTTTTTGAAACTTTCGGAGTTTTAAAGTTTTTATTATATTTAACTGAATACTGGTGTTTTATGAATATATTATTGCTAAAATATTTCTCTTACATAGAAATAAATATTAATTCTAAATACTCTTTCAAGACAATGTTTCGCGATTTTCATGTCCCTGAAAATTCCTTTAAAAAAAATTATAAATTTGTAATATTATACCTATTCGAGGACTCGAATAAAAACTGAGCTCAGACAGAGACCATCTCATTTTTATTATACACCGTACTATACAGAAACCATGGTTAGTGCATTTTTTAAATGGATATAAATTTCATTTTTGAAATAGTGTAACATCATTTAAATTTACCACAAAAGGTTTTTCTCCCATTGTCGCTATAATTCTGCACACTTCATTTTCGCTAAGAAACATGCTTTAGTTAATTTCAATAACATAAATGGAAATTTGAGTTTACATTAATTGCAGCACAGACTGACAAATTGATTTTATAAACACTCTTTTCAAATGTATTAGAAAGTATTAAATTACTTTCATTTTTTAGTGGGGTCCTGTAGGTAGACTGGCTTCTGGTGTCAATAAAAATTCTTTACTTCGCTTCAATGTTACATTAAAATTTTTGCAGTTGCTTTGAAAAGTTTTCAGCAATATCGAAAGATTTTTAGATATCTTATTAGAGTTTCATCTTTGTTTTAATCGAAAGGAGAATTAGTTTAGAGATGAATTTATAAATTCACGTCACCACAAACCCATTCATATAGAATAATAAGTCATACTCAAATTAACCTTGCTTGAACTTCTGTAGCTACTTTATGCATAAAAATATATTTTGACCTTTTCTCCATAAAAAAAAAAAAAAAAAAAAAAAAAAAAAAAAAAAAGCTACAAGAAAATGAGAGATAAATTAATAATTTAAAAAAAATACCAGCAAAAAATCGCATCAATTTTGAATTAATATATTTTTTATCATTAATGAATGAACTGCAACACTATTTATGAAACTCCAATCTTGAGGCTGCAACACAAATCATGAGATTCTATAAAAAATATATTTATTTAAAAATATATCCTTCTCTTTATTTATTTATTTATTTATTTATTTATTATTATTTTAAGATGAATAACATAATAAATGTGTATATTATTCTCTCCTTATAAATTAGCAAAAAATCACATCTAATGTCAAAAGAACATATAACTATTAGCTATATAAAAGCTTGTAAAACTACTAATAAAATATTACGATAATTTATGCTAATTTTATAAGAGAATGAAATAAAGCATAGTTCAATGAAAATAAAATACCACTATAATTTAAATAGAATAGCGATATGTTATTAGTAGTAAGCAAAGCTCAGAAAATACAAGTTTGTATTTTAAACAATGAAAAGAAAAAAAAAAGTCTTCGGGAAAAAAAAAAAAAAAAAAAAAACTATTGCACAAAACTAAGACAAATTAATTATTACGGAAAACTAATACAAAATTAAATATTACAAATAAAGTACAAGTTAACATTTTCAGACATAAAGTGAGTATGGTTGTAATACAAGTTAAAAAAGTATACATATCCACTCTTTTAATTATTTTAGCTATCCTTATATTTTAAAGTCAATTGCAAAAAATTTTCGAAGGTAGCATAAAAATATATAAACCTCATAGTATCGATAATCAATTTAAATGGGCTACATTTTTAAAACAGTGTTATATTTTTCATGACATAATTAGCGCTTATCATTGCAAAATTAATTATAAAACTGAAGATTGTATAACTTTAAATTCGAAGAACTGTTTCATATATTCAGATATTAAAACAAATCGCCGCATACCAAAACAGTTTCATAACAATGTATCGTACAGGTATTAAAACAAGTGGCCGCGTACCAATTCCTGCACATTATGTGTTGGTCAAAGCGAAACTGCACCCTACGAGGTCAAAAGTAAACAAGCAGACGATATTCTTTAACAGAGACCTGCGCACGAAAACTTGCGCGGAGGAATTTTAATGCTGCTTTATGCTTGGGTTTGTAAATGGGTACAAAATTAAAGCAGGAATGATAGCGGAGCAGCTCCACTTCGTGTGAATCCGGTTTCATCCCTCTGGACATTCTAAATACATTAGGCCCGGCCAAACGAGTCTTCAGTAAAAAGTAAGGTCCTGGCCCGGCCTGTGCTCAGAATACAGATTTTTTTAACAGTCTCTCCAGGACGATAAAAAGCCTGGAGTTGTGACAGTTAAATTTATAAAAAAGATTTAATATGCATCTTAAATAAAGCATTGTTTAAAATAACTGACGGACATTTAAATAGTACAGTAAAGAGATGAAAATGAGAAAAGTTAAACTAGCTCGGAAGTTTGAACTACAGAAAAGAGTTACTTTACACTTTCAATTTTTTAAAAAGCTTTAAACATTTTATTAGGAGCCAAACTTTATTTAAAACTTTAAATTCGTTTTTCTGCATGAAAAGTTTTTTTCCCACTACTTCTCGTCTTTAAATCATTAAAAGTCTAGATGTGTTGAAGAAAAAAGTGCAAAAACATGAAACATGTCATTTTTGATTATTTTACATTAGTTTTGATTAGGCAAATTAAAAAAATATATATATCTGCTTTCGAAAATATGATTTTTTTTTAAAATATATAATTTTTTAAATAAATATTTTTAATAGTTTTAAAATTAACATTGAGGAAAAAAAAAGGAACAAAATTAAAATTAGATTTTTATCTTTAATGAAATGTAAAGAAATTGAAATCCGATAAATAATGTTTCGAGTTATAACGATTTTAAATTATCCCATTTAAATTAGTACTAATCATTTAAAATTTTTATAAATTTTATGAGAAATTTTAGGATGTGATTTTCTTAGCAAATCATATGGCTAACAATCACAAAAAAGAAAAAAATAATCGAAATTCTAACTCAAAAGGTAGATTTTTACATGTTTCCTAGAACTGTTAAAGTAACATTGTTTCTTGAATTGCGTGCATTTCAATTTGAGTCTAATCCCTTAAAACCTGATGAATTACTTAAACGGTTCTGTTCTAACTATGCGAGTTTTAAAGATATGAAGATGCAGTTTTTTGTGTCTAATTCACGACTGGATAAGGAAAGTTTTTCTAATTGGAATTTTTATCCTACGGGGGCTGTATAAAAATTTAATTTTCGTAATTTTTCAAAAATTTTCTTTCTTTCCATAGAGTTGCAACTTATCAAAAATTTTACCTTTTTTTATGAATTTTTGCAATTGGAAGTATGGGTCTAGGGGCAATATTTAAGGAGATAGGCTATTGTTTCGATATTTATGACTCACCCTGTATATCCGATATTATGGTTTTTGTTACTTTCTATATTTTCATATGCTTGATGTTTATTTTCAAAATATCGTATGTAATACTTTTATTTTTTTTCAGTCAAAACAAATGTAAGTGAATTTTTCAACTGTTATTGATTGTGTCGTTTTGTAGATTAAGAACTTTACTCTGGCTCTCACTTTTTTAACCACATGTTTAAACACTGCTTAAAACAATTAAGGTACATTGTAAGTCTTACATAAAATAAAATGTAAACCATTTCTTTTTCTCAGAAAATGGAAGAAGAAAGTCACAAATGCAAAATTTTTCATTTTCCAACTTTGGAGTATGCAAATTTTGATTTTGGCATAAAAAATGACGCTTTAAGGGTGTATTCGAAAAAAACGCTTTTCCACCTTCAACAGCTCGAAATTTTCCGATACAATTTCAGAAATTTTAAAATAGAAACATGAAATTTGCTGAGGTTATTTTTGAAGAAACGTATGAGGTGCCGTGTGATGTCTTTTTATGCTCAATTCATTAGAATTTGATTTATAAACAATTACCTTCTCAGTATGACCCTTTTTTTCATCCACAAATCTCCCGTTTCCGAAAAATAGGTTCAAATTGCCCTTTTTGATTGCTTTTTTTGCAATATTTTCTGCATTTATCAAAGAATCGCCAATCACACGGCACCTTGTGTACTTTCTAAATAAGACAATTTGCCAGTTTGATGCATTTGAGAGCAAAAGTAAAATCAAAAATAAATCAGAAAATAAGCAGTTTGGATCGAAATACACTCTTAATGGCAGAGGATAAAATTTGGCTTTCAACTTACCGGAAGACAAAGCGGAAATCTATGATCGACATTCAGTAAGTGCTTTGTTTCGATGAGTGCAATGTCTCAAAGAAATCATTTAGCTTGGAGAGTTGTTGGTCGGTCAGAAGTTGGCCAAAGACAAGCCGAAGTAGCAGAAGCAACTGGAGTTTCATAAAGTGTGAATTCTAGGATATGGAACCATTTTTTGGAGGCTGGAAATGCAAGCTCAAGACTAGGGTAAGGTCACAGATGCGCAACAACGTCAAATGAAGATCGATATTTAACGCTATCGGCTCCGGAATACCGAAATATGAATGGTCTTAGGCTAGTGGTCTTACCGCGGCAGCCTGTCTTTTTTGTTAGTCTCGTTCTAAAAAGTCATGACGTATAAATAATTAGTAGTTAGTTTTTAATGTGAATCGGAAATTTGCACAAAATAAAGTCATTAGTTCTTGCCGAATGCTTTATGAAGGTTATAGAGTGTCTGTTCATACAATATAGCGATGGTAGTGCGTTTTAATTGTGGCTTAAAAAATCTGTCATTAGAATTGTGCGGTCATCTAGTATGTGGCTTAGTCTTTCCCCCATCGTATTATATCGTCTCTAAAAATTCGCAAATATGGATTTCAATATGTTTTTTTCTACATGAGGGTATCTAGATACACGGCAGTGTGTCAGCCAAGTTCACAAAGTAAAAGGCGACGCACCGGCCATGGGTTATATTACCCGAACCATTTCGAGCCACTTTTGACCCCTCAATAACTTAAATTCTATTTGACCTACACACTTGCAATTTTTTGTGTCGTGTAAGACTATCTTCTAATTTCCGAATTCTAAATGTTTTTAAAAAAATCTTTTACCGTTCACGA
This sequence comes from Maratus speculifer, assembly GCA_964019185.1. Classification (NCBI taxonomy): domain Eukaryota; kingdom Metazoa; phylum Arthropoda; class Arachnida; order Araneae; family Salticidae; genus Maratus; species Maratus speculifer. Next base: position 89,718,103 of record OZ025300.1, on the reverse strand, counting down.
GAAATTGACGTCTGAAAACCACTGTTTTTACCACTGATTCACTGACTCACTGACTCACTGACTCACTCATAGAAATGTTTGACTACTTCCAGGTGACTTAGGAAGTTGAAATTCGGTGTGGAGGTAGGTTATTGGATTTATAAATAGGAAAAAATCAGAAATCACCATTAATTAAACATTAATGGTTGGTTAGAGGTTAAATTATTGGATTACAATGGAAGTTTATGAGAATTTCACAAAATACCAGAAATAGTGCCAAGTTGGCGTCACTTTTGGCGAATATCAGGGCTAATCTCTGAAACTACCGAACCGATTTCAAAAGTAATGGTGCCAAAATGATGGTATTCGCCTCGGTTCAATCATAGACTATATCTTATGTCTGTGCCACTAACCAAAAGAGGGTTCAGAAGGTAAAAACATTCTAAAAATGTGATTTTTGTTTTACTGAAGGGCCTAGAAGCACAAAATTTGGCATGTTAATTATTTATAAGATATAAATGATCACTAATGACATTTGCTAAAAAATATCAAATTTAAATGGGTGAAAATACACGAAGAGCGTTCTAAAAAAGTTCGAAATATTAATTTTAAAACAATCTCGCAAACAACAAACCGATCTTAAAAGTAATGATATCAAAATGATGATGACAGTCTTTGCTCCAACATAGGATATATCTTATGTCGATTACACTAACCCAAAGGAGGTAAAAGAGCAAAAACATTCTAAAAATGCGATGTCTGTATATTAAGGGACTGGATTGGAAACATAAAGTTTGGCATTTTAGAGTTTATGGGAATTTCGCGAAATATCAGAAATAGTGTATACCATTAACCAAAAGAGGATGAAGAAGCAAAAAACATTCTAAAAATGCAACTTTTGTATTACTGAAGGACCTAGAACTATAAGATTTGGCATGTTAATTATTTATAAGATATAAATGAACTCTAAGGGCGTTTGATAAAAAATACGGAATTCAAAAGGGGTGAAAATGTGCGAAAAGCGTTTTAAAAATGTTCTAAATTGGGATTTTAAGCAATTTCAGCAAACAACAAACCGATCTTAAAAGTAATGATATCAAAATGATGGTGATAGTCCTTGCTTCAATATAGGTTATATCTTATGTCGATTCCACTAATCCAAAGGGGGTAAAAGAGCAAAAAGCGTTCTAAAAATGCGATGTCTGTATGTTAAGGGCCTAAAAACATAAACTTTGACATGTTCATTAATTATAAGATATAAATGATCACTAAGAACATTTGTTAACAAATACAAAATTTAAAAGAGGTAAAAAAGCGCGAAAAGCGTTCTAAAAACTTTCTAAATAGCAATATTTAAGCAATCTTGGGTAGTTAGCGAACCGATTTAAAGAAAAAAAACATGCCAAAATGATGGCGACAGTCCTTGCTCTAACAAAATTATTGGATAAATTACCAGATTACAATGGGAATCTATGGGAATTTAGCAAAATACCAGAAATAGCGCCATGTTAGCATGACTTTTGGAGCGTAATTTTTGTCTTCAATAGAGCGATATTTCGCCAAGTTGGCTACAAACGTTTTTGGTCGACGAAATAATCAAGTAGTACCCAATCACGTAAAAGAAACATCCTTATTAGTGGAATTTAAAGGAACATAAGTAGTCCTAATGTTAAATTTTTTAATTTGACTGAAAAAAACAGTGAATAAATGCAGGAAAAGGCTGAAAGATTAATTAATATTAAATAAAACTAATTTAACTAATTTAACCTATTTATTTCAAAAAGGAAACAAATACCTACTTATTTGACAAAAAATAATGATATCCTATCAAAAACGTGAATGTGAAAAAATGCCAAGTTCGTTAAAGGTTTCGCTCATAAAAGAAGTGATTTGACAAAAAATAACCTGTCAAAAACATGAATGTGAAAGAATGCCAAGTTCGTTAAAGGTTTCGCTAATAAAAGAAGTGAGATCTAACTGCAAACCAAGTTCTTTCGGAGCTCCTTAAATCATAACTTCTGTCGTGCATAATATTATTCAATTGCTTAAAATGATTTGTTATGTTACTTGTTATTCAATAGAGCGACTTGGCAAGTTTTCAGCTACCAACTTTAATCTTTGAGTCGGAGTACAATTTAATCTAGAATCTGTTTGGCAAAGATCTAGTCAATCGAGTGTTCGAATACGTATATTGAAGTTAAGGTACTGATAAGTTAAGGAAGGGATCAACTTTAATTTCTGATCAACTAAATAGAAAAAAATTGAATAAGAGAAAACTTGCTAAGTCGCTCTATTGAATAACAAGTAACATAACAAATCATTTTAAGCAATTGAATAATATTATGCATAACAGGAGTTATGATTTAAGGAGCTCCAAAAGAACTTGGTTTGCAGTTAGATCTCACTTCTTTTATTAGCGAAACCTTTAACGAACTTGGCATTCTTTCACATTCATGTTTTTGACAGGTTATTTTTTGTCAAATCACGTCTTTTATGAGCGAAACCTTTAACGAACTTGGCATTTTTTCACATTCATGTTTTTGATAGGATTTAATTATATATCATTGCTTTCTGCGCATCGAAGTTAGGTTGAATGTGATCGAATCTGAAGTAAAATAACAAGCTTCCAGGAATATTTGCATGAAAGTCCCAAAAAAGAATTTAGCATTTTTAAGCAACTTTCATACACGTAGTCATTCCTTTATTTGTTGCTAACTAATTTTCATTTTTATTATTTTTTTTCAGGAAATAGTTCCATGTATACGAGAGAAAGGAATTCTTTTCTTTTTGGATCATCCTGGTTTTCATCTCTGTGATACTTTGAGACACATCATACGAACGTCAGAAAACATGAAAGAGATTTATGGCCCCTTCAATTACAGCATTCACCGAATATCTGTTCTTTGCATGAAAGAATGTCTTAAACTGTATTCTAAATATTACGGCTGGAGGTATTGCTCCTTAGAAAGTAAAAATTATGTCTGTGCTTGGTACAAGAGGAGCTACGCTACTAAGCAAAGTGCCAATGCTATCTCATTCACACGACTAATAAATGATCCTTCTTTATTTCGCTAATGATTGGTATTACTGTTTTTTTTTTCTCTGTGATTTTAAACAAATGTATACAGTAAACATAAGAATTTCATATTGACTATTTCTAGTGTATTCTACGAAATTTAAAACGCAGTGGAACCCGATTAAGATGTGTTTCAAGGGAGTAGATAAGTGAATAAAAGTCGCGTATAAAGAGCCCACACTAGTCACTCAAAAAGATCCGTATGATAATGTTAAGTCTATGGGGGCATTATTTTCAAATATTGATTTTTTTTTCTTTTTGCATAGGATAGCTGAGGACAATCTACAATCAGGCTAGTTTTTACTTTTTCGATTTTGGTTTCAGACTTTTCTTTAAAAAATACTTTAAGTTTCGGAACCAATTGGAAGCGGTTCTGAAACTAAGCTATCATAACTTTAATATATATATACTAGGGGGGGCCTCGCCCCCCTGCTCGCTATGCTCGCCAACCCCCCGCGTAATTGCTTCGCGATTCCAAATTATTGGTTCCCCTGCTTGCTGCGCTCGCCAATACCCCATGGTATGAATAAGCAGTTGCAGACCTTTCACATGATGTGTCACACGACTGGTGTTGTAAAGAAATTAAAAATGTGCCCCCCTGTGGGGCAGAGTGGGGGGCGACACAAAAGACATCCATAATATGAATAAGCAGCTGCAGACCTCTCAAAAGATATGTCACACGACTGGTGTTGTAAAGAAATTAAAAATGTGCCCCCCCCCTGGGGGGCAGAGTGGGGGTGACACACAAGACATCCATAAAATGAATAAACAGTTGCAGACCTTTCAAATGATGTGTCACACAATTGGTGTTGCAAAGAAATTACAAAATGCGCCCCCTTTGAGGGCAGAGGGGGGGGTTACACACAAGATATCCATAATATGAATAAGCAGTTGCAGACCTTTCAAATGATGTGTCACACAACTGGTGTTGTAAAGAAATTAAAAATGTGACCCCCCAGGGGAGAGCAGAGTGTGGGGATGACACACAAGACATCCATAGTATGAATAAGCAGTTGCAGACTTTTCAAATTTTGTGTAACACGACTGGTGTTGTAAAGAAATTTAAAATGTGTCCCCTCTGGGGAGCAGAATGGGGGATAACACACAAGACATCCATGATATGAATAAGCAGTTGCAAACCTCTCAAATGATGTATGAAACGACTGGTGTTGTAAAGAAATTAAAAATTTGGCGAAATATTACAGTTATCGCTAAGTTGGCGTCACTTTTGACAACTAATTTTGGTCGCCAAAATTGGCGATATATCGCCAAGTTGGCGACAAACTTGGCGATTGTTGGCGATGGTATCCTTTCCTCTCTTTATGGTAACCCATACGGCGATGCATAGACGGAGCCCTTTCCTGATTGGTCTATTCGACTCATGGGAGGAGTGGACAACCCGGATTCGTTAGTTCCGGAAATCTTCCACATCAGCATCATTCCAGGAGTCATTCTTTTTAAGGCTAGTTTTTTTTACTATAGAAGGATATATAGCCGAAATTGAAAAGGTAAAAACTAGCCCGGTTGTAGATCCTCCACACCTATCCTATGCACAAAAATCATGTAAAAATATTAAAATTTGGGCGGAATATTTGAAAATAACGCCTTTATAGACTTAACATTATCATACGGGTCTTTTCGAGTGACTCGAGTGGCATCTTAACATGTTGATGGTCATGTCAGTCACCGGTGACTGACAGTCTAAAATATAATATAAAACTAAAATATTTATACAGTTTTAGGAAATATAAAAATACAGTCGACTCTCGTTAATTCGAAATCGGATAATTCGAATTTTCGCTTAATTCGAACTAAACATGAAGTTCCGAAATTTTCAATGGCAGAATAACGGTAAAAATGTTTCATTAATTCGAACTCATTTCCTCTTGACTTCGGTTAATTCGAACTAACGAGAATTCCGATTTTTCAGTTTTCGCTTCTTTCACGCGGATTTCCGATCATTTAAATAACTTTCTTTCATTGATTTTACTGAAAATTGTTCCGAACAAGTATACATGTAATCCAATATCCAATACACTTGATATGATATCCACTTTCTTAGTGAGTAGTTTCCCCGTCTATCCATCAGTGACGCTTCAAATTTTTCTTCCATTGTGCTTGTGTCTAACCTTTTAGTTTATGCATTTATACATTCTAATTTAATACTAAGTCATATTCTAATGATAACAGACGAAATAAATTAAAAAAACACTATAACATTAGTTCTTTTGTAATAGTACCATATAAGCATGTTTTCATTTCAGATTTTCCATAATTCGAACTTCGGATAATTCGAACATTTCTTGTGGTCCCGACGAGTTCGAATTAACGAGAGGAGACTGTATATTTAAAATTTATATAATATCATATTTTAAATTGTCAGTCACCTGTGACTGACGTGGTGTAAACGGAAAGGTCAGTAACAGTCACTATAGCACTCATCGTATTAACCCTTTCGCGACGGGAACATTTTATGAAATTTTTAAAGTTTTGTTACCGGTTTTTAAAAACAGAAATTTGTGACTTATTGAATCGAGAAAATGCTCCGATTAAATAAGGCAAATTTTACAGTAAAATATTACTGGTGGGGATAAACGAGGATTTTTAAGCCTTTCCTCGGCACGTATACGTGTAGCTCGTTTCCAAGGGGTTAAACATGATTTGTATATTGTTGAAAGAATTGGGCTTATTGACCCATCTAATCGTCTAAAAGAATTTAAGAACTTTCAATTACATATGTAACAGCCGAAAATTGTGACTTTAATGCATGTTTAGATTAAAATTTATTTATATTCAACTTTAACTAATTGCTTCTTTTTATAGGGCGAATAGAATAATAACGGTAAATAAATACGGATTCCAACCTGGCTTTATTATCTATTAATGCGTTACAACCAAAAATAAAACAACAAAAATAACTTACTTACTAGACCAATTTTTTTAATAGAAAGAAAAAGTATTAAATCTTTAAAGTATAATGAGTACTATTATCAATAATGAGTACTATTATTTGTCTTTCTCAATGTATGAAAAAGCTATCGTTATTAATGTTTCAGTAAAAAATATTGTTAGGATACCAAAAAGTAAAGAAAATATAAAAGAACTAATTATCCAACGGCATTCGTATTTGTTTAATCTTTGTGAATTTTATTTTTTGTTGCCTATAATATGCTCTATGAAACATAGTAATGCAATAACATTGAACCTCATATATCTCTATTACAGATAAAACATACACGAAGCGAAAGACAAAGAATATCAGGAAGGGACATAAAAAAACTACATTTTTGCTGATTGAGCAGGATTTTGTTTTATTCAAATATTTACCATTATTTCTGGTTAGTAATTCTTGCGTTAATTATTGAGTTATTAAATAAAGTAAATAATATTATTAGTAAACAATGTTTTTTGTCTGAAATAAATAAATAAATAAATAAATCCGCTAAACTGGCAATACTCGAGAAGAGAGAAGGAATTCTCATCCTCAAAAGCACTGTTGAATTCAGACACTTTTCTCCGGGATGGACTTTTGAGGCTCCGGGGGGGGGGGGGGGGACATTATAAACTTCCGGGAGGAAATTGCACTTTTTGACCATTGAAAACCCAAAATCTCAAATTTTCCGGGGGGGGGGGACATTTCAATACATTCCCCAGGGGGAATGTCCCTCCTGGGCCATCCCCTGGATTCAACACTGCTCAAAAGACCTGAAATTTATCGCAGTAGAATTGTGTATTAAACGTGATATTGTTGCAATATTTTTAAAGGCGATGTTCAAGATATTGAAAAAATACGCGTATTAACCAAATTCGATTGTAAATGTCTCTTTCGTCAGTTTCCTTTTCATGGTTGGTTTCATTGCAGTGCAAATGTGTACTCAGAACAGAAAACATCTGCCGATGATAGAAAGTCGAAAGTCCTCATCTGCAGATGTCAATTGCTAATTTAATATCAATCGTTGAATCTACTCAAATAACTAGAAAGGGGATGTCCAATAATGGGCTTGGATGGGAGGGGGGAGCGGATTGTGAAATTGTAACAGGGAATGGTAGGGGGAGGCAGAAGAAGTGTGACATCACACGTTTTGATTAAAATATATAAAAGCATAAAAAGTCAGCAGATTAAATTATGAAATTTGTATTAATAAAGTAAAGATTTAAAACCAAATATATTAAATTCCAATATTTTAATTTCGAAAACAGTACTAGTTTTCATTTTTTTCCTATTAATATTTTATTATTATTGTATATTAATTATTTTTTTTGTTGTTGTTGTAAACCTTAATCTTATATCATACAAAATAAGTATACGAATCATTTTTATTGTTATGTTCACAAATGTCATTAAAACACATTAATTGAAATTTCAAAGTAAAATATGAAATATGATCTATAACGTAGTGCTACGCCGATGAACTATAAGTACATGTTTAGGTAACATCGCATGATATATGACAAGAGGGGGGAGGGGGGAGAGGGTATTCTGTGTGACACTTTGTGAGAAAGACGGGAGAGGGGTCAAAAATAATGAAAAATGTGTGACATCATTTATGGACGGTCCCAAAGCCAATTGATTGGTTGTGGGATACTAAATTCTCTTTTAGGCTCATCCAATAATTAGAAAGTATCATTTTGAAGTTTCACATAATTTTAAGATGCTTTCTTGAATTTATTAAAATTTTAATCTTTTACTGCACCCAGGGATGTAGTGGAGGGTATACGGGGGTATACGCCGTATACATTAATGGATATTTTAAAGAAACATCGTATACCCTCTGTTTCTCAAGAAAACTATAGTATTCACACTCTAGGGTATATCCTCTGCCTTGAGCGTATACCCTCTGCTTTAAGCGTATATCCTCTGTTATTTTTACGACTACACCCCTGACTGCACCGTCTGCCACATCTTGCACATACCTTAAAGTGCTATAATTCTCATTATGTGCCTCGAACTTGGCCAATATGATAGCTGTAACTGATAAAGAACAATCCAACGAATGAAATAACACTTATTTTTTTCCATGTAAAAAAACTACATTTGACAGAAAAAATAAATAAAAATAGAATTTGTGCTTTGGAAACAAAATAATTTTCGATCAACCTATTAAGGCAAAAATTTACTTTTATTATTTTCACTGAATACTTAAAAATATTCATATAAAGCAAGCTGCAATGAACCCCCAAAACTAATCAAGGAAGAGTTTGTCAGAATAAACCTATATCCAAAATTTCAAGTAAATCGGACATTTTTATTATGAGTTATCGCGTTACACACATACATACATATAGAACGGGCGGGCACATAAATTCTCAGGCTTTGATAGCCTGTAAGCAAAAACAAAGTGACACGTGCATGTTAAAACATCATTCGGCAAGAATACCCATGTAGAGGTCTGCACGGGCCGGAATTTCCAGGCTCGGCCCGTAAGACAATTTTTTCGGCCTGTTGTAAAACTTAAAAGTTCGGCCCGGGCCGTTTAAATTTTTATATTTTAGGCCCGGCCGTACAGAAATCAGTGAAAACAGGCCCGGCCCGTTTTGGCCCGTTGCAATTTCTACGATTTCTAAAAAGTTCAGATTTTTATCATATAATTAAGACTCCTTTAAAGAATACGCTGCATATATATCTGTGGAATGATTTTGCAGTATGTTTTACAGGAAATACACATTAGCAACATTAATGATTACTTAGATTCTTAGGCTTTCAACATTCAAATAAAGATTCATTAAAAAATTAATATGACTTAGAATAAAAGAAACAAGTTGGAAATTGCACGTGAACGTAGCAAATGAGGTGCGTTCGTACGATAACGAAGTTTTAAAAATATTCAGATCTTGCTGATATAGTAGAGCGTACTTCGGATACAGTATAGTAGTCGGAATCTTTGTGTTTCTGTAAATATGCAGAAAGTAATTTTTATTACACCTCAGCAACGTATATCTTATTCATAAAAGTGAAATAGTTGAATATAATTAAAACACGCCCCAAACAATGTTTCCTCGTGTAGCATTATGTAGTGGAATACTTTTGTGTGACCCTGTAATTTAATAATAAAAATTCTTTGCATCACAGATTGTATAGAATGCATATTTTAGTATATATTTCATAGATTCATGCCAATTCTATTATGTTCGAATGAGTGTAACATCATAAAAATGCATTTGAAACTTTTTTCCCATTGACCGTAATGTAATGGAATACCTTTCATTGTCCCTGTAAATGATCTATGCATCCGACTTTCATAACATTTGAAATGACTCGATAAAATTACGTAATAATTATATGTTTTAAATTTCAAACGATTAAAATGCATTTGAAATTTTTTCCCCATTGACCGTAATGTAACGGAATTCTTTTGATTGTCCCTGTAATTGATCTACGCATCCGATTTTCATAACATTTGAAATGACTCGACAAAATTACTCAATAATTATATGTTTTAAATTTCAAACGATTAAAATGCATTTGAAACTTTTTTTCCCCATTGACCGTAATGTAACGGAATCTTACTACTATACTTTTGATTGTCCCTGTAATTGATCTATCCATCCAATTTTCATAAAATTTGAAATGATTCGACAAAATTATTTTATAATTATGTATTTTAAATTTCAAACAATTCGGTTGGGTAGTTTTTGCGTTGTTATATGCGGACAGACAGACAGAGAGACAGACGGACAGACAGACAGACAGACAGACAGACGGACGGACTGAGCGACAACAATAGGTGCTACGTATTTACATAATTACGAACGCACTAAAAAGAAAGAAAGTTAAAAACATCGCAAACTTTTGAAGTTATTTAATGAAAGAAGATTTATAAGAATATTTTTATATCATTTTATTAAAGATTTTAAATCCAAATTCATTCGTTAATTCAAAAAAGCTCCTTTCTGATACATTTCTAAATTCATTTTTTTTTTTTTTTTTCAGAAAAGCATAGCAAGATTAGCAAGTGTCTTTATTCAGAAACTATATAATCGAATGGCGTTATTCATTTTTTGATACAAGCAATTTAAGAATACTGCAAGCAAATAAAATATTGTCATAGTTAGCATTTGAATAGAATTTCCGGAAGCGATAGCATGGGAAGGGAGAAAAACCTGCAACCTTTTGAGAAACTATTGTATCTCAACAAGGTTATACAAGTATTTCATTTACCAAAAATGGAAAACACTATTTGGTTCCAAATCCCTTCAACAGGCTTGTCACTTTTATATTTTTACAATTAAAAATTAATCTGAAAATGTGTCAAACTTTCGGGTTATTTAGAAATTAATTTAAAAACCATCAAGAAGTATATATCCAAAGATTAAGCTAACATAAGTTCTTTATCGCTGTTAGTAAATTTACAGATCATGTTGTCTGTCTGCTCTACAGATCTTGAGAACAATTAAATCTTGTTCCGGTCCGGCAAGTCTATATGTAGAAAAATAATGCAAACTTGATCTCTCCACGAGTCAGCTAAAAAAATATTAAAACGGGTTACACACAATATAACTGTCCAATGCTTATCTCTACACTGTACATTGTACAAGTTACATTTTTTTTATTGATGCTATCAAACTAGTATGGCTCGTGACGCACATTTATATTTATTCTCGTTAAAACCATTTTCGTTGAAAATAGGTCATATTTTATCGTTTATGCCTATAAATCTTCAGAATTTTTTTTTATCGGCCCGGCTCGGTCCGTTTATTCTGTTTGTCGGCCCGGCCGACAAACACGGGCCACGGGCCAAGCCCGGGCCCGTGCAGACCTCTATACCAATGTGCTGCAAAACAATGCTTTATTATCATGTAATAGACTGATGAATTTACTAATAAAGGCAGATATAATATATTGAATAAAGTGAAAATGATATTATAATAATTAAGGGAGAAATTAATAGTAAATCCAATAATAATAATAATAATATATATATGGACGAATTTAGACCCTGATTTACCCTAATAAATAATAATTTACTTTTGAAAATTTAAAAAATACGGAAGGAAGATAATTCTGATTTAATGTTTTATGTGTATGCTATTTTTAAAAATATAACATTGGCATCATTTCGATTTATTTTTCCTTGAACTTATTTTTCATCTGAGATTAATTTGTAAATAATTTAACTATTTCGGAGAATTGACTGTTTGTACCTTACTCCTTTGATGACACTAACATGCCTGTTATTTCAGCAATGCCTTGCGTGCGTTCGCAAAATGTTCGATTACATTATCATGATCATGTATGCATGCGAAATAATCATTCCATTTTATGAATGCGAAAATCGGGGATTTTCCTCGTGAACCTGCATATGAAGGGGAATAAAGTCCCCTGCTTTTTGTATGTTTATAACTCGATGAGTTTCCCAGGGTAACTAGCATCCAGTAATCACGCACGGATATTTTAAGTACAGTCAGATTATTAGAATAGACCTCTCACATTTCTGCACAGAAAAAAGATAGAGATGATTAGCGGCAATACTTTCGCGGATTTTCTAAAATATTCATAGCACAATAGATTGCCAGTCCCAAATATGGTAAGTGAAATTTAAATTGCATTTTTAACACAATCAAACTGATTGGTAAAGTTATCATACGAATTAAATATTTCCAACTGAGCGAAAAATTGCCCAGGCCGGGAATTGAACGCAGATACTTGGCTTACAAGGCTAGTGCTTTACCGTTTAAGCTAACTGAACGCACAACCGGTGAGTATTTTTTAGCGAAAAAGTGCTCACCGGTTGTCGCGCCCAGTTAGCTTAAACGGTAAAGAATTGGCCTTGTAAGCCAAGGGCCTGGGTTTGATTCCCAGCCAGGGCGATTTTTCGCTCAGTTGGAAATATTCAAGGAAATTTAGTATCTCAATTTTCAAAAAACAAGTATGCTTAGAATTAAAAAAAAAAATCTATTTAAGGTTGCTCTCAACTGCTATGCTCATCAAGCGTAAAAACTTTTGACGCATTTACAAATTCGATTTTTTAATGAAAAGACATAACGTTGCGAAGGCTATTATGGAAGCGATTGGGAATCGAACTGAATTTTTCATTTTTTGACCAATAAATTACTTATTGAATTATAAACGTTTTTGATCATGTGATATGCATCTTTTTCACGCCTGTTTGAATGGTTAGTCTTCCTTCGCGCAGAACGGTCGGTTCAAAACGTCCATTTCAACAAATTTTTTTAAAAATTTTATTGCGTTTCAAAACAAAAAAAAAAAAAACAAAAAAAAAAAAAACAAAAAAAAAAAAAAAAAAAAAAGGAAAAAGAGTTTGATTTGATAGTTTCTGAACAACAAAATCTACTAGTTTCATGCACTTCCGAACAAAAATAAATGAAAACTTACATCATAAAGTTGCCTTTTTCGATTTGAGAACAGCCTTTAAAAAATTTCACATTTGAATAAGTTTAATATTATGCTTCATGACTTACTTCCTTAACTTTCCTCTTGTTAACGAAGTTTCGCACGAGATTTATTGCACGGAATAAATAAATCTCAGATAAAATCCCGCGCATAACAAAATGCTTATAAGCATAGTAGACATAGAGGCGGCAGCAAAGACATTCATTTTTCCAAAAAGACAAACATATTTTTTCCAGAAAAAAAATAAATTTTAAAATGTGTCAGAAAAAAGTTCCTTTGAATTTGAGAACAGCCTGAAAGAAATCTTGTCATAGTTTTCTTTGAAGAAAAAATTTCCTTGTGCTTCCTCTTTAAAAAATCAGATTTTCTATCGGGATAAAGTTTAAAATTTGTTATAATTTTTATATATAGACGACCCCACTAACAATATTTAAGCACAGGACTAAATAGTAGATGCTGATATGATACAAATCACGCTTTCATACGATGATTTGTGGCAGAGTTAGTAAAAGATGACCACTTTCTTTTTTTTTTCTCCTAGGCCTTTACATTTTCTTAATTTACTTTTTACTCACCGGAACTGTTCCTACATATAAAACCAGATCCGGAGGCTGCGCCGCAGACAATAACTTCATCGAGTTCACGGCTGAAATTCCAGAATTATTTAAATTCTATTCACATATTAAAGTACAATCGGTTAGCCAAGTCGTGTGGAATACATCTACCTAAAAACCCTATTTTAGCGGTTGAATCATAGGTTTACCATCAGAGCCGTAGCTAAGGGAGCGCTATGGGCGGCTCAGCCCCCCTAAAATATTTTGAGCCCCCCCCCCCCCCTGGAATAGATTCCAAGGTCACTAAACAATTTTATCTTCCGAAAATTCAAATGAAATTCTGTTCAAAAATCTAATTTAATTTTGATATCCTTTCATAGTTTTGCGAAATTACTAAATTGCATGTGTTTCTACACTCCTTCATCCTATTTGTACATATGAAGCTAACATGATGTTTAATTTTGCACCAGTTATACATTCAGAATTTTCATCATCCTATATTTTTCTTAGTATAAAAGGAAGTTATTACAACAGTTTAATAAGAAGCATAGTACTTACAATACAATGTGAATATGCACTCATTTTACTGCGTCAGAAAGAGCGAGAAAAAAAATATGAGCCCCTCCTACATTCTCTTGAGCCCCCCTGCATTCTCTTGAGCCCTCCCCCCCCCTATTGTTCACTTCTAGCTACGGCCCTGTTTACCATTGAGTTTTTTCTTGCACCAGTGAAACCATGGAGGACTGGGAGCAAGAAAACACAATGGTAAACCTACGAGTCAAAAGCAAAAATCATGTTTTCATCAAAGATAATACTTGGCAGATTGATTGCGGTTTAATATGCGGATCGAGATTTAACTATTCCAAGAATTTCATCTGTGAACTCGATGAGGTGATTGTTTGTACAGCTGCCTCCGTTTCTAAAATTAATTTTCTCGAAATATGAAATGGTTTCTCTGATTAAAATGACATCATATATATATATTATAAAAGCCAAACGTATCTGTGCCTAACGCATACGTCATTTTGCGAATGGCAACAATTTCCCACTGTAATTTCGGTTTTGCAATTTTCGCTACTTCAAATTTTACACCTCTAAACATCGCACATTTTAAATTTTTACACCGTTGTACAGACAAAAAAATTTACTTTTAAATGCAATTCTCTATTAAGCTGTATCTCAATTTATTTTTGAGATATTAATTTTTTTTATAGTTTTTAGTATCAAGTTTGTAGTTGTGGCAACAGAATCACTCCATTTTCTATTAAAATTGAAACAAAAAAGTAGAAATTAAACTGTGCAACACTTTTCCATGTAATTTCGGTTTTGCAATTTTCTCTACTGCAAATTTTACACTTCTAAACATCGTGCATTTTAAACTTTTATACCGTCGTATAGAGAAAAAAATGTACTTTTAAATGCGATTTATTTTAAAGCTGTATCTCAATTAAATTTTGTGACATTAATTTTTTTTTATCATTTTAGTACCATTTTGTAACTTTGGCAACAAAAACACTCCATTTTCTCTTAAAATTGGAAACAAAAAATAGAAATTAAAATGCCTATATTATTTTTTAAATGTCTGTTGTAAAATCCGGTGAATTTCGGTTTTATTTCGTTTAATAATTTGAATAATTGGGTTTATAATATTTTGTTAATTTTAGCTTAAAATAATATTTGTTTGACAGTGAGACTGACCAATATAAAATGCATTTTTTACTTTAACTAATTTTGTAGATTTATTATAAATCAATGACACAGTTCTTCCTTAAAGATTTTTTTCGTCGAATTTCGACGGGTTCCACCTCGTTACGTTAAAGAGAAAACGTATTTTCAACAGCGAAGAGCAAAACTATATCATCTAGAATGCTTTTTTTCTTGCAAATACTCAGCAAAACAGGGATTTTTTCTAGAGATATATTAAAATGATGTTAAATTCTTTCTTTCTTTCTTTCTTTTTTTTCTTTTTCTTTTTCTTTCTTTTTTTTTTTTTTTTTTTTTTTTTTTCAATTCTATGCATCGTGTTGCAATCAATGATACAACATATGAAAGATATAGTGTGGCAACTCTCTAGTCAAATAATCTCTCTATTCTTAAAAAAAAAAAAAAAAAAAAAAAAAAAGTCACCGTCGCTAACAATGATTTTTTTGTGACTGGAGGTCTTCGTTAATATTAAAAGAGCTCTTGCATAGAAAATATGAAAATTGTTGCTGTTACAGAGAAATGTTTGATAAACACGCTGGTGCAGACAATTTTTTAAATCAAATAATTATTTTAAGAGATGTTTAATCTTAAAGTGGATCAAAATCATTCCATTAAAGAAGTTTATAGGAGCAAAAGCTATATATAGGAATTTAATCATTTTTAGATCATTATATACTGTACATCAGAAATTTCCGTGTGCACTGCTGTACTTATTTTTCAAATTTGACTCATTTTTTGAGGATTTATTTCCATTTTAAATTCAAATTGTCAGCATTTCGAGAGATATTTTTTAGATATTTTAGAAATAGAATTATTTTAAATTGTTGCCAATTATTAAAACAGCCCAAAGAATGAAAAATGCTTCAAATAAAAAATTTATTGACACGTGACTATTAAAAATAGAAAAGCTTTCAAATTAAATTAATATTCCTTATTAAAAGCAAGAAAATATTGAAAATTACGGCATAAAAACTGTATTTATACATGAATTTTAAAAGAAAAAGAAAATTGTAATATAAATTTATTAATACGTGTTAAAAGTCGTAAATAGAGAAAAAATATATCAAATTTAAAAACAAAATAAGACAGTGCAAATAATATTTCCTTTCTAAAGAAAAAACTATTCCAGCGTAAATATTAAAAAAAAAAAAAAAAAATTCCGCGTAAATATTTAAAAAAAAAAATTATGTCAAATTTAAAGCGTTATATTTAAGAATCGCTCTTTAAAACCATTTACCTTTTAGC
Source organism: Maratus speculifer (assembly GCA_964019185.1). Classification (NCBI taxonomy): domain Eukaryota; kingdom Metazoa; phylum Arthropoda; class Arachnida; order Araneae; family Salticidae; genus Maratus; species Maratus speculifer. Next base: position 89,702,193 of record OZ025300.1, on the reverse strand, counting down.
AAAGTTAAAAAATACCGGAAGCTAAGACTGTTGACTAAGTTCATTTTATATTACAGTCAAACCTCGTTAACATGAACCTCAAGGGGAATCAGTTTTTTTCATATTAACAGTAATTCATGTTATCAGGATCTTTGTATTCATTTTTATAGTGGACTGTGAAAACAATTCATGTTAAAATTAATTCACATGTTAACGAGGTTTGACTGTAGCTGATTCAGGAAATGTTTAATTAATATTATTTAATAAAACGCGAAAACAGCCATTAACAGCAAATTATTCGACCTTAAACCCCTTCCATAAAACGGATAAGAAGGAATATGTTTTTAGGGCGATCGCGACTGTTTTATTTTATTTATTTATTTATTTTTATTACTATTCAGTTTTCCGTAATTTTTTAAAGCCGGTCCAATTAACTAATTTTTAGATGCGAGACGGGAATTGACAAGTGTAGTTCAGTACAGGGCACGCTTCAATGCTTTAAAAAGTGTTAAAAAATTGAATGTGAAAAATATTTAACGATAAATTTCGATCTGGGCGACATCTGTTAGTTCTTTCAGTGTAAACTTTGTATAATAAAGATATAATTGTAAAATAAACATTGTATGAAGATTGCATAAATATTGAGCGAAATAAATGATTGTAAAAAGATAAAAAATTGAACTTTTTGATTTCCGGACTATGTGTTTTAAGTGATATAATCAAGGGTGAATTTATATAGTTAAGAGCCAGTTTGGCGAAAACCTCGTTTTCGAATACCAGTTATACACATATTTTTAAAAAGGGAATGCCAATAAATAAAAAAAAAAAAATTGTAATTTAAGAAATTACCCCAACCATTTGAAAAATGTTTCACTCGATACATTCATCTATCATTTTAAGCTAAATACCAGTTGTTTTATTGTGTATTATCCGTGCCACTGCTATAAATGACTTTATACATGCTGCAATTTGAAGGTACGGTTCGTTTAAGTTATATCACTCTATTGTCGCCAAGCATAAAAGTTGGCGACGAAAGAAACATTTCAAACTATTTAACATTGTTGGTGCAAAAGTAATCATTATTAAAATACAGCTTTGGCATATACTGTTATACTTGTAAGACTTTGGCATATATTGTTTGATTTTACAGAGCAGAATTTTGGTGATGGAGGTTTTAAACCAAAATCGATCGCAGCACATGCATCTGTGAATGGGTCCATCAGACATCGAATCAAAAAAGTTTTTTCCCAGTTTTTCCCAAGCCGATTGCTTTTTAGTTTTCTTTTTAGGTGGTGGAAAATCAAGAGTAATAGCTATAACATTTTCCGGCTTGTTAGAATCACTATTGGCACTCAAATTTTCCTGGTTAGAACCGACCGATAGTAAAACGCCATGGCTAGTGGATTGGTCGCCCTGGCGACATGATGTTTTACAATTAATCGGTTCGGCATTAAATTGCTTCCTTTTTCGTGATCGCCTTTCAACACGTAATTGGTTTTCAGCGGCTCAATAATCTTTTGATTTTATCATTTTCTGCATTGAAAGACGTTTTTGCGCCAAACCAAATACAGTATTACTCAGTTATCCCGTCGACCAATTTCGCCAAATGATACGAATCGCCAAACTAATAAGCAACTTATACATGTTGACTAAATTTTTATTTTAAATAGCAAAAGAAGAAATAAAAATCACTTTATGATTGTTTAAGTACGCGTATTGTGTTTAATATCATTGAATGCGATATTCACGTTCATTCATTTCTTTGGCTTCGGCTTTTTCCGTATCTGTTAATTTCCGTCTACCCATTTTTAAATTTGTTAGTTTTCTCCTTTATTACAATGATTTTAACCATTTTAATTTACTATTCAAATAAAAATTCTTCTAAAAGTAAAGAATTTAATTTAAATTCAAATAAAAATTCTTCTAAAAATAAAGAATTTAATTTAAATTCAAAAGTGGTAACATCATTCAAAAGTGGTAACATCATTCAAAAGTGGTAACATCATCGGGTCCATTCTCCCGAAAACAACAACCATTTTTCAAATGGTTAAAAAAAAAAAAAGATGTGGTCTTAAAACAATTTCCTTGTTGGTGCGACTTTCAAAAATCGCCAAATTGGCGCAATTTTATGTATATACATATATTATGGTTCCTTCAATTTTTCAAACGCTCAATTTTATTTATTTATTTATTGGTCTATCATTTGTTTTATTTTTGAAGTAAAGGGAGATCATTTCATTTTACCATAATTTAGGTGCAAGTTTTTAATGTTATTTCATATAAAGTTTGTTGGAGAAGAGTTCCATATCCTGTTCTAGTTGGTGCGATTGGCGAAAAAAAACCAAAATAACGTATCTCCCCCCCCCCCCCAAAAAAAAAAAGTCATATTAAAGCTTTCAAGATGGTGAAAAATCATGGTCTATAAAATATATTTATTTAGAGAACTTTAAAAAAAGCTCTATTGACTCTGTACTCATGAAATGTTTATGTTAGTTACGTTACGAGCTTTCTCGTTTCTATAACAATAGAAATAAACAAAAAAAAAAGTAAATTTAAAAAAATTAATTTTAAGGAAATATATGATTAATTTTGTTTGTTATTCTATATCTGATGATTTACTCAACTCGCCTAAAATCGTTTTCGCATCGAATTATTTTGATTTTTGTTTCTTCTTTCTTTTATATTAAATACTGCAAGCACTTTCAACAAAATAACGCTGTATTAATATGAAATGGTATAATGGTATTAAAAAATAGGTAAGGTATTTTGACATTTTTATGTTCGATGTTTCTATTTTAAATTAAATGAATAAAAGGCATGTATTTTAAATGTGTATAATGTATGTATTTTGGCACAGATGTCATATACGCAATACGCATTGGTGTTTACGCCAATTTGGCAAAAACCTCGTTTTTAAATATCAGTTACATGTCTATTTTTATATTATTTTCTACTATTTTAAAAAACTATTATAATTAATGAAAACTTTAATTAATAACCATAGAACAAAACAATTTATGTATTTTAAAAAAATAAAATAAAAGTAAATAGACAATTTATGGTACTATTTGGTTATTGCGTCGACCAAAAAACTATGGCCAAATTACAAGATTATATGCCAACAATGGATTATTGTGAATGTCACGTTCAATGACATTAGACACGAAATACCTTTTTAAATATCATCAAGTGATATTGTTTTGACTTTTTATCTGCATTTTTATTAATGTTTTTCTAATTTGTGTGTTCTTCCGTTATTTATAATAAAAATCATGTCAATATGCATAATTTGGCGATTTGTATAATTTGGCGAAATTGGTCGACAGAATAACCAAGTAGTACCCAATTTATTGTTAAATAAACAACAACAGTCGGGATTTCATATAAATAAATATTGGTTATTCTGTCGACCAATTTCGCCAAATTATACAAATTGCCAATCGCCAATAGCTAAATTATACATATTGACATAATTTTTTATTTTAAATAACGAAGAAACAAGTAATTAGAAGAATATTAATAAAAATACAAATAAAAAGTCGAAATAAAAAACTCTTAATCACGATATAAACACGTGTATCGTATTTCATGTCATTGAATGTGGACATTCATGATCATCCATTATTGGCATTTAATCTTACAGCTTGGCGATAATTTTTTGGTCGATGGGATAACAAAGTAGTACCGTGTATATACATATTTATAATTTTAAATATTTTATATCTATATTATACCAGTATATGTCAAATTAAAACAAAAGCTATAATTTTTTCCGAAAAAAATTTGCTAAATTAAAAAAAATACACAAAAACAAATTTATGAAGTCCATTCCAGTAGTAAAAAGGCAAATTCAAAAAGGCTGGAAATCGTAACCACATCGATTTATTTAACGAAAAAAAAAATAATAATAAAATTGTAATTTAAGAAATTACCCCAACCATTTGAAAAATGTTTCACTCGATACATTCATCTATCATTTTAAGCTAAATACCAGTTGTTTTATTGTGTATTATCCGTGCCACTGCTATAAATGACTTTATACATGCTGCAATTTGAAGGTACGGTTCGTTTAAGTTATATCACTCTATTGTCGCCAAGCATAAAAGTTGGCGACGAAAGAAACATTTCAAACTATTTAACATTGTTGGTGCAAAAGTAATCATTATTAAAATACAGCTTTGGCATATACTGTTATACTTGTAAGACTTTGGCATATATTGTTTGATTTTACAGAGCAGAATTTTGGTGATGGAGGTTTTAAACCAAAATCGATCGCAGCACATGCATCTGTGAATGGGTCCATCAGACATCGAATCAAAAAAGTTTTTTCCCAGTTTTTCCCAAGCCGATTGCTTTTTAGTTTTCTTTTTAGGTGGTGGAAAATCAAGAGTAATAGCTATAACATTTTCCGGCTTGTTAGAATCACTATTGGCACTCAAATTTTCCTGGTTAGAACCGACCGATAGTAAAACGCCATGGCTAGTGGATTGGTCGCCCTGGCGACATGATGTTTTACAATTAATCGGTTCGGCATTAAATTGCTTCCTTTTTCGTGATCGCCTTTCAACACGTAATTGGTTTTCAGCGGCTCAATAATCTTTTGATTTTATCATTTTCTGCATTGAAAGACGTTTTTGCGCCAAACCAAATACAGTATTACTCAGTTATCCCGTCGACCAATTTCGCCAAATGATACGAATCGCCAAACTAATAAGCAACTTATACATGTTGACTAAATTTTTATTTTAAATAGCAAAAGAAGAAATAAAAATCACTTTATGATTGTTTAAGTACGCGTATTGTGTTTAATATCATTGAATGCGATATTCACGTTCATTCATTTCTTTGGCTTCGGCTTTTTCCGTATCTGTTAATTTCCGTCTACCCATTTTTAAATTTGTTAGTTTTCTCCTTTATTACAATGATTTTAACCATTTTAATTTACTATTCAAATAAAAATTCTTCTAAAAGTAAAGAATTTAATTTAAATTCAAATAAAAACTCTTCTAAAAGTAAAGAAATTAATTTAAATTCAAAAGTGACCACATCATTCAAAAGTGGTAACATCATTCAAAAGTGGTAACATCATCGGGTCCATTCTCCCGAAAACAACAACCATTTTTCAAATGGTTAAAAAAAAAAAAAAATAAAAAAAAAAAAATAAAATAAAAAAAAAATTGTAATTTAAGAAATTACCCCAACCATTTGAAAAATGTTTCACTCGATACATTCATCTATCATTTTAAGCTAAATACCAGTTGTTTTATTGTGTATTATCCGTGCCACTGCTATAAATGACTTTATACATGCTGCAATTTGAAGGTACGGTTCGTTTAAGTTATATCACTCTATTGTCGCCAAGCATAAAAGTTGGCGACGAAAGAAACATTTCAAACTATTTAACATTGTTGGTGCAAAAGTAATCATTATTAAAATACAGCTTTGGCATATACTGTTATACTTGTAAGACTTTGGCATATATTGTTTGATTTTACAGAGCAGAATTTTGGTGATGGAGGTTTTAAACCAAAATCGATCGCAGCACATGCATCTGTGAATGGATCCATCAGACATCGAATCAAAAAAGTTTTTTCCCAGTTTTTCCCAAGCCGATTGCTTTTTAGTTTTCTTTTTAGGTGGTGGAAAATCAAGAGTAATAGCTATAACATTTTCCGGCTTGTTAGAATCACTATTGGCACTCAAATTTTCCTGGTTAGAACCGACCGATAGTAAAACGCCATGGCTAGTGGATTGGTCGCCCTGGCGACATGATGTTTTACAATTAATCGGTTCGGCATTAAATTGCTTCCTTTTTCGTGATCGCCTTTCAACACGTAATTGGTTTTCAGCGGCTCAATAATCTTTTGATTTTATCATTTTCTGCATTGAAAGACGTTTTTGCGCCAAACCAAATACAGTATTACTCAGTTATCCCGTCGACCAATTTCGCCAAATGATACGAATCGCCAAACTAATAAGCAACTTATACATGTTGACTGTGTTTAATATCATTGAATGCGATATTCACGTTCATTCATTTCTTTGGCTTCGGCTTTTTCCGTATCTGTTAATTTCCGTCTACCCATTTTTAAATTTGTTAGTTTTCTCCTTTATTACAATGATTTTAACCATTTTAATTTACTATTCAAATAAAAATTCTTCTAAAAGTAAAGAATTTAATTTAAATTCAAATAAAAATTCTTCTAAAAATAAAGAATTTAATTTAAATTCAAAAGTGGTAACATCATTCAAAAGTGGTAACATCATCGGGTCCATTCTCCCGAAAACAACAACCATTTTTCAAATGGTTAAAAAAAAAACAGGATATGGATTTTTTTTTTTTTTATATTTATACATATTTATATATTTATTATGTATGTCAAAATAAAACGAAAGTCATAAACTTTTCCGAAAAATATGCTAAATGCAAAAGGCATATGGATAAAGTCCAATCCATTAATTAAAAAAGCAACTCTAACAGTTGAAATTGTAGCCATATCGATTCGTTTAATGCCAAAATAAGCTCGTCAAAAAACCAGAACAAGATATCGAACTCTTCTCTTTTTATGTGTTACAGACCAAACCCGATTTTAGGCCAAACTAGATTGGCCTTGGCCAAACCGGTCTATCCTAACGCCCATCGGATAAACTAGTTTTTCCTGGTCCAAACCAGTCTATTCTAACGCCCATCGGATAAACTAGTTTTTCCTAGGCCAAACCGGTTTATCCTAACGCCCATCGGATAAACTACTTTTTCCTAGGCCAAACTAGTCTATCCTAAGACCCATAGTCACAAACTACATTTTCCTAAGCCAAACTAATTTGGCCTAACTCTAATCGGATAAACTAGTCTAGACTGGTGTTTATTGGTCTGAACTAGTTTGTCCTAGGCCGATCTAGTTTATCCTAGGCCAATTCAATTTGGCGTGATTTTAGTGAATTCAATGACCGCCCCAACGCCAACATTCTTGTTTCTCCTAGGCTGATTTTGTTTATCCTAGGCCGATGTAGTTTTACCGCTTTTAGCTCACGGGCGTCAAAGCCAGAGAAATAGTGGGCTCAGAGGTTCTGTATATGTATGTACGCATGTATGTACGCATGTATGTACGTATGTACGTAACGCGATAACTCTTGATAGAGATATCCGATTTGCTTCAAGTTTTGTATGTAGGTTCATTCTCATAAGGTACTTTTCTGATTAGGGCGAACGAGAGGCTAATCCCCCAACGTTAATTTAGATAAATCGATTTATCATGGAGAATTATCAGTTTCCATTTCAAATTTTTGATATAGGATCACTGTCACAAGGCGCCTCCGTGATCAGTTGTGGCTGTTTATTGTTTAAATCTAAAAGAAAGGGCAATGTAGGTAACACAACACAATTTAGATAAATGGTTTTTAACGCAGACAAATTTGCTTTAAATTTTTGATATAGGTTCTTTCTGATAAGACGATTCAATGAATAGTTTTGGGGGTTTAACGGTTAAGTATGAAGGGGAAAATGAAGGATTACCCTCTTACCTAGGAAAAACTAGTTTATCCTATGGACATTTAGATAAACAAGTTTGGCGTAGGAAAAACTATTTTATGCAATTAGCGTTAAGATAAAATAGTTTGGACTAGGCTAATATATTTTGATTCGAAATCGGTTTGGCCGGTAAAAAACATGTCTTTCACAACTATAAGTATAAATGTGTGTAAAAGTTCAGTGATTATAACATCAATACATTTCTACGACTCATCGAATAAAATGCAGTATAGAAGGGTGATGACAAAAGGGTGAATTTCACATGAACTGCCAGTTTGATGTCCTAATGTTTAAATCTAAATTTCATATTAATAAATTTATTTTTTGATATTCTAAAAGCAGGTAGTAGCACATCTTTTTATGCTTATTTGAATGCATTCATTACATTTTCTTCAGAGTTATGAAATAGTGGTCTTTTTTTTGTACTTTAGTTAGCAAGTAATGGGAATTTACTTGTCCCTGAGAACAAAAAAAATTCGAAAATTTTTATACACCTTTCATCAGAACGAATTTTTCGAGAGTCCGAAAAAAATAGTTCCGGATAATCGAGGTTGCTCATATTAAATAGGCTTCGTCTCATTCTTACATACTAACTACATACAAAATTTCAAATCTCTATCTCAATTCTTTCGGGAGATAGAGCGTTTACAGACAGACAGACAGACAGACAGACGGACTGCAAATTTTTTTTTCTAAAAATATGTTTTTCGGAATCTCTACTATCTAAAACGTGTAAAACCGTCAAAATTTTTTTTTCGATTTTCAAAACGATTGCAAGACTTACCCTATACTACGTATGATGGGTAAGTAAAAATTAGTCGAATCCATCCCAAAAAGATTAAATCATGTTTAAAAAGTAAAAGGAAATCCAACAAAATATTAAAACCTTTTAAAAAGTAAAATTTTTGGATAAATATATTTGATGGAAAAGTAAGTGTCCCATCACTTATGGGAGCCATTTTTTGCTCCGTTCTGAACAATTGTATTTTTACTAAATTAAAATTTTAATATTTTGACAAAATGTATGTTATGTAATAATTGTTACTAACTTTAAATATGAAACACATTCAAAAAATTTTTGCACATGTTTGTTTATTTATTTTATTGCAGTTTCTTTTTATAAAGCACAAGTGTCCCATCACTTTTGTGAGACACTGTACTTCGATAGCTTTGAAATTTTTGGAGCTTATTGGCGTTTACCCTAGCACAAACACTAATTCAAATGAAGTTTCTAGAACGATTAACTTATTTACAGGGACGATCAAAATTTTTCCGTTATTATGGCCTATGGGGAAAAAATCGTTTCAAATGAATTTTAAAGATATTACACTCTGTCAAACACATTAAAACTTATATAAATATACAAGATGCACTGAAACATGCATTATGTAAAATATGCAATGAAGAAAATAGCCATTATTCATTTACAGGGTTACACAAAAGCATTCCATTAATATTGGAAAAGGGGAGAATTATGTGCGGCATAGTTTAATTATATTAAATGATTTCATATATGATAAAATTGATATAAATCACTGAGGCTTAATAGAAGTTATTTCAGGCATTATAGGAAGTGAATAGAATTTACAGGGATACACAAAAGATTTTCAAACAGTATATTCTATCAGAAGTACTGTACATTATTGATGACGGTTGATGGATACATGAGATGCATTTTTAATTGCGCTCGTAATTATGTAAATATGTAGTACTTATAGTTGTCGTTGAGTCCGTCCGTCTGTCCGTCTATTTTCATATAACAACTCAAAAACTATCCAACCGAATCATTTGAAATTTACAATATATAATTATTAGATAATTTTGTCGAGTCATTTCAAATTTTATGAAAATCGGATGCATAATTCAATTACAGGTACAGTCAAAAGGATTCAGATGCATTATGGTCAATGGGGAAAAAGTTTCTAGTGCATTTTAATGGTGTTACACTCTTTCGAACATAATAAAATTGATAATGTATCTGTGATGTACATACTATAATATACATTCTGTACAATCTGTGGTGCAAAGAATATTCGTTATTGATTTACAAGGCCACATAAAAGTATTCCATTGCATACTTATATATTGATACCTTGTTTGGCATGCATTTTAATAGTATTAAACTATTTAATACTAACAATTAAATTATTTAATGCCCGTAATTAATAAACTATTAAACTATTTAATAACCGTCTGTCCGTACAAGCCTGCCTGTACCAACAAGCGTAGCGGGCGGTACGCCATTAGTGGCGGTACGCCACTAGTAGTTTTTAAAATTTTTACACTTCAATAAAAGCAGAAAATACGCTTGTCTGTTTTATGTTACATCATTTACAGAATTTTTAAATGCAATTTTAAACCCAAAAAGTTAAAAACTATTGTTGGAACACATAACATTCACCAAATTATGACTAAAAACAGAGGAAAAATCTTGCATAGACCAATTTCCTGCTTCCGTAAAAAAATGATTTAAAAAATAGGAAAATTTCTGTCGGTGTCATCATAAGTGGAAAAAAATAAACTTTTTTTCTCAAAATTTGGATGGCAAATTGCTAAAAGATCGAATATACAGTAGTTCAAGAAGTGAAATAAGTGAAAACTCACTTGATTTATTGGAAAATGCATATTCTCAAAATGAAAGGTCACATTTTCTATAAGTTTGACCAGGAAGTAGATGTTTTTGAACAAATGTCACGTAAGTTAATGATGTTACTTATATTTTTTAATTGTTACTTAAATTGTAAATTAAACTCTAATGTAGAAAAATATATGTTAGAATAAATTTTTATTTTTGACCCTTCTTTTATACAGTGGTTTTATTATTATTTTTTTTTTATATTGTTACAAATAAAGTTGTTTGCTTCAAGAGTGTTACCGCTTGTCATAAGTGTTACCACTTTTCATGAACGTTATTATAGCTAAGAATCAGAATTTTATTAATGCATTTGTTACTTCACTTAAATTAATTGTTTTGTCGATTAGAACTTTCTAATTCTTTATTATAACTGCAATGAAAACAATTTTTAATTAAATTTATTTTTATCAGAAGTTATGACCTTTATTTAAGAAGCAAAGTAACACTCATGACATAAATAACTATTAAAATGCTTTAAATTTATGAAATAAATAAATACTAATACATTTTTTATTTATTAATGTATAGGTAAGATAGCCTTAAGCAAATTTTTAATTAATTATTGATACAAAAAAAAAATTGCAGAATGTTTTATAGATGCCACACTTATGAGAAAAGTAGTGACTGGCTAAGACATTTCTTGAAATTTCTGAAATATAAATAAAAAAACTCGCAAATAATCAACTGCTTAGAATGCTGTAAACTATAAGCAACTCATACCTGAGTAAATTTTCATATTTAAACCAAATTATTTTTTCAAATTATGTTTCACCTAATATGGCAATACATTTGAAAACCACCCAAAACCAATTTTCACAAGGTTAGCTATGGAGCAGTAGTCGGGATCAATATTAAAAGAATATTGCCCAATTAAACTGAAAGAATGGCTTTTCATTCACAGGCTGTTTACACTAATTGTGTATTACAAGCCTTATTTTTTAAAAGAATAACACCCTCGAAAAATAAAGTAAGTTGGATTACTTTTTCCCTATTCACCCAATTATACTTAACCATTGAACTCCCAAAACTAATCTCAGATACACTTTATAAAATTAAACAATTATCCAAAATTTGAAGCAAATCAGATAATTCTGCTCATAAAACCATTCATCTGATTTAAGGAGGATAATCCCCCATTTCCCCCTTTATACTTAATCAATAAACTCTCAAAATAATTCAGGGACTTTCTTTATAAAGAAAAAAACTGTATTCAAAATTTTCGGCAAATCGGATAAATCTGCATAAAAACCGAGGAAGACGATAAAACGACCACTACCCCATTATACTTAACCAAATGAAAAAAAAAACCCCAAATTAATCAAAGAAGCGCCTGATCAAATGAATTCATATCCAAAATTTTAAGCAAATTGGATAATTCTGTATTATAATTAATTTATCTAATTTAAGGAAGGAAAAAAAATAGTAAGTTATGTTTAACCGAAGAACCACCAAAATTAATCAGTGAACCGCTTCATCAGAATGAGCAAATCTAAGATTTGCAGCAAATCGTTTAATTCTGCATGAAAAACCCATTTGCCAAAATTAGACGGATCCTCGTTCTTCCCGTTGTTCTTATTCAATTAACCCCTAAAACTAATCAGGGAAGGACTTTACCAGACTAAATTTATTTCTAAAATTTGAAGCTAATCAATAAATTCTGCATTAAATGTGCATTTACATAAATTATGGGGCGTTAAACCTTTTCCCCCGGCCTTTATAGTTAAACAATGAGCACCCACAACTAATCATGGAGGCGCCTCATGAGAATGATCCTATATCTAAAATTTGAATAAAATATGGTAATAATACATGGAAACTCATTTATTTGAATTAAGGGAAGGGGCGAATCAGCCCCTCTTTCTTCCCCCTCCTTTTTCTTCTCCAATGACCTCCCAAAATTAAACAGAAAAGCTCCTCATAAGAATAAACCTATATTGAATGTTTGATGCAAATCAGTGTATTTCTATCAAGAATTATTGCGTTTTGTACTTACGTACATACATAGATACAGAATCTACGAGCACATTAGATCGTAGGCTTTGGTAGCCTGATGAGATAAAAACACGTCAAATTACATTATTTCTATCAAGAGTTATCGCGTTACGCAGATAAGTACGTACATATGTACGTACATACGTGCATACATGCGTACATACAGAACCTGTGAGCTCGTTATTTTTCTGGCTTTGACGCCTGTGAGCTAAAAACACGTAAAACTACATTGGCCTAGGATAAACTAAATCAGCCTAGGAGAAACAAGAATGTTGGCACTGAGGCGGTCATTGAATTCACTAAAATCACGTCAAATTGAATTGGCCTAGGGTAAACTAGATCGGCCTAGGACAAACTAGTTCAGACCAATAAACACCAGTCTAAACTAGTTTATCCTATAAGAGTTAGGCCAAACTAGTTTGGCCTAGGAAAATCTAATTTGTCCTATGGGCCTTAGGATAGACTTGTTTGGCCTAGGAAAAATTAGTTTATCCGATGGGCGTTAGGATAAACCGATTTGGCCTAGGAAAAACTAGTTTATCCGATGGGCGTTAGGATAGGCCGGTTTGGCCTAGGAAAAACTAGTTTATCCTATGGGCGTTAGGATAGACCGGTTTGGCCTAGGCTAATCTAGTTCGGCCTAAAATCGGGTTTGTCCTGTAACATATGTATCAATCCATAAAAAGTCTCATAATCGGGTCCACAGTTATTTAGGCAAGCATGGTTTAGCGAAAAATTAATTTTCTTGTTTTAACTCATTTATGTGAGTTTTACTAAAATTTATTAAAATATTTTAGGAAAGCTATAACATTGATAGGCAGACAAACAGACCGAAGCCTCAAACACTTTTAAAAAATTGGAAACGTAAAAAAAAAGTTTAACAAATACTTAAATTTATATGTTCCCTCAGCCCCCTCCCCCCCCCCCACCCTCAAAAGAATATCCCTGTCATGCTGCGATTTTGATGTTTGTAAATCATGGTTTGGGGATACTTTCTTAATCAGACCTACTGTGAATTGACTTATAAAAAATGTAATTTGGCACAAAACTAATTTTATTTTAAAATTATATGCTACCAATCTGTTTTGAGAGTTAGGCTAAACAATATAATAGAGATTAATTATTGTAATTATTTTTGCTAATTTTTTATGAATCCATGAGTTAATTCTTCTGAAAATTTTATTTCGTCGAATTCGACGTGTTTCGACTTGTATGGATTTTACAAAAATCGTTTTCTAGAGCTTTTTAACGAGTGTCACAATTTTTAGATAAATTTCGTATGAAATACTACCTATTGCGTTCGCACCAATGTTGGAATTTCTAAAAAATTTTGTAGATCGACGCCGATCATGACCCCTAGACCCCAAAACTACCATCGGTAAAAAAGTTTATATATATATATATATATATGTATGTATCCACTTTCTTATGGACACGATAACTTCTGTAGTTCTGCTCCAATATCTTCCAAACTGATACATAAAATCAAGGGGTATAAAATCTCGGCTAAGTTCGTTAATGGGCAAAATCGGTCCAAGGGGGTGGAAATAAGGCGGGTTTTTGTGAAAACCGAAAAAACGCCATAACTTCTTAATTAAAATAGATATTGAATCGGTTAAAAGTTTATATTACTTCTTAAAAATGGACCAAAAGTTTATACGTGACAGATTTTTGATAAATTTAGAAATGGGTTAGAGGGGCGAAAAAAACAGGGTTTTTGGGAGAAAAAAATTCATAACTTCGTCCATTCTCAAGACATTAAATCCAACTAAATTTTTTATAAATGTTCTCAAAATTATCTAAAACTTTTGTATTCACAAGCTTTTCATAGGACCAACTTTTACTGATGAAAAAAATTAAAAACGAAAAGAAAAAGGGGGGGTGAAAAAAGAAAAAAATCCATAACTTCGTCTTCAATTTTTAAGCTATGAAATCTAATTAAATTTATTTTACATCTTCTCAATAATATCTACAATTTTTATATTGCCAAGTTTTTCATAGGACCAATTCGTATAGCAAAAATAAATCAAACAAAAATAGGAGTTGGAGAAAAAACCTCAAATCCAAACTACTATATTCTAGTTCAATTTTAAATTCATTTTTGATTTTAAACGCATCCAAACGGCAGATCCTCTTATTTAGGAACTGTATAAAGCGGCACATTTGCCAGTTGTTTGGTAAAGATAGAATATATTTCAAAAAAGTCTGCCAAAAAGGTATTTTGAACAGAATTTCCCTAAGTGATCGTGACTGTAAATTTAAGGAAGTATTCAAATAAGAAACTGCGTTTTTTTCTGACTCATTTTTAAATCCATTTTTGCTATCAAATGCATCCAATTTACAGGACCTCTTGTCTAGGAACTGAATAATGTGACACATTGGTCATTTTTTTGATAAAGACAGAAATTTCAAAAAAGGCTGCCAAAAAAGGTATTTTGAACAGAATTTCCCGAAGTGATCGTGATTGAAATTTAAGGAAGTACTCAAATAACAAACAGCGTTTTTTTTTTACTCATTTTTAAATTCAGTTTTGCTCTCAAACGCATCCAATTGACAAATTCTCTTATTTAGGAGCTATATAATGTGCCGTATTGGTCAGTTTTTAGATAAAGGCTGAATATATTTTTAAAAATGCTAATAAAGTGGGCACTTCGCACAAAATTTTCTGAAGCGATCATGATTAAAGAATTGAGGATGTATTCAAATAACAAATTGGTTATTTTATAACTCATTTTTAAATTCAATTTTGCTCTCAAACGCATTCAATAACCCTTTTTTTTTTTGTCATTTAGGAACTATATAATGTGCCGTATCGAGCAATAATTAAAAATTTTTCAAAAGCGGCTCAAAACTGGATTTATCTCTAATCATATTTTATTTTTTGTTGTTGAAATGAGCACTCTTCGAAATCTACCTCCGCCTGTAGGCCAAGCCGACAGGGATTTTTCCCATTCTGACAGTTTGTTACTTTCTTCTATCTTTACAAGAAGAAAGTATTGGATTCATGAAAATTTTCGACTTCTGGTTTTTGACGGATTTATACGTTTTAGAAGGTCCTGGACACGTTTTGACTATTTTTAGAAAATGTCTGTCTGTGAGTTTGTCCGTCTGTCTGCCTGTATGTAAAAAAAAAAATTGTGGGCTCTCTATCTCGAGAACTAATGCTCGAAATTTTATAAAATTTTATATTCAGTTAGACTTTGATATAAATTAGTGCCTAGTGGTTTTTGGTGAAAATTGGCCTGCAGGTGGCGCTGCTATACTACGTTTTTCATGATTTTCAAGATTGCTATATCTCAAGAACTAATGCACAGAATTTCACCAAACTTCAGATTCTGTGACCGCTTGATATACATAGACGCTGATGAAGTTTTGGTGTAAATTGGCCAGCTGGTGGCGCTGCTATGCCACGTTTTTCATGATTTTCATGACAGCTATACCTCAAGAACTAATGCACAGAATTTCACCAAACTTCAGATTCCGCGATACCTTGAGATACATAGCCGCTGATAAGGTTTTGGTGTAATCTGCCCTATATATGGCGCTGCTATGCTACATTTTGCACGATTTTTGCGATAGCTATATCTCAAGAACTAATGCAAAGAACTTCATCAAATTTTAGTTTCTTTTACACTAGAATATATAACATAATTAGACGCTGATTACATTTTGGTATTAACCTTGCAACAGGTGGTGCAGCTATGCTGCATTTTGCACGATTTTTCCGATAGCTATATCTCAACAACCAACGCACAGAATTTCATCAAACTTCAGATTTTGTTACAAAATGACATATAACATAATTACACGATGATTACGTTTTGTTATAAATCCTTCAACTGATTGTGCTGCTGTGCTATATTTTACACGTTTTTTTTTTTTTTTTTTTTTTTTTTTTTTTTTTTTTTAACTAACTATATCTCAAGAACTAATGCAAAGAATTTCATCAAACTTCAGATTCTTTTACACCATAACATAATTAGACGCTTTTTTACGTTTTGGCATAAATTGTCCAAGATATGGTGTTGCTGTGCTACGTTTTGCAAATTTTTTGTTATAACTATATCTCAAAAACTAATGGACGAAATTCCATCAAATTTCAGATTGTGTTAGATGCTTATTAGGTTTTAGTAAAAATTATCCAATATGAGGCACTACTAAGCTCATTTTCTCAGAATATTAATTAAATTTTGCGTTTTAGGCTTTTCGGATACCAGAATCTCATTAGGCTAGGTCAAATGTTCGAGGAAATTCAATAGTGGGTAACTTTGGGGTCGAAGAAAGTTTAGGGATTGACACATCCAACTAGTTTTTAAGTTACACTTCAAAACTAATCAACATAGATTTTGAAAGACCCTGTAGGCAGAGGAAAAATGATAAGTTTTTATTAAAAAGAAAAAAAAAAATACAACGAGCAGTTTATGGTGGTAAATTAGCGCGGTTATGATTTCTTGAAAGCATAGTTAACTATTTGTTATAGACTTTTTTTTCTTTTACATGAATAAAAATTCCATTGGAAAGTAATTGTACTAATAAAATTTAAATTAGAGTTTAACTTTACAGTGACAGATATGACTAATGAAATGAAATTTCATTTTGATTATTTTCTATTCTTGATTATCTCAGAATCCGAATTGCAGAATCTTCATGAAATTAAATTAGGGGCTCGCAGCCATAATAAACCAAATCCACTTTTTTTTTTCCTTATGAGACAGTTTATACACGTGGTGCAGTAAACTATGCTTTATCTACTATCATAGTTCACCAATTCTGTAGTTCAAGTACTTTCTCCCACATTACATTAGTGTTTAGAGATGGTGAAGTAATATAAGGAACTTTCACAACCCTACTGAATCAAGTTCATTCACCAGTGCATTACTGTTTCATGTGTGGTCCATTATTGTCTAAATCTTGCCTTATTCCTATAAAAAAAAAATGCTGTATTTAATTAAATAAGAAGACATTTAAAAAGTTCTTATGAAATATAGACGTTCATGAATCCTCTGATGAATAAAATATGACAGAAAAATTCGTCATCCCGCTAAACATACCGACAGTGTTTTTCTTAAAAAGTACAAGCGAAATAATTCAAATCACATAGTTCGATCTTTGGCCTAGAGAACAATGTACGGCAAAGAATAAAACCCCCGTGAAAGAGAAATTCAATTCTATCGCAAAATCTTCAGCACAAAGTATAATTTTCATTTCTAGCCACCCAATACAGATACATGTAAATTATGTGATGACACGTCTGTCAAATTTCCGACAGAAAATGATGAAAACACTAGAAAAAATCTTGAGCTTCATTTGCGAAAACAGATTACAGAAAAAATGTAAACTAATGAAATTAAATCGACATATGAAACTTAGTGCTGAACATTTGACTTGCACAAAGCATTTCTCTGTCCGAAGCTTTTAACGTCCATAACTTATTATGAATGAAATCTGTAAGTTTATAACTTTGGGATACATTCTTTTCATAATAATGTAGGATACATGTACGTCTGGGATTAAATAGAAGAAGGAAGAGGTTTTCAAGATCTTTCCAGCATTATTGCAAGACACATAAGAGAGAAAGCCAAAAAACATAAGAAAATTATTCTATATTCTTATGCCTGTGGAAACCAAAATATGATCATAAGAATGTCTCTTATGCTATTGAAACCAGTTAATAGAAGAAAAATAAAAGCGGAGTCGATTGAGCACAATTTCATGGTGTCCAGCCACTCTGTTTTTCCGAATGACGCAGAATTTAGTCGGATTGAAACAGCAAGTTGTAAGAAACAAAACAAAACATCTATTTTCCTGGAGACTGGAAGGAAACTAGTATTAATGCAAAAAAGAAATGTTCTAAATTTAGTGTTATTGAAGTTTAAAATTCATACATTTCTATTAGAGCTTTGCAATAAAGTGTCACAAACAGACTGAAGGATACCGAGGGATCTTGTTCTAGTTGGATGAATATTAAATGGCTGCGAGTTGTGACGAAAGGTTCACCCTTCTTGTTACTGCTCAAAGGAACCTTCAATGAGTATTAACCTTTTTGCAAAATAAATTTTGAAAGAAAACGGTTGATTTCTTTGTCGAGTGTTAATCTAGATGCATTGTTCGCGGTCCTTAGAAAAATCATTTTGATCAAACAGAAAGGTATGATAGATCTTCTGCCATACATTCCGCCAATTCTTTATGTATACTTCCAGAATCTTCCTGTAGAGGTCAATACCGGCTCCAAGCTATTTCTTCTAGAAAACATCATGTTGACGTTAATTATGATGACAATATTGTATAAATGACTTATGATACCTGGTAATATGTTTCACTTTTTATGTTTAATTCAAAATAAAAAAAGAATAAGTAAATATATATCTAAATGAAAAATTTTGTAATCATAAATAAACAAATCATTATTTACACCTGGAATTTTCACAGCTATACTACACTATCTACCAATAAGTATTTGGAAACTTTCAATTTTTGACATTTTGTCAAATATTTAAAAATATACTTGTCGGATTTTTCTGAAACTTCAGGATTATGAAGATTATGTCTGACCTCATATTTATCAACATCCATTTGATAAGCAGGGCAATTAGGGGGCCGACAAAAATTTAAAGAATAACAGAAATATTTCGGATTACCTTGTACATTAAAATGCACGAAACGATTTATCGCTGCAGAATACAAATATGTGGATACTGCACAACATGTACACTGATTTTTGTAAGAATAACATGTATATTTACGGAGAAAAAGTGATTTAAAAAAAAAAAAAATTCTGGTATGTTTTTTGTTTATATCATGCAGGGTTTTTGACCAAATTTAACGTGAATTTCGGAAATATTGGCAAAATCTATTAGAAACTAGTTGGATGTGTCAATCCCAAAACTTTCTTCTATCTCATAAGTACATTTTAATATTAAAAAAAAAAAAAAAAAAAAAAAAAAAAACGTGGTGACTTCAAAGTTACCCACTATCGAATTTCCTCGAACATTTGACCTAGCCTAATAAGATTCTGGTATCCGAAAAGCCTAAAACGCAAAAGTTAATTAATATTCTGAGAAAATGAGCTTAGTAGTGCCTCATGTTGGGTAATTTATACTAAAATCTAATAAGCATCTATTTATGTCAAGACCTAACAGAATCTGAAATTTGATGGAATTTCGTCCATTAGTTCTTGAGATATAGTTATTACAAAAAATTTGCAAAACGTAGCACAGCAACACCATATCTTGGACAATTTATGCCAAAACGTAAAAAAGCGTCTAATTATGTTATGGTGTAAAAGAATCTGAAGTTTGATGAAATTCTGTGCATTAGTCCTTGAGATATAGCTAGTTTAAAAAAAAAACGTGTAAAATATGCACAGCAGCACCATCAGTTGAAGGATTTATAACAAAACGTAATCATCGTGTAATTATGTTATATGTCCTTTTGTAACAAAATCTGAAGTTTGATGAAATTCTGTGCGTTGGTTGTTGAGATATAGCTATCGAAAAAATCGTGCAAAATGCAGCATAGCTGCACCCCCTGTTGCAAGGTTAATACCAAAATGTAATCAGCGTCTAATTATGTTATATATTCTAGTGTAACAGAATCTAAAATTTGATGAAGTTCTCTGCATTAGTTCTTGAGATATAGCTATCGCAAAAATCGTGCAAAATGTAGCATAGCAGCGCCACCTATAGGGCAGTTCACACCAAAACTTTATCAGCGGCTATGTATCTCAAGGTATCGCGGAATCTGAAGTTTGGTGAAATTCTGTGCATTAGTTCTTGAGATATAGCTATCATGAAAATAATGAAAAACGTGGCATAGCAGCGCCACCTGCGGGTCAGTTTACACCAAAACTTAATGAGCGTCTATGTATATCAAAGGGTCACAGAATCTGAAGTTTGGTGAAATTCTGTGCATTAGGTCTTGAGATATAGCAATCTTGAAAATCATGAAAAACGTAGTATAGCAGCGCCACCTGCAGGCCAATTTTCACCAAAAACCAATAGGCACTAATTCATATCAAGGTCTAACTGAATATAAAATTTTATTAAATTTCGAGCATTAGTTCTTGAGATAGAGCGCCCACAAATTTTTTGTCACATACAGACAGACAGACTCACAGACAGACACACAGACTCACAGACAGACATTTTCTAAAAATAGTCAAAACGTGTTCAGGACCTTCTAAAACGTATAAATCCGTCGAAAACCGGAAGTCGAAAATTTTCATGAATCCAATACTTTTTTCTTGTAAAGATAGAAGAAAGTAAAAATATAGCGCAATTGGAATATAAATATATTAAATGTTTTATGAAATATGAGTAGTTTTATGAAATAATTTTTATCTGCGCATGCGCGAACGATAAAAACGATTCGTTTACATAATTTAATAGTCAATTCTATGGAGTAACTTATAAAAAAAATCCAATCAAATATCGTGAAAATTCAAAAAGATAACATTATTATAAGTAAGCTGCTTTTACGTTGCTCTCTAAAAACGACTGAATGATAAGGGATTCTCCACAAATTGACATTTTTTATTAACTGATTTTTAGGAAAAAATTAGTACCATTTAATGAATACAATATCTAATACAATATTGCTGCTAATAAGTATCTTGACACCTGTGATAGAAAAGGAAAAGAGCTTTTATTCTTTTCTATCACAGATGTCAAGATACTTATTAACAGAAATATTGTACTATTAGATGTTGTATACATTAAATACCAATTTTTTCCTAAAAGTCAGTTAATAAAAAATGTCAATTTGTGGAGAATTCCTTATCATCCAGCCGTTTTTAGAGAGCAATGTAAAAACAGCTTACTTATTATAATGATACCTTTTTGAATTTTCCCGATATTTGATTGGATTTTTTTTATAAGTTACTCCATAGAATTGACTATTAAATTATGTAAAAGAATAGTTTTTATCGTTCGCTCATGCGCATATAAAAATTATTTCATAAAACTACTCATATTTCATAAAATATTTAATAAATTTATATTCCAATTGTGCTATATTTTTTCTAATACATTTTGCCAATATTTCTTAAATTTGCGTTAAATTTGGTCTAAAACCCTGCATGATATAAACAAAAAACATATCAGAATTTTTGAATTTAAAAAAAATCACTCTTTCTCCATGAATATACATCCTATTCTTACAAAAATCAGTGTACATGCTGTGCAGTATCCACATATTTCTATTCTGCAGGGATAAATCGTCTCGTGCATTTTCATGTACAGGGTGATCTCAAATATTTCTGTTATTCTTTAATTTTTGTCGAACCCCTAATTGCCCTGCTTATCAAATGGATGTTGATAAATATGAAGTCAGACATAATCTTCATAATTCTGAAGTTTCAGAAGAATCCTACAAGTATATTTTTAAATATTTGACAAAATGTCAAAAATAGAAAGTTTTCAAAAATCCTAAAAAAAAAAAAAAACATATAAATTTACAAAAGAAACATTAATTTGCCATTTGTAAAAGTACGGCACTATAAAAATGCTATTTTGATTTTAATATTGACACATATAATCGCTATAAATCATTTGACCAGAAATAATTAGTTATTAAAAACTTTAAAGCGCTATTATTCACAATGGAAAAACATGAACTTGGTCTACTACGGTTGTGAGCCCCTCATATAATGATTCTAATTTAAGGATCTATATTGTCTAGATTGGTTTATTTCGTGTTAAATATAGAGGGTTAGTTTTTTTAAAGTCGATGTATACAAATTTTAAAGTTTGTTCATTTTCCAGTATGAAGAGGAAGACGCATACATTTTTTTAAAATAGAAATTTAAAGAGACCATAATTCCCAAACCAAATAGCTGTTATCATTTTCTATACAATAATTTAAGGATTATAATAGATGCGATCTTGTTTTCTCTCTCTTTTTGTTTTCTTTTTTTCTTTCTTTCTTTTTATTTTATTTTATTTTATTTATTTATTTTTTTGAAAAGTTTGGTTACTACACGTAAAATATAACAATTGTATAACATTTTATTTTTACTTTGCCTCAACTAATAAAAGGTAAAATCATGTTATAATCATGCATAAAATAATTGCCTACAGCTTGTAATATTTTCATAAGTAATTTTAAGCCCAAAATTGCGTATAAATAAAAGCTAAACTGCTATTACAATGATTTTACAAGTTTCATAAACATTTGCTTTTATCATCTACCTTTAAAGGTAACGCGATTGAGATAAAGGTATGAAAAATAAAATGAAAACTGCGACTATCATTTATCGTATTGCCGCATGTTTGACTGATAAAAAACTTTGTCTCATTTCAGATTCAATTTTCACTTCCGCTTAAAGTAAAACATCTGTATTGTAAATATAGAATGAATGATGAGTTTTCCTCTATTTCACATATCCGAAAAATCACTTGAGAACTTCGATACAGATTTACAAATATTTTATCACGAGGTTCTATCAGAAGAACTTGACATATCTAAATCTGCCAATGTTGCCGGAGTCAAGAAGGCTTTGAAAGACGTAGTTCATGCTTACAAAAAAGAAACTGTTGATTCGAATGCCTCGAAAATTCTGTTCGATTCACCGGCGAAAAGATGTGCTTACGTCTTGAAACATTGTCCATGCTTCACCAGCGCTGTTGCCAAACATTTCTTGCAATTGTTAAGAAGAAATTCTGGTCTAATCGAACAAGCCTTGAGTCAAAGACAAATTAATCTATGTTGTCTAGGAGGTGGTCCTGGAACAGAAGCTGTTGCTATAACTAAAATTGTTGATTTATTAAAAAACTCTGTCTTGCTTCGAAACAGGGAGAAAATTTATATTAGAGTAATAGAGGTGGATATCAGCAAAGAATGGAAGGCAACTGCAGAATTAGTGTTGCAAACTATTCAAAGACATCCTGCATTTTGTGATTCTGAGAGGATTCGAATAACTTTTGAACTCATTAAAGCTGATTTGACAGAGCCATTTAAGGAAGAAGTAAAAATAGCACTCCATGAAGCAGATATCATTACCATGGTCTACTTTGTATCAGCAGTAAATGGCAGCGAGGCACAAAGCAAATGTATTCCAATGTTGCAAGTAAGGATTTTTCTATTTCTAGATTCAATAATTTATCAAACCACTATACAACTGCAGTTTCTGAAACAATAGTAATTATCAAATGCAATAAGATCCTCCAGTATAATACGAACTTGGAAAAAATCTGAATTTATTGCTGTTTTAGTGCCTATATAAGAAAGTTCAGCTATGTGACAGTAAAATTTGATTGGTTTAAACAAAAAAACTAAGACAATTTAGAGGATTTTAGGCAAAAACTTGATGCTTTTTCTATTATCGCAATTTAATGTTTGTTTAAGGGCTTTACTCATCTAATGCACTTTTGCATTTTGACAAATTTTCCTAAGTTTTGGAGCACCCTGCGAGACGCAGGTTTCCAAACCAATCAGTTAGTTCATTGGTTATTTAAGTCTCTGCTGATTAGTTGTGTCTTATGATTTAATGTTTGGAACTCCAATGTCTTGAATGATAACGCATAATGCAAACGGTTTTTTAGCGAGCTCGTGCATAGAAAATCACCAAATTCTGTAATATAGATTGCCATGATAAGCTGCCACAACACAATATTTACAATCTAGACATGTGCCATGTGTATTAGTCGCGACTTTTTTATAAACGTGTTCTAGACAAAACAAATCTTCGCGATAATATGAAGCCTAACAAATTGCTAATTTATTCGTTTTCTTATAAAGGCACTGCATTTGCAACGAATGGTAAATATGTCCTGTTTAGTTTCGAAGCTGTAATGCAGTTTAAAATAACAATAAGATGCAAATTTCAAGCACTACGCTGTTCACTTATAAAGACAGCCCAAATGAAAGTGGCATTGCTGTTATAGCTCCGCCATTTGAAGAGAAAGATGGTTGCTGAAGCTTTCATAGAAGGCGCAGACTGCTGGAAATGCTTGCGATGTCATCAGATTCCGCCAGATGTATGTATGA
The DNA here is from genome assembly GCA_964019185.1 of Maratus speculifer. NCBI lineage: Eukaryota > Metazoa > Arthropoda > Arachnida > Araneae > Salticidae > Maratus > Maratus speculifer. Next base: position 89,678,074 of record OZ025300.1, on the reverse strand, counting down.
TAGCATAGGAGCACCCTGTTAAAAGGCATCCTTCTCAAAATAGATGGATTTAAACGGTGTCAAGGTGCGGGTGTGTAATTTTTAAAAGCGGAAGATGTGAGTGCTAGGGAAATCTATCGTATAATGCAAAATGCAAAAAGTGTATGTCACGCTGATCGGTATTTCTATGATGTAAGGATTTTCGTAGTGGAAGACCACATGCTCGTGACCAGTTCGTGAACTGTCTTCAGTATTGCTTCTTATACATTACGAAAATCCCTACACCATCGGAATACCGATCTGCTTGGTACACACTCTGTGACATACACATTTTGTATTAGACGATAAATTTCTCCAGCACTCACAATTTTCATTATTAAAAATTGCACGATCGCCCTTTGACACCGTTTGGAGACATCGATGATGTGAACAATGTATTTTAATGTGATCCCATGTTATCACACGCATCTGGCGGGATCTGACGATTTGCATGCATTCCCAGAATTCTGCTCCCTCTATAGGAGCATGCGCAGTCATCTTTGTTTTCAAATGGCGGAGTTATTATAGCAATACCACTTTCACTTTCATTTCGGCGGTCCTTATATTATCAAAGTCAATATTCGTGATGATAAAAATTTTCTGTAAGATGCTGAAACCCGATTATGGAAAACTATGCTTTGATTAAATCAGTAGAATTTATTCTTTACTGACGTTGCGATGTCATTCCGTCCACACATAATTTTCTATCACTGTAATTTCTTCATCAATAAGTAAAATTAATCTAAAAGTAAGTTTATTGAAATGAAGCATGCAGCTTTTACAGTACGTTTACAGGGAGACCCGTGACGATTCCTTTACATTGTGGTCAATCCGAAAAAAATGTTTAAAATGTATTTTACAGATGTCACACTATTATGTATTGAAATTGATATACATCACTAAGGCTCACTATATGCTTCATGTATAGAATATAGTGAGCACAACATTTATAATTCACTTATAAGCACACAGTAATTTTTTAAGATATTAATTAATAAGCATTCAATGCTTATAAAGGAGTATTTTTTAAAACTTATTTTAACTTGGCACCTATGTTTGCCTTTTTAGAATTGTAATTGTCCTTGATTTCGTTTTAATGGACTATAACGCCCGCCACGAATTGAACGACGACAATAGGTGCTTTACCTATTTACATAGTTACGATACGAACGCATTTAACGTATTGAAAAATGATTAAACCCTGATTATGGAAATGCTGGCATATTTTAATAATTTAGAGGTTTTTCTTAATTTATTTTTGGCCATTTTTCTAACCTAATCCATAAATATATGTGTGGGTAATGGAAATAAACTCATTTATAGTTGTATTCTTTTGCGCCTGTTACATAAATTTATACATTTTTATTGGGTTTTCATTTGTTTCATAGGTGCAGCATTTCGATTCTTTTTTTTATGCTGTATGTTTAATTTTAAAGTCAATTTTTCAAAACAAATTGTCTTAAAATTCCAGGAAACGCTGGGTACTTCAGCTTCTTGCGTTCAAAGAAAAAACTGTTTTGCTGAAAGAATTAAATTTCGGTTAATATAGCTCTAACCAAAAATTTTGGTTAAAACGACCAATTTTTAAACAAAATTTTTATGAATAACAAAATTGTTTGGTCAGTCCAACCGCAATTTAGGGAATTATATTAGCCAAAAATGAGTTGTTTCAACAAAACAATTTTCTTTCGCGTATAAAGCTCATTATAAAATTTATGTTTTTGAACTTAACAAAAAATGTTAATTTTTTTCTATCTTTTTCAGAACATTACCGAACAGGCAAAACCCGGTGCTCTTCTCTTTTATCTGGATTCTGCGAAGTCATTACATTATAGTAGCATCATGGATTCGGTAAACAAATTTCAAAATCTCAAGCTTATCTATGGCCCTTTGGTGCAGGAGTTCCACACTCTTTCCATAAAATCCATTAAAAAGTTTATCGAACTCTATTCAGACAAATTTAATGCCGCCTCCTGCCTCACAAACTGTTTCATCACGTGCACAAGTTGGACTAAAATGGTGTGTTCCTTGAGAAGCCTTCATTGCAGAAATTTCGCTGATGAAAATGAGCTGTTTTCAAGTAATTTAAACTCTCGAATAAAGACAAATCGAAAATGGAACAAAATGGTGGAGCACAACACAAGGAAGCAGGAAAGATTCCGCCAGAGAGTAGAAGAGTTGTTCTTGTCTGAAATGAACATGAATTTTGAAACGGATGACCATGAAGACAACGACTATAAATTCGACGTGGAATTAAACTACTGTCAAAAGAATCTTTTCTACGCTGGAAAGGCAAAACACAAGAGAATAGTTTTATCACTTGAATAAGGAGATGTTATTTTGCAATAAAAACATATTTTTATTTGAATTTTACTAAAAAATCATGCTTCCAGAAAAAAAATCCAAAATACGAGAAATTATTGATAATTGGACTTTCCTTAGAAGGAAGTATTGAAAACCCATCTAATTTTATTTATGAAACGTTTACGCCGAAAAAGATGTGAAACGAGGCGTTTGAAGTGAAAGTGGTGTAAATCACACTTTTTTAAAGATGTTATATCTATCGATAAACATTTAAACAATTAATATTATATTATTTTGTGTGTTTATTGCATTTTCTAAACAATACAATTCACTCTATGTATATATATATGTACATACACTGGTGTCCAAAAGTTAAGCATAATTGGTAATCAAGTAATTATTTTTAAGTAATGAAAGAAATATGAATCGGAATGTGCTGAAACTCCAGGTGTGTAAACAAAATAGTACGCGTCACATATTTTCGCGAAGAGTTTTCCCCGAAATCGAACAGGGGACCGTCAACAAATTGAAAAAGAACGAAGATCTTTTGGATAACCCTGTCAAAACTAATGTAGCAAAAGCGTTCAAACTGCACATTAGGATTAATTGGCTTATTGTAATGTACTGTGTTAATTTTTACAAGGATAGCATGTATACTCGTAGAGAAATTAAGGTTTTTATAAAAACAGTCCTAAGTTTTTTGTTTATAATTTGCAGAGTTCTTAATATAAAATAGTGTTCTTTTTTGAAAAAATGACAAACATCATTGTACACAATACCCTGTCATCAGAATTAAAAAATAATAAAAATTGTATGACAAATGAGCAGGTTTACTAAATAATTTTTTACTGCGCATGCGTGAACGCTATTAAAATTTCATTTGCATATTATGTTAGTTAAATGTATAGAGCAACTTTTGTGAAAGTCTCAAAAACATAGCTTAAAAATTCTGAAAATTATCGTTGATAGAATGAGATCAAAATCCTTTATTCCCTAAATGAAGCAAAAAGATGAGGGGCTGTATCCATATTCCATTGTTTAGTGACTACACAATATTGCACCTACAACTATATTTAGGTAAAACCACTGATTTTTTTGCTTCCTTTAGGAATAACGGATTTTGAGTTGATTCTATAGGCTCCCATTTTCAGAATTTTCAAGCTATGTTTTTGAAACTTTTACAGAAGTTGCTCTATACATTTAGCTAACACAATATGCAAATGACATTTTGATATCGTTGACGCATGCGCAATGAAAAATTCTTTACTAAACATACTCATTTTTCATACAATTTTTATTATTTTTAAATTCTGATGACAGGGTATTGTGTACAATGATGTTTGTCATATTTTCAGAAAAGAACATTATTTTATAATAAGAACTCTGCAAATTATAAGCAAAAAACTTGGAAAAATTTAGGACTGTTTTTATAAAAACCTTAATTTCTCTACGAGTATACATGCTATCCTTGTAAAAATTAACACAGTACATTACAATAAGCCAATTAATCATAATGTGCAGTTTGAACGCTTTTGTTACATTAATTTTGACAGGGTTATCCAAAAGATCTTCGTTCTTTTTCAATTTGTTGACGGTCCCCTGTTCGATTTCGGGGAAAACTCTTCGCGAAAATATGTGACGCGTACTATTTTGTTTACACACCTGGAGTTTCAGCACATCCCGATTCACATTTCTTTCATTACTTAAAAATAATTACTTAATTACCAATTATGCTTAAATTTTGGACACCAGTGTATAAAAACGGACGATTTTACGGAGATTGTAGTGGCAATAGGTACGCCAATACAATCTAAAGTTTTTTAACAGAAAAATTCCCGTAAATTTAAAAAATTTAAAAAAAAACGGAAAGTTTTTTTTTAATTTACAGAAATTTTTCAGTTAAAAAACAGTGAATTGTACTGATGTCCTGATTGCCATTACAATCTCCGCAAAATCGTTTTTTTTTTTTTTTAACCATTTGAAAAATGGTTGTTGTTTTCGGGAGAATGGACCCGATGATGTTACCACTTTTGAATGATGTTACCACTTTTGAATGATGTTACCACTTTTGAATTTAAATTAAATTCTTTATTTTTAGAAGAATTTTTATTTGAATTTAAATTAAATTCTTTACTTTTAGAAGAATTTTTATTTGAATAGTAAATTAAAATGGTTAAAATCATTGTAATAAAGGAGAAAACTAACAAATTTAAAAATGGGTAGACGGAAATTAACAGATACGGAAAAAGCCGAAGCCAAAGAAATGAATGAACGTGAATATCGCATTCAATGATATTAAACACAGTCAACATGTATAAGTTGCTTATTAGTTTGGCGATTCGTATCATTTGGCGAAATTGGTCGACGGGATAACTGAGTAATACTGTATTTGGTTTGGCGCAAAAACGTCTTTCAATGCAGAAAATGATAAAATCAAAAGATTATTGAGCCGCTGAAAACCAATTACGTGTTGAAAGGCGATCACGAAAAAGGAAGCAATTTAATGCCGAACCGATTAATTGTAAAACATCATGTCGCCAGGGCGACCAATCCACTAGCCATGGCGTTTTACTATCGGTCGGTTCTAACCAGGAAAATTTGAGTGCCAATAGTGATTCTAACAAGCCGGAAAATGTTATAGCTATTACTCTTGATTTTCCACCACCTAAAAAGAAAACTAAAAAGCAATCGGCTTGGGAAAAACTGGGAAAAAACTTTTTTGATTCGATGTCTGATGGACCCATTCACAGATGCATGTGCTGCGATCGATTTTGGTTTAAAACCTCCATCACCAAAATTCTGCTCTGTAAAATCAAACAATATATGCCAAAGTCTTACAAGTATAACAGTATATGCCAAAGCTGTATTTTAATAATGATTACTTTTGCACCAACAATGTTAAATAGTTTGAAATGTTTCTTTCGTCGCCAACTTTTATGCTTGGCGACAATAGAGTGATATAACTTAAACGAACTGTACCTTCAAATTGCAGCATGTATAAAGTCATTTATAGCAGTGGCACGGATAATACACAATAAAACAACTGGTATTTAGCTTAAAATGATAGATGAATGTATCGAGTGAAACATTTTTCAAATGGTTGGGGTAATTTCTTAAATTACAATTATTTTTTTTTTTTTTTTTTTTTTTTTCAAGCAGGCGAAGCCCGGAGCTATTTTCTTTTATCTGGATTCAGCGAAATTATTACATTACGGTAGCATTATGGATTCGGTAAACAAATTTCAAAATCTCAAGCTAATCTATGTTCCTTTCGTTCAAGAGTTCCACATACTTTCCATAAAATCCATTAAAAAGTTTATCGAACTATATTTAGCAAATTTAATGCCGCCTGCTGCCTCACAAACTGTATCATCACGTGCACAAGTTGGACAAAAGTGGTGTGTTCCTTGAGAGTCCTTCATTGCAAAAATTTCGTTGATGAAAATGAGCCGTTTTCAAGTAATTTAAATTTTCGAATAAAGAAAAATCGAAAATGGAACAAAATGGTGGAGCACAACACAAGGAAGCAAGAGAGATTCCGCTCCGCCAAAGAGTAGAAGCGTTGTTCTTGTCTGAAATTAACATGAATTTTGAAACGGAACATTGAACCATCAAGACAACGATTATAAATTTAATGTGGAATTAAACTACTATCAAAAGAATCTTTTCTACGCTGCAAAGGCAAAACATAAGAGAATAGTTTTAGCACTTGAGTAAGGAGGTGTTATTTTATAATAAAAACATATTTTATTCGAATTTTAGTGAAAATTCATACTTGCGGAGAAATTTTTCAAAATACGAGTAATTAGTGATAATTGTTTAGTCTTTCCTTAAAAGGAAGTATTGAAAAAAACGCTGTCTTTCTTTAGGATACGTTCACGCCGAAAAAGATGTGAACAGAGGCGCTTGATGGGAAAGTGATGTAAATCACATTTTTCTTAACCCCTAGAGGTGCGGTGGGATACATTAGATACCATCTACAATTAATGAAGATTAGCACAAGAAAAAAATATTAATCTTTACTTTTGTAACTTTGGAGAAAAAAAATCGCAAATTTGCTGCTCCTTATTTTGAAACAAATTTTTTTCAAATTTCCTGTAGGAATTCAGAATTATAGAAACGTAATTGCTTGCCTCTCAAAAGGTTAACGTGTTATATCCACCGGCAAATATTCATACATTTTATTTTATTTTATTATTATTATTTTTTTTTTTTTTTTGTGTGTGTGTGTATTGCAATTTTGAAAGTACAATTGTCAATTACACCACTGAACTCTATAATACTATGGAGAGCTAACTCATAGGTCCACTTTCAATGCCCGTAAGTAATGACGCCTACAGCACTTTTCTTAATATTACAAATAATAATAATAATAATTTTCTGCACATACTTTGTGTCTATTTTGATTTTTTCTACACCTTTTTCATATTTTTTTATGCAGAATACTAAACAAGTTTTTTTTTTTTTTTTTTTTTTTTTTTTTTTTTTTTTTTTACTTAACTAAAATTTATTTTTTATTTAATATTAATTTAAGAACTAAAAGCTCTTCTTAAATTGCATAAGCACGACGTTTTAAGAAGATCTTTTAGTTCTTATTGTCTCATACCTGCTTCACTTATTTTCTTTTAATATCAAATTAAAATTTTTCAATGAATTTAAATAAAATCTGTATTTTCTTTTTTAATATCATCACCATCATAATCATCATCATAATCAACCGTTTTGGATCTACTGTTGGATGCATGTCTCCCCCAGATTTTTCCAATGTTTCCTGTCTAGAGCTTTCGTCATCCTATTTGCAGTCAATCTACCTTACTTGGGATCGTCTTTTTGGTCATTATACATCTTTGGGATACCATTGTAGGGTGTTTGTGCTTCATGTGTTGTCTTGTGTTCTTGCAATGTGCCCAGCTCATTTCCATTTTACCCGTTTAATTCTTTCAATTATGTCAAAAACTTTCGCCTGGCCTTCTTATCCATGTTGTCCTCTTTCTGTCTGTTCTAGTCACACTTAGCATCATTTTTCCATACTTCTCTGTGTTGTTTGTTGCCTTTATACCATTCATTTTGTTAGTGTCCATGTCCCTTCTACGAATAAACATTCACGTCCATTTTTTTAAATGACGTCATTGTCACTACGAAAGTTATCTTTTCCCTCCTCTACACGTATTCAGATTATAGCATTTAAGTCCCATGATTACCGCTTTCAAAAATGTGTTATGTACGTGCGTTACGTGACTCTAAGCAAATTTCAATATTTATATGTATTTTACTAAAACTAGTAGAACGGCCTTGATCAAAAGTCATTTAGCTAATCACCAATATGGCAGAATCAATAATTTTTTTGTCAACAGGTGCAGATAAATATTTTAACAGAAGCAACCTACCGCAAACATATGACATCAATCTGATGTTTGAGCCACAATCTATTCGTGAACGATATGATGATTTTGTTCAAGTTTTGCCATTATTAAGGGCAACTCTCCCAAAAAATAAGCTTTATATTTTCTATAATAACTCTTCCAAAAAATAAGCTACATATTTTCTAAAATAAGCGATATATTTTCTGAATCTTCTGAATTTTCGCAACTTTCATCAGTTGCAGATAATTTACTCCAACAAAAGCTTTGGACTATCATAAATGCATTGGTAGACCAGAAAATTGCATTCTTAATGTTTATAGATTTCAGATAATCCAATAAAATAAATAAATAAATAAATAAATAAATAAATAAATAAAAATAAAATAGAAGGTTAACTTTTGACTGTTTTATGCTTTTTCTAACTAAATTAAATTTTAGTGTATATGTAGAATATACAGAGTGTTTCTAAACTATTTGTCAGAAATGTAAAAACTAGGTAGGGAAAAATCTAAATAAGCAAATTTTGGGTGGAAATGTGGGTGCAGAAATGCAGCTTTGAGGCAGTACAGGGCGCTGTACAGTTTGGCGGTGAAAGACCTTCGCTGGTTTGAATCGGCATCCCCTCAAGGATTTCGACAAACATGCATTGTTAGACCTATGAGGAGCTTATCGACGTGCATTCCATATAAATGGTTAAGCAAGTAAATGGCTCACTCCCAACGCACGTCCAATAGCTCTCGAGTTTATCGAATCGAAAGACTTCTCTACTGTGCGTAATATTGCTTTTTTTCACTGGAGGAATTCTGTGACATCTCACCAAGCCTGTATCTTACCTGAAAGCATAAAACGACTCAATTGCGCACAATTCCCAATTGAAGACCCGTAATGCTCTTCGATCCAGTGGCGCAGTCAAGGGGGTGGTTTTGGGGTTAAAACCCCTCCCAGAGCTAAGAAAGATAGCTATAATTGCCGCTTATATGAATCAAAACCAAACTTAAATATTTAAATGTTTTGCCGTATTTCGGTATCCGCCGCTTTTTTCAGATTTCATTTAATAAGCTGATTCAATTAAATGACGAAAATTCTACTTAAAATTCTGAAAATGCATATTACATAAATTAGTTAAGTAAATATTGGTTATTTGAACTAAATCATTTTTATTGGACGCAATATGCTTTAAAAAAAAATCATGATTTTTTGCCACACATATTTTTTTTAGTTTAAGTATTATACAGTAAATATTCTAAATAGTACTAATTCTACTAACCGGCAGTTCAAATAACAAGCAATCACCTTTATCAGAAACTCACCCCCCCCCCCTAGAAAGGAATTCTGGCTGCGCCACTGCAGTGGCGCAGCCAAGGGGGTGGTTTTGGGGTTAAAACCCCTCCCAGAGCTAAGAAAAATCGCTATAATTGCCGCTTATATGAATCAAAACCAAACTTAAATATTTAAATGTTTTGCCGTGTTTCGGTATCCGCCGCTTTTTTCAGATTTCATTTAATAAGCTGATTCAATTAAGGGTGTATTTCGATTCAAACTGCTTATTTTCCGATTTATTTTTTAATTCATTTTTACTCTCAAATACACCAAACTTTCAAAATCTCTTATTTGGAAGTACACGAGGTGCCGTGATTGTCGATTCTTCGATAAATGCAGAAAATATTGCAAAAAAAGCAATCAAAAATGGCATTTCGAACCGATTTTTCCCAAGCGGGAGATCTAGAAACGAAAAAAAGGGTCATACTGATAAGGTACTTGTTTATAACTCGAATTTTAATGAATTGAGCGTAAAAAGACATCACACGGCACCTCATACGTCCTTTCAAGAATCCCCTCAGCAAGTTTCATGTTTATACTTTTAAAAATGTGCCTGAAATTGTATCTGAAAATTTTGAGCTGTTGAAGGTGGAAAAGCGTTTTTTCGAATACACCCTTAAATGGCGAAAATTCTACTTAAAATTGTGAAAGTTCATATTACATAAATTAGTTAAGTAAAAATTGGTTGTTTGAACTAAATCATTTTTATTGAACGCGTTATGCTTAAAAAAAAAAAAAAAAAAAAAAAAAAAAAAAAAAATTGATTTCTTGCCACACACATTTTTTTTTAGTTTAAGTATTATACAGGAAATATTCTAAATAGTACTAATTCTATTAACCGACAGTTCAAACAACAAGCAATCACCTTTATCAGAAACTCACCCCCCCCCCCCCCCTTAGAAACGAATTCTGGCTGCGAGGGTGTGGTTTTGGGGTTAAAACCCCTCCCAGAGCTAAGAAAAATCGCTATAATTGCCGCTTATATGAATAAAAACCAAACTTAAATATTTAAATGTTTTGCCGTGTTTCGGTATCCGCCGCTTTTTTCAGATTTCATTTAATAAGCTGATTCAATTAAGGGTGTATTTCGATTCAAACTGCTTATTTTCCGATTTATTTTTTAATTCATTTTTACTCTCAAATACACCAAACTTTCAAAATCTCTTATTTGGAAGTACACGAGGTGCCGTGATTGTCGATTCTTCGATAAATGCAGAAAATATTGCAAAAAAAGCAATCAAAAATGGCATTTCGAACCGATTTTTCCCAAGCGGGAGATCTAGAAACGAAAAAAAGGGTCATACTGATAAGGTACTTGTTTATAACTCGAATTTTAATGAAATGAGCGTAAAAAGACATCACACGGCACCTCATACGTCCTTTCAAGAATCCCCTCAGCAAGTTTCATGTTTATACTTTTAAAAATGTGCCTGAAATTGTATCTGAAAATTTTGAGCTGTTGAAGGTGGAAAAGCGTTTTTTCGAATACACCCTTAAATGGCGAAAATTTTACTTAAAATTGTGAAAGTTCATATTACATAAATTAGTTAAGTAAAAATTGGTTGTTTGAACTAAATCATTTTTATTGAACGCGCTATGCTTAAAAAAAAAAAAAAAAAAAAAAAAAAAAAAATGATTTCTTGCCACACACATTTTTTTTTTAGTTTAAGTATTATACAGGAAATATTCTAAATAGTACTAATTCTATTAACCGACAGTTCAAATAACAAGCAATCACCTTTATCAGAAACTCACCCCCCCCCCCCCTTAGAAACGAATTCTGGCTGCGAAGTGTGGTTTTGGGGTTAAAACCCCTCCCAGAGCTAAGAAAAATCGCTATAATTGCCGCTTATATGAATAAAAACCAAACTTAAATATTTAAATGTTTTGCCGTGTTTCGGTATCCGCCGCTTTTTTCAGATTTCATTTAATAAGCTGATTCAATTAAGGGTGTATTTCGATTCAAACTGCTTATTTTCCGATTTATTTTTTAATTCATTTTTTCTCTCAAATACACCAAACTTTCAAAATCTCTTATTTGGAAAGTACACGAGGTGCCGTGATTGTCGATTCTTCGATAAATGCAGAAAATATTGCAAAAAAAGCAATCAAAAATAGCATTTCGAACCGATTTTTCCCAAGCGGGAGATCTAGAAACGAAAAAAAGGGTCATACTGATAAGGTACTTGTTTATAACTCGAATTTTAATGAATTGAGCGTAAAAAGACATCACACGGCACCTCATACGTCCTTTCAAGAATCCCCTCAGCAAGTTTCATGTTTATACTTTTAAAAATGTGCCTGAAATTGTATCTGAAAATTTTGAGCTGTTGAAGGTGGAAAAGCGTTTTTTCGAATACACCCTTAAATGGCGAAAATTCTACTTAAAATTGTGAAAGTTCATATTACATAAATTAGTTAAGTAAAAATTGGTTGTTTGAACTAAATCATTTTTATTGAACGCGTTATGCTTTAAAAAAAAAAAAAAAAAAAAAAAAAAAAATGATTTCTTGCCACACACATTTTTTTTTTTAGTTTAAGTATTGTACAGGAAATATTCTAAATAGTACTAATTCTATTAACCGACAGTTCAAATAACAAGCAATCACCTTTATCAGAAACTCACCCCCCCCCCCCTTAGAAACGAATTCTGGCTGCGAGGGTGTGGTTTTGGGGTTAAAACCCCTCCCAGAGCTAAGAAAAATCGCTATAATTGCCGCTTATATGAATCAAAACCAAACTTAAATATTTAAATGTTTTGCCGTGTTTCGGTATCCGCCGCTTTTTTCAGATTTCATTTAATAAGCTGATTCAATTAAGGGTGTATTTCGATTCAAACTGCTTATTTTCCGATTTATTTTTTAATTCATTTTTACTTTCAAATACACCAAACTTTCAAAATCTCTTATTTGGAAAGTACACGAGGTGCCGTGATTGTCGATTCTTCGATAAATGCAGAAAATATTGCAAAAAAAGCAATCAAAAATAGCATTTCGAACCGATTTTTCCCAAGCGGGAGATCTAGAAACGAAAAAAAGGGTCATACTGATAAGGTACTTGTTTATAACTCGAATTTTAATGAATTGAGCGTAAAAAGACATCACACGGCACCTCATACGTCCTTTCAAGAATCCCCTCAGCAAGTTTCATGTTTATACTTTTAAAAATGTGCCTGAAATTGTATCTGAAAATTTTGAGCTGTTGAAGGTGGAAAAGCGTTTTTTCGAATACACCCTTAAATGGCGAAAATTCTACTTAAAATTGTGAAAGTTCATATTACATAAATTAGTTAAGTAAAAATTGGTTGTTTGAACTAAATCATTTTTATTGAACGCGTTATGCTTTAAAAAAAAAAAAAAAAAAAAAAAAAATGATTTCTTGCCACACACATTTTTTTTTTTTAGTTTAAGTATTATACAGGAAATATTCTAAATAGTACTAATTCTATTAACCGACAGTTCAAATAACAAGCAATCACCTTTATCAGAAACTCACCCCCCCCCCCCCCTTAGAAACGAATTCTGGCTGCGAGGGTGTGGTTTTGGGGTTAAAACCCCTCCCAGAGCTAAGAAAAATCGCTATAATTGCCGCTTATATGAATCAAAACCAAACTTAAATATTTAAATGTTTTGCCGTGTTTCGGTATCCGCCGCTTTTTTCAGATTTCATTTAATAAGCTGATTCAATTAAGGGTGTATTTCGATTCAAACTGCTTATTTTCCGATTTATTTTTTAATTCATTTTTTCTCTCAAATACACCAAACTTTCAAAATCTCTTATTTGGAAAGTACACGAGGTGCCGTGATTGTCGATTCTTCGATAAATGCAGAAAATATTGCAAAAAAAGCAATCAAAAATAGCATTTCGAACCGATTTTTCCCAAGCGGGAGATCTAGAAACGAAAAAAAGGGTCATACTGATAAGGTACTTGTTTATAACTCGAATTTTAATGAATTGAGCGTAAAAAGACATCACACGGCACCTCATACGTCCTTTCAAGAATCCCCTCAGCAAGTTTCATGTTTATACTTTTAAAAATGTGCCTGAAATTGTATCTGAAAATTTTGAGCTGTTGAAGGTGGAAAAGCGTTTTTTCGAATACACCCTTAAATGGCGAAAATTCTACTTAAAATTGTGAAAGTTCATATTACATAAATTAGTTAAGTAAAAATTGGTTGTTTGAACTAAATCATTTTTATTGAACGCGCTATGCTTAAAAAAAAAAAAAAAAAAAAAAAAAAAATGATTTCTTGCCACACACATTTTTTTTTTTTAGTTTAAATATTATACAGGAAATATTCTAAATAGTACTAATTCTATTAACCGACAGTTCAAATAACAAGCAATCACCTTTATCAGAAACTCACCCCCCCCCCCTTAGAAACGAATTCTGGCTGCGAGGTGTGGTTTTGGGGTTAAAACCCCTCCCAGAGCTAAGAAAAATCGCTATAATTGCCGCTTATATGAATAAAAACCAAACTTAAATATTTAAATGTTTTGCCGTGTTTCGGTATCCGCCGCTTTTTTCAGATTTCATTTAATAAGCTGATTCAATTAAGGGTGTATTTCGATTCAAACTGCTTATTTTCCGATTTATTTTTTAATTCATTTTTTCTCTCAAATACACCAAACTTTCAAAATCTCTTATTTGGAAAGTACACGAGGTGCCGTGATTGTCGATTCTTCGATAAATGCAGAAAATATTGCAAAAAAAGCAATCAAAAATAGCATTTCGAACCGATTTTTCCCAAGCGGGAGATCTAGAAACGAAAAAAAGGGTCATACTGATAAGGTACTTGTTTATAACTCGAATTTTAATGAATTGAGCGTAAAAAGACATCACACGGCACCTCATACGTCCTTTCAAGAATCCCCTCAGCAAGTTTCATGTTTATACTTTTAAAAATGTGCCTGAAATTGTATCTGAAAATTTTGAGCTGTTGAAGGTGGAAAAGCGTTTTTTCGAATACACCCTTAAATGGCGAAAATTCTACTTAAAATTGTGAAAGTTCATATTACATAAATTAGTTAAGTAAAAATTGGTTGTTTGAACTAAATCATTTTTATTGAACGCGCTATGCTTAAAAAAAAAAAAAAAAATGATTTCTTGCCACACACATTTTTTTTTTAGTTTAAGTCAGGGCGCGAAATTTCCACTCGCCAGCTCGCCATTGGCGAGTAAATATTTACCGTTGGCGAGTAAGTTTCGCCTTTTAAAATGTTGTGCTTCAAATCAAACTATGCACAGTGATACACAGAAGTGTTTCAAAATGAAGCGATGGTATTTATTTTCCAAAAGAAGTAAAAAAGCTCCGTTGCCTATTTCTTCGTCTTTCCTACGGAGGAATGAAATTACACTGTCTGCATTCATGCCCCTTCCCCGCTTTCGTACTACGCACGCGCCAATACCGAAATAGATTGCTCTTTACTCCTGCGCGATGAGATTCATGTTTCGTCACCTAAGCATCACCTAAGCGTCACCTAATATCCCATATTTTTCATAAAAATGTAAAACATTTTGGATTTAAAAGACAGCTCTTTCTAACAATCGTCAATATAAATTAAATTTGTCATAAATATTTCATTTTCTGTGCAGGTGTGGGGGTTGACGTTTCTGAATGAATGCAAAATAGTGGCGAGTAAAAATTCTAGCCTGGCGAGTACCTTTTAAGCTGAATTTTCATGCCCTGGTTTAAGTATTATACAGGAAATATTCTAAATAGTACTAATTCTATTAACCGACAGTTCAAATAACAAGCAATCACCTTTATCAGAAACTCACCCCCCCCCCCTTAGAAACGAATTCTGGCTGCGAGGGTGTGGTTTTGGGGTTAAAACCCCTCCCAGAGCTAAGAAAAATCGCTATAATTGCCGCTTATATGAATAAAAACCAAACTTAAATATTTAAATGTTTTGCCGTGTTTCGGTATCCGCCGCTTTTTTCAGATTTCATTTAATAAGCTGATTCAATTAAGGGTGTATTTCGATTCAAACTGCTTATTTTCCGATTTATTTTTTAATTCATTTTTACTCTCAAATACACCAAACTTTCAAAATCTCTTATTTGGAAGTACACGAGGTGCCGTGATGGTCGATTCTTCGATAAATGCAGAAAATATTGCAAAAAAAGCAATCAAAAATGGCATTTCGAACCGATTTTTCCCAAGCGGGAGATCTAGAAACGAAAAAAAGGGTCATACTGATAAGGTACTTGTTTATAACTCGAATTTTAATGAAATGAGCGTAAAAAGACATCACACGGCACCTCATACGTCCTTTCAAGAATCCCCTCAGCAAGTTTCATGTTTATACTTTTAAAAATGTGCCTGAAATTGTATCTGAAAATTTTGAGCTGTTGAAGGTGGAAAAGCGTTTTTTCGAATACACCCTTAAATGGCGAAAATTCTACTTAAAATTGTGAAAGTTCATATTACATAAATTAGTTAAGTAAAAATTGGTTGTTTGAACTAAATCATTTTTATTGAACGCGTTATGCTTTTTTTTTTAAAAAAGAAAAAAAAAAAAATGATTTCTTGCCACACACATTTTTTTTTTAGTTTAAGTATTATACAGGAAATATTCTAAATAGTACTAATTCTATTAACCGACAGTTCAAATAACAAGCAATCACCTTTATCAGAAACTCACCCCCCCCCCCCCCTTAGAAACGAATTCTGGCTGCGAGGGTGTGGTTTTGGGGTTAAAACCCCTCCCAGAGCTAAGAAAGATCGCTATAATTGCCGCTTATATGAATAAAAACCAAACTTAAATATTTAAATGTTTTGCCGTGTTTCGATATCCGCCGCTTTTTTCAGATTTCATTTAATAAGCTGATTCAATTAAGGGTGTATTTCGATTCAAACTGCTTATTTTCCGATTTATTTTTTAATTCATTTTTTCTCTCAAATACACCAAACTTTCAAAATCTCTTATTTGGAAAGTACACGAGGTGCCGTGATTGTCGATTCTTCGATAAATGCAGAAAATATTGCAAAAAAAGCAATCAAAAATAGCATTTCGAACCGATTTTTCCCAAGCGGGAGATCTAGAAACGAAAAAAAGGGTCATACTGATAAGGTACTTGTTTATAACTCGAATTTTAATGAATTGAGCGTAAAAAGACATCACACGGCACCTCATACGTCCTTTCAAGAATCCCCTCAGCAAGTTTCATGTTTATACTTTTAAAAATGTGCCTGAAATTGTATCTGAAAATTTTGAGCTGTTGAAGGTGGAAAAGCGTTTTTTCGAATACACCCTTAAATGGCGAAAATTCTACTTAAAATTGTGAAAGTTCATATTACATAAATTAGTTAAGTAAAATTTGGTTGTTTGAACTAAATCATTTTTATTGAACGCGTTATGCTTTAAAAAAAAAAAAAAAAAAAATGATTTCTTGCCACACACATTTTTTTTTTAGTTTAAGTATTATACAGGAAATATTCTAAATAGTACTAATTCTATTAACCGACAGTTCAAATAACAAGCAATCACCTTTATCAGAAACTCACCCCCCCCCCCCCTTAGAAACGAATTCTGGCTGCGAGGGTGTGGTTTTGGGGTTAAAACCCCTCCCAGAGCTAAGAAAAATCGCTATAATTGCCGCTTATATGAATAAAAACCAAACTTAAATATTTAAATGTTTTGCCGTGTTTCGGTATCCGCCGCTTTTTTCAGATTTCATTTAATAAGCTGATTCAATTAAGGGTGTATTTCGATTCAAACTGCTTATTTTCCGATTTATTTTTTAATTCATTTTTACTCTCAAATACACCAAACTTTCAAAATCTCTTATTTGGAAGTACACGAGGTGCCGTGATTGTCGATTCTTCGATAAATGCAGAAAATATTGCAAAAAAAGCAATCAAAAATGGCATTTCGAACCGATTTTTCCCAAGCGGGAGATCTAGAAACGAAAAAAAGGGTCATACTGATAAGGTACTTGTTTATAACTCGAATTTTAATGAAATGAGCGTAAAAAGACATCACACGGCACCTCATACGTCCTTTCAAGAATCCCCTCAGCAAGTTTCATGTTTATACTTTTAAAAATGTGCCTGAAATTGTATCTGAAAATTTTGAGCTGTTGAAGGTGGAAAAGCGTTTTTTCGAATACACCCTTAAATGGCGAAAATTCTACTTAAAATTGTGAAAGTTCATATTACATAAATTAGTTAAGTAAAAATTGGTTGTTTGAACTAAATCATTTTTATTGAACGCGTTATGCTTTAAAAAAAAAAAAAAAAAAAAAAAAAAAAAAAATGATTTCTTGCCACACACATTTTTTTTTTAGTTTAAGTATTATACAGGAAATATTATAAATAGTACTAATTCTATTAACCGACAGTTCAAATAACAAGCAATCACCTTTATCAGAAACTCACCCCCCCCCCCCCTTAGAAACGAATTCTGGCTGCGAGGGTGTGGTTTTGGGGTTAAAACCCCTCCCAGAGCTAAGAAAGATCGCTATAATTGCCGCTTATATGAATAAAAACCAAACTTAAATATTTAAATGTTTTGCCGTGTTTCGATATCCGCCGCTTTTTTCAGATTTCATTTAATAAGCTGATTCAATTAAGGGTGTATTTCGATTCAAACTGCTTATTTTCCGATTTATTTTTTAATTCATTTTTTCTCTCAAATACACCAAACTTTCAAAATCTCTTATTTGGAAAGTACACGAGGTGCCGTGATTGTCGATTCTTCGATAAATGCAGAAAATATTGCAAAAAAAGCAATCAAAAATAGCATTTCGAACCGATTTTTCCCAAGCGGGAGATCTAGAAACGAAAAAAAGGGTCATACTGATAAGGTACTTGTTTATAACTCGAATTTTAATGAATTGAGCGTAAAAAGACATCACACGGCACCTCATACGTCCTTTCAAGAATCCCCTCAGCAAGTTTCATGTTTATACTTTTAAAAATGTGCCTGAAATTGTATCTGAAAATTTTGAGCTGTTGAAGGTGGAAAAGCGTTTTTTCGAATACACCCTTAAATGGCGAAAATTCTACTTAAAATTGTGAAAGTTCATATTACATAAATTAGTTAAGTAAAAATTGGTTGTTTGAACTAAATCATTTTTATTGAACGCGTTATGCTTAAAAAAAAAAAAAAAAAAAAATGATTTCTTGCCACACACATTTTTTTTTTTTAGTTTAAGTATTATACAGGAAATATTCTAAATAGTACTAATTCTATTAACCGACAGTTCAAATAACAAGCAATCACCTTTATCAGAAACTCACCCCCCCCCCCCCCTTAGAAACGAATTCTGGCTGCGAGGGTGTGGTTTTGGGGTTAAGACCCCTCCCAGAGCTAAGAAAGATCGCTATAATTGCCGCTTATATGAATAAAAACCAAACTTAAATATTTAAATGTTTTGCCGTGTTTCGGTATCCGCCGCTTTTATCAGATTTCATTTAATAAGCTGATTCAATTAAGGGTGTATTTCGATTCAAACTGCTTATTTTCCGATTTATTTTTTAATTCATTTTTTCTCTCAAATACACCAAACTTTCAAAATCTCTTATTTGGAAAGTACACGAGGTGCCGTGATTGTCGATTCTTCGATAAATGCAGAAAATATTGCAAAAAAAGCAATCAAAAATAGCATTTCGAACCGATTTTTCCCAAGCGGGAGATCTAGAAACGAAAAAAAGGGTCATACTGATAAGGTACTTGTTTATAACTCGAATTTTAATGAATTGAGCGTAAAAAGACATCACACGGCACCTCATACGTCCTTTCAAGAATCCCCTCAGCAAGTTTCATGTTTATACTTTTAAAAATGTGCCTGAAATTGTATCTGAAAATTTTGAGCTGTTGAAGGTGGAAAAGCGTTTTTTCGAATACACCCTTAAATGGCGAAAATTCTACTTAAAATTGTGAAAGTTCATATTACATAAATTAGTTAAGTAAAAATTGGTTGTTTGAACTAAATCATTTTTATTGAACGCGTTATGCTTTAAAAAAAAAAAAAAAAAAAAAAAAAAAAAAAAAATGATTTCTTGCCACACACATTTTTTTTTTAGTTTAAGTATTATACAGGAAATATTCTAAATAGTACTAATTCTATTAACCGACAGTTCAAATAACAAGCAATCACCTTTATCAGAAACTCACCCCCCCCCCCCCCCTTAGAAACGAATTCTGGCTGCGAGGGTGTGGTTTTGGGGTTAAAACCCCTCCCAGAGCTAAGAAAAATCGCTATAATTGCCGCTTATATGAATCAAAACCAAACTTAAATATTTAAATGTTTTGCCGTGTTTCGGTATCCGCCGCTTTTTTCAGATTTCATTTAATAAGCTGATTCAATTAAGGGTGTATTTCGATTCAAACTGCTTATTTTCCGATTTATTTTTTAATTCATTTTTACTCTCAAATACACCAAACTTTCAAAATCTCTTATTTGGAAGTACACGAGGTGCCGTGATTGTCGATTCTTCGATAAATGCAGAAAATATTGCAAAAAAAGCAATCAAAAATGGCATTTCGAACCGATTTTTCCCAAGCGGGAGATCTAGAAACGAAAAAAAGGGTCATACTGATAAGGTACTTGTTTATAACTCGAATTTTAATGAATTGAGCGTAAAAAGACATCACACGGCACCTCATACGTCCTTTCAAGAATCCCCTCAGCAAGTTTCATGTTTATACTTTTAAAAATGTGCTGAAATTGTATCTGAAAATTTTGAGCTGTTGAAGGTGGAAAAGCGTTTTTTCGAATACACCCTTAAATGGCGAAAATTCTACTTAAAATTGTGAAAGTTCATATTACATAAATTAGTTAAGTAAAAATTGGTTGTTTGAACTAAATCATTTTTATTAAACGCGTTATGCTTAAAAAAAAAAAAAAAAAAAAAAAAAAAAGATTTTTTGCCACACACATTTTTTTTTAGTTTAAGTATTATACAGGAAATATTCTAAATAGTACTAATTCTATTAACCGACAGTTCAAATAACAAGCAATCACCTTTATCAGAAACTCACCCCCCCCCCCCCCCTTAGAAACGAATTCTGGCTGCGAGGGTGTGGTTTTGGGGGTTAAAACCCCTCCCAGAGCTAAGAAAAATCGCTATAATTGCCGCTTATATGAATAAAAACCAAACTTAAATATTTAAATGTTTTGCCGTGTTTCGGTATCGCCGCTTTTTTCAGATTTCATTTAATAAGCTGATTCAATTAAGGGTGTATTTCGATTCAAACTGCTTATTTTCCGATTTATTTTTTTATTCATTTTTTCTCTCAAATACACCAAACTTTCAAAATCTCTTATTTGGAAAGTACACGAGGTGCCGTGATTGTCGATTCTTCGATAAATGCAGAAAATATTGCAAAAAAAGCAATCAAAAATAGCATTTCGAACCGATTTTTCCCAAGCGGGAGATCTAGAATCGAAAAAAAGGGTCATACTGATAAGGTACTTGTTTATAACTCGAATTTTAATGAATTGAGCGTAAAAAGACATCACACGGCACCTCATACGTCCTTTCAAGAATCCCCTCAGCAAGTTTCATGTTTATACTTTTAAAAATGTGCCTGAAATTGTATCTGAAAATTTTGAGCTGTTGAAGGTGGAAAAGCGTTTTTTCGAATACACCCTTAAATGGCGAAAATTCTACTTAAAATTGTGAAAGTTCATATTACATAAATTAGTTAAGTAAAAATTGGTTGTTTGAACTAAATCATTTTTATTGAACGCGTTATGCTTAAAAAAAAAAAAAAAAAAATGATTTCTTGCCACACACATTTTTTTTTTAGTTTAAGTATTATACAGGAAATATTCTAAATAGTACTAATTCTATTAACCGACAGTTCAAATAACAAGCAATCACCTTTATCAGAAACTCACCCCCCCCCCCCCTTAGAAACGAATTCTGGCTGCGAGGTGTGGTTTTGGGGTTAAAACCCCTCCCAGAGCTAAGAAAAATCGCTATAATTGCCGCTTATATGAATAAAAACCAAACTTAAATATTTAAATGTTTTGCCGTGTTTCGGTATCCGCCGCTTTTTTCAGATTTCATTTAATAAGCTGATTCAATTAAGGGTGTATTTCGATTCAAACGGCTTATTTTCCGATTTATTTTTTAATTCATTTTTTCTCTCAAATACACCAAACTTTCAAAATCTCTTATTTGGAAAGTACACGAGGTGCCGTGATTGTCGATTCTTCGATAAATGCAGAAAATATTGCAAAAAAAGCAATCAAAAATAGCATTTCGAACCGATTTTTCCCAAGCGGGAGATCTAGAAACGAAAAAAAGGGTCATACTGATAAGGTACTTGTTTATAACTCGAATTTTAAAGAATTGAGCGTAAAAAGACACCACACGGCACCTCATACGTCCTTTCAAGAATCCCCTCAGCAAGTTTCATGTTTATACTTTTAAAAATGTGCCTGAAATTGTATCTGAAAATTTTGAGCTGTTGAAGGTGGAAAAGCGTTTTTTCGAATACACCCTTAAATGGCGAAAATTCTACTTAAAATTGTGAAAGTTCATATTACATAAATTAGTTAAGTAAAAATTGGTTGTTTGAACTAAATCATTTTTATTGAACGCGTTATGCTTTAAAAAAAAAAAAAAAAAAAAAAAAAAAGATTTCTTGCCACACACATTTTTTTTTTAGTTTAAGTATTATACAGGAAATATTCTAAATAGTACTAATTCTATTAACCGACAGTTCAAACAACAAGCAATCACCTTTATCAGAAACTCACCCCCCCCCTCCCCTTAGAAACGAATTCTGGCTGCGAGGGTGTGGTTTTGGGGTTAAAACCCCTCCCAGAGCTAAGAAAAATCGCTATAATTGCCGCTTATATGAATCAAAACCAAACTTAAATATTTAAATGTTTTGCCGTGTTTCGGTATCCGCCGCTTTTTTCAGATTTCATTTAATAAGCTGATTCAATTAAGGGTGTATTTCGATTCAAACTGCTTATTTTCCGATTTATTTTTTAATTCATTTTTTCTCTCAAATACTCCAAACTTTCAAACCCTTTATTTGGAAAGTACACGAGGTGCCGTGATTGTCGATTCTTCGATAAATGCAGAAAATATTGCAAAAAAAGCAATCAAAAATAGCATTTCAAACCGATTTTTCCCAAGCGGGAGATCTAGAATCGAAAAAAAGGGTCATACTGATAAGGTACTTGTTTATAACTCGAATTTTAATGAATTGAGCGTAAAAAGACATCACACGGCACCTCATACGTCCTTTCAAGAATCCCCTCAGCAAGTTTCATGTTTATACTTTTAAAAATGTGCCTGAAATTGTATCTGAAAATTTTGAGCTGTTGAAGGTGGAAAAGCGTTTTTTCGAATACACCCTTAAATGGCGAAAATTCTACTTAAAATTGTGAAAGTTCATATTACATAAATTAGTTAAGTAAAAATTGGTTGTTTGAACTAAATCATTTTTATTAAACGCGTTATGCTTAAAAAAAAAAAAAAAAAAAAAAAAAAAAAAAGATTTTTTGCCACACACATTTTTTTTTTTAGTTTAAGTATTATACAGGAAATATTCTAAATAGTACTAATTCTATTAACCGACAGTTCAAATAACAAGCAATCACCTTTATCAGAAACTCAACCCCCCCCCCCCTTAGAAACGAATTCTGGCTGCGAGGGTGTGGTTTTGGGGTTAAAACCCCTCCCAGAGCTAAGAAAAATCGCTATAATTGCCGCTTATATGAATAAAAACCTAACTTAATATTTAAACACTTTAGCGTACTTTGGAATCCGTCGCTTTATTGAATCAGATTTCATTTAATAAAATCATTGGATTATATGGCAGAAATTCTATTTAAAATTGTGAAGGTGCATATTACATAGATTAGTTAAGTAAAAATTGGTTATTTGAACTAAATCTTTTTTCTGAGACGTATTATGCTAAAGGAATGACGATTTTCTGCCACATAGATGCTCTTTGAGTTTACGTACTATTCAGCGAATATTCTAAATTAGTGCTGATTCTATTAACCGGCAATTCAAATAACTGGAAAACACCTTTATCAGAAAATCAACCCTCCCCCCCCCCCCAGAACCAAATTCTGGCTGCGCCAATGCTTCGATCCAAAAAAATACTACCTGGAAATCATTCAATATACAATCTTTCAGCAGCTAATCCATTTCATTGAGCAGCCTGATACATGAAATGCATCTCGACAAGCAATGCAGGTTGCTTGAAATCCGTGCAGGGAATAGATTGTCAGCAGAGCGCTTTCATCCTCCACACTCAACATCACCCTCTACTGTCTCAACGTTTCATTTCTACATCCAGTTTCCTATACGAAATCTGCTTAATTAGGTTCCGCCCCACCAGTGGCCGAGAGGTTCCGACCTCAAACTGGTAGACGGTAGGTGCTGGGTTCGAACCCAATCGCGACCGTCGGCCTAACCGTTCGGAGTTTTCCGTGGTTTTCTTCGAACCTTGCGTAAATACGGGTTAGGTTCCCTTAGAAAGACCCCCACGGAGGGCATCCCACCCCTTAGGGCCTATATCCCATAGTGTAGATAATTGGCCGACATACATAGAACAACTTAATTAGGTTCCCTCCACGTGCCTTTACATGTCTGACACGTGGTTTTGAAACATCCTATACACAAATCTATCGATCATATACAAGGCTGCATAAAATAATTCTGTTGCTTTTTTGGCCATAGATCATAGTTGGGTAAATATAGTTTTCAAGTGCGTTATGCTGTTTCTAAATTTTTCTACTGAGGTAAGATATTGCGCTATGGGGCTAAATTAAAGCTTGCCGCAATCAAAAAAGAAATTTTCATTTTATCTTGAACTAACATCAAATTAATTTAAATCTGTTAAAAGAACATTATTACGGAATATGCTCGGAATTGCATTTTAATGCATTCATTTTTATTTCAAGTATCAAACCATTCACGTTGATAATAAGAAAAAACGATTCTGCTCCATTTTACACTCTTTGTGGAGCTCCCAGTTGTAATTGGGGGGGGGGGGGGGGGGAGGGGGGATTGTAGAGTTCTGGATGGGGGGGTTTCTGTTTTGATCATAGAAAACACAAAATCTCAAAATTTCTGGGGGGGGGGGGACATTTCATTGCTCTGGGTGCGAATGAATCTTCCCTGGCCACCCCCTAGATTTAACACTGGCATGTTAGCGGTTTGAAAACGAAGCGAGGAGGTTCTCGAATCTACTGCTCAAATATCCCCAAACTTCTGAGCATTGTGTTGTGTTTATATAAACATTTTTTCTCACAATGTACCTGTCCTGTGGTATGCAGGTAAATATTCTAAATCATTCGAACTCTGAAAAATATCGAAATTAAGGCAAAATGTTGATAATTTTTCCGTAATTATGAAGAAAGACCTCTTCGTAAGTTAAATTTTAAAGGAAAATCATGGTGCTGCCATCTAGTACCTTTATGATAAAAAAGAAAATGTGTGTCAATGGAAATTTTTCTTCCGTGTAAATTAAAAAATATTCCCGTTTGAAATTTATTCTGAGAGAAAGAATATGATAGCTACTATATTATAAATCAACAATATTTCCATCAATAACGCTCACGTCATATAGATGGTGGCAAAGTCTCGAGTAATCAATTTTGCTTTGTACAGAAAATTATTATATTCACTCTTACGAGGCATTTTGAAAATAAATTTTTAAAAATTGGCATTTTTTAGATTTTATTGTTTAGTAAAGAAACATAGAAAAATAAGTTATTTGGCAAAAAATTGCTATAAAACAAAAAAAAATATGTATACTTAAATTAATTAAATATAAGTTCTTGAAATGCATTTTCGCTAAAAATTACCAAATGCACACAGATGGGTAGATATATGTATAAAATTATTAATTATTCATTTGTTTCTTTTTTCTTTTTATAAAAAAATACGCCTATATTAATTTTATAAAAAAAAAAAACAAGTTGAATGCAGCTTCTGCCATTGCAGAATTCAGTTTCGCCTCCGATTAGAAAAAAAAGAAGAAATCGATAGAGGTTTTTTATATACATTTCATCAGAATGATTTTTCGAGAGTACGAAAAAATAGTTCCGGATAATCGAGATTACTGATATTAAATACGCTTCGTCCTATTCTTACTTAATAAGTACATACAAAATTTTAAGTTTCTATCTCCATTTGTTCATGATATAGAGCGTTTACAGGCAGACAGACAGACGGACGGCAATTTTTCTTTTAAAAAAATAAATTATAAAACTTTTAAAAATATGTTTTTCGGAATCTCCAGTATCTGAAACGTGTAAATCCGTCCAAAAAAAAAAAAAAAAAAAAAAAAAAAAAAAATTCTATTTTCAAAACGTTTGGAAAATTGACCCTATACTACGTATGATAGGTAAGTAAAAGTGGGCCACAATTTTTAACACGACACTTTTTAGCTTGTCTGAAAAAAATAGCATCGGTAACTAAAAAAAAAAAAAAAAAAAAAAAAAAAAAAAAAAAAAAAAAATTCATCTTCCAATTTATTTTGATTTTTAAATAAGAAGACCGTATAAAAGGTATGATAAATGACAGATGCAGTGTAAAAATTTAAAGTCACTTTATAAATGGTTGGAAATATACATCTTTAATTTCTACAATTTTTCAAATACATTTTAAGCTTTACATTAAATAGCTTATACCGATATGCGTAGTTTCCAAACAGAAATTTATTATGTGTTAAAAGAACTATAGTTTTTTTTTTAAGCGGAGAGGGGGGGGGGGGTATATTTTTTTAAATAAAGACGCCTGGCGTAAAAAAAAATCTTATCCTGTGTTCCCATCGTGCCATTATTCCTGTTACAGTTTTTCTCCTTTTCTTTCATGTTTCAGGTTTTTATTAGTTAACTTTATGTTTTGGTTTGTGTAGTGTAGGATTAAAGATATCAGAAACACTCTTACATTTTTAGGTGCGTTCGTAATTATGTAAATACTTAGCACCTATTGTTGTCGCTCAGTCCATCCGTCCGTCTGTCTGTCTGTCCGTCCGCATATAACAACGCAAAAACTACCCAACCGAATCATTTGAAATTTAAAATACATAATTATAACATAATTTTGTCGAATCATTTCAAATTTTATGAAAATCGGATGGATAGATCAATTACAGGGACAATCAAAAGGATTCCGTTACATTACGGTCAATGGAAAAAAAAGTTTCAAATGCATTTTAATCGTTTGAAATTTAACACATATAATTATTACGTAATTTTGTCGGGTCATTTCAAATGTTATGAAAGTCGGATGCATAGATCATTTACAAGGACAATCAAAAGTATTTCATTACATTACGGTCAATGGGAAAAAAGCTTCAAATGTATTTTAATGATGTTACACTCATTCGAACATAATAGAATTAGCATGAATCTATGAAGTATATACTAAAATATGCATTCTGTACAATCTGTGATGCAAAGAATTTTTATTATTAAATTACAGGGCCACACAAAAGTATTCCACTACATAATGCTATACGGGGAAACATTGTTTGGGACGTGTTTTAATTATATTCAACTATTTTACATTTTATGAATAAGATATACGTTGCTGAGGTGTAATAAAAATTACTTCCTGCATATTTACAGAAACACAAAGATTTCGACTATTATACTGTATCCGAAGTACGCTCTACTATATCACCGAGATCTGAATATTTTAAAAACTTCGTTATCGTACGAACGCACCTCATTTGCTACGCTTCACATGCAATTTACAACTTGTTTTTCTTTTTTTCATGAAAGAAGTTATAAATATTATATTTTTTAAATATATTAGAAATGACTTTAAACTACAAAACTCTCTTGCATTAAAAGAAAGAACGGGGCAAATAGTTAAAATAAATAAAATTTATGTTTGATGTAAATAAACATTGAAAATAAATAAAACTAACCATGAAAAAAAAATAAAAAAAAATAATAGTAATAATAATAAATAAATAAAATAAAAATAAAAATTAGATTCTTATCATAGTTTGGAGAACAATTATTTGGGTGTTATTTCAAAATTAACATCACAGATGGCAGCACCAAAACTATAAATTTAAAATGGAGCAATTGAGATCCATGGATATAACAGAAATAAATATAAATCTTATTCAGAGATGTTGACTGAAACATCAACAGTGAATTTTTATAAATGATGTGATATACATGGCACATGGGAGGGAATCACAGGCAAGCTCAGCGTGGTTTTTTTAACTTCAAAATTTTGTCTTAATTTTATTGACTTTTACTGGATTTTGGAAAAAGTAATAATTCGATTGAATAAATATTTTTTTCGCGTTTTTAAAAAAACACTACTCTTCAAGATAAAAGCATTTTTATTTATTATATCGGCATAAGTTATCGATTTATCGTCACCAAACTTCTCCCAAAAAAGTTTTAATTCCAAGTATCTCGTAAAATTTTATGGGAAATGGGATAGAAGAATAAAATAAAGTTTTTGTAAAGTTACTTCGTATTAAAATACTTGATGCGAATCGAGCAATCGTGGCCAATAACACACCCAGAAAAGGCTAAAATTTTCGAGCCTGCCAGGATTCGAACCTGGAATCTCCTGATCCGTAGTCAGGCGCGTTATCCGTTGCGCCACAGGCCCACATTCAAACTCTAGCTAACTCTTAATATTAAAAGTAATAATAAATATATAATGGATAAATGTAGCAATGTTCAGGTATCTATGGGGTTAGACAGTTCAAATCCAAAGGAGTTACTTTCTGAGATATTTTTAAACCCATTTTTCCTCTGAAATACAGGAATTTGGCGAAAATCCTTATTCAGAAATCGAATGGCGTTTTCCATTTTTTATTACAGCAAAAGAGGATTTAGAAAAGGCTGTCAAAGTTGGCGTTTTGAATCGAATTTCTGGACTCGAAAGCATATGCAGACATGCTACTTTTCCGCGGAAACGCGGAATTCCGCTTTTTCGGCGACGAATTTTATCATCCCTGGGATCAATGTAAATATGCATTAAAATTTGTTGACATTTATATGTAGGGGGGGGGGGGTAACGATGAAATACAACAAAAACGCGAGTCAAACGGCGCTAAATTAAGAAAATTTCTTCGAAGGATTGCAGAAACAACGCAAATTTCTCCAAAGGATCGGAAAAAAACTATAAAATCATCAAATAAACGCGGAAAAAATACTATCTTCTTCAGAGGATCGCGAAAAAAACACGATATTTGTTAAATGATCACGAATAAGACGCGATTTTCGTCAAAAGATTGCTGCGAAAACACGATTTTTGTGAACAAATTGCGGAAAAATACTCTAATTTTGTCAAATAATCCTATTTTATCGAAAGATCGCGGAAAATGCTCCAATTTTGTAGAAAGATCGCAGAAAATTTCAAATTTTGACGAAAGATCGACGAAAATACGGAAATTTTAACGAAAGGTCGCAGAAAATACACATATGTTGACAAAAGATCGCAGAAAACACACAAATTTTGACGAAAGATCGCGAAAAATACGCAAATTTTGACGAAAGATCGCGGAAAATACGCATAATTTAACGAAAGATCGCGGGAAATACGGATATTTTACGAAAGATCGCGGAAAATATGCATATGTTGACGAAAGATCACAGAAAATATGCAAATTTTGACGAAAGAGCGAGGAAATTACGGAAATTTTAACGAAAGATCTCAGAAAATACACATATGTTGACAAAACATCGCAGAAAACACACAAATTTTGGCAAAAGATCGCGAAAAATGCGCAAATTTTGACGAAAGATCGCGGAAAATACGCATATTTTGACGAAAGATCGCGGGAAGTACGCATATTTTACGAAAGATCGCGGAAAATATGCAAATTTTGACGTAAAAATGCGGAAAATACGCAAATTTTTACGAAAGATCGAGGAAAATACGGAAATTTTAACGAAAGATCGCAGAAAATACACATATGTTGACAAAAGATCGCAGAAAACACAAATTTTGACGAAACATCACGAAAAATATGCAAATTTTGACGAAAGATCGCGAAAAATACGCAAATTTTGACGAAAAATCGCGGAAAATACGCAAATTTTGACGAGAAAGCGCGAATTTCGCTAAAGGATTTTGGAGAAATGCAAACTTCATTAAAAAGGCTGTGGGAGAAAAAGTGCAATTTTCGTCAATTGGTCGCGAAAAACGCTAATTTCGTTACAAAATTGCAGAAAAACGCAGATTTCACCAAAAGTCTGTGAGGCCGTGAAAGTTCAGCTTTTTTCTTGCTGAGCCTGTAGCATGTCTGCATATGAAAGGAGAAAAATTCCGACTACTTAATAAGTAATTAATTTATCAAAAAAGGGAAAAAGAAATTTGATTTCAAAACGCTTTAGTATTCCGATCAGCCAATGTAATATCTTTAAGTTTAAAAGTGAGTACGTTAAAAAATTTATCCTCTTAAAAAAAAATAAATAAATAAATAAATAAATAAATAAATAAAGAAAAGATTGGTTGTGTTTATGATGACCAATTATCAACACGAGGGATATAAACCCTAAGGGGAGTGCCCTCCGTGGGGGAGGGTGCCGTTCTAAGGGAAATTAATAGTGTTTACGTAAGGAAATCCAAGATTCGAAGAAAACTGTGTAAAATTCCGAACGATTGGGCCGACGGGTATAACCAGGTTCGAAAACAACACCTCCTGTCTACCGGTTTCGAAAGCAGAACTTCTCGGCCACTACTCGGTCATTGAAATAATTAAATGACACTAGTATTTACAAAAGAATTTATTTGTAAGCAAATAAATTTTATTTTTACGTACTTAACTAATCGTTGGGAGGGTACGTAATACTTACTTATTATGGATATGCATAATATGAAATATGAAAATAAAACATGAGTAAACTGTTTATAAAATGCATCGCAATTCCAAAATAAAATGTAAACGCATATTTAAATATTTTTAACACATAGTAATACTCTATTAATGAACTACTGATGAACCAATTTCGGCAAATATTATAAAACGCCTAACTACACAAGTAGTACCAAATTGCTTAAAAGAAACATCCTTATGGCTCCAAAAATAATAATCATATTAACTAACAGTTTATTGCATCGGTTTAAACGTCTTTTATCCAAATAAAATATATATTTGAACTGAAATTAGAATGAAATACGGAGTCATGAAAAAGTCGAAGTGTGTGGAAAATAGGATTACAAATATCTCGTTTACTAAATATTAAATAGACTTCATTCTTTAATCTTTATACAAAATTTGTGTTATTTCATTGTCTTTCACATCTACTCCTTAAAATAAAAAAAAAAAAAAAAAAATAAAAATTTTTTATATACCTTTCGTCAGAAGTAATATTTCGAGAGTCCGAAAAAAATAGTTCCGGATAATCGAGGTTACTTATTTAAATAGGCTTCTTCCTATTATTACATACTAAGTACGCACCGAATTTCAAGTCTCTATATTAATTTGTTCGGGAGATAGAGCGGTTACAGACACACAGACAGACGGACGGCAATTATTTTTTCTAAAAATATGTTTTTTAGAATCTACGGTATCCGAAACGTGTAAATCCGCCAAAAAATGGTTTTTTCGATTTTCAAAACGATTGCAAGACTTACCCTATACTACGTATGATGGGTGAGTAATAAATGTGAATGTAAATTTCACTTTGTTAAATGTGGTTTTCTTCGAACCTTGCGTAAATACGGGTTAGGATCCCTTAGAAAGACCCCCACGGAGGGCACTCCACCTGGTCCTATATCCCATTAGCGTAGATAATCGGACGACAAAAATCAACCAACCAACCACTTTGTTAAATACTTATAAAATACACTCGTGTCAAATTATGTCACTTATGTCAAATAATTGTTGTGATACTAATGCCACTTGTAAAATAAATGTGTTTCCATTCGAAAATTCGGGTGCCAATGTTAATGT
The DNA here is from genome assembly GCA_964019185.1 of Maratus speculifer. NCBI lineage: Eukaryota > Metazoa > Arthropoda > Arachnida > Araneae > Salticidae > Maratus > Maratus speculifer. The sequence goes on along the minus strand of OZ025300.1, from coordinate 89,647,196 downwards.
AGCAATTAGGGATTAAAATTAGGTGATGCTGTAACCGCATCACCGCCCTTCAAGTGGTTAAAGCGCTGAAGGAAGCTGCATACTTGGACAGCTCTGAGTTAGTATATAAACCAAGTCTTCCGTCAGATCAACGTCACTGACGAAGCGGCATTCATTTATAACAAGAAGAAATCGCACCCGTTTGAAGCGTGAGCGACAAGCTTTTATCGTAATGATTGCAATTTTTCCGTAAAAAAAAGGAACTATCATCTCGCCATTCCTTCAGCTCAAATGCAAAAAGGTAGGTAGTGAATGGAAATATGGGAAGGCTTTCAGGGCCCCGGGGCAAGCGTCATTCTGGTGGGAGGACGGGGTCTTTCTATCTAGTTATAAAAAAAAAAATTGTGAACAATTTGGAAATGTACTAAATTTCATATACCGGGTGTTTTAAAAAGGACTGAGTGATTTAAAATTCAATAATTTTCAAACGGTGAAAGATATTTAGAAAATTCTTACAGAAAAGTTATGTAAAATGTCAAAAGTTCTTTTTTTTTTATTGTGATTCTGAATTTTAGTTCGTATTACGAAAAATAGCTGGCGCTGAGGGCGACAGGCACTCAGTCAAATCAGAAACTGACTTCATTCAGTATTGATATGCAAATTATGGAGATTAAGGTTTTGGATAAGGTCCCATTCGAAAATGTACCTTTTGCTTTTACGGCCCCATTCTGAACTCAATCCATATAATTTTGACTTTGTTGGGGCCCCATCAGTGGCCGAGAGATTCTGCTCACGAAAGTGGTGAAGGCAAGTGCTGGGCTCGAACCCATTCTCGGCCGTCGGCCAAATCGCTCGGAGTTTTCCGTGTTTTTCTTCGATCCTTGGATTTCCTTGCGTAAATACGGGTTAGGTTCCCTTAGAAAGACCCCCCCCCCCCAAGGAGGGCACCTCCCTCCTTCGGGCTCACAACCCACGTATTGATAATCGACCGTCATAAAATAAAGCAAACCAGTCGATTTTGTTAATAAAAAATATATTTCCGTGGAAACGACTTTTTTTAAATCGAAATGCGTTACACCAACGTTCAAAATACCATCTTTTTAGATTTTAAGGGGACAGTGGACCTTTATTTGAGCAAAATCGTCTATGGCAAAATTGTCGCAAAAAAGGTCTATTTCTGTGGTATAATAGTGCCACATCTTTTTATATTTTAAATGGACAGTGGACCTTTATTTGAGCAAAATCGTCTGTGGCAAAATTGTTCGCAAAAAAGGTCTATTCCTGTGGTATAATTGTACCAAAAAAGTTTTTCCTTTTAAAATATCATTTATGAAGGTTTTAAGAAGTAAGGTATTTTGGGGTAATAACGCCACGTTAAGGTTCTACCAATTTTCACGGCTTAGTTTTAGATTGTATTTTTCAAAGAAATATGGCATTTGATACAGAAAATCATTGTAGAGGTCTGCACGAACCCGGGCTTGGCCCGTGGCCCGTAACCGGCCCGACCCGCGGGCCGGGCCGGCGGAATCGTTTCAAATTTTCTAACGGGCCGGTCCGGCAGATTTAGAATAGTTTTTTCAACGGGCCGGGCCGGCAAAAAAATTGAACGGGACGGGCCGGGTCGATAAAAAAATTTTTGCACCTGAAAAGTTTTCGCGTTTTGAAGATTTCAGCAGAAACGATAAAATATGAGTTATTTTCAACGAAAATGGTTTTAACGAGAATAAGTATAAATGTGCTTCGCGAGCCATACCAGTTTGACAGCATCAATATAAAACGATACAGTGTAAAGATTGGCATCGGAGAGTTACATTGTGTGTAACCCGTTTTAATATATTTTTAGCTGACTCATGCCGGGCCAAGATCAAGCTTGCATTGTTTTTTCACACATAGACTGGCCGGACCGGAACTAGACTTAACTGTTCTCAAGACTGTAGGGCAGAAAACATTATTTGTAAAATTATTAACAGAGATAAAGAACTTAATATAGCTTAATCTTTGGATATATACTTCTTGATGGTTTTTAAATTAATTTCTCAATAATGCGGAAGTTTGACACATTTTCTGAAGAATTTTAAATTGTAAAAGTAAAAAAGTTATAAGCCTAACAATTGAAGGGATTTGAAATCGAATAGCGTTTTTCTTTTTTAGTAAATAAAATTACATGTATAACCTTGTTGAGATATAATAATTTCTCAAATGATTGCAGGTTTTTCTAACATCCCATGCTATCGCTTCTGCTAAATTCTATTCAAAACGCTAATTATGACAGCATTTTATTTGCTTGCAGTATTCTTAAATTGCTTGTGTAAAATGGATAACGCCATTCGATTATATAGTTTCTGAATAAAGATACCTGCTAATCTTATGCGTTTCTGAGGAGGAAAAAAATGAATTTAGAAATGTATCAGAAAGGAGCTTCGTTGAATTTAAGAGTGAATTTGGATTTAAAATCTTTAAGAAAATGATATAGAAATATTTTTATATATCTTCTTTTATTAAACAGCTTCAAAAGTAACGATGTTTTTAGCTTTCTTTCTTTTTTCTTTTATTCTAAGCCATATTAATTTTTTAATGAATCTTTATTCGAATGTTGAAAGCCTAAGAATCTAAGTCATCATTAATGTTGTTAATGTGTTATTTCCTGTAAAGTATGCTGTAAAATCATTCCATAGATATGTATGCAGTATTCTTTAAAAGAAAATTAATTATATGGTCAAAATCTGAATTTTTTAGAAATCGTAGAAATTGTAACGGGCCAAAACGGGACGGGCCGGGCCGAACTTTTGAGTTTTACAACTGGCCGTGCCGAAATAATTTTCCTACGGGCCGGGCCCGGGCCTGGAAATTCCAGCCCGTGCAGACTTCTAAATTGGCTATCTACATATAAAAGATAATTTTACAGATGTGTAATCATAAAATGTAATAACATGATTTCTAGACCAATGTTATTTGGCGTTATTACCCACCTTATGTGGGAGTAGTAGGAAAAGGACAGTTTAAGCTCAAGATCAGGTGGCACGGTGGCACCGTGCCACCTGCTCCTCCGGCTGCCCCGCCTGCGGCCCCGCCACCATCCCTCCTGGCCCCTCCTGCGGTGCCTCTTGCTCCCACCGTGCCACCGCCACCCTCCTACCCCCCCACTATGCATCCCCCTCCACGAACGCCCCCTAGTGGAAAAAAGGAACATTCTATTATAACAGGATAGGTGAACAACCTTCCCTAATTAAAAATATTATCAATCACATCTCAACATTGAATCATACTATAAGATGAAGATTAAATTTGTATTTGAATTTTAAACAACCGTAATTTTAATGAGTATTATTAATTAAGCGAAACAATTAAAATTTCAGTTTTTAACCATTTTATTTAGATTTCTTCAACTACAAGATGAGATTATCAATTTAACTCAAGAAAGTTAAACATATATTTGAATTTTGCTTCATAGACATCTTAATGAGTAGTATTAATTAAGTAAAAACAATAGAAAATATCCAGTTTTATAGAAAAAGACTGATTTCTTACGATTTTTATCAACTATATGATCAATGTAACGACTTAAAAGTTGGAAGTTAAACATGTATCCTAGTTTTTCAACAGCTATAGCCTTAATGAGTATCGTTAATTAAGTAAAAAAAACAATGGAAAATATCAAGTTTTATGGAAAAAGACTGATTTCTAACGATTTTTATCAACTTAAGAGAGAAAACTTAAACATACATTTCAGTTTTTCAACAGCTATAACCTTAATGAGCATTCATAATTAAGTAAAAAACAATGGAAAATATCGATTTTATAGAAAAAGACTGATTTCTTACGATTTTTTCAACTCAAACTTCAGAATATCAATTTGATAGAAAGAAATTTAAGCATGCATTCCAGTTTTGGACAACCATTTCCTTCATGAACATTAATAATTAAGCAAAAACAACGGAAAATATTAAATTTTTAACTGATTTCTTCATATTTTTTATTTATTTATTTATTTTTTAATATAAAATCAGAATACACAACTTAAAATAGAAATTTAAACATATTTTTTAGTTTTTGAACAGTCGTTACCTCAAAGAATTTCGATAATTGAACAATTAACAAAGGAAACTAATGATTTTTTAACGAAAAAAGACGAATTAAACGAATTTGGTTAACTTTTACTCTAATTGGAAATTTCATCGTACTTTATGTATACCAACTAAGTAGAATTTTAATGCATAAACGAATAATTTAAAGAAATCCCCAACACACAAATGTGAACCTGCAGAGCATTTCTTATTACGTCATATCTAAACTAAAACTTTTTTCTGCAACCCCACCATGCATGCATTCCAGGTAGGGGAACATAACAAAGAATCTTGACGTCACAACTTACAAAGGTATACAAATGTTTACGTTCAAGAAAAAGTATCACATAGAGTGAAAAAAAAGAAGAGATTTAAGTTATTTATCCATTCTAGTTTTATAACAGTTACTACAACATCTCCAAATTAAAATTTGGAAGTCATAATGAGTATAATTAATTAAGCAAAATAATAGAAATATTAGTTTTTCAGAGGGGAAAAGACGAATTTAAACAAATTTTATTAGTTTTACACTAGTTTAATAATAATTTTAAGGAGGAAAAAGACGAATTTAAACTTTTTTTTTTTAGTTTTACACTATTTTTTCTCATCTCCAACATGGATATATCAATTTTAACAGAAGAATTAAACGTATATTATAGTTTTTAACAACAAAATCTTAACAAGTATCATTAATTAAACAAAAATAAATATCAGTTTTAAAGAAAAGACGAATTTGAATAATTTTACACTAGTATTTTCAAAATCAACATGGAAATATCAATACTTATTCACATATTTCACTTATTCACTGTATTCAATACTATATTTAATAAATTTGGATACACTTTAAGAATTTCCTGATCTATAATTAAATATTAGCTGTATATTTAATGTTACCCATGTTTTCAACATTAGTTCATAATCGTGAATTTTGTATTTTAAATACCATGTATTCAGGTTCAGATTATTTTCACTTGAAATCATACAGAATTTTTTAACAGAGTTTGTTTTTGAAATCATTGAAGCAACTGTATTTAATATTTTTAACACCAATTTTCTAAGATTTTCTAACATTTTCCGATTATACATTCTTCAGAAGTACATTTCTAAATGCTACAATCACTTTACATATCGAAAAGATATCATTGAAGCAACTGTATTTAATATTTTTAATACCAATTTTCTAAGATTTTTTAACATTTTCCGGTTATACATTCCTCAAAAGTTATTATTACGTATTCTAAACAATAGCAAATATTAATTTTAAGAATAAAAAGACGAATTTAAACAAATTTTATTAGTTTTACACTATTTTTTCTCACCTCCAACACGGATATATCAATTTTAACAGAAGAATTAAACGTATATTTTAGTTTTTAACAACAAAAATGTAATAAGTATCATTAATTAAACAAAAATAAATACCAATTTTCAAGAAAAGACAATTTTTTACACAAATTTTCAACTTTGAAATACATCGCTTACATATATTGTTACAGTATATTACTAAACTTAAACTTTTTAAAAAGTTTGAATGTCTTTACAAAGGGTTCATACTTATATTTTTCACGTCTTGACTGCATTCGAAATCTTACAACAAAAGTATACTTTTATTATTATTATTATTATTATTATTATTCTAGAAAACCTAAAAAATCGTTTCTTGCTGCTTTAGACACTTGACATATTAAAACTACTCTACCCATATAATTAATCAAATTAGGACATGATTCATCTTACACTTCAAAATTTCTGAATTTTTACAATACTTATTTTCATCAAACTTTATTCTTGATCCTATATATTTTAATAGCACAGAATTTTCACATCTGTTTTTATCTACTTATCAGAAAATTATTAAAACACCCAACAACATTTTTCAAATATGAATATTATCTTTACAATTTAATGATGCAAAACATACACGAATACAAAGTTTAATTTTTACAAACATTTCATATTTCAAACCAAACTATTCGAAATTTTCACAACGTAAGAGCAAACATTAGACGAACTTTTTAACATTAATATTGCTTAGATCTTTTCATCATAACTTTTAACTATGATAATTATCCATTTTTAGGTTGATTGTCGAAAAACTGTAACTGAAATTACATAAACTTAATGTAAAAAACCATGTTCTCACACAATTTCTTGAAATTCAACAAAGAATTGACTATTACTCCAATACTTATCTACTTCAATCTCGACTCTCGATAGTATATAGATATTACATCATTACATACTTACAACTCTTTTCAAACGTTTATCAGAAAATCAAGCCAATCAAAGTCTAGTAGTTATCACACCTGTTCCTCAGAAATATTACTATCATATGAAACAGTAAAGAAAATTAATAGATATTTAATATTTAATAACTTCATACGTGAAATTACTGTCGAATGAGAATACTAATAATCAATAAAATCAACTGTTGGACAAAAAAATAGTACAGATTACCGAAAATTCAAATCATTTTTTCTACAAAAATTACAAAAATTAACAAATGAATGACCAGTTAGAGAAATAATTAAAAAAAATAATGAACATATTTACAAATTTATTAAAATCACACCTTTTTCTGGATTACAAACCACAATTTCTTGAAAAATTTAACACCGAATTTGTAAGATTTTAATCCTAGTATTACATACACTCAATAAATATTCAAAATTAACAAAAAAATAATTTTTTTAGTCTCATCAATAAGCAGAAATTCTATATTAAAAGAATATTTTCATAGTAGTACTTATAAAAATGAGAGTTTACAAACTGATTTTCATAATTTTATCACATTTAAACTTAATTTTTATACATAAAACATTATTTAATCAAATTTTATACTTTCTAATTCAGTAAAATTCAATACTTTTTTAGTTTTTAAACCAATACCACAATATTTATTTACATCAAACTTGATTCTTTACCTTTTATATTTCCACATTACACAAGTGAGTTAAATACTAACTTGGAACGGGAGTTGAAGTCAATTGATTCAATTCGATTTTCATCGTATACGCATTTCCCCTACACGAAATTTCTTACTTCTATAATCATCTAATGTATTAAAACTAATCTACTCATATTTTTAATCAATTCATCAGATGTTTCATCTCGCACTTCTGAATTATCATCCACCAAGTTGCTTAAAATATAAATACTATCTTTAAAGTTTTAATGTAGTATACATGACTAATCTTGAGTTTCCATCTATACTATTAATCAAATTATCATATGTTTCATCTTACAGTTCAACGATTTCTGAATTATCGTCCATCTAGTTGTTTAAAATATTAATAAAATGTTTATAGTTTTTGATTATACATAGTATGTATGAATACAATCTTTAATTTTTAACAGTTCATATTTCAAATAACCTATTTTCGAAACCAAACTATGTGAATTTTACCACAATACTTATCATCATACAGAGATTTGTGTTTCATACTTTTTCTAAAAATTATCAGATATGTACTCCTCAGAGGAATTTCTATCATATGAATAAATGAAAAAAAAATTAATTTATATTAAACGTACAGCGAAATTTGATTGCAATATATATGTATTTAATAAAAATAAATAAATGAGCGATTATTTATACATTAAACCTTTACTAAATATATATTTCTTGCGTTATAAAGATGTTTCAACAAGATGAACCAAAACAGCAGCAAACTTCAGAAATTAATGATCTGAATGATTCATCCCTAGCACATGTAGCGTTAATGAATAATACATATGTAAGTACTTATATGAAAAATACTAGAATTCGTATATGAATCGTAATTAGAGTAAATATAAAATGATTTGTCTTACTGCCTACACTTTAACAAATGCCTTTTTACCTATATTGTTGAAAAGAATCCTAATTGTTTGCATTTTATTTCTATTACAGATGTGTTCTATTTGCTACAAACATTTCTTAAGTAAATCGAATTTAACAGAACATACAAAAATCCATACAGGTGAAAAACCTTACACTTGGGAAGATTACCAAATGCTGTTTTCAAGAAGGCGTGAATCAAAAGTGCACACATCATCATATAAAGCATCGTCAGTTATATGTAAACTTAGTGAGGATATTCAAAAATTATTCAGACGTTTGAAGAATTTAGACATAAAGGAAGATATTTAGACTATATATCCATCATATTTTCATAACACTTACCACAATATCTCAAACTTAAAATTTGGAAGACATACACACTGCTGAAAAGTAATTTTGTTACCCGTGATTCTTCTAACCAGCATGAATGTATAGATATTATTTTGCAATGTATCCTTTAAATGCTCACATTAAATATTCCTTTATATACATATATCGTTGTGTTTATTTTTTAAAAACCTATTACATTAATAAAATAGGTTACACACACGTACATACACATAACATTTTAAGTGAAACAACACTCTCACAACTTAAAAAATGCATAAGAACATACAAAAATAAGCAGATGTATGAAAAAATATGCAAATTTACAAAATAATTTCACTGTTTTCTAGAAATACCAACAAAAAAATATTTAAAGTATAAAAAAATTACAAAAGTGAAAAGAAAAAACACAAATGTAAAACAAAAATCACAAAGTGAAAAACTCACAATAAAGTTTTTGAAAAAAAAAAAATTTACAACAAAAATTTTTTTACAAAAACCAAAACTTCAAAAATATTTTTCCAAAAAAATTTTTTTTCAAAAACATTTTTTACAAAAAAATTTTTATTTCAAAATAAGTTTTTACAAAAGTAAAAAATAAAAAATCACAACGTTAAAAATATGAAAAATTTTAGTTAAAAAAAGTGTAAAAAAAAATTGCAAAAAAAATTGCAAAAATTTCAAAAAAGTTATCAAAAAAGTTATCAAAATTTTTGTTCTTTTTAATAGTAAATACAATGGTTTCACCATTGTATACTGTGACAAGTTTACAATTTCCGTAATTATAAAATAGCTTTTACAAGTTATATTTGTGTATTGTTCAGGGAAATTAAAAAGTATTCACCTTGCCCTCTATACATTGAAATTTTTACTTTTGTGTCAAACAAAGCTGATTTTGTTACTTTTGAAAAAACTGTCACACACCACATAATATATTAATTATAACATTGGTAGTATATTCATTTACTTCAAAATGTAAATAAATTGAATTGATGATTTTTTTAATGTCATCTATGATTGACAATTCTGAATTTTCATTCCCGTCATGAAGATACTGGAATTTTATATTGTGGTAAATATATTATCAACAAACAATCCTTGTTTGATTGTACACATATGACTATTTGTACCTTATAGCTTTGTTTTATTGCTGTCCCATAACCCCCTTTTAGTGGGGAGGTATGGGACAGCAATAATGGTATATAAAATTTCAATAAAAAATTCAAAACCTAAAAGAAATTTTTCGTCAATAAAAACAAACATTTTTTTCCCGAAAAAAACGGAAAATCTCTAGAATTTATGGAAATTTTTCCCATTAAAAAAGTGAATTGTACTAGCGTCCCGACTGTCAGTATAATTTCCGTAAACTCGTCCGTTTCCTTTTACAGTATTGGCCCCACTCTCCCCTATATTTGTGTAATTTAATACATTTGATTTCTCCAGATGTCGAGTAAGATTCACGTTGTGCATATGCATGGCGAAATACATTGAATTTATTCAAATTTATGCATCTAATACAGTTTTAAAATGCAGCAAAGGGTAAAACAACTAATAAACACCAAAATTTTTAGATATAGAAGAGAATGGGGTGGTATGTGACAGTTTTTTCAAAAGTAACAAAATCAGCTTTGTTTGACACAAAAGTAAAAATTTCAATGTATAGAGGGCAAGGTGAATACTTTTTAATTTCCCTGAACAATACACAAATATAACTTGTAAAAGCTATTTTATAATTACGGAAATTGTAAACTTGTCACAGTATACAATGGTGAAACCATTGTATTTACTATTAAAAAGAACAAAAATTTTGATAACTTTTTTGATAACTTTTTTGAAATTTTTGCAATTTTTTTTGCAATTTTTTTTTACACTTTTTTTAACTAAAATTTTTCATATTTTTAACGTTGTGATTTTTTATTTTTTACTTTTGTAAAAACTTATTTTGAAAAAAAAATTTTTTTGTAAAAAATGTTTTTGAAAAAAAATTTTTTTGGAAAAATATTTTTGAAGTTTTGGTTTTTGTAAAAAAATTTTTGTTGTAAATTTTTTTTTTTTCAAAAACTTTGTTGTGAGTTTTTCACTTTGTGATTTTTGTTTTACATTTGTGTTTTTTCTTTTCACTTTTGTAATTTTTTTATACTTTAAATATTTTTTTGTTGGTATTTCTAGAAAACAGTGAAATTATTTTGTAAATTTGCATATTTTTTCATACATCTGCTTATTTTTGTATGTTCTTATGCATTTTTTAAGTTGTGAGAGTGTTGTTTCACTTAAAATGTTATGTGTATGTACGTGTGTGTAACCTATTTTATTAATGTAATAGGTTTTTAAAAAATAAACACAACGATATATGTATATAAAGGAATATTTAATGTGAGCATTTAAAGGATACATTGCAAAATAATATCTATACATTCATGCTGGTTAGAAGAATCACGGGTAACAAAATTACTTTTCAGCAGTGTGTATGTCTTCCAAATTTTAAGTTTGAGATATTGTGGTAAGTGTTATGAAAATATGATGGATATATAGTCTAAATATCTTCCTTTATGTCTAAATTCTTCAAACGTCTGAATAATTTTTGAATATCCTCACTAAGTTTACATATAACTGACGATGCTTTATATGATGATGTGTGCACTTTTGATTCACGCCTTCTTGAAAACAGCATTTGGTAATCTTCCCAAGTGTAAGGTTTTTCACCTGTATGGATTTTTGTATGTTCTGTTAAATTCGATTTACTTAAGAAATGTTTGTAGCAAATAGAACACATCTGTAATAGAAATAAAATGCAAACAATTAGGATTCTTTTCAACAATATAGGTAAAAAGGCATTTGTTAAAGTGTAGGCAGTAAGACAAATCATTTTATATTTACTCTAATTACGATTCATATACGAATTCTAGTATTTTTCATATAAGTACTTACATATGTATTATTCATTAACGCTACATGTGCTAGGGATGAATCATTCAGATCATTAATTTCTGAAGTTTGCTGCTGTTTTGGTTCATCTTGTTGAAACATCTTTATAACGCAAGAAATATATATTTAGTAAAGGTTTAATGTATAAATAATCGCTCATTTATTTATTTTTATTAAATACATATATATTGCAATCAAATTTCGCTGTACGTTTAATATAAATTAATTTTTTTTTTCATTTATTCATATGATAGAAATTCCTCTGAGGAGTACATATCTGATAATTTTTAGAAAAAGTATGAAACACAAATCTCTGTATGATGATAAGTATTGTGGTAAAATTCACATAGTTTGGTTTCGAAAATAGGTTATTTGAAATATGAACTGTTAAAAATTAAAGATTGTATTCATACATACTATGTATAATCAAAAACTATAAACATTTTATTAATATTTTAAACAACTAGATGGACGATAATTCAGAAATCGTTGAACTGTAAGATGAAACATATGATAATTTGATTAATAGTATAGATGGAAACTCAAGATTAGTCATGTATACTACATTAAAACTTTAAAGATAGTATTTATATTTTAAGCAACTTGGTGGATGATAATTCAGAAGTGCGAGATGAAACATCTGATGAATTGATTAAAAATATGAGTAGATTAGTTTTAATACATTAGATGATTATAGAAGTAAGAAATTTCGTGTAGGGGAAATGCGTATACGATGAAAATCGAATTGAATCAATTGACTTCAACTCCCGTTCCAAGTTAGTATTTAACTCACTTGTGTAATGTGGAAATATAAAAGGTAAAGAATCAAGTTTGATGTAAATAAATATTGTGGTATTGGTTTAAAAACTAAAAAAGTATTGAATTTTACTGAATTAGAAAGTATAAAATTTGATTAAATAATGTTTTATGTATAAAAATTAAGTTTAAATGTGATAAAATTATGAAAATCAGTTTGTAAACTCTCATTTTTATAAGTACTACTATGAAAATATTCTTTTAATATAGAATTTCTGCTTATTGATGAGACTAAAAAAATTATTTTTTTGTTAATTTTGAATATTTATTGAGTGTATGTAATACTAGGATTAAAATCTTACAAATTCGGTGTTAAATTTTTCAAGAAATTGTGGTTTGTAATCCAGAAAAAGGTGTGATTTTAATAAATTTGTAAATATGTTCATTATTTTTTTTAATTATTTCTCTAACTGGTCATTCATTTGTTAATTTTTGTAATTTTTGTAGAAAAAATGATTTGAATTTTCGGTAATCTGTACTATTTTTTTGTCCAACAGTTGATTTTATTGATTATTAGTATTCTCATTCGACAGTAATTTCACGTATGAAGTTATTAAATATTAAATATCTATTAATTTTCTTTACTGTTTCATATGATAGTAATATTTCTGAGGAACAGGTGTGATAACTACTAGACTTTGATTGGCTTGATTTTCTGATAAACGTTTGAAAAGAGTTGTAAGTATGTAATGATGTAATATCTATATACTATCGAGAGTCGAGATTGAAGTAGATAAGTATTGGAGTAATAGTCAATTCTTTGTTGAATTTCAAGAAATTGTGTGAGAACATGGTTTTTTACATTAAGTTTATGTAATTTCAGTTACAGTTTTTCGACAATCAACCTAAAAATGGATAATTATCATAGTTAAAAGTTATGATGAAAAAATCTAAGCAATATTAATGTTAAAAAGTTCGTCTAATGTTTGCTCTTACGTTGTGAAAATTTCGAATAGTTTGGTTTGAAATATGAAATGTTTGTAAAAATTAAACTTTGTATTCGTGTATGTTTTGCATCATTAAATTGTAAAGATAATATTCATATTTGAAAAATGTTGTTGGGTGTTTTAATAATTTTCTGATAAGTAGATAAAAACAGATGTGAAAATTCTGTGCTATTAAAATATATAGGATCAAGAATAAAGTTTGATGAAAATAAGTATTGTAAAAATTCAGAAATTTTGAAGTGTAAGATGAATCATGTCCTAATTTGATTAATTATATGGGTAGAGTAGTTTTAATATGTCAAGTGTCTAAAGCAGCAAGAAACGATTTTTTAGGTTTTCTAGAATAATAATAATAATAATAATAATAATAAAAGTATACTTTTGTTGTAAGATTTCGAATGCAGTCAAGACGTGAAAAATATAAGTATGAACCCTTTGTAAAGACATTCAAACTTTTTAAAAAGTTTAAGTTTAGTAATATACTGTAACAATATATGTAAGCGATGTATTTCAAAGTTGAAAATTTGTGTAAAAAATTGTCTTTTCTTGAAAATTGGTATTTATTTTTGTTTAATTAATGATACTTATTACATTTTTGTTGTTAAAAACTAAAATATACGTTTAATTCTTCTGTTAAAATTGATATATCCGTGTTGGAGGTGAGAAAAAATAGTGTAAAACTAATAAAATTTGTTTAAATTCGTCTTTTTATTCTTAAAATTAATATTTGCTATTGTTTAGAATACGTAATAATAACTTTTGAGGAATGTATAACCGGAAAATGTTAAAAAATCTTAGAAAATTGGTATTAAAAATATTAAATACAGTTGCTTCAATGATATCTTTTCGATATGTAAAGTGATTGTAGCATTTAGAAATGTACTTCTGAAGAATGTATAATCGGAAAATGTTAGAAAATCTTAGAAAATTGGTGTTAAAAATATTAAATACAGTTGCTTCAATGATTTCAAAAACAAACTCTGTTAAAAAATTCTGTATGATTTCAAGTGAAAATAATCTGAACCTGAATACATGGTATTTAAAATACAAAATTCACGATTATGAACTAATGTTGAAAACATGGGTAACATTAAATATACAGCTAATATTTAATTATAGATCAGGAAATTCTTAAAGTGTATCCAAATTTATTAAATATAGTATTGAATACAGTGAATAAGTGAAATATGTGAATAAGTATTGATATTTCCATGTTGATTTTGAAAATACTAGTGTAAAATTATTCAAATTCGTCTTTTCTTTAAAACTGATATTTATTTTTGTTTAATTAATGATACTTGTTAAGATTTTGTTGTTAAAAACTATAATATACGTTTAATTCTTCTGTTAAAATTGATATATCCATGTTGGAGATGAGAAAAAATAGTGTAAAACTAAAAAAAAAAAGTTTAAATTCGTCTTTTTCCTCCTTAAAATTATTATTAAACTAGTGTAAAACTAATAAAATTTGTTTAAATTCGTCTTTTCCCCTCTGAAAAACTAATATTTCTATTATTTTGCTTAATTAATTATACTCATTATGACTTCCAAATTTTAATTTGGAGATGTTGTAGTAACTGTTATAAAACTAGAATGGATAAATAACTTAAATCTCTTCTTTTTTTTCACTCTATGTGATACTTTTTCTTGAACGTAAACATTTGTATACCTTTGTAAGTTGTGACGTCAAGATTCTTTGTTATGTTCCCCTACCTGGAATGCATGCATGGTGGGGTTGCAGAAAAAAGTTTTAGTTTAGATATGACGTAATAAGAAATGCTCTGCAGGTTCACATTTGTGTGTTGGGGATTTCTTTAAATTATTCGTTTATGCATTAAAATTCTACTTAGTTGGTATACATAAAGTACGATGAAATTTCCAATTAGAGTAAAAGTTAACCAAATTCGTTTAATTCGTCTTTTTTCGTTAAAAAATCATTAGTTTCCTTTGTTAATTGTTCAATTATCGAAATTCTTTGAGGTAACGACTGTTCAAAAACTAAAAAATATGTTTAAATTTCTATTTTAAGTTGTGTATTCTGATTTTATATTAAAAAATAAATAAATAAATAAAAAATATGAAGAAATCAGTTAAAAATTTAATATTTTCCGTTGTTTTTGCTTAATTATTAATGTTCATGAAGGAAATGGTTGTCCAAAACTGGAATGCATGCTTAAATTTCTTTCTATCAAATTGATATTCTGAAGTTTGAGTTGAAAAAATCGTAAGAAATCAGTCTTTTTCTATAAAATCGA
Organism: Maratus speculifer; assembly: GCA_964019185.1. Taxonomy (NCBI): domain Eukaryota; kingdom Metazoa; phylum Arthropoda; class Arachnida; order Araneae; family Salticidae; genus Maratus; species Maratus speculifer. The sequence continues at coordinate 89,632,057 of OZ025300.1, read as the reverse complement.
TATTTTCCATTGTTTTTTACTTAATTATGAATGCTCATTAAGGTTATAGCTGTTGAAAAACTGAAATGTATGTTTAAGTTTTCTCTCTTAAGTTGATAAAAATCGTTAGAAATCAGTCTTTTTCCATAAAACTTGATATTTTCCATTGTTTTTTTTACTTAATTAACGATACTCATTAAGGCTATAGCTGTTGAAAAACTAGGATACATGTTTAACTTCCAACTTTTAAGTCGTTACATTGATCATATAGTTGATAAAAATCGTAAGAAATCAGTCTTTTTCTATAAAACTGGATATTTTCTATTGTTTTTACTTAATTAATACTACTCATTAAGATGTCTATGAAGCAAAATTCAAATATATGTTTAACTTTCTTGAGTTAAATTGATAATCTCATCTTGTAGTTGAAGAAATCTAAATAAAATGGTTAAAAACTGAAATTTTAATTGTTTCGCTTAATTAATAATACTCATTAAAATTACGGTTGTTTAAAATTCAAATACAAATTTAATCTTCATCTTATAGTATGATTCAATGTTGAGATGTGATTGATAATATTTTTAATTAGGGAAGGTTGTTCACCTATCCTGTTATAATAGAATGTTCCTTTTTTCCACTAGGGGGCGTTCGTGGAGGGGGATGCATAGTGGGGGGGTAGGAGGGTGGCGGTGGCACGGTGGGAGCAAGAGGCACCGCAGGAGGGGCCAGGAGGGATGGTGGCGGGGCCGCAGGCGGGGCAGCCGGAGGAGCAGGTGGCACGGTGCCACCGTGCCACCTGATCTTGAGCTTAAACTGTCCTTTTCCTACTACTTGTGGGTAATAACACCATGAAATCAATACTATAAAATAAGTTGGAATAATCCTATATGTAGATATCCCAATTTTGAAAATACAAACTCTACCGTCCTAGAAATTGAAAAATTGCACTCTAAACGATAGAAAATGTACATTTTTTTTGTGAAAGTGTAAGAAAAAGAAGGAGGGGCAAAAGAATATCAGACTCTGAGTTATTTTTTGCTTAAAAAGGATCGCTTATATAAAATTATTAAAATCATTACACGTTTTTATTAGTGTTTAGCTACATCAGTATGTATGTTTCCATGTATGCATTCTATTACATAGAATGCATTCATGGAATGCCAAGGAATGGCGTTATTACCCCGATATACTTGTTGCGGAGTATATTTTAAACTATAAACTACACTGTAAAAAATTTTCCCGTTAAAAAACGGAAATAGTACTGGTAATCTAGACGCCAGTACTACTTCCGTTTTTTAACGGAAAAAAATTTCCGTAAATTCCAGAAATAGTTCCGTTTTTTCACAAAATATTTCCGTTTTTTTTTTTTTTCTTATGTAAAAATTTTTGTTTGAAAAGTTAAAAGAATTTTTCAAGGACTAACTAACATTTTTGTGCTTTTTATTCTTTACTTTTCAAAAACATGTTAATATCAGGGACACATTATACACAATTAATTTAAACAACAGTGAAGAAATGTTACATACCTTCCATGGGGTTCGAACCCGGGGCCTCTTGTGTCGTAGCTTGCAGTGTAATACCATTACACCAGAATTATTCAAACGACCCTTTCAAATATCTTTAGTTATTTCGGATACATTTCGTAAAGTAAAGAAAAGATTTTGAACGCAGGATTTTTTTTTTTTTTTTTTTTTTTTTTTTTTTTTTTTTTTTGTAGAGATAATATTTTTCTATTGAATGGATAATTCTAAATGCTTTACAGATTTTCTTTGTATAACTTCGAATATTTAGCTTATTAATTTTAGCTTTATATATATAAAAATTAGTTTTTAAAATATTACATGCATGAAAGAATTTATTGAGAGTTTTGTTTCCTAAGTTTTAAAATTCGATTGTAATATTATTGATATTTATTTATTTATTTAAAAAAAATGCTAACATGCTAAAAGAAAGAAAAAAAAACGTGCATTTTAACAAATTATTTTATGACGATCGAAGGTAAACTCAATAAAGATAATTACAATGGGTTATAGAAAAAAAAAATCAGTTATTGATTTTTTATAACATATGTAATCCCCAAAATTACCTTTCTTAATTTCCATAATTTCTTTCCATAGTTTCGATTTTCTTTCCATAATTTCGAATATTTAGCTTATATGTATAAAAATTAGTCTTTAAAATATTACATGCATGAAAGAATTTATTAAGAGTTTTGTTTCCTTCTTTTTTTGGAAAAGTTTTAAAATTCTGTTGTAATATTATTGATATTTATTTATTTATTTTAAAAAATACTGGCATACTAAAAGAAAAAAAAACGTGCATTTTAACAAATTATTTTATGACGATCAAAGGTAAAACTCAATAAAGATTGTGAATGAGAAGAAATGATTTTTTACTTATTGAAAGGCAAAATTTTAATGAAAATCGGTATGGTATTTAGAAAAAAAAAATCTGCAAAATACTAACTATTCAAGAGATTACAAAAATCTTATGCAAATTTGTTTATAACAGAGTTTGAAGTGATAAAAATGCAAAAGCAAGAAAATATCTCTGAAGGAGAAATTTAAAATTTCGTTTAAAAATTTTAAAAAATTAATAAGATTGGAAATTTTTTTGATGGAGTTCTATGTGCGTTTGGTGAAATGTATGTATGCACGAAATTTCAAATTGCTATAATGAAAAAAAAAAAAAAAAGAAGAAGAAGAAGAAGTTAACGTCTACCGTACCCGAAATGATGTGGAAATGTAAAAAGAATCAGACATTTTAGTTTTTATAAGGAAAAGAACAGAGGTACCTGAATGGGGACTCAGGGACCGAAGAGGGTAAATTCGTATGAGATCAAACCTATAACGCTAATAAAACCTTTAGACTATCTAAATCTTCACAATTGGAAAATGCTTCAGCTAAGCATTGATAAAGTGTCATTCATTTATTACAAAAAAAAAAAAATGTCATCCACTTAAAGTGTGAAGAACAACATTTTATGGTAATCACTGCAATTTTTCTGTAAGAAACAATCACTTTATAATCACTTATAGCCAATCGTAACAATTAAAAAATCATAAAAGAATTCCATCTCCTTTCTCCTTCTCTTATGACGTATGTGTGATAGTTACATTGTTAGTTACTTTTCAGATAGTGAATGGGAAAACAAAGTTTAGAGGGGAGGATGATCTCTCTTTTAACTTGAGAAACCATTTGTCTTCATCTTCCATCCTGGAGCATGATGGTGGACCTGAAATTGAAATGAGTGTTGATGGTCGGAATAAGAAAACAAGAGCAGCGTTTAAAAAGGATTAATGATGTTCGTAGAGTTGTTATGCTGATTCAAAAGTTGCAGGTAACAATAAATGCTGTTATAAAAAATTAACTAAGTTGGTCCTTTGCGGTTTGAGTTACAAGGATTGTTGACATGCGTTGTTAAATATCATCGATATATATGGGTGATCCTACGATGAGAGGTAATTTGTACGGCCATCCGTTTAAAACAGATTTTTTATTCTATATGTTGCTATTTTTTGCAATGAATCGCATCATCTTACAATACTTTATTAAATAACATCACGATTGAATGCCTAATTAAAATACATTTTTCTGAAATTTCTTACAAAGTCTAAAAAAGTCTCTCCCCTGGCATGTCCCCTTGCCAGTTTCAATTTAACTTTCAAACAATACATATATTTTTTTCCGTCCGATGTTTAGCTAAAGTATGTTTAATTGGAATTTAAGTAATTATACTTATGTATTATAAAATAAAAAATAAAATAATTTTGTTAATTTAAAATAATTTTTAAAATTAACTTTTGTCCCGCTTTTTTTGTGTATCTACCCTGTCAAATATCATTTCGCTGAAACAAATATAAATTCAAGGATGGCTATATTGGAAGTAGTGCTGAAGGACATCTATTGGTTTGAAGTTAGCTATACTAAATGCGCAAGCCATTTAAGCGTCACCATTTTTAGTTGTTGCGACGCGACCGTGCAATGTAGTGGTTTCGCACGGTGATCGTGTATCTCCCCTGGTAAGTCAAAAAACTTATAATATTCATTTAATTCAATTGCATTTACTGTCCTAATTAAACAATACGGTAATAATTAAAGTGAAATACACAATTAACCCCAAAACTAATTCAGTCAGTTAAAAAATTTGAATTTACATGAAAATGTCTCTCCCCTGCCGTATTTCCCCTGGCAAGATAATTGCCAGGGGAGCGAGTCACTGACCAGAAAAAGTTATAAAATATGTATAAAGTGACTTGCCCTTATATGAAAAAGTAAATAAACGGGACAAAAATCATAATTTAAAGGTTTTTGATCAAACTCAAACTTTTCTTTTTGACCGAATTCTCTATGTTTTTGAACCTCTTATCGTAGAATCACCCATATATAGTTTAACTCCTATTTTCGTGAGTCCCTGATAACAAAGAAAATTTAGAACGAAAGAAAATGAGATAGAATTTGTATATTTCCCTCACATGACGATTGCAATTTTTTTAAGCATTATTATTGTCTTGGAATTTCATAGTTATTCTCCGAGCAGTGTGAGTGGGGAAACAAAGTTTAAACGGTAGGGAGTGATCTCTCTTATAACTTGAGAAACCATTTGTCTTTATCTTCTATCTCGAGCATGATGGTGGACTTGAAATCGAAATGAGTGTTTGTGGTTGGAAAAGGAATAACAAGGGGCAGCGTTTAAAAAGGATTAATGATGTTTGTGGAGTTGTTATGCCAATTCAAAAGTCACAGTTAACAATAAATGCTGTTATAAGGATTAACTAAGTTGGTCCTTTGCGGTTTCAGGCTACAAGGATTGTTGACAAGTGTTGTTAGACATCATTGATATATATATTTTTTGATTCCTGTTTTCGTGAGTCCCTGATATTTAGAACGAAAGAAAATGAGATAGAATTTTGATATTTTTCTCACATGACGATTGTATTTTTATTTATTTTTTAATTATTATTGTCATGCATTTCATAGTTATTGTAAGAGCAAGGTAATTGGGGAAACAAACTTTAGAGGGGAATGATCTCTCTTATAACTTGAGAAACCATTTGTCTTCATCTTCCAACAGGAGCACGATGGTAGGCCTGAAATTGAAATGAGTGTTGATGGTCGGGAAAAGAAGACATGGCAGTATATTTAAAAAGGATTAATGGTGATCAAGGACCTGTTATGCCGTTTCTAAAATCCCAGTTAAAGATAAATGTTATTATAAAGGTTAACTAAGTTGGTTTTTTGCGATTTGGGCGAAAAGGATTGTTGATATGAGTTGTTAGATATTATTGATATGTATATTTTTAATTCCTTCTGTCGTGAATATCCGATAGCAAATGAAGATTTAGAATGAATAAAAATGAAATAGAACTGTGATATTTCCTTTAAATAAAGATTGCATTTTTTTTTCTTTAACTATTATTGTCATGCATTTCTTAGTTATCCTGTGAGCAGGGTGAATAGGGAAACAAAGTTTAGAGGGTAGGAAGTGATCTCTCTTTAACTTGAAAAAATCATTTGTCTTCATCTTCCATCTACAGCATGATGGTGGACCTGAAATTGAAATGACTATTGATGGTCGGAAAAGGAAAACAAGGGGCAGTGTATAAAAAAGGATTAATGATGTTCATGGAGTTGTTATGCCAATTCGAAAGTCACATTTAACAATAAATGTTGTTATAAAGTTTAACTAAGTTGGTTTTTTGCGGTTTGAACTACAAGGATTGTTGATATGTGTTTTTAAATATCATTGATATATATATTTTTTAATTATTACTTTCGTGAATCCCTGATAGCAAATGGAAATTTAGAATGAATGAAAAGGAAATAGAATTATGATATTTCCCTCAAATGAAGATTGCATTCTTTTGAAAAAATACACTGCTCAAAACAATTAAAGGATATTGCAGTTTTAGGTGGATTTTTTATCTGGGAAACTTTTTAGCTGATTGATACATAGTCGACAGACATAGTAGGTTATATGAGAATAAATTACACATGTTTGGCAGAAAAAAAATGCATTTTATTGCGCATTTGTGTACAAAAGGAAAAAAACACAATTTGTGCATATGAGAAAAAAAGAATAAGAAAAGGTGTTTTCTTCAAAGAAAATCATTTTCAGTAGGAGGTATGGTTTCCACGGGCGGCCAGCAACGTTGAACACCTTTGAGGCATGTATTCAATGAGGCTATTAATGACGAGTTAGGGTATTCTGCCCCACTCTTCCAGAAGAGCTCTTTCCAGTTCTTGGAGAGTTTGTGGGGGTGGTTGGCGGCCAGAAACTCGTCTTCCTAGAGCGTCCCAAACGTGCTAGATTTTATTCATGTCTGGAGAACACGCTGGCCATTCCAATCGAACGATTCCTTCCTCGAAAAGGAAATCCTCCACCAGGTTTGCACGATGTGGCCTGCAGTTATCGTCTATTAAAATGAAGTTATCTCCGATTGCTGCAGCGTAAGAGACTACAATAGGTCTGAGGATCTCATCCCTATATCGGCGACCAGTCAGAGCTCCATCTCGAATGATGTAGAGGTCAGTGCGCCCGTCAATGGAGATGCCACCATACACCAACACTCCTCCACCGCCAAATCTGACACTTTCGTGCACGAACGCAGGATTATTCCTACTGCCACGGTCCCTCCAGATGAAAATACGCCCATTATCCGGATGCACAGAAAAACGGGACTCGTCAGAAAACAGAATATTGCTCCATTCATTTCTCCTCCAGTTGACATGCTCGGTTGCCCACTCCCTAGGGTCGCGACGATGCCTTGATGTTAATCTAACACATACCATCGGTCGGCGAGCATACAGACCTACAGCAAGGAGCCGGTTTCTGACAGTCTGAGTTTAAATCGTGGTGCCTGTAGTAGAGCGAAGGTGTTGTTGGAGAAGAGTAGCGTTCATGTTTCGGTGTCTCCGAGCTGTTAACGCAAAATACCGATCTTCATTGGGCGTTGTTGCCCGTCTACGACTTTGCCCTGGTCTTCGGCCTGCACATCCACACTCCAAAAAACGGTTTCAGATCCTGGAAGTGACACTTTGTGGCACTCCAATGGCTTGCGCTACTTCGGCTTGAGTTTGGCCCCCTTCTAACCTACCAACAATTCTCCAAGCTTCTGAATATGTCAAATGACTTCGCTGAGACATCGTACTCATCGAAACAAAGCAATCACTGAATGCTGATCATCCTTGTCTTCATTCTCTTTTATCCAGTTGAAAGTCAAATTTCATTCGTTGCCGCTGAAGCGACGTTTTTGATGTCGAACTCAAAATTTGCATACTCCACAGTTTGAAAACCAGAAAAATTTGCATTTGTGATTCTCTTCTTCTATTTTCGCCAGTAAAAATTTCGTTTATATCTTTATTTTATATAAAACTTCAAATATCCTTTAATTGTTCTGAGCAGTGTATTATGGTCATACGTTTAATAGTTATTCTCCGAGAGGGGTGAATAGGGAAAGAAACTTTAGAAAAGATAAGATCTCCCTTTAGACTTCAGAAAACTTTTGTAGAGGTCTGCAAAGGCCGAAATATCCAGGCCCGGCCCGAGGAAAAGTTATTTTGGCCCGAATCGGCCCAGTGTAAAACTAAAAATTTCAGCCCGAGCCCAGCCCGTTTATATTTTTACATTTCTAGGCTCACCCGATTTGGTTCGACGCAATTACAATGCATAACACAAGAGAAAAAACCTTTATTTATGGAAGAGTAGATATAGAGAAATCTAATGACCTGTGTTTGCCAGAACTGAAGTGGTGCATAAGCCAAAAACTAATACATCAGTTATTCACTCCTAGGTTTATCATTGTGTTTTTCTGCTGACAGCCCTCCATTTTTTCATGTTTGATTGTGAGTCAAACACAACGATAAATCTACGAGTCAATCACTGGTAGTATTAATTTTTGGCTTATGCACCACTTCGCTTCCGGCAGACATGGATCATTAGATTCTGCGCTATTTCTACTTGTCCATACAATAAATGTTTTTTTCTTGTGCTTTTGATACCTTAGGATTTTGTGCTGTCGGCTTTTGGACTATTAACTGATGTGACAGAAATGATCACATAATTATTGGGCAGCAATCTGTGAGACCGCTCCATTGAAAAATGAATAAAAGTTGCAATTAACTTAATTGGGTGGTGTTTTTTTTTTATTATTTATTTTTTTTTATTATTAAACTTTTTATGCAGGCCTGTTATAGTTAAAATTCCTCTATTCAAACGGTTAAAATTCCTCTATTCAAACGTCTCTACTGACAGTGCTAAATTCACAAATAAAACAAAATTTCGGTAGTGTTTGTAGTTAAAAATCATAGCTACTACGTATATTTTTAATTATACTGTTGTGGTGAAGTTGGCAATGCTCGCATCCTTCTCAGCTCGTTAATAAATAAAATTCAAACATACACGGGACATCTTTGCTGAGTTCTTTGTTAGAAAGAAAAATTAAGTTATCAAAACACTTATAACGAAAAAACAAAAGAAAACATTGATAATAATAAATGCAATTTTTTCGGCAAAAATAAAATAAAAAATTGTGTTCGTTTAGAAAAATAAATTTACAGCAGGATTATTTATTTATTTATTTATTTATTTATTTATTTATTTATTTAACGAAAGATCATTTAAAATGCGTTTAACACGTATGAATGGGGGTAAGAAAATGAAAAACTTTTTTTTCTTTCTCTTTACTTCCTTCCCTCTAGTCGAAAATTCTGAATGCACATTTTCTAAAATTTAGACTAAGGTAAACACCCTGTGACGCCTTCATATGAAGACCAGGTAGCGTGGTGCGTATACTTCGGTGAGGCGTTGACTCATGTATGAATTATTAAAACATTTTATTAAATGTATAGATGATTCTTGAATACACCAATCTTATCACAAACAAATAAATCAATAGTTCATGAAAGGGTTCTGATTTCCATAAAAGTCATTGAGATAAAGCTATTGAGTCTCTGATTATATTCAATTAGTTCATTGAAATTTTACTACAAACATTTAGATTGCTCAGATGGAGGAATGTTATCAAACAGTTCCTTTGATTAATATAATCCGTTTCACAAATCCACGACGAGTGTCCACTCAGCCGTACTATTCATGCTCCTATATCCGGAGTCATCTTCCTCCTAAGATCAGCCAGATCCGCTGATTTTAAGTCACTCCCTCGAGAGAAAAAGCTCTCTGCTCCAAGCAGGTGTTCTCTCTTCTCTCTCTTCAGAACTCGACTCCCTTCTCTTTTTCATCTTCTCTCGACCCCCCTTCAAAAAACCTCCGTTACTTTTTTCGTCCATTTAAATCTTATCTACCTTATGTCATTAACAAGCTATTTTCTTATTCGTCGATACCAGTTTCATTTTTGCCTTGCAATATTTTCCGAACCGTGAGTTACTACCGTGGGATTCTTACCGAAGCGGCAATTTCAAAAGGGCGACATACTGTCGCGTCTATTATCTGCTTCTCTGAAAAACTGTCTCTTGCTGAGATGAATTGTGATACATTACTTCTTTCTACCTTTCCGACCTGTGTGTGGGATTTTTCTTAACTTTTGTACTGTCCGGGGCTTTTTCTCTCGGAAAATCATCTAATTTCCTACAATACCCCCCTCCTTAAAATGATATTCTGGCTGCAAGACGGAATATCTGGAAATCAAAGGTTAGCTCACATATTCTGAGTGGCTTAATACATACACACACACAAAAGAAATTCATCTCTGAAATTAACTATTTCTATCCATAAAAAAATTTTGAACTTTCCTACTATATCTTTTACACTTATAGTCAAATATTATTTTTTTATGAGAATTTTACACTATATACATTTAGAAAAACTTACTCACTCCTACTTAAATAGTCGACATGAGGTATGTCTTTGCCTGGCCCATATTTAATGGCATAATGATAAGGTTGCAAAGTTAATGTCTATCTTCGCAATCTACCTCAACCACCTTTTATTTTTACCTTTTTTTATTATTATTATCATAGCCTTTTGTACCTACCATTCTAGGCACATTAAGAATTTACACTTTATAAAAATAAACCACATACTAAATCTAGCACTTTAATATTTACACAAAAACCAAAATAGGAATTAATATATTCCCCCTAGCTTATTCTAGAGTTTAACTTGTTCAATTTTTACAACAGTTTAACTTTGACAAGTGTATTTATACCTGGATTACCACATTTGTGATTCACTCTGTCATGCTGTTTTTCTTTGATTTCTTCAGGGGATTTGAAATTATTTTTAATGTGATTATGGGAACTTTCGGTTCTCCCCGCTAGTTTTTTCGAGTCATTTGTCACAGTATTTATGGCATTAACTCTTTTCCGCATCGTATTATTCGCCTCTTGGTCGTATGACTTACCCTCATTTAAACCTAACCCTTTGTCCCCCGTCGATGCATCCCTTTTGTTAACGTATCTGTTAAATCCCATGTTTCTGTCGCTTTTAGCCTGATCACTTTTTGCTGGCATCTTTCCAAATTTCCCCCGTCTACTGGCTTTGTGTTCGGTGTATTCCAATTCCTTCTGTTTATTTTGCGGCTTTTGCCTGACTTTACCGTTTGAGTAGCCCGAATTATGATTTTTAAAACGTTCTTTAAACCATTGTCTGGTTTGGTCTGCTTTTTTTTCTTTTATTTCCTTCCGTGACACAGATTTTCCTAATCCGAAATTCACGTATTTATTTTCTTGTGTCATTTTTACACCCCTTCCCTTCGAATTCACATCTGAAATCTTTCCTGTCATATTTGACTGGAAGCTATTCTCTTTTTCTCCTCTTCTCTCAGCAAAAGAGCATTTTAGTTCTGGTTTTGTTCTGAATCTATTATGGGAGGTGTTTCTTTTAATTTTGTCTATTTCTTTTTGAGTGTCGTTACCCAAAATATAATATGACAAGTCTGTGCTTTTATCCGCCACTATAGCTTTCGTCTTTAAGCTTCCTAGCCCTTCGATATTTAATGTAATGTCCGCCGTAGGTAACCTTCTTACATCGTTTATTAGCGGTTGTTTTACGTAAATTTCCCTACCATCTAATTGATTGGGTTTAATTAATCTTTCGGGAATCACGTCATACTGGCTTCCCGTGTCTCTTAGCGTCGTGCATTTTTTTCCATTTATATGCGCCTGACCTAGATAAGGTTTAAAATTCTCTTTGAAATTTGTCCCCTCCTGAATGTGATGAACATTCGCAATGTTTGTTATATTTCTCTTATTTTCTGGACAATTTCGCTTCCAGTGGCTCGGATCTCCGCAAACGAAACAAGTGTTTTTCGTCGTTTTTTCGAAAGTTCTCTGCCTGTCCTCTTTATCATTTTTTTCACGCCAATTGGGTTTTATTTCCTGATTTTTTCCCGGTTCTTTTTCCTCATCTCTCGACCATTCGAACTTTTTTTCCGCCGAATACCTATCTTTCCATGTCCGTTTTTGCACGCTTTTTATTTCTTCGTAGCCGTCCAGATCTTTCACTAGAGTTTCCGGATTTTTATACGACGCCCACGAATCAATGAAGTGTTCCCTTATTTCCGCCGGCACACGCCTTTTAATCTGTTCCGTTATTAATAAGTCCTTTAGCTCTTCAAATTTTGTGATACCTATACCATTTAACCACCCGTTTTGAAAGCTATTTAATTCGAAAATTAGATCTTTCCAAGGGCCGTTTGGATTTTTCGCATGTTTGTTTAGTTTTTGACGATACGCTTCTGGGCTAAGTCTGTATCTTGCCAATAAAACTGATTTTACATGCTCAAAGTTGTCCACTAGTTCTTTTTGTTCGCGCAATATTAATTCTGCGATCTCTATGGGCAGTAATGCCAACAAGTGTGTCACAAGATCGTCGCTTTCTATCCCGGATCTCTCGGCTTGTCTTTCAAATAAGTTAAGAAATAAAGTGATATCGGACTTTTCTGGATCAAATTTTTGCATAATTCCCTTTAATGAAATTTTAGGCGCTCTTTCTGATCTATTGCTCGAAATGGAGCTTCTTCTGTCCGCGTTTTGCGTTAACCTAATTTGTTCTAACTGAAACTCTCTTTCTTTTTGCTCTTTTTCCTGCGCCAGCTGATCCTCTCTATCCTTTATTATGAACCCGACTTGCGTAAGCGCAAATTGTTCATCATAACTATCCGAACTTTGTATTTTTTCGATAATTATCGCTATTTTGTCATGTTCTGCAATTTTTACGTCTAGCACGTCTGCTAAATGTACCAGATCAATTCTTCTGCAGTACTTTAGTGAAGTAACCTTTGCCATATTTACTTATTTTAATTCCTCCCCAAATATTTTAAGTAATACACAAAAACTAATACTTTTGTCAGCTGATATCTAATTTTAGAGTTTACTTCATTTCCTGAAATATTTTAATTTTAAAGTACTATCATATGCAAATTTTTGAACACTATCCAATTAAATCAGGTTACATATAAAACAAATAAATCTTAGGTAAATACATAAATTAGCAATAACATATAGACACTTTATTATTATTTTTTTTTCACTCTTTATGAAAATTGTCACTCTTATGTAAAAATTTCACTCAGATTTTAATGCCCTATACACATATATGCACAGTGAAAAAATTTAATTTCATCCGTAGTACCTCATCACTACCTATACTTATGTTTTTATTTTTATTCTCCCTCAAACATTGAGCCCTCTTTGCATCCTTATCAAATGTCCATATTATTTTGGTCCAGACTATATTTTTCAGGAAAAAAATTTCTTTTATACTAATTCTAAGTAATTTTCAATACAAAATATCTTGCAAGTATTACACTTCTTGCCCAGCATCAACTGCTGACTATATCTTTTACTTGTTATCTAGACTTACTAATTTTTAGGTAACTTGTTCCTTTTGGAAACAAAGAGAAAAAAAAATAAATGATTTCCTTACCCTAGACTATTTACTAGGATTTTCTCAATATTTATTTGCCTAAATTACTTAATCTTACTAAATCCTCATTTTTATTTTCTTTGAAAGATTACTTTTAATCAACAAAACAAACTCTCTATATCTCAAAATGTTAATTTATGAATTAATGCACTCATACAGTAATACTAAGCCACTCAAAACATGCAGCTTACCTTGTTTTGTTGTTGGACTTCGCTCGTTGCTATCACAGATAGAATGGTCTGCCTTTTTTCCGCCGTCACTGGTTGTCGCGCTCAGCCTGGCTCGCCGCTGGACCGTTCGATGTGTCTGGCTTGTCCCTTCTATGTCGCAGCTCAAATCCGGTATCAGGCCCTCCGAACACTGTCTCCCGGAATTTGTCCCGCTCGCACTTGCTTAAGTCTCGGTGCTGTGCCTTCCGTAACTCCGATGTTGCTCGGGGTGAACTGTTGTCGCTCGGGATGAACTCCTGTTGTCGCTCGGGATGAACTCCTGTTGTCGTTCGGGATGAACTCCTGTTGTCGTTCGGGATGAACTCCTTTTTCGTTCTTGATGAACTCCTGTTTCAGACTCCTCTGCTCTATCAAACAATAGTCTTTATTTGAAATCGAAGTGCTGCCACCAGTTTGTGACGCCTTCATATGAAGACCAGGTAGCGTGGTGCGTATACTTCGGTGAGGCGTTGACTCATGTATGAATTATTAAAACATTTTATTAAATGTATAGATGATTCTTGAATACACCAATCTTATCACAAACAAATAAATCAATAGTTCATGAAAGGGTTCTGATTTCCATAAAAGTCATTGAGATAAAGCTATTGAGTCTCTGATTATATTCAATTAGTTCATTGAAATTTTACTACAAACATTTAGATTGCTCAGATGGAGGAATGTTATCAAACAGTTCCTTTGATTAATATAATCCGTTTCACAAATCCACGACGAGTGTCCACTCAGCCGTACTATTCATGCTCCTATATCCGGAGTCATCTTCCTCCTAAGATCAGCCAGATCCGCTGATTTTAAGTCACTCCCTCGAGAGAAAAAGCTCTCTGCTCCAAGCAGGTGTTCTCTCTTCTCTCTCTTCAGAACTCGACTCCCTTCTCTTTTTCATCTTCTCTCGACCCCCCTTCAAAAAACCTCCGTTACTTTTTTCGTCCATTTAAATCTTATCTACCTTATGTCATTAACAAGCTATTTTCTTATTCGTCGATACCAGTTTCATTTTTGCCTTGCAATGTTTTCCGAACCGTGAGTTACTACCGTGGTATTCTTACCGAAGCGGCAATTTCAAAAGGGCGACATACTGTCGCGTCTATTATCTGCTTCTCTGAAAAACTGTCTCTTGCTGAGATGAATTGTGATACATTACTTCTTTCTACCTTTCCGACCTGTGTGTGGGATTTTTCTTAACTTTTGTACTGTCCGGGGCTTTTTCTCTCGGAAAATCATCTAATTTCCTACAACCCCAACAGACTTTAACACCATTTTTAGGTGCGTTCGTAATTATATAATACGTAGCACCTATAGTGGTCGTTCAGTCCGTCCGTCTGTCCGTCCGTCTGTCTGTCCGCATATAACAACGCAAAAACTACCCAACCGAATCGTTTGAAATTTAAAATACATAATTATTACATAATTTTGTCGAGTCATTTCAAATTTTATGAAACTCGGATGCATAGATCAATTATAGGGGCAATCAAAAGTATTCCATTACATTACGGTCAATGGGGAAAAAGTTTCAAATGCATTTTAATCGTTTGAAATTTAAAATACGCAATTATTACATAATTCTGTCGAGTTATTTCAAATTTTTTGATAATCGTGTGCATAGATCAATTACAGGGGCAATCAAAAGTATTCAATTACATTATGGTCAATGGGGAAAAAGTTTCAAATATATTCTATACGTTTGAAATTTAAAATACATAATTATCACATAATTTTATCGAGTTATTTCAAATTTTATGAAAATCGGATGCATAGATCAATTACAGGGACAATCAAAAGTATTCCGTTACATTACGGTCAATGGGAAAAAATGTTTCAAATGCATTTTAATCGTGTTACACTCATGCGAACTTAATAAAATTTATATGCAACTATAAAGTACATATTATAACATGCATCTTACATAATTTGTGGTGCAAAAAACATTTGTTATTGATCTACAAGGCCATACAAAAGTATTCCATTACATAATGGTATAGGGAGAACATTGTTTGATGAGCGTTTTAATTGTAATTCACTATTTACAATTTTATGAGATTGATATATGAAAGTAATATTTTTAAAACTTCGTTATCGTACGAACGCACCCAATTTGCTACGCTTCACGTGCAATTTCCAACTTGTTTTCAATTCAAACAGTTCTTAAATCAAAAAGGACAATTTTATGAGAATTATAAGTTTTAATTTATGTTTTTCGGAAAATATGAAACTAGCAGGCATTGTTGTTCAGAAACTACCTAACCGCACCCATTTTCCCGTTTTTTAGGTAGATTTCGTAAGAAATACTACCTATTGCAATCGCACCAGTTTATCTATCTATCTATATATATATCTCACTTTTTTATGGACACGATAACTTCTATAATTCTTCACCAATCTCCACCAAACTGGTACATAAAATCAAAGGGGATAAAATCTTGGCTAAGTTCGTTAATGGGCAAAATCGGACCAAGGGGGTCGGAATAAGGGGCGTTTTTGTGAAAACCGAAAAAACGCTATAACTTCTTAATTAAAGTAGATATCGAATCGGTTTAAAGTTTATATTACTTCTTAAAAATGGGCCAAAAGTATATGCATGACAGATTTTTGATAAATTAGAAGTGGGCTCAAGGGGCGAAAAAAACAGGGATTTTAAGAGAAAAAAATTCATAACTTCGTCAATTTTCAACATATCAAGTCCAACTAAATTTTTTGAAAATGTTCTTAAAATTGTCTAAAACTTTTGTATTTACAAGTTTTTGATAGAATCAACTTTTACCGATGAAAAAAATTAAAAACGAAAGGAAAAAGGGCGCTAAAAATGAGAAAAATCCATAACTCCGTCAATTTTTAAGATATCAAATCTGATTAAATTTATTTTACATCTTCTCAAAAACATCTACAACTTTTATATTGACAAGTTTTTCATAGGACCAATTCATATAGCAAAAAGAAATTAAACAAAAATAGGAGTCGGAGAAAAAACTGCTTATATTCTGAATCCAAACTGCTTATATTCTGACTCATTTAAATTCATTTTTGATTTTAAAGGCATCCAAATGGTAGATCTCTTATTTAGAAACTGTATAAAGTGACGCATTGGTATATTCTGATAAAGACAGAATATACATACAAAAAAGGCTACCAAAAAGGGTATTTTGAACAGAATTTCCGAAAGTCATCGGGACTGAAAATTGAAGGAAGTATTCAAATAAGAAATTGCGTTTTTTTCTGACTCGTTTTTAAATGCCTTTTTGTTCTCAAACGCATCCAATTTACAGATCCTCTTATTTAGGAACTATATAATATGATGCATTGGTCAGTTTTTTGATAAAGACGGAATATATTTCAAAAAAGGCTACCAAAAAGGGTATTTTGAACTTGAACAGAATTTTCCGAAATCATCGTGACTGAAAACTTAAGGAAGTTTTCAAATAAGAAATTGCGTTTTTTTCTGACTCGTTTTTAAATCCATTTTTGCTCTCAAATGCATCCAATTTACAGATCCTCTTATTTAGGAACTATATAATGTGATGCATTGTTCGGTTTTTTGATAAAGACAGAATATATTTTGAAAAAGGCTACCAAAAAGGGTATTTTGAACAGAATTTCCCGAAGTCTTCGTGATTTGAAAATTTAAGGAAGTATTCATATAGCAAATTGCGTTTTTTATGACTCGTTTTAAAATCCATTTTCGCTGTCAAACGCATCCAATTTACAGATCCTCTTATTTAGGAACTATATGCTGTGACGCATTGGCCAGTTTTTTGATAAAGATAGAATATATTTTTAAAAATGCTGTCAAAGTGAGTATTTCGCACAAAAATTTCCTAGGCAATCATGATTAAAGAATTAAGGATGTATTCAAACAACAAATCGGTTATTTTATGACTCATTTTTAAATTCAATTTTTTTTCTCAGATGCATTCAACTGACAGTTTTTTGTTATTTAGGAACTGTATAATGTACTGTTTTGGTCGATTTTTTAATAAATTCAGAATTTATTTCAAAATATGTTGTCAAAATGGGCATTTGAGCTGAATTTTTCTTAAGATGATTCTGATAAAACCAGTTTTTGCATTAAAATGAAATTAAAAATTTTTCATAAACGGCCAAATGAAGTTATTAAACTGGGTTTATCTCTAATCATACATATATCAATTTTTTTTTTTGTTGAAATGAGCACTCTTCGAAATCTACCTCCGCCTATAGGCCCAGCCGATAGGGATTTTTTGCAAACACAATAGATTTTTCAGAAAATAGTGTCAATGTGGGTATTTCGAACCGAATTTTCAAGCGAAAGCAGAATGACCACTGAAACTGGGGTGAAAAACTTAATTATCACGTAATCGAATTTATAACTCAATACACAATTTATTGATCAAAAAATGGAAATTTAAGATCGATTCCAAATTGTTTCCATAATCAGGTTTTCAAATATGATACCTTTCCATTAAAAAATGCATTTGAAAAGAGTAGTGAAAAAATGAAGATTTTTTTTTTTTCCTTTTTCAATCAAAAACTCTTAATGTCCATTCTCTAAAATTTAGACTAACAAGGAAGGTCTCCATACGGGCATACTCAGAAAAATCTGAAAAAATTACAGAATGTTCTTCTCATATAGTTATATATGTTTATAAAAAAAATTTCGGCGGAACTTCCTTATAACGTCCGTAAAAAAATAGTTAAAATTTGTTTATTTGGCGATTTATCTCCGGTTGGCGAAAAAACGAAATTTTGAAAAATACGCTTTTACGCTTCGAATACTTTTTAAAGAAAAAACTTTCTATGTTCAATTTATTTAAATAAGTTTAGTTTAAGTAATTTAAGTTTTGCATTTTTACTTTACTTTAAGTGTAATTTTGTCATATACGTTTATATGTACTTATAACAAAATGAAATTAATATATTTTATCATTTAAAACACAATTTAAATTGATTAAAATTGTTCCAAATTGAAAAATACTCTGTTAAAAATCTGCTGCATTTTGTTGCAACGCATTCCCTTGCTTGTATAGAAAACGGTTACTTGGCCGTGAAATGGAATTTTCTCATTGGTTGGAATAGAGATATTATATACAAGCGGTGGAGTGCGTTGCAACAAAATGCAGCAGATTTTGAACAGTGTATGACACGGTCAATTCTCCGTGCTATGGAGCATTCTCATTGGTCAGAAGAGAGATATTCTTTAAAAGTAGTGGAGGGACGTTGCGGTAAATGCTGCAGATTTTTAACAGTGAAGTCAATTAAAATCAATTTTCAGATTAGTTAAAATCGTGTGCTTTTGGCGAGGAAATGCACTGTTCGCCAAATCCCGCGTCGCTTTCAGCTTTTCACGCCAAATATTCCAAACTATTTTATTTTTTTACATAT
The DNA here is from genome assembly GCA_964019185.1 of Maratus speculifer. Classification (NCBI taxonomy): domain Eukaryota; kingdom Metazoa; phylum Arthropoda; class Arachnida; order Araneae; family Salticidae; genus Maratus; species Maratus speculifer. The sequence continues at coordinate 89,613,610 of OZ025300.1, read as the reverse complement.
CTAATAATGTAATTCCGCCACTAATTTTCACTGATCCTTTATTACCTACATGAGTAGTTTAATTCGTATTTTTTTCAAAAAATTCTGAGTATGCCCCCAATGGAGACCTTCCTTGTAAGGTAAACACTACAGGCTTTAACAATATTAACTTCAGTTGGAGCAGACAATGAAGCATCTGATTGTTACACATTCTATTCTACTTACCCTCGGGGCAGTGGAAAAACGAAATTCAAGGGTTCTACTCTTTTGAACTTGAGAAACAATTTGTCTTCATGTTTCACCTGGGAACACGGCGATGAATTTGTTATTGCAACGATTGTTGATGATCGCAGAGAAATGACACAGTTATTTTTAAACACGATTAATGGAGTTTCTGGCGTTACGCTGAATCTAATGTCCGGGTTAACAACAAATACTGTAATAATAAAGGTTAACTAACAAGGAAGGTCTCCATTGGGGGCATACTCAGAATTTTTTGAAAAAAATACGAATTAAACTACTCATGTAGGTAATAAAGGATCAGTGAAAATTAGCGGCGGAATTACATTATTAGAAATGTAAAAAAATAAAATAGTTTGGAATAATTGGCGTGAAAAGCTGAAAGCGACGCGGGATTTGGCGAGCAGTGCATTTCCTCGCCAAAAGCAGACGATTTTAACGAATCTGAAAATTGATTTTAATTGACTTCACTGTTAAAAATCTGCAGCATTTACTGCAACGTCACTCCACTACTTTTATAGAATATCTCTCTTCTGACCAATGAGAATGCTCCATAGCACCGTGAATTGGCCGTGTCATACACTGTTAAAAATCTGCTGCATTTTGTTGCAACGCACTCCTCCGCTTGTATATAATACCTCTATTCCAACCAATGAGAAAGCTCCATTTCACGGCCAAGTAACCGTTTTCTATACAAACAAGGGAATGCGTTGCAACAAAATGCAGCAGATTTTTAACAGTGTATTTTTCAATTTGGAACAATTTTAATCAATTTAAATTGTGTTTTAAATGATAAAATATATTAATTTCATTTTGTTTAAGTACGTATAAACGTATATGACAAAATTACACTTAAAGTAAAGTAAAAATGCAAAACTAAAATTACTTAAACTTATTTAACTAAATTGAACATAGAAAGTTTTTTCTTTGAAAAGTATTCGAAGCGTAAAAGCGTATTTTTCAAGCTTTCTATTTTCGCCAACCGGAGATAAATCGCCAAATAAACGAAATTTTTATTATTTTTTTACGGACGTTATAAGGAGATTCCGCCGAAATATTTTTTATAAACATGTATAACTATATGAGAAGAACATTCTGTAATTTTTTCAGATTTTTCTGAGTATGCCCGTATAGAGACCTTCCTTGTAAGTTAGTCCTTTGCGGTTTGAGGCACGTGGATGTATGTAACACTATTTTACGCCGAGTTGGGGGAAATTGTGGAATGGGAATGGAGATAGATATCCGAGGCTATGGAATGGCAAGAACAAACTGTAATTACATCTGTAATTCTCAAAACTTTTTTTTTTTTTCGTTAATATTGCATTTAAAAATTGTTGGTATCATTTGGTACAAAAGTTCTGAAACATCCTATAAACAGAAATGGTGCAAAAATATTTATTTAAAATATTGCAAATTGCAAAAATATTTATTTAAATTATATTTATATTAAAATTTATTGGCCTACTCTACCCAACACTATATGAAGAAGGAGGGAGGGGAGTTAAGTGGTATAGTTTGCAGAGCAGGTACTTCCTTTTTGGTAATAAAGGTGTACTTTAATTCAATAATAATTATTAAAAGATTGAAAATAAAAAAAATAAAGTATTTTTTTATTATTATTATTAATACATATGTGTGTGTGTGTGTGTGTGTCGTGTGAGTGTTTTTTCTTTAGGAATAAGTTTGTTAAATAAATTAAGATGGTGAAAAAGATTTTAAAATTGGTGTTGGATGTCATATGCATATGTCTTACGCAAGTGCTTCTACAATCCTACATTAGAATATACAATAATAATAATAATAATAATAATAATAACAATAATAGTAATCCAAGGAAGATTGAAATTAAACTGAAGATTTTGGTGATGGCAAAGTTAAACATGACAATGGAAGTGTGCATTCACTATAATAAAAATTACTCTTGCATTCATAACAGTTTACATAAATAAACATCTTAAATGATTAACTGATTTTAAATTTATAGTTTTCCACCCCTTACATGTATACTTATATACGAGCTATTTATTACAATTCGTTATTACATTCATTCATTCATTACGCTTATTACATTCGTTTTCAAATGTAAATTCTTTCCAAAATTTTAAAATTTCATATAAAAAATTAACCATGTTTAATATTTCATATTTTTTTTTTCTAAAAAAGAAAATAATGATGGAAAAGACTCTTTTTCTCTTCATTAAAAACTGTTTGTTTCCAAAGCACTCGCCAGATGGCAGCAGCATAAAACTTTTGTCCTGAAACCGAGAAAAGAACTCTTTAAAAACTTTTTTTTGACGTCACATTTTTTCTGCGAAGCTACACTCTCTCGAAAATGATTCTAAGCTAGTGATGTTTACATTTTCCTGAAACTGTTAAATCGGAAGCAAAGTATTCAGCTCCGATAATATTTCTTTAAAAAAAAAAACTTTAAGATTACAAACATTTAAAACTCTTCTTAATTGTGTAATTACGTATGCTGTTCAGTGAATTTTTTTATTTGTGATATTAAACAAGTCATCTTTCCCAAAACGGAAGTGCACGAATTATTTATTCTAAAGAACACATCGAACATAATAATAATCTACTATTCTTTCAGCCACACTGAAGATTGCCCTGAGCAAAATAAGTAAATTGACATCCTTATAGAAGACGCCTAGCAAAGGTAGGCATAAATTTATGTATTTTATTGAAATATCACTTAACCGTAATAGAACTCACGCCCTTTAGATTATGATTTCTGAGATGTTCTTATATATAAATAAAAGAGCTTGCCCATGATTATATTATTTGAAAGTATTAAAATATAAACAGTCTTTTGAAAATATATATATGATTGTTAAATAAACGATTGAATTAATATAATTGAATAACGATTCAATTGATGTTGATTTGAATTAATATAATGGCTACCAGTAATATAGCCCTTATTGAAAAGCTGAATGAACAAAATTATAGTAATTGGGCATTTAGGATTGAAAATCTTCTCCAAAAGGAGAATGTGTTCTCCGTAATCAAAGATCCTCCACCGGATCCTGTCACTGCACAATGGAGTAAAGATAATATTAAAGCAAAATCTATTATTAATCTGTGTATAGAAGATTCGCAAATCATTCACGTTAAACATCTGATAAATGCTAAAGATATTTGGGAGGCTTTGAAAAACGTTCTGTGGCGTAGTGGCAGATGGGCTTGCAATAAATTGTAGAAATTTAATTAAATATTCAAGACTAAATTTTATAAACTCAACAACTATAAAATTTTAATGAGAAATGACAGTTACAAATGCTCTGACTTTTCAGAACGGTTGGTTCGCCGGACACCCGGACTTCAAACCCCGATATTGGGTATAGCAGTGGTCTGAGAGAGCAGAGCTCCCTCCAACGTAATCTCGAGAGATCTATCTCTCAACTGTCCGACCAGCAGCCAAGAAAAAAACGTCCTTCCCTGGTCAACATTCACAAGGGGGGGGGAGGAAAGACCTCTTTCTCAGACTTCTTCCAATCTGGATCCAGGGGTCAAGGCGTCCTTCTCACATTCGATATCACAGAGTGCCTCCCCTTGACTGATTTCACAGCCCAAAGAAATCTGTACTTAGCAATAGAAATGCAAGCAAAACACCTGTGTAAGGTGACCTCCACATAAAGCGCGGGGGGGGCAGTATTGTTCAGGCATGGCACTAAATCCTCGTACACCACTCAGCTGGAGACAACTTGCCCATCCCCTCACTGTCCACATAAAGTTCAATAATTGCGACCACATTCCGATCCTTGAGGACAAAAAGGCACACCTGCGGCAGGAAATGTGAAGATATGACAACTCCTTCCCCCTAAAGAGTTTTCCTGGGCTTGACTAGGAAAGCTCCACAAGGATAGCTCGTTCCCTTCAAACACCTTTTGTGAGGCAAGGCAAGGCAAGGCAAGGCACATTTAAATGTCCTATCACTTAATTTTAACTACCCTTTTCCGAGAACAATTTTCACATAACACCCACCTTGTCTCACTTGGAAACACAATAATAAATAACAATACATAAACACAATGTTAAACACTGAAATTAAAAAATATGCTAGATAATTAATATTTACAACTTCATAGTTTATTTAAAGAGGCTAAGAGATGAGTCGGCTCAGACCATCGGCGTTCCCATTTTCTTTTCCTGGCTTATGCTCTATTCTAAATTTGAACTGTTGTAGGCATAAGGCCCAGCGCAATAGCCTCGCATTAGCTCCCATCATTTTTTTTAGATACGTGAGAGGATCGTGGTCTGTCTGAATCAGGAATTCCTGGCCATCCAGATAATAAATTAACTTTTTTACTCCAAAAATGATAGCCGCTAACTCTTTCTCTACCGTACAATAATTTTTCTCAGCCTGACTAAATTTCTTGGACAAATAAACTATGGGATGTTCTTCCCCGTTACTCATTTGGGATAACACAATACCGGCCCCAATTTCGCTCGCATCTGATTGGACAATAAATTCCTTTGAATAATCTGGAGCATAGAGCACCGGTTTACTTACTAACTTTCCCTTTAAATTTTCAAACGCGGATTGACAATTTTGCGTCCATTCTATTTTCTCTTTTTTAACACTCCCCTTTAACGCGTCGGTGAGAGGAGCCGCGATAACAGAATAATTCGGGATGTACCTCCCATAGTACCCCACAATTCCTAAAAATGCTCTAATTTGAGTCTTTGTGCAAGGGGTAGGAAAATCTTTATCGTCGATGTATGGCGACGCAAAAATCTCCATCCCCTGTAAGACCTCTGCCATTAACTTACAAAAATAGAACGGCGCATTGGCTAATCCAAACATCATTTTCTTAGGTATGTACGTGCCAAAGGGGGTCACAAATGCCGCATACCTTTGGGCTTGCTTCGAGAGAGGAATTTGAAAATACCCCTTCGTCAGATCCATAACAGTTATAAATGGAGCGGCGCTCACCTTTTGCAAAACTTCCTCGATATTCGGCAAGGGGAAAACATATGGCGCGTAATCGCGTTCAATTTTCTGTAGTCCACACAAGGCCTAGGATCCTTGCCAGGACTCTCAACTAGAATCATCGGACTTGTATAGTCTGACTGACCGATTTCTATCACCCCCAAATCTAATAATCTCTGAATTTCATCTTGCAAAATTGTAATTTGTCTAGGGGACATCCTGTAAGGCCTTGCCCGCACCTGGGCGTCGCTCGTGAGCTCTATGTCCATCTCCACTAATTTAGTATTACCCGGATCTGCAGAAAATACCTTCCCATTCTGTCTTAACATTCTACAGAAACTATCAATTTGACTTTCCGTAGCGCGCTCCGCTAACCCACTTTCCCGCACAATTTCCCGCAAATCGAACTGAGTCGAATCCGGTGCCGGATAAGGTATCTCTGCGTCCCTTTCAGACTCCTGCGGTTCCTCCGGAATAATCAAATTAACACGTTCCGGCCTGCGGTAATATGGTTTCATCAGATTTACATGATAAATGGTACTCTTGTCCCTCTTTTCAGGTAAATCAATCAAATAATTTGTATCAGAAATTTTTCCTGTTACAGTTCCCGGCCCCAGCCAATTTACAGCCATTCTATTGGGCTTAGAAGTAGCTAAAACCAACACTTTATCTCCCACATTAAAATTTCTAGACACTGCATTTCTGTCATACCAGACTTTCCTTTTCTCCTGGCATTCGCGCAGTTTCTCGGAAGCCAAATCCTGACATTTTTTGAGTCTGTTGACTAAATCCAAGATGTATTCAACAACCGTTGGATCGGTATCACCAGAATCCATCCAATTCTCAAAAACAATAGTCTGAGGGGTCCTCAGATTCTTCCCTAAAACCAATTCAGAAGGGCTAAACCCTAAACTTTCGTGGGTCACCGTGCGTAACGCAAACAGTGCCGCTGATAGATTCTTCTCCCAATCTTCTCCTGATTCTAAACAAAGCACTTTAAGGACTCTTTTTAATGAAGAATGCCATCTCTCCACCACATGACTCTGCGGGTGACAAACCGAACTATCAGTCACTTTGATTCCAAAGCGTTCAAAAAACTCAGAAGTTAACTCACTGGTGAAGGATTTTCCCAAATCACTCTGGATTTCTTTAGGGAAACCCGTCCTAGAAAATACCAACAACAAGGCATCAATCACACTGACCGACGTGATATCTTCCACCGGTATAGCATCCGGATACCTCGACGCTACACAAATAGCAGTAAGTAAATATCTATTATTCTTATGACTCCTGGGTAATGGACCTACGGCGTCTATATTTATTTTTGAAAACACTTCCGAAATTACAGGCACAATTTTCAAAGGTGCTTTCACTTTATCCCTATTATGACCAACAATCTGACATTCGTGACAGGTTTTAACATATTGTTCAATCTCTTGATAACAGTTCGGCCAAAAATAATGCCTCAAAATTCTGTCTTTAGTCTTTGTGGTTCCCAGGTGTCCTGACACTTCATTATGACAAAGGGCCTTTAAATCCTCCCTAAACGTCTCCGGAACGCACAATTGCATTCTCTCTTCCCCCGACTTACTCACAACTATTCGCACAAGACGGTCCTTTACAATTTTAAATTCTTTTTCCTCGGCAGTTCTTGCTCTTTCCCACAAAGGAATTAACGAAGGACATTTCAGCTGTTCCCTTTTGAATTCATCCCCCGAAATCTTAGCTAATATACTTTCCCCATCAGCCTTCGGTAGAAATTCCCCATCCTCTTCATTTAAAGTGAGAGGTTCAGTTTCGGTTTCGGATTCACCCGGAATTTCGACTTCCATTTGTTTACTCTTCCGACTTTGACTACGCGTAATTACAGCACAAACAGGTATAGGAGATTCCTTATGCTTCTCAATTAATTCTGCGGTTTCATTACCCATTAAATAGAATCCCTGATCTAAATCATCCGGTTTAACAGCTGCCTTAGTGACAATAGTTCCAAATTCACCTTGAATTGTGACTTTAGCCAAAGGTAAACAAAAGCAGGTTTTATCTAAAGGTTGACGTACCCAAGTTACTTCACCTAATAAATCTTCCGGATTTACCCAACTTTTTGCTAGCAAATCGATTCCACTACCACTGTCTCTTAAACAATCCCTTTCAACGCCATTAATTCTCACTTTACTGATATATGGATCAAAACTCTCATTTACTTCTACATTTCCGACTAATCGGCACACTATTTTTTCCTCTCTTTTTCTTAAACTGGGGCAGTCCGGGCGTATATGCCCTTTAACATTGCATTGAAAGCAAACGACTTCCCTAGTTTTCTCAAAGCGTTTATTTTTTTCTACCTTAGGTAGTTCCCTATTATTCTGAGGCTCCGGTTTCCTCCGATCTTCCGTGCTTTCCTTAAAATTATTCCCTGTTTTACCCTTTCCAAAAGACCTCCTTTCCCAAGGTTTACTATCCGTTTTTTTAACGTTTTCTTGACGCTCTCATAATAATCTAGTTTGGTCGCTAATTCAGAAGCTTCGCGAAATTCCTCCCAACTCTCTAGATACCTTTCCTTAATTTCAGGGGGAACCCGTTTTTTCAATTGCTCCGTAAGCATTAATTCCTTCAAAGATTGAAAATCAGTCACCTTTGCGGACTCTAACCAATTATCTAGATAGCCACGCAACTCATAAACCAGATCAGACCAAAACGCACCCGGTTTTTTTTTATGCTCCTCAAATCTTAACCTTAAAGCAACCGTGCTTAGTCTAAACCTAGTCAATAACATACTCTTCATGTGATAATAATCATCTCCCTTATCTGCAGGTTCCTTGACAACTAACTCAGCTATCTCTGCAGGTAACAACGGAATTAATTGCGACACCCATTCTTCCTCCTTAACTTTCTCTTTTGTAGCCTGACGTTCAAAAATCATAAAAAATAAAGTAATATCTAAGATTTTCGGATCAAATTTTGGGACTAAGTCCTTTAACTTAACTTTTCTGGTCCCTTCAGTATTTATGGAAACCGTCGATCCTACACTCGCTGTTTCTACAGCATTAGAAAGCCTTAACCTTTCCAATTCATATTCGCGCTCTTCTTTAGCTATTTTGTCTAACCTTTCTTTTTCCCTCTCCTCTTTGGCTTCCCTAGCTAATCTTTCCTTTTCCGCTTCCTTTAATTCCTCTAAAATACGATCTAAGAAAGCTTCCCCAGTTTCCTCATCATATTCCGTCGATTCCGTTATGCCTTTTATAATATCTTTAATCAGGTCTGAATCCGACACATCAACCTCAAATTCTCTGGCTAACAAAATTAAAGTTTGTTTCTTCTGCCTTTTTAACTTATTTAGAAAAGCCATGATAACAATTAACTAACACTCCTATACACAATTCTAACCTTTCAAAAACAAAGAACCTAATCTTTGAGTTATTTCAACATTAAATAAGATTTCCAAAATTTCAATGAGATTTCAATTTAAATATAGTTTCAAAATTAATTATAATTTCAAAATTATTACATTCCATAACTCTTACATATGCTACTCTTTTCACTTTGCCCCAACATAACATACAAAACAAATATCATTACTCCCTACCTTAACTTAAAATATATATATATATATGAATGATCAAATGTTTCCAAATGAGACAAAAATAGATATAATAACACATATAAATAACACACTTGAGAAATGCATATACAACAAAGTGAAACCCTTAAACAAATTTCTACACACAATACACTAACCTATCTCTACCACACCCACATAATCGAACATTCCCAGTTCAAATTAAATTTTAAAAAATTAATTTTTCTAACTTTCTCATTGACCAGTACCTTGCAACACAAAAAGCATTTAAAAGGAACTCACCCCTCTTTTAGGCGACGGAACGGGTACTCCACCAGACAATACCAGGCAATCAGTCAGATGAAACTCCGGACGGGTGCTCCACCAGACGAATTCACACTAGGAAACGTTGAACAGGCATACCATTCTGGCGAAAGTCCAATTTCACAAGCGATGAAAATCCAAAAAATTGTCGAACATGCACACGACTCTGGCGAAAGTCCAATTTCACAAGCGATGAAAGTCCAAAAAATTGTCGAACATGCACACGACTCTGGCGAAAGTCCAATTTCACAAGCGATGAAAGTCCCAAAAATCAACTGAAGAAACGGGTCCAGAGTTTTTAACTTAACTCTCAGATCCAAACCCGCTGCCACCAATATAATTTATTTAGTTTAGCTGTGGCGTAGTGGCAGATGGGCTTGCAATAAATTGTAGAAATTTAATTAAATATTCAAGACTAAATTTTATAAACTCAACAACTATAAAATTTTAATGAGAAATGACAGTTACAAATGCTCTGACTTTTCAGAACGGTTGGTTCGCCGGACACCCGGACTTCAAACCCCGATATTGGGTATAGCAGTGGTCTGAGAGAGCAGAGCTCCCTCCAACGTAATCTCGAGAGATCTATCTCTCAACTGTCCGACCAGCAGCCAAGAAAAAAACGTCCTTCCCTGGTCAACATTCACAAGGGGGGGGGGGAGGAAAGACCTCTTTCTCAGACTTCTTCCAATCTGGATCCAGGGGTCAAGGCGTCCTTCTCACATTCGATATCACAGAGTGCCTCCCCTTGACTGATTTCACAGCCCAAAGAAATCTGTACTTAGCAATAGAAATGCAAGCAAAACACCTGTGTAAGGTGACCTCCACATAAAGCGCGGGGGGGGCAGTATTGTTCAGGCATGGCACTAAATCCTCGTACACCACTCAGCTGGAGACAACTTGCCCATCCCCTCACTGTCCACATAAAGTTCAATAATTGCGACCACATTCCGATCCTTGAGGACAAAAAGGCACACCTGCGGCAGGAAATGTGAAGATATGACAGTTCATTTAAGAAGTACTCTTTCTTCAAAACTTTTTCTCTTAAGGAAATTATATTCTCAAAAACTGAGTGAGGGGGGAGACATGATCTCCCATATCAATAATATTTTATCCATCAAAGATAAATTATTTGCTATTGGCATCCCTGACTCGCATATATGTGCCCTCTTGCTTTGCTCCCTGCCTAGGTCTTATGACCCAATGGTTACCGCGTTAGAAGCTAGCGAGACGGATCTAACTTTAAATTACGTAAAAAAATAAATTGATTGATGAATATAAACATAGATGTGAAAACAGAGACGCGAGTTCATATTCGCGAGATTCGGCTTACAAAGCAATAAATAAACCTGAGAATCGTGAAGCTGTTTCGAGCTCACGCGACTCAGCATATAAGGTAGTAAATAAAAATGCTAGAAATAAAAAATTTTGCACGTTTTGCAAACGAGACAACCATGTACGCGAAAATTGTTATCATTTAAAGAATAAAATGCAAAATGATAACTCGAGAAATAATCCGAATCGAAATAAGTTTTATAATAATTCAAACTCTTTCAGAAATAATTCGGGAAATTACAAAGGTAATCAAGGTAATGTAAGGGATACTTCCAACTTCTGTTTTAAAGGTAATGTTGACGCAGAAATAGGTACGAATAATTTTTCTACCTCAACGAATTCGGAAGAAAACATTTATAAGTTCTCCGAACAAAATTATCCCGCGTGCGATTTAATGTCTGCTAATAGCGCACAAGAACTTAATGTAAATAAATTCGTTATCGATTCCGGCTGCACAAGACATGTAGCATTCGCAAAAGAAAATTTCATAAACTTTAAAACCGGAAATTTTGGTAGCATAATGATAGCGGATGGAAATAAACTAGATTCACACGGTATGGGTGATATTAAACTTTGTACAAATTCACCACATCAAACTATACTTAAAGATGTTCTTTATTGTCCTGAATTACAAAGTAATTTATTATCAGTTAAGAGAGCAACAGAAAACGACTTTAAAGTCATTTTTGAAAAAGATTCTTGTAACTTTGTTAAAGACAATAACATAGTTTTAACAGCGGAGTTAAATAATAATCTATATGAAATTTGTCCTAAAGATGAGTATGGATATGCTGTCAAAACACAAATGTTTTGTGATAATCCGAATTGTATTACAACTTGGCATAAACGCCTAGGACACAAAAACTTTGAATCAATCAAATATCTTGTGAATCATAAGTTAGCGGATGGTATAACTTTAAGTAAGTGTAAACATGATAATATATGTACTAAATGTATCGAAGGGAAAATGTCACAATTACCTTATCCAAAGGTAGCATCAAATAGATCTAACGAAGTCCTTTCACTAATCCATAGTGATATCTGCGGTCCCATGAAGACGGAAACATTCTCAGGTAAAAGGTACTTTATTACTTTCATTGATGATTTTAGCAGGTTTACTATGGTTTATTTACTTTCACACAAATCGGAAGCCCTAGAAAAATTTAAAGATTTCGCTGCACTAGTAAAGAATAAATTTGGTAAACAAATAAAAGCCTTTAGATCGGATAATGCAGGGGAATATCTTGGGGAAAATTTTGAAGATTATTTAACCCTTAACGATATCGAACGCCAATTAAGTGTACCATTTTGCTCACCTCAAAATGGTGTTGCTGAAAGAAAAAACCGTACCCTTGTAGAAATGGCGCGCACAATGCTGTCAGACGCAAATCTACCAAGACAATTTTGGGGTGAAGCAATTCTCACTGCCACTTATTTAACAAATAGGCTGCCAACCAAAGCAAACAATAACATAACCCCATTTGAACTTTGGAATAATCGTAAACCAAATTTGTCACACATAAAAACATTTGGTTGCAAGGCATACGCCTATGTAAAAAAATCTAAAAGGGCTAAATTCGATGAGAAAGCCATTGAAGGCATTTTCTTGGGATATGACCAGAGGAGCAAGGGATATAGAATATATATCGGGGATAATAGAGTAATGATATCTAGATCAGTAAAATTTCTAGAAAACGTAAAAAATGATACTAAACAAGACGAAAATAACATTTCGATCCCAACCGAAGTTGCTCAAATTGAATTAGATGGTGATAAACATGACGCGGACGCAATTCCACATCAGAGTCAAATGCAGCTTAGAAGATCGGGAAGAGAAAACAGGGGAGTACCTCCCGATAGGTATGGAATTAGCGCAAACATGTGTCAGGTTGAGGAACCCAAAACTTGGGAAGATATAGAAAATATGAAAGACCCAAAAATTAAAAATAATTGGCTAGCAGCTACAAATGAGGAATTCAATTCACTTATGCAAAATAAAACTTGGGAATTAGTCGACCCACCTCCGGGAAAACATATTATAGGTTGTTAATGGACTTTTAAAACAAAACGCAATGCACGTGGAGAAATAGAACGCTACAAGGCGAGACTTGTTGCGAAGGGTTATTCGCAAAAATTCGGGTGCGATTATGATGAAACTTTTGCCCCTGTCGTGGCACACACCACAATAAGAAGTTTCCTAAACGCTGCTGTATATAAAAATTTAGATATAATTCATTTAGATGTAAAAACAGCATTTTTGCACGGAAACTTAGACGAGGAGGTATTCATGAAACAACCCGAGGGATATATAGTAGAAGATCAAAAGGAAAAGGTGTGTAAACTGAACAAGGCTATTTACGGGCTAAAACAGGCTGCTAGAGCCTGGCACCTAAAAATTAGTCAAACACTCAAAAACATGGGATTTAATCAGTGCACATCAGATTTATGCTTATTCAAACGAAATAAAAACGGAAACTTGTCTTATATTATAGTATATGTCGATGATATTTTAGTAGCAGGAAAGAAAAGGGATACCGAAGAGATATACAAAGAGTTATCAAGGGAATATGAAATAAAATCGTTAGGTAAAGTATCGCGTTATTTGGGGATAAATATCAAACAAACAGAAGATGGAAGTCTAATGTTAGATCAAGAAAATAAAATTGACGAAATTGTTAGAAAATTTAACTTAGTAAATTCTAAACCAACTTATACTCCCATGAATACGGATTATTTTAATTTAGATCCTGATAGTAAACTAATGAGTGATAATACCCTTTATCGACAAGCAGTGGGGGCACTCTTATATATCTCCACCATCACCAGACCTGATATATCTGCCTGTGTGAACATATTAGGTAGAAGAAATGAAAAACCTAGAGAAGTAGATTGATTAGCAGTTGAAAAGGTTATTCGATACTTAAAAACGACCAAAGATCTAAAACTACTAATTGATAAGAATAAAGAGCCCGTCTTAACAGCATATTGTGATGCGGATTGGGCATCAGATAAAAGTGACCGGAAGTCCACTACCGGCAATATCTTCAAATTGGGCAACAACTTGTTAAGCTGGTCAAGCAAAAAGCAAACCAGTGTTGCACTCTCCTCTATTGAGGCAGAATACATTTCTGTCTCAAACACCTGTCAAGAAATGGAGTGGTTACTGGCATTATTAACAGATTTAGACCTACCACAAACCTTACCGATTTCAATCTATGAAGATAATATTCCATGCATAAAAATCTCAAAGAATGAAAAACATTTATCGAGAAGCAAGCATGTAAGTGTTAAATGCTACAACGTAAAAACTATGATAGAAAACGGAACAATGTGTCTACACTATTGCCCTTCAAAGCAAATGATTGCTGATATCATGACCAAACCCCTTGCGAAACCTCAGTGTGAAACTTTGAGATCTCAGCTGCAACTGAGGCTAGCACTTTGAAAACAAAAGTGGGGGTGATGGAAAAGACTCTTTTTCTCTTCATTAAAAACTGTTTGTTTCCAAAGCACTCGCCAGATGGCAGCAGCATAAAACTTTTGTCCTGAAACCGAGAAAAGAACTCTTTAAAAACTTTTTTTTGACGTCACATTTTTTCTGCGAAGCTACACTCTCTCGAAAATGATTCTAAGCTAGTGATGTTTACATTTTCCTGAAACTGTTAAATCGGAAACAAAGTATTCAGCTCCGATAATATTTCTTTTTTTAAAAAAACTTTAAGATTACAAACATTTAAAACTCTTCTTAATTGTGTAATTACGTATGCTGTTCAGTGAATTTTTTTATTTGTGATATTAAACAAGTCATCTTTCCCAAAACGGAAGTGCACGAATTATTTATTCTAAAGAACACATCGAACATAATAATAATCTACTATTCTTTCAGCCACACTGAAGATTGCCCTGAGCAAAATAAGTAAATTGACATCCTTATAGAAGACGCCTAGCAAAGGTAGGCATAAATTTATGTATTTTATTGAAATATCACTTAACCGTAATAGAACTCACGCCCTTTAAATAACGCTTAAAAAATTACAGAAAATAAATAATTTGTTTTTTGGGGATTTTTTTAAAAGTTATTATATCTGTATATATATAGGTTATTTTTGTTAGAATTTAATGCAAGGAAAATCACATAGAAAAAGGGGGGAAGGGCTGTTCTCAAATCCAAATTGACGTTTTTTGACACATTACTGAATTTATTTTTGCTAGCAAGCGCATGAAATTGGTAGGCGCTTTTATTGAGAATTATGATATCGAATATTATTTTCCATTCTTCGGAAATGTTGTTTCCGAAAAATGCTGTCAAAATTGGTCCATTGAACCAAATTTTCCGTGGCTGCAACGCGGGAAAGGGAAAAAAGCTGCCGTCAGGAGACAATAATTACTTAAGGGTGTTCTTAAATCAAAAAGGGTAACTTTGTGACACATGCTTTAATTTATTTTTGTTCGGAAATGCATGAAAATAGCAGGTGTTGTTATTCAGAAACTGTCTAATTGCACTCAATTTTCTGTTTTTTAAAAAACACCATAGATTTTTCATACCAAGCCTTCAAAGTTGACACTTTTGAGCACATTTCCCGACGAAAGCAGAAAAACCGGTCGAAAAGCAGGAGAAAAACGGGTGATCACGTCATCGAAAAAGCTTAGAACTGGATAGGTAATTTAATTATCATAAAATGGAAAGATAAGTTCGATTCGAAATCGCTTCCATAGTCAGGCATTCCAATTTCATATCTCTCCGTTAAAAAAAGAATTTGTAAATGCGTCAAAACGCTTTGCGCTTGTTGAGCGAAGCAATTAAGAACACCCTTGGCAGTCCGTTGTCTCCGAAGCGGAGACATCATCTTTCCTTGCAAAATTCGTTTCTGTCATCAGTAATAAAGGAAAATAAAATTTGTCTTATTTAATCAGAGCATTTTTGACATTGTGTACTTGAAGGAAACTTCTTTTTTAAAAAGTGGTGCTGGCCAAATAAAATTTGTGTAAGAGACGCCGGAGTTCGAAGGGTTAATACATAATTTATTTATTATAAAAATGGGGAAAATATCGCTTACAAATGACTTCAATAATTTTGCCAGCAAGTGTCGCGCTCTTATGTTTAAAAATGATTTCTTAAATGTGTCAGAAACTTTCGTGTTGTTGACTGGGGAGAAAATATTTTTTTTAGCTTTAAAACAGCTTTGCAAGAACCTACATTCTTCGTTGATACAGTAAACTCTCTGTAAGGCGAATTCTGTGTAAGACGGAAATCTGTCTTATTCAAAAAGGTTTTCAAGTTCCTGCGAATGCATAGACATAGAGTAAAATTTTTCTAAGGCGGAATATTGTATACTACGGAAAAATTTCTTTGTTCCAATAGATTCCGTCTTAGAGAGTTTGCAGTATTTTCTTTTTCAAGATACCTTTTAGCAAATTGAAACAATTGTTATATGGTTTTAAAATGGAATCTGTTTATGCCCATTTTCTAAATAGACTTTATAGATATACAAAAAACTCTATCACTAAGCACATAAATTTGCATTATTATATGATAATAAAGTAATAAGGTTATTCTAAAAAACTAGAAATTTATCCATGCAATAAAAAACAAATACAAATAAACTCTCGCCACAACTATATCCGATACAACAACTCCCTCTACTACAATAATATTTTGTGGTCCCGGTGAATTTCCATATAAACCAATATTATTTCCTGCTCAATATTGTGTTATTCTCTAGAGCAATAAACTTCTTTAGAACGATTTAACTTTTAAAAATTCAATGTCATTTTCTACCTTTATAAAGATATTTTGATTTCCAAATACTGAAAAAAGAAAGAAAAAAAAAAAAATCTTATCTCATTTTGCCAAATTTCCATGTATTCTGACAACAAAAGACTTACTATTCATTTTCAATTTATCTCTTTAATATAAGAATGGACATTGTTCTGATTTGGCAAATGAAGATCATTATAGTGAACTAGACTCCTTGGTTGATTTAACAGTTTAAAAATTAATAAGAAACTAAAATATTGGCTTATAAAATCGTTTTAGGGTATGTGAATAGTTTAGAGCTTTTTTTTTTTTTGCTTATTATTAGCACTATGATAATTAATTTCTTCCATGTATAAATTTTTAATTATTTTATACCTTAAAAAAAAAATAAAAAAAATAAAAAAATAAAAAAAAAAACTTTTTAAATGCCTAAAATACATAGGCTCTCGATATAGCAATATATCCCTCTACAACAATATATTTATTTGGTCCCCAAAATATTGTTGTAACGAAGTTTTACTGTAATACATTATTAAGTATCCATTATTTGCATGCCTTCAGCATTTTTTCTCGATTTTTAATTAAATGTTAAAAGGAAAAAAGTTTGACATATCAATTATATTAAGGACTATTGGTTTTGGATTCTGCCTGACGTATTGCAGTTTATTTATTCTAAATATTGCTATTTTGAAGTATAATTCATGGCCATTCTTTTCATTTTATGTCAACAGATGGCAATACCTGTCCCGTGAAGCATCCTGTTTACCTGTGTGATTCCACCTGTCCAATTGCTGACTTTGGACAGGTGTGGGCAGAAAAAGGCGTGGTTTTATTTTATCTTTCTGCTTTGTGGTAGGAGGTGCCAGTGTTTGACCACAGATTCAAGAATCTTTAATCAGATCTGACCTCCCACTAGCAGAACCTCCTCCTTTCTTTTTTTCTTTCTCGGAATTGTTTATCAGAGTTTTTCAGCAGTTTGCGTGTTTCTCCAAGCGAAATCAGTCATGCAAGATGCAGCAACATCCGTCTAATTTTTTTCGGCTGCTTTTGAAGTAAATAAATGCCACCTGAATTATATGGAAAAGACGAACTTGTGTATGAAAATTTTTGTTAGGAAAAAAGGTGGAGGGGAGAGGGGCACAATAGAAAATAATTATATCATCAGTCGCGAAAAACTGATACTACTTGTAATAAAATTTCAAAATTATCATATAATAAAACTGCGGTCATGCAATAAACGCTTCTATAGGAATTAGAATCAACTTTTATATTTGCATTTTTTTTTTTTTTTTTACTTTTTAAATAATTTAGAAAAAAAATACCTTAATCTTGCCCCTACTTTTTTATTTTATTTATTTATTTTTCATGTTGAGAGCTTCTGGGAAGCTGCTAATACAGTTTTATTCTCGGGTATAAATATATATTTTTTATAAGTACTATTTGAGAATGTGGCCCTCAGCAAACATTATTGATGATTATTGTCTTAAATTTCCTGTTCGACAAACTCGAAACTTTCGAACAAATTTTTCTGTGTCATCCTTTAATATAAACGCATTAAATTAGCAGGTCCCACTATTGAAGCAATTAAAAATCAAATAGCATCTTTTTTTTTTTTAAATAGATAAATTACTTATCGAATTATAAGCGATTTTTGTCACGTGACGACAAGTTCTTCACTTTTGCAGCATTATTGCATCCTTTCTTGAAGACAATTTTCTTATCTCAAAATGAAAAATGATATTCGATTGCATAGTTTCTGAAAGCCAATTCATAGCCATAGTTCATGCCAATTTCATGCGCTTCCGAACAAAAATGGATTCAGAAATAAGCCAGCAATTTGGAGACATCAGCAATTGAGAACAGCCGAAATAAAAAGAAATACAAATTACCGCAGACTTTTTTAGAACTTTCCAACAAAGTTGAAAAGTGCTTATGCATTAGGTTTGTCTGTCCGTCTGAAAAAGTTCTAACTCCCGTAAATATACTCGGATTTTGATGCAATTGATAAAGCTTACTTAGGATCACCAAAGCATGTTTGGCTTGTATATGAAGTATGTACGATTAATTGTTCATTTACAGGGACATTCAAAAGATTTTGAATACATTATGGTATGGGGGAAAATCGTTTGGTGAGTATTTTAATGACATTATGCTATTGCAAATGTATTGAAATTGATATAAATCACTGAATGTCACTACGATCGCGTTAAAATAAAAAACAAACAAACAAAAAAGAAGAAAAAACCATAGTATTTTTTATTAATTTAAAGGGACACACAAAAGAAATCGGTTAATTTACTGTCTTTACTTAATAATAGTTGGAGAGTACGTTTTAAAATTTGGTATGCGCTTTTAAATGTAATTTTTTTTTCATATTACTCTTTATATATAAGTTCTATACCTTATATACAGGGCTGTACAAAAGTATTTACATACCGTTCTTCTTGTTAGACGAAATTGCTGAAGGGGAATTTTCAACAGCAATGTATGTCTCTTAAGTGAACTGAATTTTGGAATGTATGTTGTTAACAGATACAAATCTCTATATCAAATCAGGGTGCTAAAAAGTTCGGCTAATTTTCCAATTGTAGATGGGAACAGCTGAAATTCGTTTTGGAAATGCATTATACATTTTCATATGTTGAAAAGAGACGTAATATTTTAATTTGTTAAACGATGCAGTTTTGTTAAATTATTCTGAATGTGTTGAAAAGTGTTTCATAATCTATGCTTGACGCATGATTTTTGAAAAATGAATTCTGAGAAATTTTATCGGCATAGTATTGGCAGTCAGAAAACAGGAAGATAAAGCCTGTTTTTCAGAAGATAGACGTAAGTGAATATTAAGTAAGTATATGGTTTGTGCTGCAAATAAATTAGAATCACTGAAAGTTGTATCCTTGACTTCAGGCAAATTTTTTTTTTTTTTTGGTTAAGATTTTGAACTGTCTTGAATACAACATTTTTAGCTGAAGGGAGGATGCACTGGGATATTTAAAATATTTTCTTGTTCCTTTTCTGTGTAAAAAGACATGTGTCAATTTTACTTTGAATGAAATTCATGTTTTTTAGTGTTTCTGTTATTTTATTATGCCACGCTCTCGCGGCTTGCTTAAGTCCGTAGATTGCCTTATTTAATTTACAAACTTTGGTTTCCTGGTTTGGTTCAACGAATCCTTCCGGCTGCGACATGTATATCTCCTCATCAAGTTCCCCATGTAAGAACGCGGTGTTAATATCTATATGCTTAACATTTAAGTTTTGGTGCAACGCCGCTATTAATAATGCTCTTATCGTAGTATACGATACGACCGGTGCGTAGGTTTCGTCATAATCCTCTCCGAACTTTTGCGTATATCCTTTAGCTACTAAACCTGCCTTATATTTTTGGATTTTTCCGGTATTGTCACGCTTTAATTTATAAGTCCATTTACAACCTATTATTCTCTTATTCGGTGGAGGATCTACAATTGACCATGTTTTATTTTTTCTTAAAGAATTAATTTCGCTCTCCATGGCTTCTATCCAATTCTGTTTTACCGGAGAGTTTTCCATTAATTTAACTTCCTTATAATCCTTTGGTTCATTAATTTTGTCATCTTTGACAATATATATTAGCCTATCAGGAGGTACGCCTTTATTTATTCTATCTGAGCGCCTTAGTTCCACAATTTGTTGTTGAGACGCAGATGGTGTTGTTTTTCCGTTCGAAATTTCTATCTCTACGAGATTTTTACAATTGCGTTTTTCGTCTTCATTTTGTTTTTGTTCAATTTCAGGCTTATCATTTACGTATTTGAATTTATTTTCAAGAAATTTTACCGTTCTCGCGATTTTTATTTCATTTCCTCCTACATATATGCGGTATCCCTTAGATTCATTGTCGTATCCCACAAAAATACCTTCAACAGCTTTATTATCTAATTTTTGTCTTCTGGCTTTATCAATATAAGCGAAGGCTTTGCAGCCAAATACTTTAACGTAACTTAAGTTTGGCTGTCTTTCTGTCCATAATTCATATGGCGTTTTTGCATTAGCTTTTGTAGGCAGTCTATTTTGTAGGTGGTTTGCCGTACAGGTTGCTTCCCCCCAGAACTTTAAAGGTAGATTTGATTCATTTAACATTGTCCTAGCCATCTCAACTAACGACCTATTTTTCCGTTCAGCCACCCCATTTTGACTTGCACAATATGGGACTGTATGTTGATGTTTTATCCCATTTGATTTGAGATAATTCTCAATTTCATCTGATGTAAATTCTCCCCCATTATCCGTTCTGATTTCTTTCGGTTTTTCACCAAATTTGTTGCTTATCAGCGCAATGAACTCTTTGAGTTTTTCATAGACTTCAATTTTTCTTTTCAATAGATAGATTATTGTGAATCGCGAGTAGTCATCAATAAAAGTCAAGAAATATGATTTCCCCCCAATCGTGGGTGTCTGAAAAGATCCACAAACATCCGAGTGAATAAGTTGAAGCCTTTTACTTGCTCTATACTGAGCAACTTTCGGATAGGGTTCATCAGTTAATTTCGCCTTAATACACGGTTCGCAATCTATATTATGCTTACAATTGTTTATCTGGATACCTCTTACTAATTCCTTTTGTGTAATTTCTTTAATCGATGTTAGATTTCTGTGTCCTAACCTTCTATGCCATAGTTCTAGACAATTTTTATTGTTGCACGTTTGTGTAATGTTCGCGTGGTTTTCGTTAGCCAACTGGACTTCATAGAGGTTATTTACCTTTTGTGCTTCTAAGCAGATTTCTCCGTTAAGTTTGAAAGTGCATCGGTCATTTTTAAATACAATCTCACATCCGTTTTGGGTTGCTTTGCTGACTGATAGTAAATTCGTTTCGATTTCAGGTACTAGAAGTACATCTTTAAGTGTTATTTTATGAATTTTATTATCCGATGTCAGCGTATTTAAATTTACATCGCCTGAACCGTAAGCGATAAGTTTTTTTCCGTTTGCGATAGTCACGTTTGTTTTTTCCCTCGATTTTATCTCTGTAAACATTGATTCAGAGGATGCAATGTGACTTGAGCTACCGCTATCCACAATGAATGTTTTATTTTCTATCCCTTGTGTTATAAATGCATAATCTTTGTTTTCGCTGTTTCTCCATGTATTGTTTTTTCCTTCATAGCGATTAAACCTGTTATACGATTCCGATGCTTGTTCATTCTTAATATTGTTTTCACCCCTTTGAAAAGCGAGTGATGTAGAATAGTGTTTTTTGTAATTTTTGTTGTGTTGATTTTGTTGTGTTGTGTGTGTTTTGTTTTTATTGTGCCAACATTCTTGTGTGTTATGGCTTCTCATTTTACAAATCGAACAATATTTTGATTCTTTTTTAGCTGGAAACTTTTTCTGAGCTTTAAAAGCTTTCGCTGTATTATCAATACTTTCATAGTTTTCATTTCGACGATTAAACTCGTCAATCAGCTTAATTTTAATATATGACGGAGTTAATTGTGCTTCTTCTTTACTTTCGAGAGCAGTAATTAAATTATCATAAGACTGGGGCAGAGAGCACAGGAGGAGCGCGGAAATGTGGTGATTATCAATTATTTCGCCTATAGCTGCCAAATGATCAACAAGCTCCATTATTTTTGTAATATGATTTATCATATTTCCATTTTCTGCTAATTTTATACTATATAACTTTCTTAGAAGAAACAATTTGCTTGTGAGATTTGATCTCTCATGGATTTCTTTTAATGCATCCCATGTTTGTCTAGCAGTTTGTAAGTTTTTAACGTGGGTTATTTGTGAGTCATCAATAGTTAGATTTATCAATGCCCGGGCCTTCCTATCATTTTTGGACCATTGATCGGTCAAAGGGGTCGGTGGATTATCGGTTATTACATGGAACAGCTCTTCTTTAGTTAAGAGCATTTCAATTTTAAATTTCCATGTACTGTAATTCGTTGCTGTCAATTTTTCAATTGAATAATTATCTTTTAAGGTGGCCATTCTAATCTTATATTTTTATTTGTTTTTTATTCAATATTTTTTATTTGTGTGAAATTAGTATATCACTATGTTATCAAATTGATATATCTTTTTAGATCGTACTCATAATCATTGTAAGACGTTTGTCTTAATAACGGCGTGAGTTCTCACTATAACCTCAATATAATTGTTTATCTTCAATTCTTATCATTAATCAGAATTAAATAGGAGAGTAAATGGTACTCACCCGATGAATTCTTCTTCATTGAAGTGTCCAACAATTAGATCCACCAAGGGAAGGGAACCGGGCATATTCACATGTTGATATATCCACTGCACTAATTCATCTTGATAAAGACATATAACATTATTATATGGTAACTGTAAAACACACACACAAATTATTATATCCACGCTTCTTCATTTTCTACTTTATTTTTAACACGCGAGAAAAACAAAACACAGCAAAAGGGTAGTGCTCACATCAAGCTACAAAAACAGAGAACAGAATGAATTTAAATCGATGCACACATAAATCATAATGTAGAAACAATTATTAATAAAAAAGAGTCATTTTGTAAGTTTTGACAGTTTTGTAAACCTGTAATTGTTCACTCGTAATCACTGTTTCCAAGGTCATGCTAACAAGCACTTAACTTTATTTATGATGCCATGATAATTGTCACTTGTTGCACAACGGAGGAAATTATTTACGAATTGCGCAATGTTTCTATCATTTCTCAACATTTTTAATTTCTTTCTCCTGTGTACTTTTCTCAAAGGATGTCTCTTTCTTTTTTACTTCTCAAAATATTTCTAAAATCTATGAATAATTTAATATTTTATGCGTTAAAAGCAATGTTCTCGCTGACATTTGACCAACGTTAGTAATTTGGCTAATTAAAACTAAAAAGCATTCGCCAAATGAAAAAAGTATTAGCAAAACAAATTCGCCGTGTAGCACAAAAAAAAAAAAAAAAAAAAAAAAAAAAAAAAAAAAAAAAAAAATCTTTAATCCTTTAATGCTCCCCCCCCCTTTAATCAATAAGTTTGAAAATAACTTAAGTTTTTATAACTGCGACAACTATTGTTATTAATCTAATTTCAACTATCCGTTACAAATATACTAAGAAATATGTATACATGCATATGTATGAAAAACGAAAAAGAATAGAAATTAAAATCAAAAATTGAGCACTAGCAATTTGGCGAATCTAATCGTTTGCTTACTCGCCAAATGAAGCATTTAGTCGCAATTTGGCGCAAAGGCGAGCGACAGCGAGAACCCTGGTAAAAAGATAACGAAATGTGAGTAAGATTTGAACATTTCATATAAAATTAAGTATATGTTTCAGAAATATTTTGAGAACTAAGGGGGAAAAATCTTAGAGTACACAGATAAAAATACTGAGAGTACACAGAAAAAGTAAGTTTAATAATTTCCTAATAAAATATTTTAGATAAACGAATGCATCAAACACCCTCAGCTCAGATTTTAATATTAGGGAGGGAAATTCGGAAGGTGAGTTCTAAAGGACGTGAGTCGTAATTTAAAGTTAAAATTGTTCTATGAATAAAATTATATAAATTGGATCCTACCTTGCGTGGCATCTTCTTATAAAAGAATTACACTTCTTCTGCAGGAAGAATCTTTTTGAACTCACGAAGATATTGCTGCAAAATTAATAGAGTATTGTAACATGAATTGTGTACTGTAGAACAAATAATATGAAGACTTTCGGATTCAAATATCTTCTTTAATTCACATAAATTCGATGAATCAGAGAACATTTGCATGTTAACACAAAAAAAGGAAGGAGAGTTTCAAATTTTATATTTTAAAGTTTTTTTAAAAAAGAAATAGTCTCGGAGCTCACAGTTTTTGCTTCCGATAATTAGCTGGAGAAAATAGTCAACAAAACGCTTGAAGAAGCATTCTGACAGGAATAATAAGTCCGCAGTACATGTGACGTCAGATCGAATGTTTTTTAGGGAAATCATTTCCTTTTCTTCAAAATACTTTTTTAGTGCTGCCATCTCGTGTGCACTTTGTAAACAAATTGTCATGAAGAAAGACTTTTCTAATGAGTTCTATCATCCTTAAGGTTGTTCTCAACTGCTCTGCTCAATAGTCGCAAAACGTTTTGACATATTAACAAATTCATTTTTTAACGGAAAGATATAAAATTGGAAGGTCTGGCTGTGTAAGCACTTTCGAATCGAATTCAGTTTTTCATTTTATGACAATAAAATCACCTACCGAGTTATAAGCTATTTTGATCACGTGATCACGCGATTTTCTACCTTTCATTGACTGTTTTTTCTGCTTTAGTCTGAAAATGCAGTTCAAAACATTATTTTCGACGCGGCTTGTCCTGAAATATCTATTGCGTTTGCACAAAAACAGAAAAATGAATGTTTAAAAGTGTGAAAAATGAGTGTGTTATTTTCTGAATAACAACACTTGCTAGTTTCATGCATTTCCGAACAAAAAAGAATTAAAACTTATGTCACAAAGTCACCCTTTTTGGTTTAAGAACACCCTTAACCCCTTGGGGACGAGCTGCCGGTATACGTATCGCTTAAGGTGCTCAGAATCTTTCATTGTTCTCACCAGTAAAATTTTATTGTAAGTTTTGCCTTATTTAATCCGAACTTTTATCGATTCAATTAGACAAAAATTTCTGCTTTAAAAAAACCGGGAATAAAAGAATAAAAAGAAACTGTAACAGACTCTCTCTCTCTCTTTTTTTTTCTTTTTTTATGAATAATATTTTAATATTTTTAGAAATATACCTGTTTTTAGAAATATATCTGAATTTTACATCTGAAATACCATATTATGGACCACAGGATTTATAATTTCGTAAATTTAGTAAGAAATAACTAAATTGTTAATTCCTTTTTCTTCCCCAGTAAAAAAATTGCAGCTGAATGATAATCATAATTATTTTCTATTTATTAATAATGCCGTTTTAATTACTATACAATTTGACTCCTGATCCCCCCCCCCCCCTCATTCCTCGCATTTTAAATATAACATGAATCTTGTGAATGAAATTTTGGTCCATAATCATGAAATTATTTTCAATCTATATATGATGCATGTACAAAACATCGGACGCAATTTGAAGTACTTAATGACTGAATCATAAATTATTGATTTATCTTAAACAAAAAACTTATGAGTATCATGGACTATTCGTTAATTATTATTTTCATCTTTTTAGGTTCTTTTGCAACAGAAAATTGCAATGCAAATTCAAGTGACACAAAACTAATAAGAGGGAGGGGGGGGGGGAGGAGGAGGAAGAAGTAAAGGGGAAAATATCTTATGTGGAACACAAATTTAAGTTATTCTTACTTGTATTTTTAACTTTTAACAGGAATAAAATAATTTAAAAAATTTTCTAATATTTCAGGCAGATTGTCTCGTAAAAGCTTCAGCTAATCTTATGTTTGTTTTTAACTGAAATATTATTTGTCATGAACATTTATTTGTCCATTTGACAAATAAGTATCATTATCATATGGACCAGTTTTTCTATTGTTATTTTACTCTCTTTTATTTAATTTAATCTGATTTTTGTGTGCAACATTTTCATATTTTTAGAAATGAATTATCAATTAATAATAAATAAATTATAATTAATAATAATTAAAATAATCATGTCTCCGACTTTTTTCACCCACTTAAAAATTTTCAGCTGTTATGATTTATGTATCAATAAAATAATTGTGTTAAAAATTAATCTAATCTAAATTAGTACACTAAATTTAAAGCATTTCTGCGTTAGTTTATTTTTATATTATCGCATAACAGCATAAAATCTCCAGACGTTCGAGTTTCACATAATGTACCATACATTCTAATGCATTTAAATTATTTCTAAGAAAATTTTTACAATATCCTACTATTTTTCTAATTGAGTAAGGAATTCGTCATTATTCTAATATTCCCCAATATGTATTTTAATCTTGCTCTCTCAGAATAGGTGCATTTTTAATTTTTCAGAAAATTTCGAAGTTTATATCTCATACAACCAAATAAAAAGTTCCAAAAAAAGCAAAATTTTCATTAAACATATGTTTATACATCAAAAAGAATTATTGCTATAGACGGATTTGCTGTATGTTTGTTTTCAGAGAATACTTATCTGTCTTTTCGAAAATTATAGTTACAGCTATATAATAATTGATCAGAGAGTAAGTTTCAAAAACTGAAATCATTGACGTCCTCCAAATCCGTCAAAGAATAATAAAATTAGAGCATGAAAAAAGCTTCAGAACAATTACTTTTATTAAATTCTTGCCAGGCATGAGCTTATGTTTACGCCGTGTTAGACTAATAAAAATAATATAAATAATAATAATAAAAATGATAATAATAATAATAATAAATTCGTTTTGTGAAAGTGTAAATGATATTGTGTATTTTTTTTCATTTAATAAAATAATGAGAATATATTTAAATGCATTTATTTCTTCTTTTTAAAAAATTCAAAATTATGATTTTTTTAAAAACTTGAATGTAATTACTTAAGTGAACACATATATTGTATAGCTTGCAAACATATAATCTAAAATATTCCCAATATATATAATATATATATATATATATATATATATTAATAACTCAAAAACAAATTGAGATACAGCTTTCAAACAAATTGCATTTAAAAGTACATTTTTCCCCTTATACGACCGTATAAAAATTGAAACTGTTGTTTATAAGTTTAAAAATGCGCAGTACCGAAAATTGTAAAACCGAAATTTACTTTAAGGGTGTATTTCGATTCGAACTGCTTATTTTCAGATTTATTTTTAATTCATTTTTGCTCTCAAATGCATCAAACTGGCAAATTGTCTTATTTCGAAAGTACACAAGGTACCGTGAGTGTCGATTCTTTGATAAATGCAGAAAATATTGCAAAAAAAGCAATCAAAAACGGCATTTTGAACAGATTTTTCCGAAGCGGGAGATCTGGGAATGAAAAAAAGGGTTATACTGAGGATGTAATTGTTTATAAATCAAATTCTATTGAATTGAGCGTAAAAAGACATCACACGGCACCTTGTATACATCTCTTCAAAAATCCCTTCAGCAAGTTTCATGTTTCTACAATTTTGGAAAATGTGTCTGAAATTGTATCGGAAAATTTCGAGCTGTTGAAGATGGAAAAACGTTTTTTTTCGAATACACCCTTAAAATTTGAGGGTGTTGGTGTTGCCATTCGCGGAAGGACGTATGCATTACGCACAGATATATATTTGTCCTTTTTAATATCGATGGATAGGGTAGATATAACTATATAAGAAATTAAATGAATGAAAGGAAAAAACAGTATCATGTCTTTATTTTGTTAAAAAATAAATGAATGTATAAATTAATAAATCTTTTTTGGGGAAAATGATTGTATAAATGATAATCTCTTCCACGTATTTCCCCTTTCTTTAACTTTTAACAGTAAAATAAACGTGGATTTTTGTAAAAAGTTAGTAAAATATATATACATTTTTAAATATAGAATTTAAGAGACTTAAATTTGGTCTTAGAAAAAATATTTTTTTAAATGATTGTTGTAATTATTTAAATTACTTATTTTATTTTATTTAATTTCATTTTATTTTATTTATTTATTTTGTTGATGTTTTTTGGTGAAATTGGCCCAGAAATTTTTGAGAATTCTTACCTACACTGTAAAAAAAAGGGTCGATCTACTAAAAAAACTTTAGTAATCCTTGTAATTACTAAAAAATGTGTAGTAATCTTAGTCGGTTACTAGAAAATCTGTAAGAATTACTAGAAAAAAGTTAGCAACGAATAGAGTTAATAGTTTTATATTTTTAATAGCTATTACTAAAACTCACTTGGCGTGGCCTCGATAGCATAGTGGTTATAGTAACGGACTCCAGGCTAAAAGGTCCCGGGTTCAATACTGGACAGCGCCAAGTACGCCCCGAATGTATTTAGTGTGCACTCTATAATAAAGGGGTTATGAATTTCCTGTTGGAGCTGGTCACAATGTTTGGTGCTGCCATCTATTGCGTTTTTGCCAAAAATCTATCGCTTCAGAAGTCTGGATGCAGCTCGAAGGAACCTCCTGCCCTTCGGACGCACGTAATTGTTATTAAAAATAATTTTAGAGCTATTACTAAAATTTGCTTGGTGGCTCATACTAAAAAATTTTAAGTTAGTTATACAAAATATTCTTTTGTTCAGTTTACAAAAGGAATGCTTGTTTCACTTGCAAAAAAAAAAAAGTTTGTAATGGTTACTAAAAAATTCTGTGGAATACAAATTTACTAAAAAAATTTTAGTAACCTCTTGAATTTTTTTTTTACAGTGTAGACCTGAAGATTTCCGTCAGTGCATATTGCTAGAATTGTTTTTCTGTAAACAAAAAATCCAGTCAACATCATATTGATTGAAAACTGATATGCAAATTCTGAACAGCAATTTTATCTAGTCAGTGAAAAAACTGATCTAAATTCCAAATGAATTTTTCAAATTCCAGTCTTCTTTGCGTTACCGCAACAACAAGAAGTTTTTAGATGAATGAAAGATAAGCAGAATGTCGCCAAAAGGGACATCCATATATTTTAAAGTTTATGTGTTAAAAGGATAAAAATTGTCTTAGTTTTAAGAGAAGAGAGATGGTTAAGAAACTTTTTGTCGGACATGCATACTGTCGTTATAAATTTATTTTAAATTTATTTCATTTTTATACTTCCATAGTTTGCCTTTAGCGAAATCAAAGTATTTAATAAATAATTAGATTCTTGCTCATATATATATTTTTTTCTTTTTCTTTTTCTTAAGTTTTTTATTTTGTAACGTAAGCACCCACTTTTTGGCCAATAAATTCATGTGCTTAGAAAAAAGGAAAAAAAAAAAAAAAAAAAAAGAGCAGGTAAAGAAATCACGGGTCAAGAATGAAATTGATGCAATCAAAGTACTTAATGGATAATTAGGTTTCTGTTCATCTATTTCTTTCTTTTTCTTTTCTTTTGTAATATAAATTATCCATTTAGGCCAATTAATTCATAATTTTAGAAAAGAGAGAGAGAGAAAAAAAAGAGTGGATAAAGAAATTAAGGGTGAAGAAAGAAAATGATGCAAAGAAATAAGTGTTTAATGAATATTTCGGCTTTTGTTCATCCTTTTCTTTCTTTTTCTTTTCTTTTGTAATGAAAATATTCATTTTGGCCAATAAATTCATAATTTCAGAAAAGAGAGAGAGGGAGAGAGACAAAAGGAAAGATCGGATAAAGAAATTATGGGCCAAGAATGAAAATGATGCAATCAAAATGTTTAATGAATATTTCGGTTTCTGTTCATCCATTTCTTTCTTTTTCTTTTCTTTTGTAATATAAATATTCACTTTGGCCAATAAATTCATGATTTTAGAAAAAAGAAAAAACAGATAAAGAAATTATAAGTCAAGAATGAAAGTCATGCAATCAAAGTGTTTAATGAATAATTAAGTTTTTGCCCATCCATTTCTTTCTTTTTCTTTTCTTTTGTAATATAAATATCCATTTTGGACAATACGTTCAGGATTTTAGAAAAGAGAGAAAAAAAAGAGCAGATAAAGAAATTATGGGTCAAGAATGAAAATAATGCAATCAAAGTATCTAATGAATAATTAGGTTTTTGCTGATCCATTTCTTTCTCTTTCTTTTCTTTTATAATATAAATATTCATTTTGGGAAATAAATTCACGATTTTAGAAAAGAGAGAGGAAAAAAAAAAAAAAAAAGAGCAGATAAAGAAATAAAGCGGGAAGAATAAAAATGATGCAATTAAGGTGTTTAATGTATAATTAGGGTTTTGCTCATCCTTTTCTTTCTTTTTCGTTTCTTTTGTAATATAAATATCCATTTTGGCCAATAAATTAATGATTTCAGAAAAAAAAAAATAGCGGGTAAAGAAATTATGGGTCAAGAATAAAAATGATGCAATCAAAGTGTTTAATGAATAATTAGATTTTTGCTCATTCATTTCTTTCTTTTTCTTTTATTTTGTAATATAAATATCCATTTTGGCCAATAAATTCAGGATTTTAGAAAAGAGAAGAAAAAAAAATGAGAGAAATTATTAGTCAAGAATGGAAATGATGCAATCAAAGTGTTTAATGAATAATTAGGTTTTTGCTCATCCATTTCTTTCTTTTGTAATATAAGTGCCTATTTTTGGCCGATAAATTCATGATCTTAGAAAAGAGAAAAAAAGAGCGGGTAAAGAAAATGTGGACCAAGCAAGAAAATGATGCAATCGAAGTATTTAATGAATAATTAGGATCTTGCTCATCCATTTCTTTCTCTTTCTTTTCTTTTATAACCCATTTTTGACTAATAAATTCGTATACCTAATTCCCTATAGGGAATTTTATGTAGGATAAGGGAAATGTTTGTAAAATGATAACAGAGAAATTTGATCAAATACATTTAATCAAGATCTAGTGCAAATTGACAGACATTCTCGCTTTTTTTTTTCTGTATTTTTACAGAAATTTTTAACAGTGTGTAACGTTCAGATTCCGAGTTGACTAGAAATAAATCTTGTAAAAATTAAATGGTTACAGCAGTTTAAATTCACTCGAAATATTCCTATTCTTCAAAGTTCAAATATTCACTAATTTCCAAAATAAATTATATTGTCATTAAAAATAAATAAGCTAAATAAATTTATAGAGTCTTGTGAATTTTTATTGATGTAAATTTTCGGAGTCTATTGTAAACGTACTGAATAATTTCTCTGTTAATTAACAGCATTTCTGGTTTTCTGATCTTTAAAATTTTACATAAGATTTACTATAATGAACTCAGAAACTTTAGTTTTCAATTGGTAGGGCATTGGCAATTAAAGCCAATGGTGTTTCACTCACAGTCTTGAAACCATTTTCAACTCAATTGGAAATATAAATTACTACTCATTAGATTCTACTTCTTTCTAGTTCTGATTGTCACCATAATCGATGAATTAGTCGAAAGTTGTATAACTCAGAGCTACCCGATCGTTGTTGAATCATGGTTTGACAAACCATACAACATTCTTTGATTTGATTCCCCTTAAATTTTTTATTCTTTTTCAAAGAACTCTTTAATCATTTTTGCCGCAATGGACTGATTGGTAAATAAATCATATGCGAATAGTAATTTTTTTCAATTGAGTGACAATGTGTTCAGTCTCAAACTCGCACCCAGAATCTTTGGTTTTCAATAATTTGTAGGGTATTTGCAATCAAAACCAGGGATTCTGGATTTGACTCATGGTCAAAGAACCATTTTCAACTCAGTTGGAAATATTACACTCGTAAGATTCTACAACTTTCTATTTATGTTTGTCATGATAATTGAGGAATTACTCAAAAGCTGTATAACTCAGAAACTGATCGTTGTTGAATCATGGTTTGACAAACCCTACAACATTCTTTCATTTAATTACCTTTAAATTTTTTTATTCTTTTTCAATGGGCCCTTTAATTATTTTTAACGCATTCGATTGATTGATATATGTAAATCATATGAGTAGTAATTTTTCCAACTAAGTGGCAGTGAGTGCAGACTCAAACTTGCACCCACACTGTAAAAAAAACAACGGACGATTTTACGGAAGTACTACTGGTAATCTGGACGCCATAACTATTTACTGATTTTTAACGGAAAATTTCCGTAAATTCCGGTAAAAACTCGCAAAAAACGGAATATTTACGGAAATTTTTCCGTTAAAAAACAGTAAATAATACTGGCGTCCAGATTATCAGTAATACTTCCGTAAAATCGTAAGTTTTTTTTTTTTTTTTTTTTTTTTTTTTTTACAGTGCAGAATCCTTGGTTTTCAATTGGTAGGGTGTTTGCAATTAATGCCAAAGATTTTGGGTTTGACTTCCAACTTGGACATATTTTCACTCAATTGGAAAAATTATTGTCCGTAAGATTCTACAACTTTCTAATTCATATTGTTACCATAATCGATGAATTATAGTCGAAAGCTCCGTAAATCAGAAGCCACTGTATCGTTATTGTTGAAGTATACATGTTTTGACAATCCCTGCATACATATATATATGTATGTGTATTTATTTGATTATTTTAAATTTCTATCCTCATGCAAATGTATCTTTTCATAGCATCAATACGCTTACATTATTTCTCTCGGGGCCATTACTTTGTCAAAACTTACTCATATAATAAAACGGAAAATTGCTTTATTGTTTGTCGCATAACTTTCGTGTATTCCAGACACTATCTTCCTGCACATGGCTGGCTGGTCAAGTATGGATGACACAGTAAAGTGCTGATGTAACTAACCCTCTAAAAAGGTTGCATGAGCAAATACTACAACACGAGATAGCGCGAAGAACATGCAATAATTGTTGAAGGTCTCACGGTTGTCAACGTTAATTCACTCTGCTGTTTGGTTTTGTTTGTTTTTCAATGGTAATAATCTTTTATTAGGTACTAAATAACGCCATTTATTTCACATTTCTCATTCCTTACATGTGATTAGGCTAATTCATAATGCATTTTGCCATATTTTACAATGGATAGTATGCGTGTTTCGTTTGTCTAATCAGAATTTTACGAGTATATAGCATTTATTATTTTCGGATTCATCAAATTTGTTTCAAAATTTCTGTCATTTTTTTTAAGTAACAGAATATATACTATTATTACAGTGTCCTTTAAAATGATGTTTGTCTTAAATTTTATTTATATTTTTTTTCTTTAATTTTACCTGTTTATTATTAGAGATTTACTTAAATTTTAAACTGCCATGTTGGTTTAAACTTATTTTACTTCACGTTTAGTTATTATTATTCATTAAAACATAGATATTTTTTATTCTTGCCTGTTTTCTGGCTTTGGTGTAACTGGTTAGCGGAGGGGAACCTCGCTGCAGTGTGGTACTTATGCCTAATGGTTGGTGTTCCGGTGTGTTTGCTCGTTTAATAATTGGAATTTTTCTGACATTTTTATTTGTAAATGCATAAAAAATACGTATTACTACTTAGAAGTAAGAATCGGTGAATGCGGTCTTCACTTTATATATAGCATTTCTTTATTTATAATCAATTGTAATCTAATGATGACCAGGACGCAACCAGTCTAATTATTAGTATGCTGGTCACAACATGAGAAGCTCAGGCAGTTGTTCGCATGTTCGAGGTTAGCATGTTCTACTAGACTGGTTGAGGTTTACAGGATTTTCCTTCTATGCGAACGATATTTCAGGATACTTCTCCTTCAAACGTCCTCTTCGACGTCATTTCTCTTATAGCATGACCAGGGTCGAACTAAAGCAGGGCATGTGGGGCAGCTTCCCCAGATCTCCACATTTGAGGGACCCTCTATGGCTATAATCAGGAATTTTGTTAAAAGGTTGCGAAATGGTTAAAATGGCCAAAATATATCAAATTTCTTACATTTGCAAAGATCTTCTTAGGAAGTGTAGTCCTCACTTTCCTCAAAAGTAACTTAAAGGCCTGTTTTTCTACATTGACGATTCATACAAAATGCTTATATTTCTGGAAAAAAAAAAAAAAAAAAAAAAAAAAAAAAAAGTATTCTTTATTATTTTTTAAAGTAGTGATCATCTTTTTTTGAGATACTCGGTATATAGATGTGAGTGATACTTGAAACGTAATTTATGCATTGGCACAATAGGTATAGAAATTTAGTACTAGTCATTTCAGCGTGATAAATAAATAATTTGTATGGATAGATAGAAGTTCCTACCCCCCCCCCCCTCCAGAATGATGCTTTTTCCGGCATCCTAGATAGTCTAAGTCGGGCTACGAATATTGCCTAAATTGGCCGATACTCAACTAATCAGCTCTACGCATATAATTATTTAGATCACTTTTGTACTGTATTGCGTCATGTGGCAAAAACTACATTTAAAACTCTCAATTGAGTATTACGTAATAAAAATTCTAAACAAACAGCAATAAATGTAAAAAAAAAAAAAAAAAAAAAAAAAAACTATTTTGTCCCAATGAAAAGAAATCTCAACGTGTGAGAAAGTTTCTATCGATGTACCAAATGACGGTGGTTGGTCATATATACCTTGACCTTTCTTTCTCTATATTCAATTTTAAGTTGACCTTGACCATTTTATAGCTGTGCGTGAGAAAACATATCCAGGGTAAAAGTAAACGAGCCACATTTATATTGTAATCCGTTGCGCCAATCGAAATGGGATTCAAGTACCAGCGACGACATTCATAACTGCAGATGCCCCGGGCAATTATCACCACCGTGGATCCTTACAACCCATAAACATCCACCTGCGGATATTACCGAATGACTGCTACCGGCTGATATCTACCGAGACATCTATGCGGCCAATCTGAATTAATACAGTTTTATAGGGGAGGGAAAAGAATAAAGAAGATTGCCTTTTATTCCATAATCATAAATAAAATTAAATTCGAGCGACATAAAGAAGAGCCCCATGTCATCGGCAACGGGGTTCCATCGTCTTGAAATACGGACCCGTTCCTGTCTTCGGTCCGTTAAGTTATAGCCTTCCAAGTCTCAAATTGGTTGAACGCAACCAGAATATTAAAGCAGGGATCAGAGGTTAAGAAGTTGTTTCGGACGTCTGAATTTTCAGACTCTGGTTGAGGCAAAAATAAAAAAGACGACAGCCTTGGAATTCGTCGGTTTTTTAACGCAATGCGAAATTATTTGAATGTTGTTGGGTGACTCTAAACTTGTCGTTGTGCCGCCATTAAATAATCACATTGAAATTCCTGGTTAGTTGAGATTATTGTCGTTTTTCCTGTGGTTCTTTTTTTTACTATAGCTGATGTCTGTGAAGCAGTCTGAATAACATTTCCAAAAATGTCATTAAACTAACTTATCAGTTTTTATTTTTATAATCTTATACTTATTACATACTTCTGTTTTTTTTTATCATTATTTTATCAAGTTGAATGCTAAAATAGTCTGAGTTATTGCAGCAGAGCTTTTGGCATTCATTTATGCATATATTTCCCAGGCTGATCGTGAAATTACATACTAATCTATGGGGGGGGGGGGGAGGGGATTTAATTAGGCAAAAGGAAGAATTTAACTTATTATAGGGATGAGATTTCCGCTTTTTTGAACACCAGTAAAATTTTAGAGAAAATGCTATATTATTTAATCGGAGCATTTTTGTGATTTAACAGGCCAATATTTTCTCTAAGATTATACTGGTGTGCAAAAAAGCGGAAATCTCATCCCTGCTGTTATTATTATTATTATTGTATAGTAGGCATTGTTTCTAGTTTACGGTTAGAACTATAGGAGTATATAAAAAAGAAATATTTGACTTGAAATATCATGTTAAAACATCAAAAGCAAGACAGATTGTCATATCTCTGACGTTAACCAGACGTATATACGGTTGTTCTCAACTGCTCTGCTCAACAAGTCCAAAACGTTTTCACACATTTACAAATTTATTTCTTAACGAGCCATGGAAGTGACTTAGAATCAAACTGAATTTTCCTTTTTTTGATCAATCAATTACCTATTGAGTTATAAGCGAATTCGATCACCTGACATATATGTTTTTCATCTCTGTTCGAATGGTTATTCTGTTTATTTCAAAACGCTCACGTTGACACTACACTATTTTCTAAAAAATCTATTGTGTTAAAAAAAAAAAAAAAAAAAAAAAAAAAAAAAGGCAGCTTTGAAATTTGTTGAGTTTTCAGCGGAATGCAAAATTATTTGAATGCTGTTGGGTAACTCTAAACTTGTCGTTGTCCCGCCACTAAATAATCACATTGAAATTCCTGGTTAGTTGAGATTATTGTCGTTTTTCCTGTGGTTCTTTTTTTTTTTTTTTTTTACTACAATTGATGGATGTTTGTGGAACAGTCTGAAAAACATTTCCAAAAGTGCCATTAAACTGACTTATCAATTTTTATTTTTATAATCTTACTTAATAAATACTTCTTTTTTTTTATTATTTTATTAAGTTGAATATTAAAACAGGCTGAGTTAATGCAGCAGAGCTTTTGACATTCATTTATACAGGTTTTTCTCAGGCTGATCCTGGTACTGCGTGTTAATCTAGTTTGGTATGAAAAGTGCAAGATTAAAAGATGAATAAAAGGCATGATTAACTCATAGGATGATGTTTTTGTATTAAATTATGTATAGGACTGTTATAAATAACATTCACATATTTAAAAATCTCTGATAATAGTTCTAAAGTTCCAAACGAAAACAAAATTTTGGTAGTGTTTGAAGTTTAACTGAAAATTAAAAGTAAAAAAAAAAAAAAAAAAAAAAAAGTAGTGTGAAACCAGTAACATCGGTTAAAGGTTACTGTACAATTTGCATGGATGGTGACCACTATTTTTAATGCTTGACTGATAAGCAATTTTTAAGAAAAAAGCGTAAAGTCGCACTTATTATTGATAATCGTCCAGCATACCTCTATATTGAATTAAAAACTATAAAGCTTGTATTTTTGCTTCCAAATTATCACAAGTTTTTAGTTTACGTAGAGTTTTAGTACCATAGCTCCTGTCCCCTCTATTTCTGAAATGCATAAAATGATTAAAAATATGCGCAATTATTTAGATGTGCATTCAATTGAATAAAACAATGGATGATACCACACAATTTGGTGGACAATATGGTGCTGAAAAAGACACTTAAAAAAAGATGTCTGATTTTTTCAGTCCCAAAATAACAATAATGTTTTTACTTGCTTTTTATTCTAATGGTGCAACCTATTAGTATTTCAAAAGGAAACTAAATTAAAATTTGACAAAATCAGGAATGTTGGGGAGTTTTGTTCTTTTTTTTTTACTAATCTCTTTACACGAAAAACAATTTTGCCCCCTTCAATTTCATGTTAAACGTATTTCACTGTGTATGAATAGCATCTTTTGGAAAATTGAAGTTGCTTTTTAAATACCTCAGGTTGTCAGAAGCAAATTATTCTAATCCGCACAAATCAACGTCTATTTGTCAAAGTATTCTTTAGACAAGTTTTCGAATTCCGGGAGACTTCTTTTTTTATATGCTGCTTATTCGACTTTTTAACTCAGATGTTTGGAATTGACAGATAGATCATTTTAACGAACACAAATTCAAGATTGGGAAGTACTTATAATGACCAGGTCACATAAATAAATACCACCTTAAGGGTGTTCTTAAATCAAAAAGGGCAACTTTGTGACACGTGCTTTAATTTATTTTTGTTCCGAAATACATGAAAATAGTAGGCGTTGTTATTCAGAAACTGTCTAATTGCACTCAATTTTTTGTTTTTTTAAAAAACACCATAGATTTTTCATACCAAGCCTTCAAAGTTGACACTTTTGAGCACATTTCCCGACGAAAGCAGAAAAACCGGTCGAAAAGGAGGAGAAAAACGGATGATCACGTCATCGAAAACGCTTAGAATTGGATAGGTAATTAAATTATCATAAAATGGAAAAATAAGTTCGATTCGAAATCGCTTCCATAGTCAGGCATTCCAATTTTATATCTCTCCGTTAAAAAAAGAATTTGTAAATGTGTCAAAACGTTTTGAGCTTGTTCAGTGAAGCAGTTAAGAACACCCTTAATGCTTCGTTATGAATTATTAAAACTGGCATAATCATTCGAATCGTCATTTGAAATTTCGAAATTGACGTTTCAAACGTAGTCAGATATACCTTAATCTATATATATATATATATATATATATATATATATATATATATATATATATATATATATATATATATATATATATATATATATATATATATATATATATATACATATATATATATATATATAATCGCTTTCGATTCGCAGTGGCATATTTGCCACAAGTTACTCCATAATTTGCTTGGATGGTGGCCACTATTTTTAATGCATCGCATCAATTTGGATAAGCGATTTTTTGAGAAAAAAGCTTAAACTTATTACTGATATTGAATTACTGAAACTTATTACTTATACTGAGCGCACTTATTACTGATAATTGTCCAGCACACCTCTGTACTGAACTAAAAGCTATCAAACATATATATTTGCTTCCAAATAACCACAAGATTTTAGTTTACGCAGTATCTTAGTACCACAGCTCCTGTCCCTCCTATTTAAGAAATGCAGAATATGATTAAAAATATGCGCAGTTATTTAGATGTGCATTCGCATGAAGAGATGAATAAAACGATAGAGATGATACCAAACAATTTGTGAACAAAATATGGGGCTGAAAAATGGGGCTTTTACTTGCTTTTTATCCTAATTGAGCAACCTATTAGTAATTCAACAAGAAACTAAATAAAAATTTGACAAAATCGAAAATGTCGGTGAGTTCTGTTCTTTTTATTTTATTTTATTTTATTTTATTTTATTTTTAGGAATTTCTTAAAACGAAAAAAAATTTCGGTCTCTTCAATTTCGTGTCAACCGCTTCTCCGTTTTTCCCGTACGTCGCAACAGGTTTTTGCCAATCATAATTTGGCCGTATCCCGTACGGTCTACGGGAGGTATC
Source organism: Maratus speculifer (assembly GCA_964019185.1). NCBI lineage: Eukaryota > Metazoa > Arthropoda > Arachnida > Araneae > Salticidae > Maratus > Maratus speculifer. The sequence continues at coordinate 89,575,005 of OZ025300.1, read as the reverse complement.
TATACTCCAATTATAAATTATTATTCTCACCAGTAAAAGTTTATTGTAAATTTTGTATTATTTAATCAGAGCAATTTTCTGATTCAAGTGGGAAAAATTTTCTTTTAGGAAAAACCGGTAGTAAAAGATGAAAAATTCTGTAAAAGACTTGAAAAAAAATAGACCATAATTTAAAAGTTTTTTTTTTTTTTTTTTTTTTTTTTTTTTTTTTTTTTTTTTCCCAAAAATACTGATAAGTTAAGTGGTTAAATGTATTTCATTATATATGAATGTCATCTTTTGGAAAATTGAAATTGCTTTTTAAATACCCCAGGTTGTCAGAAGCAAATTACTCTAATCCGCACAAATCCTCGACTATTTGTCAAAATATTCTTTAGACACGTTTTCGAATTCCGAGAGACTTTTTTCATAAGCTGCTTATTCGACTTTTTAACCCAGATATATTTGGAATTGACAGGTCCTTTTAAATAACATAAAATCAATCTTGGGAAGTACCTATAGTGACCAGTTCATCCGAAATAAATACCACAAGTATTCCGACCGAAAGTCAGAACTTCTTAGGATAAGTCTTCCGTTATCTAATTAAATCATCAAATAAAACTACAAAACTGGCATGGTACGTGCTATCAGAGTGATTTGGTAGCCAATGTGATTTATTATTATTATTATTTATTTTAAAGTCTACTAAGCATTACTTCTAATTTACTAATTGGAATGTTTTTAAAAAATGATCTTTTAACATGAAATATCACAAGCAAAAACACGAAAGCAATGTAGATATTGTTTTTGTGACTCCTTTTGAAAACATGAAGTTGCAATTGAAATAAGCCAAGTTGTCAAATATGTTTAAAAACGATTTAATCGAAATACTCCAGGTTGTCAGAAGCAAATTATTCTAATCCGCACAAATCCTCGACTATTTGTCAAAATATTCTTTAGACACGTTTTCAAATTCCCAGAGACTTTTTTTTTTCATAAGCTGCTTATTCGACTTTTTAACCCAGATGTTTGGAATTGACAGGTTCTTTTAACGAACACATATTCAAACTTGGGAAATATCTATAGTGACCAGTTCATCCGAAATAAATACCACAAGCATTCCGACCGAAAGTCCCATCTTCTTAGGATAAGTCTTCCGGAAAGGCAATCTATTCAAATCAGCCAATAACACCATAAAACTGGCATTGCCCAGGTTATCAGAATGATTGGCAGCCAAACTGAACTCGATGACGGTTTGACTAGAAGACATCTCGTAAATGTCCGCCCAGAGATGTAAGGTGGGAAGGCAAGACCTCTGTCCTTCTGAGTTCCCCCCCCCCTTACCTGTTAATTCTGGACGTTACCTAAGTTGCAAAAGATCTGACGCATATTTGAATGGAAACGGATGTTCGTAGATTATGGTGTCAAGAGGAAGATACGCGTTATACTTTTGACACGTATTTACTTTTTTATGCTTTATGATATACCGAAGTAAAATACGTTTATGTTCAGGGAAAAAAGTGTTTTGCAGAAATACGCGTATTTTTTGTCAAGAATCATTGAATGAAGGAAATTCAATTTTGTTGTTGATTTCGATAAAGAAGAGACAGCTAATGAATGTTTTAGATAAATAAATAGAAGTGAAAGTATATACTTTAAATTAATCAGATAATTAAATTTTATCATTAATTAACCTCATTATTAAGACAGACCTCTGTCCACCTGATAAGCTTCCCCCTCACTTGTTAATTCTGGACGTTACTTAAGGCTATTCTCAACTGCTCTGCTCAATAAGCGCAAAACATTTTGAAGGATTAACAAATTCATTTTTTAACGGAAAGATATAAAATTGGATGGTCTGGCAATGTAAGCACTTTCGAATTGAACTGAGTTTTCCATTTTAAGACAATTAAGTTACCTACCGAGTTATAATCTATTTTGATCACGTGATCACGCGATTTTCTACCTTTCGTTGTCTCGTTTTTCTGCTTTCGTCGGAAAATGATGAGTAGGGAAGAAAGGAGAGTTCAACCCCAGCGTGGTGGAGGTGGTGGGAGGAGGAGAGGAGGAAGAAGCTCACCACCACCTATAAGAGGGAGGGAGGACCACCACCACCTGATTGAGAAGCTTATCTGATGGAGAATGTATTATACTGTAGTAGGATGAGGGGAGGGCTTAAAATTGAGGGGGCTTAAATTTTTAGGGTTTGAAACGTAGGAGATTATACTGTAGTAGAGGGGTGGATGTTTGGAGTCTGTTATAGTATGATGAGATTTTTAGAGAGAGAGAGAGGGGAGGGCTTATTTTTTAGGAGGGGCTTAAAATTGAGGGGGGCTTAAATTTTTTAGGGAGTTTAAATTAAAGTAGAGATTGAAATCAACTTAGAGTAAGAAAGATATTTCAAAATGTGTGAAGGATGTTTTGACTCTGTTACAGTATGATGAGATTTCAGGAAAGGGGGGAGGGCTTAATTTTTAGGGGGGCTTATTTTTCTGAAAGGCTTAAGTATTTTTTAATGATTGGAATCAACTTAGAGTAGGAAGGAAATTTGAACATATCGAAAAATATGTTATAGTATGATGAGATTTTAGGAAGGAGGAGGGCCTAATTTTTAGCGGGGCTTAATTTTTAAGAGGCTTAATTTTTTTATTTCGGATCTGAAACTTATAATATCATACTATAGGAAAGGGGTAACATCCTCATTTTCCAACCCTCCCCCCCGGAAGATTTCTATTTGGGTGTTGCCCTCTGTTGAATCGAATTTTTGTTGGAAATTAATAATTTTAAAAAATTGTGTCTGATCAATTAAGCATTGCCCATCACGCCTGTGAGATAATTGAGCATTGCGATAAGGAGGAAGGTGAGTCTGATCAATTAAACATTAATCATAATTGTCCATTGCTCATCCCGCCAGTGGCCGCAGAACCGGTCTTCTTCTTCTTTCGTTGGAAATTAATAATTTTTTAAAAATTGAGTTTTCCAAAAGGCTTTAGTGGGATTCGAACCTGTAAAAGAATTTCTTGACTTGATAATTTGTTGTGGATTAATCTAATCAAGCCAAGAAGTTCTGGTTTTAAGTCGAAAAATTGTTTAAAGGTCGGTAAAATCATACTTTAGCAGTGGGAATTCACCTCCACCCCTTCCTTCATACTTTGTTTTAATATCCGTTGCTCTTGCGGTCGTGGAACAGGATTGAATAAGTTTTTATTAGAGTAGAAAACTGAATAATAATTTGAACTTTTTTTGAATATTATTATTATTAGATAAAATTATTTCAAGATTAAATAGGAAGTTAACCTTCTGTAATGACTCTGAATGTCTCATATTACAATCGAATCATCCCTAACTTAAAATAGTATGTTATCAACACGTATTCACTGTCTTGCACAAACATCCGATAACGAAACAATTTTAACAGGAACTAGCTGATACATGAAAAATATCAACTTATTTTATCTAACTTTCACTTATTTACAAATGATGCGAATTGAAACGAGGGGTTTTCTGAAATAATAAAAAAAACATATATTTTTGCAAAGGCTATGGGTCCCCCAACATATATTAAAAAATTAATATGTGTTGTAAAATATGAATTTTAGATTTTAGCTTTACTTTACCTAAACCTTGATTATTCATACACATTGATTTTTCGATATATAGTTCTAATAAACGGTTAATTGCCATGCATTTATTTTAGTAAGTTTGTTGTATTCACATAAAAAGTGTTTTTACAAGTTATCATCTGTTAGTCGATAACGACAAATTTAAGCAATGTATTACTTTAGTATAGTTTTATCACTGTGCTGAAAATAAGTGATTCTTTTTCCGTTAATTTTCACATGATAAACACCAGATAACATCGAGCCTTTCTTATCAAATACCATTATATTATCAGATCACTTTGTAAACCAATCCTATTATTTTTTAAAAAACAGTAGCGCCTCCTAGAATTTAACAGATTTTTGTGAATCAGTAGAAATTTATCACACTGTTTATTGTTTTTTTTTTATCATATGAAGATATTAAGCGCTGTTCTTTAAGTGAGTGCTGTACAAGAAATTTCTTACTTCATGAATATGGAATCGGATTTACCCAGTCAAGAGGTGCAAGTTTCGAATAGTGAAAGATCCCCTCTTCATTAACCCAATCATCCTTTTCTTGTAATCAATGTCAAAAATGCTTCTCTACAAAGATTGCGTTAACCAGACATCAAAGATCCCACTTGGATAAAAAGCCCTTTAAATGTGAAACTTTCATTCAAAGTACTGATTTAAAACGACATAGTGTTACTCATTCCAAGACACCCACTTTATATAAATGTGATCAATGTGCAATGGAATTTTATAGAAAGTATTCGTTAAGAATTCACAAGAGATTTCATAAGACATATAAATGCAATGAATGTTCAATAGAACTCTCTAAAAAATATTTGTTAAAAATTCACAAGAGATCTCATAAGAAGTTTCATGTTTGTGAAAAAGGTTCTAACTCGTTTCTATCAAAGTCTGCTTTAACTAAACATAAAAAAAGTCATTGTCAAAAGGAATATAAATGTAAACACTGTGCTGTTATATTTTACTCTGATATCGATTTTTTATTTCACAAAAAAGTTCATTACAGGAATTTCGAATGCAAACACTGTAACAAAACATTTAATGTTGACACCAAGTTTATTCAACATTTGATTAAAATGCATAAGTGAAAAAATGCAAACTTTGTCAAATCACGTGAACTGGTTGATTTTCTGTACAGTTTATAATTTTTTTGTATTTTTATCATTATCGAGAATGATGAATAAATAATGTGTAAATGAAAAAAAGCTTTTGTCTTGTATTTTTGTTATAACAATTTATGAATTTTAATAATTATTTCACGAGATTTACTTAAATTTTAACATTTAGAAAAAAGGTTCTTATCAATTAAAATTAGAGTTCACTTTAATTTATTAATTTTTCATTTTAAAATACTGAATTTGTATTTATATTGAATTAATTTTAAAATACTTTTAATATATTAGAATTATTTACCAAGTTTAATTTGTATTAACAATTGTTATTTACATAATCATGATGGATATTACCTAGTGTTGTCACAAAAATTTTCAAAAAGAACGAAACTGTTAACAATAAGTATTATTCATTACTTAGATTAAAACTTTTACCTAGTGTTGCCACAAAAATTTTCAAAGATAGAGAAACTGATAACATTATTTATCATAAGCTTACTTAAATTAAAACCTTGTGTTGCCACAAAATTCTTCAAAAATAGTAAAACCACTAACATAATATATAAACTACCATCTATGTACAAAGACTGTTTTTTTAGATTATTAAAAAATGGTTGACTAAAACTTATGGCATTACTAATTTTTTAATGTTTAACTGTAACCGACGCTGATTTTTTAACATATATTAGGATATGTGTTGTTTTTAAGCATTCAGTTTGCAAATGATTTCCGTTTGAACTTCATCAGCGGCTATCCTTATTTTTTGAAAATGGATTCTGTAGTAAATTTGATAAAAATACCTCTCGACGAAGTAGTTCCTTCTTCAAAGTATCAATGTTTAGAAGAATGTAATGAACCTATTTATGTGAATGAATTAAACTTGCCGAGATTAGAAGTTCCCAATACATTGAACACTAACAATGAGACAATATCATGTGATTATCCACTGAATGTGAAATCTGAGATTAATACGAATATTTTTAACTTAATTTCCCAAGACGAATATTTTCAAGAACCCGCTACTAGATGTGAAGAGACTGTGTTCCAAGCAATCAACCTTTCCCAAGCAAGTGATGAAAGCCAATCCACCACTCCACGAACTAAAAGGGGCAAATCCTGTAATCGTGTTATATTTCGAGAAGAACTCAGTGATTGTATCTTCTTAATTTTAAAACTGTATAACAGACAATTTTATATACATATTCAAGAGTTTAAACGCAGTGGGCTTACTAATGAAGAAATTGTAACGAAAAATGCAATTTTTATGGATGTTAACAGTTGGTACGAATTTTGCAATACAATTTTTCCATTTAATTTGAAGTATAAAAGTTCCTCGTTTGTTGCTAATAACATGATATTAGTGTTAAATTTTAATAATTCTATCATGCGAATTAAACATTTAAAGAATTATTCTCACATTGACTTGAACGAGTATCAGTTAGAAAAGTTAAAAATAAAAGCCTTTGATCTGAATAAAGAACTTCTTCAGCATATATATGTAAAGCATTTACCAAACTTAATAAGACAGAAATGTACCATTAGTCACACATCTTTAGAAAATGAACGCATGTGCCAACATAAACTTATAACGTGTATTGAAAATAGTATGTCGAGTATATTGAAGCGCATTTTTGAATGCAATGGATGTATTTTTAAGCACGAATCTGTAATCTTTCATCCCTGTTTGATATTAAATAATCGACAAAAATTTGAACAAATAGGAGAAATGTTATTAACTCTAATAGATTTCGACTTTGTTATTTCCTCGTTTTTAAACGAAGTAGATTGTATTAGTGAAAACTTCTTATCTAATATTAATGTAGAAACCATTCAAAACGAATTGTTTAAAATAATGAAATAAAATGTTTTACTATTCTCTTTAATATGTGTGTTTAATTATTTTCAAAATGTATGTTTATTTCATTTAGCTTTTTCAAAACATTTATAAATTGTTTCAATTTGTATATGTATAAAAAAAGAAACACTTCATTATTAATAAAAAATATATTAACTATCTTAAATAATAATAATAATAATAATCTTAATTATTTTAATTCATTCTTTTCAAAAATTAGAAAGTTAAAAAGTTAATAAAAATTAATAAGTTAAAAAAAACTTTATACAAAAATTAATATTAATAGAAATTTTTTTCAAATGTTTAAAATATATTTTGAAAATTTTAAAATGTATTACAACTTATCAAAATTGAGTTTACTGATTTATATGAGTATGTATATTATTTTCACTCTATTATATTACTGTAACATTACAACAGATTCATAGTTAATGACATATAAACACTAGGATGTATATAAAAGCAATAGATTAATATACTCTCTTGTTTTATTAAAAATAAAATAACTTCATAAAAATGTTAAAAAAATAAAAAGTTTATGAAAAGTTTAAAAAATAATTCATTAGATAAAAAAAGAAAAAAAAAATCACAAATTAAAAAATATATTTCATAAGTTTACAAAAAAAAAAAAAAAAAAAAGTAACATAAAAAGTTTTATCGAAAAAAAAAAAGTAACATAAAAAGTTTTAACAAAAAAAAAAAAGTAACATAAAAAATTTTAACAAAAAAAAAAAAAAAAAAAAAAAAAAAAAAGTAACATAAAAAGTTTTAACAAAAAAAAAGTATTATAAAAAGTGTTATAAAAAGTTTTAACAGAAAAAAAAACTTTACACAAAAAATAATATCAATAGAATTTTTTTTCAAATGTTTAAAATATATATATTTTGCAAAAGTTAAAATGAGTTTTCTGATTTATGTATATTATTTTCACTCTATTATCTTACTCTAACATTGCAATTCATTCAGAGTTAAACATATAAACATTAGGATGTGTATAAAAGCAATGCATTAATATACTATCTTGTTATTAAAAGATAAAATAATTTCATAAAAATATTTTCAAAATTAAAAAAATGTTTCATAAATTTACAAAAAATAAAAACTTTACGAAAAAGTTTAAAAAATAATTCATAAGATTAAAAAAAATATTTCATAAATTAATAAAATATATTTCATAAGTTAAAAAAAAAATCATAAGTTAAAAGTTATTTCAACAGTTCTTTAATAATTAAAAAAAAAAAAAACTTTATAGAAAAAATAATATCAATAGAAATTAAATGTTTAAAATTTATTTCACAAAAGTTAAAATGTATTACATCTTATCAAAAATGAGTTTACTGATTTATGTATGCATGTACATTATTTTCACTGTATTATCTTACTGCAACATACATTTATAGTTAACATACATTTATAGTTTAACACATATAAACATTAGGATGTGTATAAAAGCAACGCATTAATATACTATCTTGTTTTATTAAAAGGTAAAATAACTTCATAAAAATCTTTTCAAAATAAAAAAAAGTTTCATAAGTTTACAAAAAATAAAACTTTGTGAAAAAGTTAAAAAAAAATATTTCATAACATTAAAAAAAATATTTCATAAATTAAAAAAATGTATCTATGTATATTTCACAAGTTTAAAAAAAAAAATTAAATGTTTAAAAAATGATTTACAAGTTTAAAAAAAAAAAATTACAACTTATCAAAAAATGAGTTTACCGATTTACTGATTTATGTGTGTATGTTATTTACATCATATTATCTTACTACCAACATTACAGAACGTTCTTAGTTAAACACTTATAAACATCAGCAAATGTATAAAAGCAGTTGATACTTTCCTGTTTTTATTAAAGGTCATACTAACTTTATAAAAATGTTTTCAAATAATAATAAAAAAAGCTGTTAAGTTATTAGATTCTCCTCTTTAATTGCATCTCATTGATAAGTTTTAATCAACCATCCAACCATGCAACTGTTTTCACAATCAACTATTATGTGAGTTAGGATTTCATTGGTAAATTTTAATCAACCAACCAACCAACATTTTACGTAACCAACTATTTATTTTCCCTAGCAATCAACTATTTATTTACCCTACTAACCAAAAAGCTTTTATCGACACATGAACAAAATTTTAAGATGCAAGACTCGTCCTTTTTAATCGAAAAAACAATGACTTATATTATATATATTTTTTTTCTTACTTAAATGAAACCTTCGCATGTGCATGGTAAAACTTGGAAAAATTCATTTAATACACAAATTTAAAGTTAACAGACAAGGTCTTCACACTTCTTTTAGAATTGTACTAACATTTTACCAAATATCTTTAGAACTCAACAAGGTTTTAAATAATTATTTTAATAAAAATTGTCATTTGTAAGTAACATTATTGAACTAACTTAGAAAAATTAACTTGGCAAAACAGGTTTTCGCTGTTCCAACTTAGTAATATTCATAAGTTTATATGTTAATCAACCTGTTTGGTTATGTCCCAGCATGGCTTTATAAAATATATCTTAAAAAAACCTTTAATAGTAATGTTTAAAAATATGCAGTTAGTCTTTTATAGATAATTATTTTCACTTCTTTTATTTAAAAACATTTTTAAATAAAATTAATACAGTTGGCAATTTATCTGTGCGTTATGAAATGTGCATGCAAAACTTTTAATTATAATTTTCACATTTTTAGTATTTCAAATTATTGTTTTCAAGGTGTACTAAAATTTGGAAAAATATTTAATTTTCATGCATAATTAAAATAAAATAGTTTAATAATAAAGACACATTTAACATTCTATACTCACCGTCGCAAAAGCACGTCCAACGCAGTCAAATGTTTGGGAAGAAATGAAAAATTGAAAGTCCTTATCAGAAAATGTTATCAGATAACTGTATCAAAAGATCTGTGACGTCAAAGAACATGTATCATCAACTGATCACGTGACTAATGCTTTGTTTTCTAGATTGGTTCTTATAAACATTCATTTATTAAATAATTTAATCATTCTATTAATTATTAATTAATTAATTCTTTGTTAAAATGTTTAACAAAACATGATATCACAGATATTAGTTACAATCAGCATTTGTTTTAAACTAGTGAATTAATTAATTAATAATTAATAGAATGATTAAATTATTTAATAAATGAATGTTTATAAGAACCAATCTAGAAAACAAAGCATTAGTCACGTGATCAGTTGATGATACATGTTCTTTGACGTCACAGATCTTTTGATACAGTTATCTGATAACATTTTCTGATAAGGACTTTCAATTTTTCATTTCTTCCCAAACATTTGACTGCGTTGGACGTGCTTTTGCGACGGTGAGTATAGAATGTTAAATGTGTCTTTATTATTAAACTATTTTATTTTAATTATGCATGAAAATTAAATATTTTTCCAAATTTTAGTACACCTTGAAAACAATAATTTGAAATACTAAAAATGTGAAAATTATAATTAAAAGTTTTGCATGCACATTTCATAACGCACAGATAAATTGCCAACTGTATTAATTTTATTTAAAAATGTTTTTAAATAAAAGAAGTGAAAATAATTATCTATAAAAGACTAACTGCATATTTTTAAACATTAATATTAAAGGTTTTTTTAAGATATATTTTATAAAGCCATGCTGGGACATAACCAAACAGGTTGATTAACATATAAACTTATGAATATTACTAAGTTGGAACAGCGAAAACCTGTTTTGCCAAGTTAATTTTTCTAAGTTAGTTCAATAATGTTACTTACAAATGACAATTTTTATTAAAATAATTATTTAAAACCTTGTTGAGTTCTAAAGATATTTGGTAAAATGTTAGTACAATTCTAAAAGAAGTGTGAAGACCTTGTCTGTTAACTTTAAATTTGTGTATTAAATGAATTTTTCCAAGTTTTACCATGCACATGCGAAGGTTTCATTTAAGTAAGAAAAAAAAAATATATAATATAAGTCATTGTTTTTTCGATTAAAAAGGACGAGTCTTGCATCTTAAAATTTTGTTCATGTGTCGATAAAAGCTTTTTGGTTAGTAGGGTAAATAAATAGCTGATTGCTAGGGAAAATAAATAGTTGGTTACGTAAAATGTTGGTTGGTTGGTTGATTAAAATTTACCCATGAAATCCTAACTCACATAATAGTTGATTGTGAAAACAGTTGCATGGTTGGATGGTTGATTAAAACTTATCAATGAGATGCAATTAAAGAGGAGAATCTAATAACTTAACAGCTTTTTTTATTATTATTTGAAAACATTTTTATAAAGTTAGTATGACTTTTAATAAAAACAGGAAAGTATCAACTGCTTTTATACATTTGCTGATGTTTATAAGTGTTTAACTAAGAACGTTCTGTAATGTTGGTAGTAAGATAATATGATGTAAATAACATACACACATAAATCAGTAAATCGGTAAACTCATTTTTTGATAAGTTGTAGTTTTTTTTTTAACTTGTAAATCATTTTTTAAACATTTAATTTTTTTTTTTTAAACTTGTGAAATATACATAGATTCATTTTTTTAATTTATGAAATATTTTTTTTAATGTTATGAAATATTTTTTTAAACTTTTTCACAAAGTTTTATTTTTTGTAAACTTATGAAACTTTTTTTTATTTTGAAAAGATTTTTATGAAGTTATTTTACCTTTTAATAAAACAAGATAGTATATTAATGCGTTGCTTTTATACACATCCTAATGTTTATATGTGTTAAACTATAAATGTATGTTAACTATAAATGTATGTTGCAGTAAGATAATACAGTGAAAATAATGTACATGCATACATAAATCAGTAAACTCATTTTTGATAAGATGTAATACATTTTAACTTTTGTGAAATAAATTTTAAACATTTAATTTCTATTGATATTAATTTTATAGAAAAAATAATATCAATAGAAATTAAATGTTTAAAATTTATTTCACAACATTTTTTGATAAGTTGTAATTTTTTTTTTAACTTGTAAATCATTTTTTAAACATTTAATTTTTTTTTTAAACTTGTGAAATATACATAGATTCATTTTTTTAATTTATGAAATATTTTTTTTAATGTTATGAAATATTTTTTTAAACTTTTTCACAAAGTTTTATTTTTTGTAAACTTATGAAACTTTTTTTTATTTTGAAAAGATTTTTATGAAGTTATTTTACCTTTTAATAAAACAAGATAGTATATTAATGCGTTGCTTTTATACACATCCTAATGTTTATATGTGTTAAACTATAAATGTATGTTAACTATAAATGTATGTTGCAGTAAGATAATACAGTGAAAATAATGTACATGCATACATAAATCAGTAAACTCATTTTTGATAAGATGTAATACATTTTAACTTTTGTGAAATAAATTTTAAACATTTAATTTCTATTGATATTAATTTTATAGAAAAAATAATATCAATAGAAATTAAATGTTTAAAATTTATTTCACAACATTTTTTGATAAGTTGTAATTTTTTTTTTAACTTGTAAATCATTTTTTAAACATTTAATTTTTTTTTTAAACTTGTGAAATATACATAGATTCATTTTTTTAATTTATGAAATATTTTTTTTTAATGTTATGAAATATTTTTTTAAACTTTTTCACAAAGTTTTATTTTTTGTAAACTTATGAAACTTTTTTTTATTTTGAAAAGATTTTTATGAAGTTATTTTACCTTTTAATAAAACAAGATAGTATATTAATGCGTTGCTTTTATACACATCCTAATGTTTATATGTGTTAAACTATAAATGTATGTTAACTATAAATGTATGTTGCAGTAAGATAATACAGTGAAAATAATGTACATGCATACATAAATCAGTAAACTCATTTTTGATAAGATGTAATACATTTTAACTTTTGTGAAATAAATTTTAAACATTTAATTTCTATTGATATTATTTTTTCTATAAAGTTTTTTTTTTTTTTTTTAATTATTAAAGAACTGTTGAAATAACTTTTAACTTATGATTTTTTTTTTAACTTATGAAATATATTTTATTAATTTATGAAATATTTTTTTTAATCTTATGAATTATTTTTTAAACTTTTTCGTAAAGTTTTTATTTTTTGTAAACTTATGAAACATTTTTTTAATTTTGAAAATATTTTTATGAAAATATTTTATCTTTTAATAACAAGATAGTATATTAATGCATTGCTTTTATACACATCCTAATGTTTATATGTTTAACTCTGAATGAATTGCAATGTTAGAGTAAGATAATAGAGTGAAAATAATATACATAAATCAGAAAACTCATTTTAACTTTTGCAAAATATATATATTTTAAACATTTGAAAAAAAATTCTATTGATATTATTTTTTGTGTAAAGTTTTTTTTTTCTGTTAAAACTTTTTATAACACTTTTTATAATACTTTTTTTTGTTAAAACTTTTTATGTTACTTTTTTTTTTTTTTTTGTTAAAATTTTTTATGTTACTTTTTTTTTTTTGTTAAAACTTTTTATGTTACTTTTTTTTTTTTTTCGATAAAACTTTTTATGTTACTTTTTTTTTTTTTTTTTTTTGTAAACTTATGAAATATATTTTTTAATTTGTGATTTTTTTTTCTTTTTTTATCTAATGAATTATTTTTTAAACTTTTCATAAACTTTTTATTTTTTTAACATTTTTATGAAGTTATTTTATTTTTAATAAAACAAGAGAGTATATTAATCTATTGCTTTTATATACATCCTAATGTTTATATGTCATTAACTATGAATCTGTTGTAATGTTACAGTAATATAATAGAGTGAAAATAATATACATACTCATATAAATCAGTAAACTCAATTTTGATAAGTTGTAATACATTTTAAAATTTTCAAAATATATTTTAAACATTTGAAAAAAATTTCTATTAATATTAATTTTTGTATAAAGTTTTTTTTAACTTATTAATTTTTATTAACTTTTTAACTTTCTAATTTTTGAAAAGAATGAATTAAAATAATTAAGATTATTATTATTATTATTATTTAAGATAGTTAATATATTTTTTATTAATAATGAAGTGTTTCTTTTTTTATACATATACAAATTGAAACAATTTATAAATGTTTTGAAAAAGCTAAATGAAATAAACATACATTTTGAAAATAATTAAACACACATATTAAAGAGAATAGTAAAACATTTTATTTCATTATTTTAAACAATTCGTTTTGAATGGTTTCTACATTAATATTAGATAAGAAGTTTTCACTAATACAATCTACTTCGTTTAAAAACGAGGAAATAACAAAGTCGAAATCTATTAGAGTTAATAACATTTCTCCTATTTGTTCAAATTTTTGTCGATTATTTAATATCAAACAGGGATGAAAGATTACAGATTCGTGCTTAAAAATACATCCATTGCATTCAAAAATGCGCTTCAATATACTCGACATACTATTTTCAATACACGTTATAAGTTTATGTTGGCACATGCGTTCATTTTCTAAAGATGTGTGACTAATGGAACATTTCTGTGTTATTAAGTTTGGTAAATGCTTTACATATACAGGGTGAGTCATAAATATCGAAACAATAGGCTATCTCCTTAAATATTGCCCCTAGACCCATACTTCCAATTGCAAAGTTTCATCAAAAAAGGTAAATTTTTTGGTAAGATAAGTTGCAACTCCATGGGGGGTCTATTTTAAAAAATACGAAAATTAAATTTTTATACGACCCCCAGAGAATAAAACTTTCAATTAGAAAATTTTTACTTATCCTCTTCTGAATCGAACAAAAAAAAATTCATCTCGATATCTGCAAATCCCTGGATGATATTAAAATCCAAAATTTTTCAAAATTCGTGACTTACACCACTTTAGCATACATCTGAGTGCAGCGATATCAGTTCATTTGAAATACAATTTAGGGATCGACCATTAATTTACGCATTGTTAAATGTAGACCCAAGACAATGCTTTAACTTTTAAATATAAAATAAAAGCATATAGCTTTTTGCTTTAAACTTCCTTGACATATGCTAGATGTCTGCAATATCTCGAGCTTGGCGTCAGGCTCGTAATTGGCACGACCCATTGGCCGGACCGTCTTATTAAAAACTTATTAAAAGTGTTATTAAATTAAGTGATATTAATTAAACTCTCATTAACCGTGTCTTTAAAACTTATTGCCACAGGTAATAAGTTTAGTAAAAATAGTAATAGCGATAATGACCCTTATATTAACTGGATCATATGGAATATATTTTAATGTTATTGTACATTTTAATGTTAATGGAAATATATTTTAAAAAATTACTTAGAATATTTTTCAAAAATCTAGTTTTTACTATTCAGCTTCAAAATTTATGTGGTTTTAAACATATTTTTACTTTTTTCTATCTTTACAAGAAAAAGTATTGGATTCATGAAAATTTTGAATTCCGGTTTTCGACGGATTCACACGTTTTAGGGCTCAGAGATACCGAAAAACATGTTTTTACAAAATGTCTGTCTGTGAGTCACTGCTTCTGTATCTCTGTATATGATATACATTTTGTGAGCGCGCTATCTCAAAAACTAATACACAAAATTTAATAAAAAATTATATTTACTTAGTTCTTGATCTACATTGATGCTGATTAGTTTTTGGTATGAATTGCTTAACAGGTGACCCTACTGAAAAGGCTTTTGTGCGATTTCCGCGATCGCTGTATCTCCAGAATGCAAGGAATATCATCAATCTTCAGATTCAGTTATTCCTTGACATGAATTGATGTTATTTATATTTTGTTGTATATGGCTCCACGAGAGGCGCTGCAACACTGAATTTGTTAAGATTTCTGCAATAGCTCTACTTTAAGAACTAATGCAATAATTTCCATAAAAAGTCAGATGCAGTTACTTCTTGACATGAATTGGTTTTGTTTACGTTTTTGTATCAATCATCTTTCGGATGGCGTTTTCATAATGAATTTTGTATAGTTTACACGATTTCAGCGATATCTTGTACTAATCCACGGAATTTCGTATCTTTAGAGTCCTCCGATTGCTACATCCGAGTAGTTTATTTATTCCAAACGGCATTAAAAAAAATATTTATTCGAATGTTAAAGTCGAAGAGTATAACGTTTCTGTTGCGTATTTTTTTTTATGCTAAGCTCCCACTAATATTTCATTCTAAGTGTATTTAATTGATCAAGGTTTAATGCGTTCGAACCAAACATCATTTAAGAAATTCAATTGAATAATTTCAACTTAAAACATTTAAATGAAATATGCCGAAGATTCATTAAACACCTGTTCTTGTTTTAAAAAGATAACTGATTCGAAAGTTAAACAAAATTTAAAATGTATTTGTATTTGAATTGAAAACTGTATGTTAAACTCTAAAAAATGAAAAAAAAAAAAAAAAAAAAAAAGCGCAGCTGCCTTTGAGTCCGCTTACAGCAGTTAACACGTTGGGGATTGTTTTTTTTTAATTGTTTTTTTTATTCCGGCCAATTATCTGCAATTGGAAATCCAGGGTTCGAAAAAAAAACTACGGAAAACGTCGAACGGTTAGGCCGATGGTTGCGATTGGGTTCGAACCCAATACCTACCGTCTACCAGTTTGGAGGCCCGTAATTAGAGACATCTTTTACGCATCGTGCAGTGGCAATTTTAACAAGAAAAATATGAAGTTGACAGGGATAAAACAATGAAAAAAATTGAAGTCGGCGTGATAAAAAAATTAGTAATTAAAGAAGGCGAAAATGGCAAAACTTAAACAAAATCTGAAATTGAAACTACACAAGAAGAAGTTAATCACCTAGTTAATCACCTATTTTAAAAAAGCATTTAAACGTTAGGAGCCAATCTTTGTTTAAAACTAAATGCACATTTCTTCATCAGATGTTTTTATTTCAGTATTTCTCATTTTTAAACTTACATCATAAGTCAGTAACCCTTGGTTACGGTAACAATTCAATAGTTTTTTAACACCTCAATAAAAAAAATAATTTAAAAAGATGCCGAAAGATGTTTTCACCTCAGAAAATTTACTTTTAAAAATATTATTTGTTCACAAAAAATTGCATCTTTTTTTAAATTGCTATTTTAAATACTTTTATTTTTTAAAAATATTATTTAAAATGCTGAATCAAAATTGAAAATTAAACATTTTCATTTAATTAAAAGAAAAAAATTTAATGCGACAAATAATATTTTGAGTTATGACAATTTTAATTTACTCTACATTTTTTGAAAAAAAAAATTATTAAGAAAGCTTATTATGTGATAGTGCTTACAAATTATGTGTTTAACCATCACAAAACATTCAAAATTCAAACTCTGTAAATAAATAAATAAAATAAATGTTTTCTGGACAACATACAGCAACATTGTTTCTTCAATTACACGCATTTCAATTTGTGTCTGATCCCTTGAAACCTCACGATTTATTAAAATTATCATAACTCTCTGAGTTTTGGAGATATCAAGATGGAATTTTTTTTGTTCAATTCAGGAATGGATAAGGAAAATTTTTCTAATTGGAAGTTTTATCCTCTGGGGGCCGTATAAAAATTTAATTTTTGTATTTTTTAAAATAGACCCCCCATGGAGTTGCAACTTATCTTATCAAAAAATTTACCTTTTTTGGTGAAACTTTGCAATTGGAAGTATGGGTCTAGAGGCAATATTTAAGGAGATAGCCTATTGTTTCGATATTTATGACTCACCCTACAAGTTCTTTATTCAGATCAAAGGCTTTTATTTTTAACTTTTCTAACTGATACTCGTTCAAGTCAATGTGAGAATAATTCTTTAAATGTTTAATTCGCATGATAGAATTATTAAAATTTAACACTAATATCATGTTATTAGCAACAAACGAGGAACTTTTATACTTCAAATTAAATGGAAAAATTTTATTGCAAAATTCGTACCAACTGTTAACATCCATAAAAATTGCATTTTTCGTTACAATTTCTTCATTAGTAAGCCCACTGCGTTTAAACTCTTGAATATGTATATAAAATTGTCTGTTATACAGTTTTAAAATTAAGAAGATACAATCACTGAGTTCTTCTCGAAATATAACACGATTACAGGATTTGCCCCTTTTAGTTCGTGGAGTGGTGGATTGGCTTTCATCACTTGCTTGGGAAAGGTTGATTGCTTGGAACACAGTCTCTTCACATCTAGTAGCGGGTTCTTGAAAATATTCGTCTTGGGAAATTAAGTTAAAAATATTCGTATTAATCTCAGATTTCACATTCAGTGGATAATCACATGATATTGTCTCATTGTTAGTGTTCAATGTATTGGGAACTTCTAATCTCGGCAAGTTTAATTCATTCACATAAATAGGTTCATTACATTCTTCTAAACATTGATACTTTGAAGAAGGAACTACTTCGTCGAGAGGTCTTTTTATCAAATTTACTACAGAATCCATTTTCAAAAAATAAGGATAGCCGCTGATGACGTTCAAACGGAAATCAGTTGCAAACTGAATGCTTAAAAACAACACATATCCTAATATATGTTAAAAAATCAGCGTCGGTTACAGTTAAACATTAAAAAATTAGTAATGCCATAAGTTTTAGTCAACCATTTTTTAATAATCTAAAAAAACAGTCTTTGTACATAGATGGTAGTTTATATATTATGTTAGTGGTTTTACTATTTTTGAAGAATTTTGTGGCAACACAAGGTTTTAATTTAAGTAAGCTTATGATAAATAATGTTATCAGTTTCGCTATCTTTGAAAATTTTTGTGGCAACACTAGGTAAAAGTTTTAATCTAAGTAATGAATAATACTTATTGTTAACAGTTTCGTTCTTTTTGAAAATTTTTGTGACAACACTAGGTAATATCCATCATGATTATGTAAATAACAATTGTTAATACAAATTAAACTTGGTAAATAATTCTAATATATTAAAAGTATTTTAAAATTAATTCAATATAAATACAAATTCAGTATTTTAAAATGAAAAATTAATAAATTAAAGTGAACTCTAATTTTAATTGATAAGAACCTTTTTTCTAAATGTTAAAATTTAAGTAAATCTCGTGAAATAATTATTAAAATTCATAAATTGTTATAACAAAAATACAAGACAAAAGCTTTTTTTCATTTACACATTATTTATTCATCATTCTCGATAATGATAAAAATACAAAAAAATTATAAACTGTACAGAAAATCAACCAGTTCACGTGATTTGACAAAGTTTGCATTTTTTCACTTATGCATTTTAATCAAATGTTGAATAAACTTGGTGTCAACATTAAATGTTTTGTTACAGTGTTTGCATTCGAAATTCCTGTAATGAACTTTTTTGTGAAATAAAAAATCGATATCAGAGTAAAATATAACAGCACAGTGTTTACATTTATATTCCTTTTGACAATGACTTTTTTTATGTTTAGTTAAAGCAGACTTTGATAGAAACGAGTTAGAACCTTTTTCACAAACATGAAACTTCTTATGAGATCTCTTGTGAATTTTTAACAAATATTTTTTAGAGAGTTCTATTGAACATTCATTGCATTTATATGTCTTATGAAATCTCTTGTGAATTCTTAACGAATACTTTCTATAAAATTCCATTGCACATTGATCACATTTATATAAAGTGGGTGTCTTGGAATGAGTAACACTATGTCGTTTTAAATCAGTACTTTGAATGAAAGTTTCACATTTAAAGGGCTTTTTATCCAAGTGGGATCTTTGATGTCTGGTTAACGCAATCTTTGTAGAGAAGCATTTTTGACATTGATTACAAGAAAAGGATGATTGGGTTAATGAAGAGGGTGATCTTTCACTATTCGAAACTTGCACCTCTTGACTGGGTAAATCCGATTCCATATTCATGAAGTAAGAAATTTCTTGTACAGCAATCACTTAAAGAACAGCGCTTAATATCTTCATATGATAAAAAAAAAAAAAAAACAATAAACAGTGTGATAAATTTCTATTGATTCACAAAAATCTGTTAAATTCTAGGAGGCGCTACTGTTTTTTAAAAAATAATAGGATTGGTTTACAAAGTGATCTGATAATATAATGGTATTTGATAAGAAAGGCTCGATGTTATCTGGTGTTTATCATGTGAAAATTAACGGAAAAAGAATCACTTATTTTCAGCACAGTGATAAAACTATACTAAAGTAATACATTGCTTAAATTTGTCGTTATCGACTAACAGATGATAACTTGTAAAAACACTTTTTATGTGAATACAACAAACTTACTAAAATAAATGCATGGCAATTAACCGTTTATTAGAACTATATATCGAAAAATCAATGTGTATGAATAATCAAGGTTTAGGTAAAGTAAAGCTAAAATCTAAAATTCATATTTTACAACACATATTAATTTTTTAATATATGTTGGGGGACCCATAGCCTTTGCAAAAATATATGTTTTTTTTATTATTTCAGAAAACCCCTCGTTTCAATTCGCATCATTTGTAAATAAGTGAAAGTTAGATAAAATAAGTTGATATTTTTCATGTATCAGCTAGTTCCTGTTAAAATTGTTTCGTTATCGGATGTTTGTGCAAGACAGTGAATACGTGTTGATAACATACTATTTTAAGTTAGGGATGATTCGATTGTAATATGAGACATTCAGAGTCATTACAGAAGGTTAACTTCCTATTTAATCTTGAAATAATTTTATCTAATAATAATAATATTCAAAAAATTTTCAAATTATTATTCAGTTTTCTACTCTAATAAAAACTTA
This sequence comes from Maratus speculifer, assembly GCA_964019185.1. Taxonomy (NCBI): domain Eukaryota; kingdom Metazoa; phylum Arthropoda; class Arachnida; order Araneae; family Salticidae; genus Maratus; species Maratus speculifer. The sequence goes on along the minus strand of OZ025300.1, from coordinate 89,554,735 downwards.
TTCAATCCTGTTCCACGACCGCAAGAGCAACGGATATTAAAACAAAGTATGAAGGAAGGGGTGGGGGTGAATTCCCACTGCTAAAGTATGATTTTACCGACCTTTAAACAATTTTTCGACTTAAAACCAGAACTTCTTGGCTTGATTAGATTAATCCACAACAAATTTTCAAGTCAAGAAATTCTTTTACAGGTTCGAATCCCACTAAAGCCTTTTGGAAAACTCAATTTTTAAAAAATTATTAATTTCCAACGAAAGAAGAAGAAGACCGGTTCTGCGGCCACTGGCGGGATGAGCAATGGACAATTATGATTAATGTTTAATTGATCAGACTCACCTTCCTCCTTATCGCAATGCTCAATTATCTCACAGGCGTGATGGGCAATGCTTAATTGATCAGACACAATTTTTTAAAATTATTAATTTCCAACAAAAATTCGATTCAACAGAGGGCAACACCCAAATAGAAATCTTCCGGAGGGGGGGGGGTTGGAAAATGAGGATGTTACCCCTTTATTATAGTATGATATTATAAGTTTCAGATCCGAAATAAAAAAATTAAGCCTCTTAAAAATTAAGCCCCGCTAAAAATTAGGCCCTCCTCCTTCCTAAAATCTCATCATACTATAACATATTTTTCGATATGTTCAAATTTCCTTCCTACTCTAAGTTGATTCCAATCATTAAAAAATATTTAAGCCTTTCAGAAAAATAAGCCCTCCCCCCTTTCCTAAAATCTCATCATACTGTAACAGAGTCAAAACATCCTTCACACATTTTGAAATATCTTTCTTACTCGAAGTTGATTTCAATCTCTACTTTAATTTTAACTCCCTAAAAAATTTAAGCCCCCCTCAATTTTAAGCCCCTCCTAAAAAATAAGCCCTCCCCTCTCTCTCTCTCTAAAAATCTCATCATACTATAACAGACTCCAAACATCCACCCCTCTACTACAGTATAATCTCCTACGTTTCAAACCCTATAAATTTAAGCCCCCTCAATTTTAAGCCCTCCCCTCATCCTACTACAGTATAATACATTCTCCATCAGATAAGCTTCTCAATCAGGTGGTGGTGGTGGTCCTCCCTCCCTCTTATAGGTGGTGGTGAGCTTCTTCCTCCTCTCCTCCTCCCACCACCTCCACCACGCTGGGGTTGAACTCTCCTTTCTTCCCTACTATGATGTTCAAAATATCATTTTTGACGGCTTATTCTGAAATATCTATTGCGTTTGTACAAAAACAAAAGAATGAGTGCGATTAGATAGTTTTTGAATAACAACATCTGGTAGTTTCATGCATTTTCGAACAAAAATTAATTAAAACTTATGTCACGAAGTTGCCTTTTTTTATTTAAGAAACACCCTAGACCTAACGCACATTTGAATGGAAACGGATGTTCGTAGATTATGGTGTCAACAGGAGCGCGATAAAAGATACGTGTTATATTTTTGACACGTACTTACTTTTTTTTGCTTCGCGATGTACCGAAGTACAATGCTTTTCATGTTCAGGGAAAAAAGTGTTTAGCAAAAATACGCGTGTTTTTTTGTCAAGAATCATTGAATTGGAGAGAATTAATTTTTGTTGTTGATTTGGATAAAGAAGAGAGAGATGATGAATGTTTTAGATAAATAAATAGAAGCACAGAAATATATTTAAAATTATTCTGATAATTAAATTTTATCGTTAATACTACCTCTGACAATAAAGTTCGGTGAATAGTCCTGTAACATTAATATAGATGAAATATTAACGAAAGTTACCATACCATCCTTTGAAATAGGCATCTCCCATAACTATGCATCTCTGAGATCTGCTATACATGTCCTGGGAAATTCGCAAGAAGTCCTTTTGGGATGAAGTTCAAAATCTTCGTCACATTTCGTTGGATGTCAGCAATAGGGTCAAATCACTTTCAAAGAGAGTTTGAGTCGTGAAAATAGGAAAAAATCTGGAGGATTGAGATCTGGCGAGTATGGTAGGTGTTCAATTTGTACCACCCCTCATGAATTTCTCTCGGTGTCTTGCAAAGATTAAAACCAAACTTTAAACCGGTCTTTTGTTCGTTCATTTTCCTGTTCTCAGTTAAGGGTGTTCTTAAATCAAAAAGGGCAACTTTGTGACACATGCATTAATTTATTTTTGTTCGGAAATGGATGAAAATAGCAGGTGTTGTTATTCAGAAACTGTCTAATGGCACCCATTCTTTTGTTTTTTAAAAAACACAATAGATTTTTCATAACAAGCCTTCAAAGTTGACACTTTTGAGCCTATTTTCCGACGAAAACAGAAAAACCGGCCGAAAAGGAGGAGAAAACCGGATGATTGCGTCATCGAAATAGCTTATAACTCGATAAGTAATTTAATGATCATAAAATGGAAAAATAAGTTCAATTCAAAATCGCTTTCCTAATCAGGCATTAAAATTTTATAACTTTCTGTTAAAAAATGAATTTGTAAATGTGTCAAAACGTTTTTCGCTTGTTGAGCGGATCAGTTAAAAACACCCTTAAGAACCAACACACTGAACAAGCACTTCGTAAAGTACGTCTAATAGCGGTATCACACGGACGTCTTTCGCCGAACTTTTTCCCCTACACAACATTACAGCCAGCAAAATGTTCTGTGACATTGATAAGGGAGCATCTGTTCGGTATTTTCGTTTACCGAGCATTTCCCGCATTGCTCGAAAAATGTTCGCTATTCATTCAGCGCTGATCAACTGACCAATAGAAGCGGAGCGAGAAACTGAATAACCCCGAGAGAAGTTTGAAAAACCTGTTTACCGAACACACAGCAAAGTGAACGATCCTGTTTTGTAAAATGTTTGCCGAAAAATCTTTCGCCGTGTGATACTGATCTTACACAGAACATAAACGACGCTCAATTGAACAACGGTGGAGGAAGATCGTCAACACTTGCCTCTATGCAGGTGCAGCGTTTTGTTTCCCCGCTGTTAACGGATCGGTCGTTCTGAATTCATTCACCGAACTTTATTGTCAGAGGTAGTATTATTAAATTCATTATTGATGCAGACCTCGGTCTTTCTGCTACGCTTCCCCCTTGTTAATTCTAGACGTTAGCTAAGTTTCAAATCTATGGCGCATTAGAATGGAAACGGATTTCGTAGATTATGGTGTCAACAAGAGCATGATAAAAGATAAGTGTTGTACTTTTGACACTTACTTACTTCTTTTTCTTTCTTTCTTTTCTTTCTTTTTTTTCTTTTCTTTTTTTTTTTTTTTTTTTTTGGTGTAAAAGGTGAAATGCGTTTCGTGGTCAGGAAAAAAAGTATTTAGCAGAAATGTGCGTGTTTTTTGTCTCAAGAATCATTGAATGAAGGAAATTCAGTTTTGTTGTTGGTCTGGATAAAAAAGAGATGGAGGATGAATGTTTTAGATCAATAGAATTAGAAGTTTAGATATATAGAAGTGACAGCGTATAAATTGATTTTTAAATGTTTAGCGAAATAAACATCGAGGTCGAGATTTCAACTTCTTACTGGGCACGGTTCACTCAGCCTTTCATCCCTTTGAGGTCGATGAAATGAGTACCAAGCTTGCTTGAGAACTAAACACCGAAGGTCTCGCGTAAGACTGACCACCTGGCCGGGAGGTATGCTGAATAGCACCTCGGGGCCCTGGATCTAGTAAACAGAGATGGGCACTGTCGGCGCTGATCCTTCATGGGCAGTGCTGTAATTGGGTGGGAGCGCCGTTATCAGAAATATTTAGCTTGTTACTGAAAAAAAAAAATTAAATAAATAAATAAAAAATTAAAAAATACGTGCGAGCGAATTTTTTTTTCTTAAAGTAAAACATTAATTTTTGCTAGTTTTAAGAAGATCCGTTTCCATTCATCAAGAAAGGAGATATTTCAACAAAACAGGTGTCTTGATGTCGTCGTGCTACCACCGCCTCTTGAGTACTAAGCCTGAGTTCTGACACAAAAACGCCGAAGGCGGAATTTTTTAAAACGTATTCACGGATCCCAAAGTTTTGACTGCAGTATTTTATAAAAGATTGCTTAAACATCTTTAATCGCAAAAAAAAAAAAAATAAAAAAAAAAAAAATAAATAAATAAATAAAAAAAAAATAAATAAATAAATAAAGCGAAAAATCTTTAAAAAAATATTGGTACCAAAACTGAAGGGACCGTACACACGCTGAAAAAAGTCCGCCTTCGGCAGCCGCCATTTTTTTGCCAGCGCTGAGGCCTAGTATTCAGGGGGCGGAAATTCTGAACTGAAATCAGCTTCCCAATTCTTATTGAATGAAAACAAATTACATTACTACAAAAACTTTAATATAATAAGTATAACAGTTAATTTAAAACAAAAGTCTGCTTTGGGCTAAATGTTTCAAATTGTCTTTTGGATTAACAAAAATCCGGTTGTATCATGATCTCTATGTAAAGGTAATTTCTCACAAATATTTTTTTCCAACTACAGCACTGTTTATGGATTGTAATGCCGACAGAATTAAGTTTTTCAACTTTAGGGAGTTAAACTTTATTATTTATTGCTTTGTCACTTTAGTGATTATTGCTTTACTATTTGTGACATCGCGAGAGCGGGAAAAAATTGCTGTAACGAGAAAATTTATTCCTAATCTACTTATCAAAATTGAAAAACACCATACTGGATCAATATTTTTTAAATATCTATAAGTATTAGTTGAGAACATTCGATATATATTTTTTTCAAAATGTATTTAAGTCAATATTGATTCAATGTTTTCGAAATATTTATTCTATACTGACCAATAATGAAACATAATTGAATTATTAAAATTAAAATAAGCCCCCCCCCCCCCAAAAAAAAAAAAAAAAAAAAAAAAAAAAAAAAAAAAAAAACAAGAACATAACCTTTATTCGGGTTTTAATTTTTTTCGATACATTGAAATAAAATGCCTTTCATGTTCAGGCAGGTTTATATACAAATTAAGAAAATAAATAAATAAAAAATCAATTTACCATTCAAGGATTAAATCAATACCTATTGATTCCATATTTTCGAAATATTGAAGCAATACTGATCAATAAAGAATCGAATTGAATTCGAAGTTAAGATAATAAAAGCCAACAAGAATGTATGATGAAAATTATATGCGTTGTACTTTTGACACTTATATACTTTTTTTTTGTCGGTGTAAAAAATAAAAAGTGTTTCATGTTCAGGGAAAAAAGTACTTAACGGGAATACGTGTGTTTTTTATCAAGAGTCATTCTGAATGAACGAAATTCAGTTTTGTTGTTGGTTTGGATAAAAAAGAGACAGATTCTTTTTTCAGTGTTCTCTTTTTAAAAAATGCATCTTTTTTTTTCCCTTGGTCTTTAAAACATTTTTTAAATTTATCCTCAGTTTAATATTATATGTTTTAAAAACCGACGAGCTGGAAGTAAAATTTTAACACTCCATATAAAATTATGCACAGATTTTAGAAATATTTTGAAAACAAAGGGAAAAAAAAGTTACAACCTTTAAGAAGAGAACATTGAAAAAAGAAGTAATAAATATTAATTTCCCGAGGAGATATTTTGAATATGAAAATGCATTAAACGCCCATAAACTTAACATTACAGAGGAGGATTCGGCCGTAATATTTTTCACCCGTAACAGCTTGAATGTTTCTGAGACATTTCCAAACTCATTTCTTAAAATAAAAGCATGAAAGTTGCTGAAGTGATTTTTGAAAAGGTATAAGAGGCCGTGTGATTTCATTTTTAGCTGAATTAATTCAAATTTGATTTATAAATAATTATATCCCTAGTATATTAATTTTTTTTCGTTCCCAAATCTCCTGCTTGAAAAATTTGGTTCAATTTGCCCACTTTAACAACATTTTTTTTGCAATATTTTCTGCATTTATTAAATCGACAAGTATATTTTGTAGCTTTCAATTTGAAGCGTTTGAGCGCAAAAATGAATTTAAAAATAAACTCGAAAATAGTCAGTTTGGATTGGAATACGCCCACCATTAAGTGAAGAAGTTAAAAGCACAACTTCCAGAGAATGGAAACGAGTGGTTTTATTATTCTAGACTTGACAAAAGGCACATTTCATGTCATCTTCAAAATTCAAATATTACTGCTGAAATGTACCAAAACTGCAGTTACACTTTACAATGTTTTAAAGAGGTTACTTTTTGAAGAACAAAAGAGGGCTGACAGCATTCCATGTAACATTCCTCAGATAGGGTGGGGGTAGAGAGGGGGTATAAGAACTTCTCTCAGAATATGGGAAAATAGGTATCCTCCTCAAAAAAATCACCTGTCTATTGTTCGGTTGTTGTGAGGGGCAGAAAGAAAAAGGTGAAAGGTTAGTATCTCTCAATCTTTTGTTCCAGTCTACCCCCCCTGTTCCAGGTAATAACTCCTGGAACTAAAATCCCATTTGCTCAAAGGGGTGGTCAATTGTCCGTCCTTATTCAAGAACTTTTCGCACCATCCCTTGTCTTCTAACAAAAGGTACTCAAGTAAAGGGAAAGTGGCCGAGAGGGGAGGCAGAGACTTTTGGCGACTAGCCAGTGGTCAGTTCTATAGGTAAAGCAGCGGGGAGCTTACTAGACCGCAGGGAAACATTATCAAAATCGGAATCTTTTAAAAGCACATAGATTTTCTCAAGAAACCAACACAGGTAAAACACGAAAATCCCCACGAATGTCTACCTGTGTAAGTATTGTCGTTGCATTTTGAATTTTAGCATTTTGTTATGTTTACGCACTCTAAAAAGCTAAGTTTGTGTAAATATTGAATAAATAAACTGTCAAAAGAGAAAAAAAAAAAAAAAAAAAAAAAAAAAAAAAAAAAGAGAGAGAGAGGGAGAGAGAGAGTGGAAAATCGTTTACGTGAAGTTAGATTAAAACAAGTTGTAAATTTCACGTGAAGCGTAGAAAATGAGGTACGTTCGTACGATTACGAGGTTTTAAAAATATTACTCTCATATATCAATCTCATAAAATTGTAAATAGTTAATTACAATTAAAATGCGCATTGTAATGGAATACTTTTGTGTGGCCTTGTAAATCAATAACAAATGTTCTTTACTCCACAGATTATGCAAAATATGTACTTTAAAGATGCATATAAATTTTATTATGTTCGAATGAGTGTAACATCATTAAGATGCATTTGGAACATTTTCCCCCATTGACCGTAATGTAACGGAATACTTTTTATTATCCCTGTAATTGAAACCATGCATCTGATTTTGATAAAATTTGAAATAACTCGACAAAATTAGGTAATAATTATGTATTTTAAATTTCAAACGATTAAAATGCATTTTAAACTTTTTTCCCCATTGACCGTAATGTAACGGATTACTTTTGATTGTCCGTGTAATTGATCTATGCATCCGATTTTCATAAAATTTGAAATGACTCGACAAAATTATGTAATAATTATTTATTTAAAATTTCAAACGATTCGGTCGGGTAGTTTTTGCATTGTTATATGCGGACAAGCGGACGAATTGAACAATAACTATAGGTGCTACGTATTTACATAATTACGAACGCACCTAAAAAGGCAACGGCGAATAGTGCAACTGTAAAAATAAGAATAAACTTATGCAGTCGAGATTATTTAAAGATTTTAAAAATACATTATTTTTTTAACGTAATTATAGGATATTTTTTTATACAGCTTTCTTAAGAATATTAGTTACGCAGATGTATTAGAAAGTGGGCACTTTGGATTTCAGGATAACCGGAAAAAAAAGTGACTGAAAAAAAGTAACCGGAAAAGAGTGAAAAGGAATTAATGAATATTGGATTTTTATATTCAAATATTGAATTTGTGTTTTGATTAGTGGCGTTAGTGTTTTTTATAAAAAAACAAATAATGAAAAAAAAAATGTTAATAAGTAAGATCTTTGTTAAGTTACACCTAAAATTAGAAAATTTGCACAATTTACTACTTTTTTAACAGTTAGAGCTTAGTTTTGATAATTTAGAGATCAAAATTAGGAAATAAAGCAATTTTTTTGGCTATTTCAGTCAAGTAAAAAGACATGTTAACGAATGCTAATCCTATGGAAGAAAATTTTATAAAGATATGTCGGTTACATTTCAATATTTTTAAAATGACTTTTTTTACTATTTATTTATTTATTTATTTATTTTGGCAATGGATGAATGAGATCAATTTGTGAGATGGCCGTTTTTTACGTTTTCAATTTTATTTACAGATACAGATTTTAACAAGATCACTTTCATTTTCGGAACCAGTTTTGAAAGGAAAAGAATTTTCTTAAAAATAGTTTGCAATCAAAATCGAAAATGTAAAAAAAAGGCCTGTATATAGATTGATCTCAGCTATCCAATGAAAATAATAATAATACAGTCAAACCTCGTTCACATGAACACGCTTAACGTGAATTACTTTTAACATGAACTGTTTTCACAGTCCCCTATAGAAACGAATACAAAGATTTGATACTGTAACATGAATTACTGTTAACATGAATAACATTTTGATTCTCCTTGAGGATCATGTTAACGATGTTCGACTGTAATAATAATAATTATTATTATTATATGTTTGCAAATATTGGAATGCAACCGAGATATCTTTATTCCGAGATAAATTTCTTTCATGGGATTAGCATTATAAAATGGGTCTTTCGCTTGACTGTTGTAACCTCTTAACTCTTTATACCCTGAATTTTTAATTTGATTTAAAAAAAATGCTTTATTTGAATAATTAACTTACGTTTTCGCATCTACTGTTGTTACGATAAGACACTCGTAAGTTAATATTGGAAGCATTTATATTTAAATATTTTTCAATCCCTTTTACTTTTTAAATTTTGGTTGTAGTTTTTTTTTTTTTTTTTTTTTTTTTTAGACACTTTCAGTTTATTTATACAATGTAAAAAATGAAATAAAATACATAAATAAAATAACTAAAAAATTAAAATATTGAAATGTAAAAGAGATAATTTAAAAGTACGCTCTTAATGCTTTAAAATTAGCTTGCCTCCAAGTGACTGGAGGGGGGGGGGGGAGGAGTGCACTACATTAAAACTTCCGGATCGCGGAATCCCATACTAGTATATGGCAAAACTTTGAAGCGCGATTAACTCATTACCCTAATACTCTTTACTCATACCGTTTTCACCACCAGAAACTAAACGCATCAAATGTCGATGAGGATTTTTTTAAACTGTATACGTAAGTTTTAAGTATTTTTAAGATGATAAAATTTAATCAAAAGCAAATTTCAAAGTTAATGGCATTTTTTATGTACTTACGCAAATTACACTTTCAAATGGCGAAAACGGTATTTTAATAACCATATTAAGTAATGAGTAATCACACTTTATGGGATTTCGTGATCGGGGATTTGGAAATTCCTTCAAATGATTAAAAAAAAAAAAAAAAAAAAAAAAAAAAAATCCAAAAACAGGATTTTTAAATAAATATAGTTGTAGCTCGTTGCAGCATCAAGTTTTTCGTTCTTTCTTTTCTCACCCCACTTCCTTTTTTTTTAAAAAAAAAAAACATATAGGTATATGGATTCGGTTAATAAGCTAAAGCGAATTGAGAAATTTTTGCAGAAATCTCACGTGCAGGACAGTTTTTAAAAATTTCCATTGAAACATAAAAAAGGATACATGGATATCAAGAGTAAGACACAGTATTAAAAAATCGAAAATAAGCTATATGATAGTGCTTTTAGAAAACAGCATTTAAATGTTTCATCATATTAAAATTTTCCCAATACCTGAACATAAAATCTATATTATAAAGGTCAAACGTGTCTGTGCGTAACCTTGACGTTATTTTGGGAATGACAATATTAAGGCCCCTGTCCTCGCTCGAGGAAACACTCGCAAGCTAATGCTAATCCTATGGGGAAGCACTTTTTTAATAATTCTTTCGGATTTTGACATTTTTGAATTTTTTTTTTTTTTTTTTTTTTTTTTTTTTTTTTTTTTTTTTTGCATTGGATAGCTGAGGTGCATGCCGACAGCGCACCTTTTTTACTTTTTCGATTTTTGTTGCAAATATTTTTTACAAAGTTAGTTTCACTTTCAAAACCACTTTGGACTTATTGCAAAACTTAAATTGGAATTTGGTGTTTACCCAAATTGGGTAAAATTTGAACTCATTTTGGGCAACACAGCTCCGATTTGGATATTGCAATAAACCCGAAATAAACATTTTTTTTTTAAAACTTATTTTGAGTCTCAAAGAGACATTTCCAGTTTGGGGCATTGCTGCACCCAAAAATCTTATAGCCCAATTTGGGTCACTGCTATATCTAAAAATCTTATAACCCAATTTGGGTTACTTTTCGTTCTATTTTCTTCTTTTCTGATTTAGAACATTAATGCATCCAAATATCTTGCAAACCAATTTGGGCCATTTTTTGCTCTATTTAAAAAAGAAATCCATAAAATATTAAAAATTCTCATTATTTTATACATAAATCTTTTTTTTTTTTTTTTTTTTTTTTTTTTTTTTTTTTTTCTGTAATCTTAAGGGAAAATATTTTTTTCTACATGTCTAAGTAGGAAAAACCTTTAGTACATATATTATAATGTAAATGCCAAATAATTTTATGAAGCTTTGAAAGGAAGTATTAATTTTTTTGTTTCGGTTTAGTTTTAAATTGTAGCTTTGAATCAATGATTATCATGAAATGATTTTTTATAAAAATGCTTTTATCTTCATCATATATTAAAAAAAAAAAAAAAAAAAAAAAAAAAAAAAAAAAATTAAAATTTTAATTTAATAAATAAAAATTATTTTAAAATGTGTCCTGTATTTCCTTAAGGGTGTTTTCCAATCCAAACTGCTTATTTTCTGATTGATTTTTAAATAAACTTTTGCTCTCAAATGCACGAAAATGGCAATTTTTTTTTTATTTAGAAACAACACAATGTGCCGTGCTTGTCGATTTTTCGATAAAAGAAAAATATATTATAAAAAATGCTGTCAAAGTTGGCGACTTTTGCAGACTTTTGGTTGTTCAACTACTTATAATAATTGTTTATAAATCAAATTCTAATGAATTGAAAGAAAAAATGAATTCACACGGCATCTTGTACATCTGTTCAAAAATCACCTCTGCAAGTTTCATGCTTTACGTTTAAATTCGAGTCTGAAAATCCATCGGAAAATTTATAGCTATTGAATGTGGAAATATATATTTTTGAATACACCCTTAAAGAGAACAAATTTTAATATATTTTTGAAAAATCATGTGAGAAAAGGATAATTTTGTTGATTTCATCTGTAATTCCAGAGTGGGGTAATTGCCCTTCCTTTCCGACGCCTATTCACCCCCACACTCCTTCTTTCCCTCCACACTCAGCATAAAAAAAAGATAAAATAATAATAAAAAGGATAAAGAAAGATCATTATCGTTTTGTTTGGTTTTGCCACGAGAACCCCAAAGCTATTAAGGGACCGGACACCGGACATTGTATCTCCCGGACTCCCCGCGTTTCTGCCCGATGACCGTAAATCTTTGTCGCATTGAGAGTTCCGAACAATGTCTCCAACACTCCTGTTTTTTTCTTTCTTTCTTTTCACCCCCGTTAGCTGCTTTTACCATTTACTGAAACATCTTCCTATTTACAATGTGGCCTCTTCCAAGGCGAAAGAAAAAAAAAATCCTATTACAATAGCATAAGGAATCTTATTTGCCTTCCTTTGAGCATTTTGCCATGGAACAATGGTATTTTTTTCGTGTTATTCTCCCTGGGTATTCAATTTTCTGGCCATGTACATTGTAGTTGGAGTGCAAGCAAAAATGTCCAGAACATCAGAACAGGTGTCAATCCAGGTGAGAGAGAGCGGGGGTGTTATGGCTATTCATGATTGCTGCATTTTATTTACTAAAGTGCCTGTAAAAGCTGTTTTATTTCTCTGTTTAACTTTCCGAACACTTTTCCTACTTTACACCGAATACAGCTCAAGGCAAAAATGAAACAGGTACAAATACATACATAAAAGAAAGAAGAAAATGAAATTATCTGGTATTCACCATTTGTCATTTTTTAAAATATTATGGACAGAGTCTAAGTAAGACTTAGAAGAAAGTAAAGCGCGTTGTTACACGGAGGAGAGGGGGGTTTGCTCTACCAATTGCTTTTTTATTTTTCTAAATCCATATTTCGCATGCTTTAAATTATTTTTAAATTTTACCATTAAAATTTGAAGTAAATAACACTTTTAATATTAAACTAAAACTAATTACCTGTATGCTTTTTGCATATGGAAAGATATTTTATTGTAGACATAATTATGCATAGGCAAATTTTGTAAGTGACAAATATAGAACTAAATTAGAGAATATCTGAATTTCAAAATAGATTTTATGACTTACATGTTAAAGCATAAGTAAAAAAAAACAAATTTCGTAAAAAAAAAAAAAAAAAAAAAAAAAAAAAAAAAAAAAAAAAAAAAAAAAAAAAAAAAAATCTTTTACAATAGCATATGAAATCTTATTTGCCTTCATTTGAGCTTTTTTCTATGGAACAATGGTACTTACTTCGTGTTAGTCTCCCTGGGTATTCAATTTTCTGGGCATTTACATTGTAGTTGGAGTGCAAGCAAAAATGTCCAGAACATCAGAACAGGTGTCAATCCAGGTGAGAAAGAGCGGGGGTGTTATGACTATTCATGATTGTTGCATTTTATTTACTAAAGTGCCTGTAAAAGCTGTTTTATTTCCTTCACTTTCCCAACCATTTTTCCTACTTTACACCAAACACAGCTCAGGCCTTTTCTTAAGGGGTCATACGACTGTTAAACCGTCAAAAAATTAGATTTTTTGAAAAACTGTTACATGAAAGATTAGCTTTTTCTGTGTATTTTCAGACATTCGGCTTAAAAAATTCCCATAATTACGGAAGTTATGATTAAAAATGTTTCAGCTGTTTACTGTAAACAGATTTAAAAGGCCAGTACTTCGCCAAGAAAATTTATTTATTTATTTATTTATTTTTAACTATTCACTTTTAACTATTTAACTTTAAAACTATTTAATATTTTTGCATGAAATTTTTATCGATGATACATATTGCCATTTTCTTGAAACTTAACCTAAATTTGCTTTCAGATACATTTTCTATGCATAGATAAAATTAAATTTTTAAGGGAAAAAATACACTATTTTCAGTTCAATTTTAAAAATAGAAACATGGTTTAAATATATACAAATTTAGGTTAAAATTAACCTTTAGTTTTTGTAGTATGTGTAAAAAAATAGAAATTTTGTTTTAAATTCAATATAATTTGAGAATTCAAGTGCGTTATCTTTAATATCGCATTTTTCCTCAGCAAACTGCTTATTATTAAAGATTCTCTAAAACAAATTATTTTTAACTTTCGAACAAGAATGAGGTATATGTGTATAAATAAAACATCGATCTATTAACATAAAAAAAATTATGAATTTAAGGTTTATACTTTTCAAGATATAAAATGTCGAAATAGATACAATTTTTGTGATTTTTCGACTTTTAACAGTCTTATGACCTTTTAAGAGGTTTTATAGGCAAAAATGAAACACGCACAAATACATACATACAAAAAGATACAAAAGAAAAAGAAAATGAATTTATCTGGTTTTCTTCATTTTTATAATTAAAAGTAATATATATTACGCTGGCATGGACAGAGCCCGCTTAAGGCACGGTCGTATATGTAAAAATGAGGTGTCGAAATATTCACTATTAAAGAAGCTTTCAGTTTATATATGTTACAGGCCAAACCCGATTTTAGGCCAAACTAGATTGGCCTAGGCCAAACTAGTTTATCCTAACGCCCATAGGATAAACTAGTTTTTCCTAGGCCAAACCGGTCTATCCTAACGCCCATCGGATAAACTAGTTTGTCCTAGGCCAAACCGGTCTATCCTAACGCCCATCGGACAAACTAGTTTTTCCTAGGCCAAACTAGTTTGGCCTAACTCTTATAGGATAAACTAGTTTAGCCTGCTGTTTATTGGTCTGAACTAGTTTCTCCTAGGCCGATCTAGTTCATCCTAGGCCAATTCCATTTGGCGTGATTTTATTTAATTCAATGACCGCCATAGCGCCAACATTCTAGTTTGTCCTAGGCTGATCTAGTTTATCCTAGGCCAATTTAATTTTGCGTGTCTTTAGCTCACAGGCGTCAAAGCCTGAGAAATAATGGGCTCGCAAGTTCTGTATGTATAAAGTACGTATGTATGTACGAATGTACGTACGTATGTACGTGCGTATGTACGTAACGCGATAACTCGTGATAGAAATATCCGATTTGCTTCAAATTTTGGATGCACGTTCATTGATATAAGGTACTTTTCTGATTAATTTTGGGAATTCATTGGATAAGAATAAAGGGGAGCGAACGGGAGGCTAGTCCCCCACCGTTAATTTAGAGAAATGGATTTTTGATGCAGAATTATCAGTTTTCATTTAAAATTTTAGATATAGGATCATTCAGACAAGGCGCCTCCATGATTAGTTGTGGATGTTTATTTTTTAAGTGTAAAAAAGGACAATGTAGGTTAACCCCCCCCCCCCTCCATAATTTAGATAAATGGTTTTTGTCGCAGAATTTGCGGATTTGCTTCACATTTGTATATAGGTTCTTTCTGATAAGGCGATTCCCTGAAAAATTTTGGGGGTTTAATGGTTAAGTATGAAGGGAAAAATGAAAATATGAAGGGAAAAATGAAAAAAAAAATATGAGAGTTATAAACATCATAACTTTTGAATCCGTTCAGTAAAAAGTAGACTTGTGAATATATTTCTCTGTCATTCCTTAAGGCTTTTCTCAAATCCTAAAGAGCTACATCCTAACACATTTATGAACTACTTCCTTTTCGAAAATGCATAAGGTTAACAGATTCAGATAATATGTAATCGAATGGCGTAAAACATTTTCTCATAAAAGCGATGTATCTTTGAGAAAATAATAAAGCTACGTTTTGAATTGAATTTTCGGTTACGATTTCACGAAAAAAAAATTGACGCCGTAACAAGAATAGCTTATATGTCGACAGGTAATTAATTTCTCAAAAATGGAAAACGCTGTTCGATTCCAAATTATGTTCAGCCTCAATCTGGCTCGAATATGCAATCATAATAATAATAATAAATGAAAGTCAGATCTCAATTGGCACGAGCGTGCAAAAAAAAAAAAAAAAAAAAAAAAAAAAAAAAAAAAGCAAACACCATGTCCAATGCATCATGTCTCTAAGGTGAACATGTTAAATTTCTGTACTGGTGTTATAAGCAATGACTCTTGACATACATTTATACTTTTTCTAGTGAAAGATATGTTTTTTACTGGCCAAACCCGTTTTCGAGCTAAATTAGATTAGCCTCGGCCAAACTATTTTATCCTTATGCCAATTCGATAAACTAGTTTTTTCTACACCAAACTTGTTTATCTAAATGCCCATAGGATAAACTAGCTTTTTCTATGTAAGAGATGTAATCGTTCATTTTTCCCTTCATACTTAACCATTAAACCCCCAAAATTATTCAGGGAATCGCCTTATCAGAAAGAACCTATATACAAAAAATATGAAGCAAATCCGTAAATTCTGCGTCAAAAACCATTTATCTAAATTATGGAGGGGGGGGGGGGGGTAACCTTCATTGTCCTTTTTTACACTTAGACAATAAACATCCACAACTAATCATGGAGGCGCCTTGTCTGAATGATCCTATATCTAAAATTTTAAATGAAAACTGATAATTCTGCATCAAAAATCCATTTCTCTAAATTAACGGTGGGTGACTAGCCTCCCGTTCGCTCCCCTTTATTCTTATCCAATGAATTCTCAAAATTAATCAGAAAAATACCTTATATCAATGAACGTGCATCCAAAATTTGAAGCAAATCGGATATTTCTATCACGAGTTATCGCGTTACGTACATACGCACGTACATACATACGTACATTCGTGCATACATTCGTACTTCATACATACAGAACTTGCGAGCCCATTATTTCTCAGGCTTTGACGCCTGTGAGCTAAAAACACGTAAATTTAAATTGGCCTAGGATAAACTAGATCAGCCTAGGACAAACTAGAATGTTGGCGCTGTGGCGGTCATTGAATTCAATAAAATCACGCCAAATGGAATTGGCCTAGGATGAACTAGATCGGCCTAGGAGAAACTAGTTCAGACCAATAAACAGCAGGCTAAACTAGTTTATCCTATAAGAGTTAGGCCAAACTAGTTTGGCCTAGGAAAAACTAGTTTGTCCGATGGGCGTTAGGATAGACCGGTTTGGCCTAGGAAAAACTAGCTTATCCGATGGGCGTTAGGATAGACCGGTTTGGCCTAGGAAAAACTAGTCTATCCGATGGGCGTTAGGATAAAGTAGTTTGGCCTAGGCCAATCTGGTTTGGCCTAAAATCGGGTTTGGCCTGTAACATATATAAATAAAATCGATATTTTGACTAATTTCAAGGTACTCTGTCCCTTTAATGAAGCATAAAATTTTATATTATGTTTGAAACAATCATTAAAATGTACTGAAAACAATTTCTCTCCAATTGGATTATAATATATTGAAATACTTTTGAGTGTCCTTCATAAACAGTTAACATTTCATTTTCAATTACTTAACGTGTATGGTTAACCTCAATAACATAATCGCATCACAGTCCGAGTATATTTATGCGAGTTAGAGCGCAGTCAGATGACAGACGGACAGGCAATTTGAACTCATAAGCACTTTTCAACAAAATTGAATCGTATTAAAAAGATGTCTTGTCTCTTGTATAGCTTGAAAGATAAAAACGATAGTCATACGTACATTCATTACGCAGACTTTTAAGGGGATACACTATACCTTAAAATTGGTCAAAGTATTTTTTTTTTTAAATATATATATATTAAAGAAAAGCTTCTTTAAATATGACTGTTTTGACCCCTCGTTCTTACCTAGATGACAATTGTATCGCGAGATATTGTAAATTTTGTTAACAAGTCCAGCGAAATTACCCATACAAATGTAAACTTTAAACCAATATTTCTCCCTGTATATCTTTTTACAATTTGCTTTTTCGATAATAATAAGGCTTTTTTGCTAATTTAGAGACGGTTTACTTTTTTTTTCTCGTTCTCTATTGTATATTAAATATTTTTGTGAATGGATTTAATATTCAAGTTTATAATTACTTTTTTTTTAAATATTTAAATTGGGAGTTTGTAGAATTTCCTTCATTTTTTAATAATACACGAGAGAGAAAAAAAAATTATATTAAATGTAAAATTTCATACACCTTAAAACTAATGTAAAGTTTTATATAGTACATTCTGATGAATGTGGCAAAAAAGGAAGCAATAATATTCATATTTATAAAATAGTGATTTAAAGAAAAAAAAAAAAAGAAAAAAAAAAGAATAAAATAGTCTATTTTACAAGATTTTGTTTTTTAATTTTATTTAATTTTTAGTATTAAATATTGTATCACCACATATTATTAGGATGAGCGAAGCGAATCCTCTACTAGGATACACAAATTGCATTTTGATGTACACTTTACAAAAAAAAAAAAAAAAAAAAAAAAAACACAATATTTTGATTTAAAATTAAACATAAAAATAAATTATGATCTGCAGATTTGCACAGTATAATTTTTTTACAGAATAACCTTAAAAAGTTAATTATTTTAATTAATTTATTTTACATGTATTTCCATTGCGGACACTTTTTTGCAAATAAAAAATGAAACATGTACATTTTCAGATGAAGAAATAAATCATGGAGTCAGTAATTATAGATAGAACCATGATTAAATAAATAAATAAATAAAATATATTTTCATTATTCTGCAAAAAACTGCTTTCAGATTATCAAACTTTGCTCATTCTTTTTAACCATATAATAGTTTCACGATTTCTTCAATGAAAATTTTAAAACACCTTTTTTTTTACGAAAATTATAGCATAGTTTAATTAATTAAAATTTGTGAAAATTTTATTATTTACATTCAATTAAAAGATGCTTTTCAATGTTAAGAATTCAAATACACAATTTATTCTTATTTTGTGAAATTCTTTATGCAGACGATACTTACGCATTTCAAAAGAATTACATTATGATTTTTTTTTTCTTTTTTGCGAAGTGGCAATAAAAGAATTGTAAACAAACAAAATTAATTAATATTTTGTGTAATTTTGCTTCGAAAATATTTTTATTTATACCAGTCTTATGTCATAAATAAAAAATTCCGAGGAAATTCTTAGTTATTTGGCTAAATTTACATTTCTAAAATTAAAATACGCCGAAACATGAAGTAATGTTTTCGCTTAATAAAAATGCAAAAGTAATTAAAAAATATACTGTTACTTTCAAATATTTATCTTATGAAATAATACTTCGCGAATCCAAACAACGCATGGCTTTTGCCTAGTTACAGTATTATTCAAAATTGAAGAAATGGTTTCTAAGTGCTGCTTTTACAATTTCACTGCATACGCTTTACTTCAAAGGTAAAACAGTTTGTACAGGCGAAAAGTATGAGGCGATAGCATACTATAGGCGCGGATCGAAAGTTATCCAACATCTAGAAGATATACGCAGGAACGCAGGCCCGATTAACTTCTGAAGATATGAGAAGCTTAGAGTCACTTGGGTGCCCCATTTCATTCGAGGAATGATTTCTAAGTTCGGCATACTTGGAAATTCACCGGTGCTATACACAGATTTTTTTCGAAGCGTGACTGAGATCAGTTCACATGTATTTCTTTAAAGAACTTTTTTTTTTTTTTAAATGTTCCCCTATATATACATATGTCAAATAATTGGATACAATAAATAAAAATATGGAAAAATGATTTTGCATACTATTGGCAAGGAAATATAAATTGGATAAAATGTTTGAATGTAAGATGTATAAAATATTACTATTTTGAAATAATTCTTCCCATTTTAGCAATAGTTTAAATTATTAATATTTTATATTGTCTCTAAAAACAAAATTAAAACAGTATTCATATTCAACATGTAAAATAAACATAATATTACAATCTAACATTACAATTAATTCAATACAAAAGTTGAGAGGCCCCGTTTTCTTAATTTCTTGCTCCTTGAAAATTTTTTAGGGGAAGCACGCGCTTCTCGTACCGATTCGGTAATCAGGGCCTGGATATACGATCATACGATTATTAATAAATAATTATTATTGTAAATTTTTATTTTTATTTTTTCAATTTAGATTAAAGCCGTTTCTCAAATATAAATTTGTGATAAAGACTAATTTTTGACACACTTTTTAATTCATTTTTATCCTCAAACGCATGAAATTTGCAGATGTTCTTTTTCAAAAACTGTGTAATTGATCTTTCTTTTTTTTGAAAAAGTAGAAGATTTTTCAGAAAATGCTAACAAACTGTAGCGTGAAAAAGAACTGTCATCATAAAATAGCAATCAAGTGATCAAATAAATGAATGTACAATGAATTTATATTAACTATTAACAGTAAATGACTTGAATAATCATGCTAAAAAGGGCAATGTTTTTCTGTTTACAATAAACCAGAACTATGTCGGTTTGGTTTATTTGATGTCGGCCGATTATCTACTCTTGGGATATAGGGCCTAAAGGGGTGGGATGCCCTCCGTGGGGGGGTCTTTCTAAGGGAACCTAACCCGTATTTACGCAAGGTTCGAAGAAAACCACGGAAAACTCCGAACGGTTAGGCCGACGGCCGCGATTGGGTTCGAAACCAGCACCTGCCGTCTACCAGTTGAGAGGTCAGAACCTCTCGGCCACTGGTGGGGCCAGAACTATGTCGGAAAATTCGTACTGTTGAGGGAGGAGGGGGATTATTATTATTTATATTATTATTGTTGTTGTTGTTGTCCTTGTTTTTAGAGTTTCGTTCATCTCACTTCTCTGCGTGTTCGTTCGTTACAGCCTCGTACTTGAAAACTATTCAAGTTACAGACTTGAAAGTTTTTTTTTTAATCATTATTATTTTATTTTATTATTTATTTTATTTTTTACTTTTACATAGAACTAAATACTCCCTGCCATATCCAAAATCATACGTTTTTGAAAAAGTCTTTTGTTAGGTTATAGTGCATTTTAATCTCTCTGGCGGAGCTTTAATATTTTAAACTTTACAATTAATGCATTTTTTTATTCAGATAGATTTGAAAAAAAAAAGTTCCATTTATTGCCATATTAAAGGCCTATTTTATTTTTTGGTGTAGCGGCAATTTTTATTTATTTATTTATTTATTTATTATTATTATTATTAATTTTTTAAATTTCTATTTATTTATTTATTTTACTTTATTTTATTATTATTATTATTGTTATTATTATTATTATTATTATTATTATTATTATTATTATTATTATTATTATTATTATTATTATTATTATTATTATTATTATTATTATTATTATTATTATTATTATTATTATTTGAAACATAGAAAATTTGGAGTTTCAACCTAGAACTAATATTTTTTTTTTGGTACTACTCTGTTATCCCGTCGATCGATTTCGTCAAATTATACAAATCGCCAAACTAATAGCCAAATTATGCATATTGACATAATTAGGATGAGCGAAGCGAATCCTCTACTAGTCCACTCAAATTACAATTTGTCGTACGCTTTACAAAAAAACTATTCAATATTTTAACTTCAAATTAAACACAAAAATAAATTATGATCTGTAGATTTGCAGAATATAATTTTTTTTACAGTAAAACGTTAAAAAAATTATTATTTTAATTAATTTATTTTACATGCATTTCCAATACGGACGCATTTTAGCAAATAAATAAAAAATGAAATGCGTATATTTTCAGAAAAAAAAGTTTAAATCATGGAGTAAATAATTATAGATAGAATCATGATTAATTTATTAAATAAAACATGTTTTCATTATCCCGAAAAATCGTTTGCACAGATGACACTTAAACATTTCAAAAGAATTGTATTATGGATTTTTTTTTTTTTTTTTTTTTTTTTTTTTTTTTTTTTGTAAACTGGCAACAAAATAATTGTAAACAAATAAAATTAATTCTTAAATTTGTTATATAAATGAAAAATTAAAAGATCTGCGTGAAGTTGTTGGTTCAAGCTCTTTATAAATATTTTTGCGAAGGTCGTATTGTGGCTAAATAATATCGACTCATTAATCAGAAGGATTTTATAGAAAAATAAGACTTTAATAAGTTCGCAAACACAACAATAATTATTTGTGAAAACGTCACTGCGAGAATGAGAGAGCGCTTCGTTAAAAGGTAATTCCATTAATTGAGTTGCCATTCGCAGAAAGTAAAAAGTTCTCCCACGCGGAGAGAATTACAGCAATTCTCATACGCTAACATGTATAAAAACGAAGAAATTAAAATAAAATGTTTTACAGTTAAAAATTCATAGTATCAACGAAAGCAGATTTCAAATGTTTTTTCCAGAAAATAGGATTCTGAAGAAGTAACTTTCTTCAAGCTTTCTTCAAATATATTATTCTAAAATAGCTATCAAAGATTATCGGAAGTTGATTACAAAGATTGGAAACATGCATATTTCAAACAATTAAAAAACACCAGTGGCTACTTGAAATTGTAAAAACATCTTTAAAAGAGCTTTTAGTTGAAAATTAAAAAAAAAAAATTGTAAAAGTTTGCTTCGAAAATATCTTATTATGCCAGTTTTACATCATAAATAAAAAATTAAAATGCGCCAAAACATAAAATAACGTTTTTGTTTAATAAAGATGCAAAAAAAATAATAAAAAAATATTGTTACTTTCAAATATCTGTTTTATAAAATAATGCTTCGCGAATCCAAACAAAGCATGGCTTTTGCTAGTTTGTATTTTAAATAATAATAAAAAAACAAATAATCAGTAGAATATTAATAAAAATACAAATAAAAAGTCGAAATAAAAATCACTTAATGACGTTTTAAACACGTGTATCATATTTAATGTCATTGAATTGACATTCCCGATCATTCAATATTGGCATTTAATCTTATAATTTTGGCGATAGTATTTTGGTCGACGAGTTAACAGAGTAGTACCATTTTTTATTTACTGCTGCCATCTACTAACCATTTTTTAAAATATTAAAACGACTTTTTTTTTTTTTTTTTTTTTTTTTTTTTTTTTTTTTTTTTTAAATTTTATTATTAGAAGAACACGGTTGAAATATTCAGATATTGATTTTTTTTTTTTTTTTTTTTTTTTTCGAATTTTATAAAAAAAATGTTAATGTCTTTTTTTGGCGTCATCTAATAAATGTTTGGAAAATAAAATAATGTAGATTTTTTTTAAATATTTGAGCATTATAAATAAGTTTTAAGCAAAATTTTAGCTTTTAAATTTTTTATATTTTATTTATACCTGTGATAAATTTTTGAAATTGCTAAATTTAAAAATATTCAGATTGCTTAATTTTATTTAAATAATTTTTCTCCGACATTATTGCTTTGATTTAAAAATATTCTTCTAATGATTTAAAAAATTTAAATGTAACGATGCTGTCATTTATGTAGGGATTTAATAATTAAAAATTAAAAATTTTGAATTATTAATTTAAGGATAAAATATTTTAAAAGAGATATTAAACAAAACGCTCTGTGTTATTTCTGATCACACTTGCCTATTTATTTGGTGAACGCCTTTCAGCTGAACTTTCCCCTTTCAGAAGAACAATTCCAAGACAAAACCGTTTTTACAATTTGCGAAGAAAGAAAAGACAGAACACGAAAGAAGAAATCATGCGTCATGCATAGATCATGAAGCACTTTTTAACACTTTCATTCATGTAACAAAACTGCACTGCTTTAAGAAAAAAAAAATTAAAATAAAACCTCTTATTTCGCCATATGAAAATGTATAACTCATTTCAAAACCGAATTTCAGCTGTTCCCATCTGCAATCGGAAAATTATCGGATTTTCAGCAGCCCTGCATATGATATAGACATTTGTATCTATTAACAATAGGCATTTTAAAAGGGTATAGCCGGGTTTCATGGTGAAATATGCCCTTGAGTCAACCACATCGAGTCCTACATGGATCGATAGCCCATGAAAATAAATTCATTTCTCTCCAGTTTTAAGTTTGTATCTCAAGATCTTGGGAGGTAATGGTCCTAAATGCCTGTTTTGCGAAAAAAAGCATTGTGACGAAACTACCAAGCAGATTTCAATGAAAAAAAAATAAGGGATGTAAAAAAACCACCATACGAATGTTTGACAATTTTTTCAGATTTTTTTAAACAAAAGAACGAGTTTTCTAACATTTTCCCTGTTTTTAAATGAATATTTTGATTTAAAAAAAACTGAAATTTCTCAGTGACCACCTTAATTTTTTTTGCATGAAATACTATGAGATATGATGCATATTCACTATCAATTTCAAATTTCTACGTATGGTGCAACATATTAAAAAAAGGCAAACTCATATTCCGGTGGAAATGTGGGGCGTGTCTCGGACAAATGTCACGCTTTCTTTTCAAATCTCACATTCTCATTGACACGGTGTTTTTAAAAGAAAGCGTGAAATTTGTTCGAGACATGCCCCACATTCCCGCCGGAATATGATTTTTCTTTTTTTTTAATATGATGCACCATACGTAGAAAGTTGAAATTGATAGTGGATATGCATCATGTCTCATAGTATTTCATGCAAAAAAGTTAAGGTGGTCACACAGAAATTTCAGTTTATTTTTAATTAAAATGTTCATTTAAAAACAGGAAAAATATCAGAAAACTTGTTCTTTTGTTTAAAAAAATCTGAAAAAATTGTCAAACATTCGTATGGTGGTTTTTTACATCTCTTATTTTTTTTCGTTAAAATCTGCTTGGTAGTTTCGTCACAATGCTTTTTTTCGCAAAACAAACATTTAGGGCCATTACCTCCCAAGGTCTTAAGATACAAACTTAAAATTGCGGAGAAATGAATTTCTTTTTATGGGCTATCGATCCATGTAGGACTCGATGTGGTTGACTGAAGGGCATATTTTACTAAGAAACCCGGCTATATCCTTTAGATAATTTAAGAGATATTATTTAGAGAGAGTACATATATTTCAGTTGAAAATTCCCCTTCAGCAATTTCCTCTAATAATTAGAATGGTATACAAATACTTTTGTGTAGCCCTGCATATGAGATATAGAATTTATATATAAAGAGTAATATGCAAAAATCTAATTAAATTTAAAAGCGAATACCGAATTTTAAAACGTATTTTCCAGGAATTATTACGCAAAGGCGGTAGTGTAACAGATTTCTTTTGAGTGTCTCTGTAAATTAATAACAAATGCTATGAATGTTCTGTTTTACGTTGTCGCAGTGAAATTCAGTGATTTATATCAGTTTCACATTTGAAATAATGTAATGTCATTAAAATTCCAAACGATTTTTTCGCATATACGATAACGTAATCGAATTCTTTTGAGTGTCCCTGTAAATGAAACATTAATCGTACATATTTCATATGCAATACCAAACGTGCTTTGGTGACCCTAAATAAGTTTTATCGATTGCATGAAAATCCGAGTCTATTTATGGTAGTTATAGAGCGTGGACAGACGGACAGACAAACTGAATGCATAAGTGCTCATCAACTTTGTTGGAAAGTGCTAAAAAAGAGTATAACAGATATATCTAGCGATGAAATTCTCTTATACACGTTATATTAATTTAGGTAAACATTTTAGTTACACTTTTATGAATGAAAACTTAATTTATAGGTGTATTCGAAAAAACGCTTTTCCGAATGCAACAGCTCGGAATTTTCGGACACAATTTCAGACAAATTTTTAAAAGTACACTTAAAAAAAAAAAAAAAAAAAAAAAAAAAAAAAAAAAAAAAATTGGACGTTTTTACGGAAATACTACTGGCCAGTACAATGTACTATTTTTTAACGGAAAATTGCACGTAAATTGCAGGAAAATACGGACAATTTTCTGAAATTTATGGAAATTTTTCCGTTAAAAAACACTGAATTGTGCTGGCGTCTGATTACCGGTAGTATTTCTGTAAAATCGTTCTTTTTTTTTTTTTTTTTTTTTTTTTTTTTTTTACAGTGTAGAAATATGAAACTAGCTGAGGGGATTTTTGAAGAGAAGCATAAGGTGCCATGTGATGTCATTTTACGCTCAAATCATTAAAATTTGATTTATAAGCAACTACTTGCTCAGTATGATGCTTTTTTCCGTTCACAGATTTCCCGCTTCGGAAAAATCGGTTCAAAATGCCGTTTTTGATTACTTTTTTTGCAATATTTTCTGCATTTATCAAAGAATCGACAATCACGGCACCTTGTGTACTTTCAAAATAAGACAATTTGCCAGTTTGATGCATTTGAGAGCAACAAATGAATTTAAAAACAAGTATGAAAATAAGCAGTTTGGATCGAAATACACCCTTAATTATAATAATAAAAAACCAAAGCAAAATATCAATGAGAATTTAGAAAATATAATTTCTCATCATCATCGGCAGCAAAAGCACCAGCAGAAATAGGAGTAGGAATAAATAGTAGTAGGAATAATAATAGGAGTAAATGTTGCGATCGCAGTCTAAACAATATATGTAATAGAAATAGCTGAAATGATTTCAGCATAGTGACTGCAACAAAAGCAAAAAAAAATTTATTGTAATAAAAAAAAAAAAAAAAAAAGATAATATGTGAGATTAAAAGCATTTTTATAATTTTCTTTTACATGGAGACCAAATAATTTTATTTTTATCAATTCATTTATCTATGATTTATTACAAGAGTATATTTTCCCATTTATTTGCAATATTATACAAATTAAAGAAAAACGCCTTTTTTTAATAATAAATATTACATACACTGTAAAAAACGTTGTAAATTTACGGTACTTTACCGAGAATTATCCAGTAAATTTACGGGATGTGTCACTTTTTTTCACATAAACGGTCAATTTTCGTAACTTTTTGTGTTTTACGGACAAAAACCGTTAATGTAATGGCAAAGTTCGTTGACATAGGAATAAAGTCCTTTTTTTACGGACATTGTCTGGAATCTCTGCTACAGCTTTTTTACTGTGTACAGTCATTTCATTTCATTTATATTGATTGATTTGCTTAAAATTGATATGCATCTATGAAATCTATACTAAAATATACTTTCTATGCAATATGTGGTGCAAAGAATATTTGTTATTCATTTACAGGGCTACACAAAAGTTATTCCATTACGTAATGGATGTAGATATTACGTAGGGGAAACATTGTTTGGGGCGTGTTTTATTAATTTTAAATTATTTCACATTTTATGAAATTGATACAAGTTTCTGAGATTTACTACAGTTATTTACTGTGTAATAGAAAGCAGATCTTATTAACAGGGACACACAAAAGGTTTCGGCTGCTACACTGTATACAATTACACCAAGATATGAATATTTTTAAAACTTCGTTGCAGTACGAAACGCACCTCATTTGCTGCGTTTGACATGCAATCTCTGACTTGTTTATTTTCTAATCTATATTTTCGTTGAAATTAAATTTGAAAAGAAATATACTATTTAATTATTTAAAAAACAATTGCTTAAAAGGCGATTTCTCGATTCACTGTAAAAGCAACAAGATGGATGAAATTTTTGTCTTTCATAGCGACATTGGTATATTTTATTTATGATTGAAAAAAAATCTTTTAACTTTGTGTTTAAAAAATACATATTTTCTCTATGTCTATTGAACTTTCCTAAATAATTAATGCAATCCTCTAATTTTTTTATGATTTTTGTCGAAGAGGGGAAAAAAATGTTTAAAATTTTCATGTTGACTTTCTTTAAAAAGCAGAAAAAGTTTATTGATTTACCGAAAGACTTTTTTTTTTTCTTCAAAATACTTCCGATATTCTTTCAGTACATATTTTAATTATTTAAACATATATTTAAAAAAAGATAAATAAAAAAATAAAAAATAAAATCTGAGCAAAAAAGTAACAATTTATCTCTATTACATAAAAAAAATAGTATTTATTTTGAATGCAACTATATGAGGCATTGGTTAATCTAATTAAAGGTTTCTTAATAAATTAATAATGGTTTTTTTTTTCTTAAAAAAGGATTTTGTAATTTTTTTCTTCTTTTCTTATAAAGTTATTTTAAACAGATGAACGTTAAAATTTTATAAAATAAAAACTTCGCTTTGAGTTCATAAACACGTATAAAAATCAAGCCTGAATTTGTTCCAGGTGCTAGTCTCGGATTTATCTCTATTAGGTATACTTGAAAAAGTCTTTTGTAGCTAAGTACTAATATTTTGTTCTTATTTTATTAAATGTAATAAAAAATATTTTATTGCATTATAATGTCTATCCAGTTTTTTTTTCTTCGTTTTTCTTTTGCTTTTTTTTCTATCTATACAAGAAGAAAGTATTTGATTCGTGAAAAATTTTGACTCACAGTTTTTCGATAATTATTCATTTAAAAGGTTATGAGCACAATTTGACAGCTTTTAAACAATATCTTACCGTGAATCTGTACGTGACATTGATTTTGTGGGCGCTCTATCTCGAAAACTAATGCATACGGAATTTAAGTAAACTTCAGATTCAATTAAAGATTGACATAAATTGATGCTTATTATGTCTGGATGTACATCGCTCAGCAGGTGGCACTGTAATGTTATATTTTTCACGATTTATGCAATAGCTATTTTTAAAGAACTAATATACAGAATTTCATATTGCAATTTCGTATTATACAACTTTGTTTACTTTAATAAAAAAATTTACAGCAATAAAAAAAAATAATATAACTTTCCTTACCCAGTTAACCTGTTTTTTATTACTCGTCAATGCTTAGCAGGAAGACCAAAGTGTGTGGCGGTGAGGGAATGATAAATTAATGTCGGGGGAAGAGCTTATAAATCGCAGAACATCACTAATCAATGGTATTAAGAGGCTACTTCAGTCAAGTGAAACGATCCGTTCACTAATGCTAATTCTATTGAAGAAATTTATAGATATCTCGGTCGTATTTCAATATCTCTAAATCTTTTTTTTTCATTGGACAGCTGAGATTGATTTGTACTTTGATGAATTCCATTCCCACGTTTCTAAAATTACCCCCCAGTCGGCCAAGCTCGTGGAATTCTCAAAAGGAGAAATACATCTCTCTCCATCATCAAAATGGACATCAGAAAGTCAGCCGAATTCTATAGACCACTTAAAGGGAACTTTCCGACTAATGCATATGGTCGTTCCGCCGATTTCAGACCCCACAAGAGATGGACTTTTGAAGTATCGCGAGAGGCCGCTATAACCATGATTTCAACAGGTAGGAGAAAGATATTTATCCAGTAAAGGCGACCGCCGTGCAAGAGCGACGGAGGCGGGTCATCCCGAGGAATAATGAATGAGGGAAGACGTGATAAATAGAGCGAGGAGATGCTCTAGAGGGGGACTGGTTTTTCTGAGGCCAGAGCGTTGAGACGGGGGAGTCTGCTCCCGGGATACAGAGAGAGTAGAGACCGGTGTCTTACTCTTGTAAACGAATTAGCAGGCCGCTAACGCCTATGGTAAAGGACTTATGGCGAACAACTCCGGATAAATATTTATGATATTGATGAGTGGCGGTAAAGCCATTTCAAAAGGAATACGAAATAACTTTTCCTATCTGTGTAACGAACCCATTATTTATTTTTGTTATAACTAAAAATAGATTTCCTTGTAAGAACTTAATAAATTCTAGTGAAATCTGATCCAGCCTCTTGCCGCTATTATTCGACCCGCTACCATACAACGCCGACTGGAGGTGTTATAGTACAAAGACCTTTTTTTTAACTTTTTTAATTTTGACAGCAGATTATTATTATTATTATTATTATTATTATTTTAATGAGTATGTTTTTATTTAATCTGTTGCGAGAATGAAAGTGTCTTCATTAAGAATACCTGTAACAAAATCGAAAAAGTAGTAAAAAACGGCCTTTGTACAAATCTGTCTCAACTATTCAATACAAAGAAAAAAAATCTTTAAAAAAAATTTAATTAAATGAAATACAATCAAGATATCTATAAATGTCTTGTCTTCCTTAGGAATAGCATTAGCGAACGGGTCTGTCCGCTTGACTCAAGTAGCAT
Organism: Maratus speculifer; assembly: GCA_964019185.1. Classification (NCBI taxonomy): domain Eukaryota; kingdom Metazoa; phylum Arthropoda; class Arachnida; order Araneae; family Salticidae; genus Maratus; species Maratus speculifer. The sequence continues at coordinate 89,525,659 of OZ025300.1, read as the reverse complement.
CTTAAGGCTCGTTATCAGTCAGGAAAGAAATTCCCTTCTCTAATGATAAACCTATGGGCTTGGGATGCATGCGTATTTTCCAAATTTCTCCACAGAAAATTCAAATTTTTGCTCTTTGTTTTAAATATGTTCTTCTTGAAGAACATACGGAAAAGTCTTTTTTACTTAACAAAAAATACGAAAATTTTTATTTAACGAAAATACGAAAATCTGTTTTATTTAACAAAATGTTTCTAAAATATATTTTAAATTTTAAATGTTAAAATCTAAGTGAAGCAGACGAGTTATAAGTAAGATTTTAACACTTTAAGCAAAACTAACACTGCATTTTAAAATATTTTATGCATTTATGCATTCTGCATTTTATAATATTCTTCAGGAACAGCATACAGAAAACAGAAGGTCAAAATTTCAATTTTCCAAGGAAAAGATAGAAAAATATGATTGCATCCCAAGCCTATAAGTTTAGCATTAGAGAGTGGAATTTCCAGCCACATTGATGTAGATTTTTAATAGTTTTCCTATAAAATTATAAACTTGTTGTAGTGAACTGTAGAAATGAAAGGGTGTATGATTTTCAATTCTAAAACTATTTACAGAGGGAGCCATCTCTCGTCACTGACGATTCTCCAGCAGATAAAAAATTGACTATTGGACTTACGAACTCTAAAGAATTTGATGATGAATGACTCATTAATTTATCTTTACTTTCTTTTCTCTTTTTAGCATACCAAATTAATGTAGATGTTTCCTGGAGCATGAATGTATCGGATGCAAATTTAAAAGCACCATTTTCTCGCTCCACAGTTTTTTAAATAACCAAGTAATCGTTAAGTCATTTTTAACTATATTCTTTTATATTTTTAGTGAATGTAATCAAGAATAGTGAATGCATTAAATGACTTCAAATAACAGCTAGTGTGTTTTCGAAAATGGAAGTAATTAATTACACCAACTCATAATAATAAAAAAATTTTCCACACAATATTTTCACTAGCCACACGCAGTAATACACGAGGAATCTCTGAAGTACGCGCCGACGGTCAAATTCGTGAAGGAATGCTTAGGTAAGAAGCTTATTATTTTCATTTTTTTATTTATGAAGGAGAAAATTCTAGCATATTGTGATAATTCAGAATTACCACAGGTTTTTAAAGCAAAATAGCAGAAATAGGCATTTATTTCTGAAAGAGGTTTCACCATGAAAGTGTAAACTCAAAGTGACCCTTATTCTCAAAATGAAACTGTCGGCGATATTATAAAGGATCGCTACATCATTATCGATCAACGGAACCGACAGTCGGATGACAGTAGGGTGAATGGGCCGACTACCGGCGTCGCGCCTTTGGTGACACTCCGACACGAAGCGAAAGTACCAGACGACCGGAAAGCCAGACAGCCGGGCGCCGTGGGAGTGAAAACTCAGGTGCCAATGGGAGCACGTTTTTACTATTCATTTAATGAGAAAAGATCATTAATGTTCATGATTGGTTTGTGACCTCTAAGGGGAAGTCTAGAGGAGGACCTGGATCGGAAGAAAAAGGAGAAGCCAGAGTGGTTTTTTGGAGAGAGAGAGGGAGAGAGTGAATTCTCGCAGAGCAGAACAGAGTAGAGCAGAGCGGTGAGCTCGGAGTGTTCTCTCGGATAAGTGAAGCAGCTCGGATTGAGAGCTGGAAAAAGGCAGATTCCGCCAGAGGATCTAAGAGGGTGATCTGATCGTAGAGCCCGGTGCAGAATCGCGGAGTGTACTCTCGCCAGGAGAGACAGCGATAACTCTCGTCTTGAGAGGTTTGATAACGCAGTTATCTGTGAATTTTTCTACTTCTACGTTGTGTGTAATTTAACGAGACTTTGCGTTAATCACGAACTTTGTGTTTACGGAACTCAAACTGAACTTTAGTTGAAACTGGTTGGTCAAAGAGCCTATGTGCTTATTAATAATTTAAATGCTGTAAATATTTATCCAGAGGATCTTTTGTGTTCTACGAACAATAAATAGATTATCTTTTAAATATTCTTGCCTGGATTATTCGCCGAGCGGCACACACGCTACCTACCTCTTAGCTTATAATCTATTGAAGGCTAAGTTATTACAATATTATAAAGGGGCCAGTATTAAGAATTATAACACTTGTTACATACACACATCTTTCAGATGCTCATTCAGTTAACCTTTCATGCCCCGACGGTATTATTAAATATCATTAAAATAGCTTATTATAAAATTAATTTCATATATCGATTAATAGTAATGCATTTTAGAATGAGTAATAGACTTTACTGTCTGACCGAGATAAGAAAAACCCTGAGTAGGTTTCCTGATTTCGAAAGTTCTGTAAAGAATTGAACTTTACAGATTTAATGGCCTACGTGGGAACTCAGCATTGTACTAGTTCGTAGGTATTTTGGCCACCCAGATTGAGGTTTTCATTGACGAGAAAACACTTTGGTTTAGACAGGAAATATCTTTCTTACAATTTGTCAAAAGAGGTCGCGGAATGCTTTTAGCTGAAAGAGCTAAAAGTGTTAGTTTTTCTCACGGGTAGTTTGTGTGTGACCTCAGCATTTTTAGGGAACCAATTTTAAAGGACTTTAAGGCTGACATCTATGTGAGCTCTCTCATAGGAGATCCAAAAGGTCTCTCCCTAATCGAGTTGTTTTCGAGGGAGGACACGAAAAAAAGAGACAGTTTTTTTTAGTGTGAAAGAACTAAGACTGAGCAGGTAGCTCAGCTAGAGTTCCAGAGAGAGAATCTCTATATACAGTGAGGACGGAAAGAGCGGAAGTTGGTCGAGGTCCACGGCGACGCTTGTACCTATAACAAAGTGAAGTCGTTTAGTCTTCGGCCTGCAAACACAATTAACTGACTTTCTCAAAGACTTTCTGTGTTTATGGAGCATTCGTGTAAGATACAGAACCCACAACTAAAAAAAATGCTTCACTATCCGATTTATATTTTAAATCAGACTTTGTTGTAAATAAATTACTATTTAATAATTTAGATTGATTTAGTGGGTGAATTCCTTCTCAAGTACAACCGGACTAATCATTTAGTTCGAGAGTAATTCACAACAGTTCCAAAACTTGTAGGGAGGGAACTTCATCCAGAGGACAAAAAAGTACTGCTAATTCTTGGGATGATCGGTTGAATGGGAGAAATGAAAATGCCGGACTTCCCTATAATAAAGTAGATTGACCAGTTACCTTGACAATAGTACCGATCTGAGACCGGTTCCAGAGTCTTTCTTATGCGAGCTAGACAGTACTTTATCTTACTCTAAAAAGATTATTGATTTGGTTGCACACACGCGCAAATAGATACACATGTATAGTATATCCATTATGTAATACTAAAAATCGACATCCATTTTGAATAAAATTCACAGATGAGTATTATGCCTGATACAAGCAGTATATTAAATCTGAAACAATGTTCATTAAGTAAAGAAATCACTAAATAATAGATAACCACACCTGATCAAATACAACAGTAAGTAAGATAATACATTTATATAAAAGAGAAAAACAAATGAGATGCACAGAAGTAGAACAATGAGAATTTCGTGACACGCAACTCGTTATGAACGGCAATATTACACGATCACAAATAATATACGATTCATTTCTGAAGGAAAAATTAAGAGACTTGCTCTAATGCTAATTTTTACCATTTCCAGAATAATCGGAAGCAAAAAGCAGAAATAAATCAACAAATTTGGACGTGTATAATCCGTATATAAATTAAATCAAAGAACGAAACATAACATGTGAGTAAAAAACTTACATTGTAAAATAGATATTTAGGAGAGCCAAAACCTCAGATTATGCAAAGTTTGAAAACCTGACCAAAATCTTTAACCTCATTATTAATATCCTTAGTCACATTGAAAAAGTAAAATCAAGTCAATAGAATCAAATTTACTTAATACCTAATAGCATTATACTGTGCGTGTTTAACTTAAAACTACACGATCTGTAAATTACTTAAAAATGAAAAAAAAATTAAAATGTGTTAAATTACTTTTAATCCTTAGTACTTTCAACTGTAATCACAGCCATCGGCAGAGAATAAAAAATAAAAAAAAAAATAAAAAAACATACAACTATTAACATCTTAATTTCTAAATGTCACTTAATTGGTGTCAAAAAGGTGTAAAAGTGAAAGTCAATTTTTTTGATATCCGGAAAATATTGGTAAATTAAATTATAGGTATTGAGGAAAGTGGAATATTACTTGCATTATGTTTCTTTAAGTAAACTGATACAAGTACATACAAACATAATACAAGTAATATTTCATTTTTCTAAGTATCTACATTTTATTTTCCGGATCTGAAAATTGACTTTCACTTTCACTCCTTTTTGACACCAGTTACGTGACATTCGAAATGTTAATATTTGTATTTTTATGTTCTCTGTCGATGGCTGTGCTTATAGGTGAATGTACTCAGACTCCGATTATGACTAATTTGGGTCCTGGGCAAAGATAAGTTAAGGGGCCCCTTTCGAATCATTGCAACGTTATTCAAATAGAACTGATGGTCACTCAAATGTGTATGACTGATGCATAAACATATTTTCGCAGTTCGGATATAAAAAGAAGAAAAATCTTAGCTCCATCAACTCTATTTAAATACCTTAACTAATAAAAGTACACCTTCCCCCCCTCCCCCTTTGTACAGAACAAAACTCTTTTATATAACTTCAGCAATTTGTCATATTACTTTAAGATGGATTTAATAACTTCAACATATGGAAGCACTGGAATTGGGAAAAAAGTAAATATTTTATAATGAATTGCATGGATTTAGTTCCCCCTTAAGGCCCACGGCCCATGGGCAAAGCCCCGTTTTGCCCATGCGGTAATAAGGATCTGGGCACACTAAGAATTAAGAGTAATTTAACATCTTTTTTTTTTTAATTTTTTTTTTGTCATTTTAAATAATTTACACATAGCGTAGTTTTAAGTTCACCTTTTTTAAAGATGAATATAGAATTCTACTTATTTATTTGTTGTGAGGGTTTAATTTGAAATTGATGAAAGCTTTCAAATAGAATTGCTCCCTTATTAAATTTTTTATGGCCGGTTTGATAAGATTAACTAATAAAATCTGAGTAAACAAATTCTAGTCTTCCAAAAGATATTTTTTCAGGGTCCAAACGAGGACAATTTACTTCCTAGATTAAATTCCCCGCAAGTTGTCTTTCACTCTCGACTAGAATAAACGGTGCTTTTATGAAATTAAAATAAATAAATTCTCAATTTTTATATATAGCTAGCACAAATAATTTCGGAGATTATAAATTCTGCTAATAAAATAAAATAAAATAAAATAAATAAAGTCAGCAGGTATTTATGGTGAGATGGAATTTTACTGTTCAAGATAATATATACTTAGTTACATAAAACTGAAAATCAAGTCAATAAAATCAAATTTATTAAGCATCTAATAATATTACAGTATAAGTGTTTAGTTTAAAAATGATAAAAGCTTTCAAATAGAATTGCTCGCTAATTATTTTTTTCTATGGGAAATTTGATAAAATTAAATAATAAAATCCGAGTGTTCCAAAAGATATTTTTGTAGGGTCCTAACGAGGACAATTCACTTCCTAGATTAAATCCTCCGCAAGTTGTTTTTCCCTCTCGACTCGAATAAATGGTGCTTTTATGAAATTAAAATAAATATATTCTCAAATTTTATATGTAGCTAGTACAGATAATTTTCTTAGATTATAAATTCTGCTAAAATATAAAATAAAATAAAATAAAATAAAGTCGGGTTGAATTCATGGTGAGATGTGATTCTATTGCACAAGATAATACACTATATTGCCATTGATTATTGGACACTTGCGATTTTAGACATTTTACTAAATATCTAGAAAAATACATGAGGAATCATCTCGAAACTCTTAGTGTATAAATATAATAGTATACGTCATACATCTCCGTGAAGATTTTTTACCGAAACTCCATAGGGGACCGTCAACAAATTAAAAAAGAATGAATATCTTTTGAATAACCCTGTCAAAACTAATGTAGCAAAAGCGCTCAAACTCTAGATTATGATTGAATGCCTTATTGTAATACACTGTGTTCATTTTTATGCAAATAGCATGCATACTCGCAGAGTAATTAAGGTTTTTATAAAAATGGTCCCAAATTTTTCCAAGTTTTTTCCTTATAATTTTCAGAGTTCTTAATATAAAATAATATTTTTTTCAGAAAATATGACAAACAACATTGCACACAGTACCCTCTAATCAGAATTAAAAAATAATGAAAATTGTATACAAAATGAGTTGGTTTAATAAATAATTCTTTACTGCGCATGCGTCAACGATATCAAAATTTCATTTGCATATTATGTTAGCTAAATGTATAGAGCAACTTTTGTGAAAGTCACAAAATCATAACTTGAAAATTCTGAAAATAATCGTCAATTGAATAAGTTGAAAATCCGTTATTCTCAAAATGAAGCAAAAACAAGAGGGGTTGTATCCATATATTCATTGATTAGTGTCAATGTAGAATACACAATACGGGATGTTACGACTACTTCTGGATAAAATCCCTCATTTTTTGCTTCATTTTGGAAACAACAGATTTTGTCCTTTTTCTATAGACGATTACTTTCAGAATTTTCAAGCTATAATTTTGAGACTTTTACAAAAGTTGCTCTATACATTTAACTAACATAATATGCAAATGAAATTTTGATATCTTTGACGCATGCGCAGTAAAAAATTATTTAGTAAACCTACTTATTTTTCATACAATTTTTATTATTTTTTAATTCTGATTACAGGGTACTGTGTGCAATGTTGTTTGTCATATTTTCTGAAAAAAATATTATTTTATATTAAGAACTCTGAAAATTATAAGGGAAAAACTTAGAAAAATTTGGGGCCATTTTTATAAAAACCTTAATTACTCTGCGAGTATGCATGCTATTTGCATAAAAATGAACACAGTGTATTACAATAAAACATTCAATCATAATCTAGAGTTTGAGCGCTTTTGCTACATTAGTTTTGACAGGGTTATTCAAAAGATATTCATTCTTTTTTAATTTGTTGACGGTCCCCTATGGAGTTTCGGTAAAAAATCTTCACGGAGATGTATGACGTATACTATTATATTTATTCACTAAGAGTTTCGAGATGATTCCTCATGTATTTTTCTAGATATTTAGTAAAATGTCTAAAATCGCAAGTGTCCCATAATCAATGGCAATATAGTGTATACTTAGCTACATAAAAATGAATATCAAATCAATAAAATAAAATTTATTAAGCATCTAATAATATTACAGTATGAGTATTTGGTTAGAAAATGATAAAAGCTTTCAAATAGAATTACTCTCTAATTAAATTTGTTATGGACGGTTTGATAAAATTAATTAATAAAATCCTCGCGTTCCAAAAGTTATTTTTACAGGGCCCTTACGTGGGACAATTCACTTCCTAGAATTAAATTCCCCGTAAGTTGTCTTTCCCTCTCGACTCGAATAAACGGTGCTTTTGCTTTGCCCCTTGGAAACGGAACGGAAGTTAGCGTACACTTTTAATTCGAAAACTAGAGGTTACGTTTTAATTTACGGTTCAATCTTCAAAACCTGCAAACAAGCATGAGCACACCACAACAAACAAGGCACGCGTCGTGAAATAGCTCTCTCTCTGTGATTAATGATAGAGGCCCTTTTCGGCGTTCGCTGGCGCAGCAATTTCTGCCGTTTTCGTAATGACACGGCCCCTCCTCATTCAAAAGTGTCTTTATCTTCTTGCAGGAGAGGGGGCATGGTTAAAAGGTCGGACCCTCAAATTTGCGTCGAAAAGACTGGTTAAGTGAGCGTAAAAATGATTATTAATGATATTCCAGATTGCGTTATGGGTATAAGGAAGATCTTTCTCTAAAAGTGGTTTTACACGCTCACGAACCCAGTGTGTGTCTGGATGCATTCGCCGAAATGCGATTGTTGGTAAAAATCGAGATAACTTCATTTTTATCCACTAATGGCAACGAGATTAAATTAAAAATTTAATTGAGCATCTAAGCGAAGGATATATGTCACAAATATGTAATCTTACAGAAAAAAAATTAAGGATCTTCATCAGTAAGGCTGGGAAGTCTGTTCTCTAATGTTTACAAGTTTGGGGTGCATTTAGTAAAATTTTTAATTTTACAGAAAAAAAAAAACTATTAAGATTCTTTATCAATTAGAAATTTCCCTCTAAAATGCTAAACCTATGAGTTTGGGATCCATCCGCATGCTCGAGAAAGGGCATGGTTAACAGGTTGAACCCTCAAATTTGCGTCGAAACGACTAGTTAAGTGAGCCTTAAAATAATCATTAATGTTATTCCAGATTACGTTATGGGTAAAGATCATCTCTCTAAAAGTGGTTTACACGCTTTCGAACCCAGTACGTGTGTCGATACATTTGCCGAATGCCATTGTTCACGAAAGTAGGTGAAAATCGAGATAACTTCCATTTTGTCCATTGCTGGCAACTACGAGGGATGTTGAATAAATAATAGGAGTAAAATTATAAAAAATACAGAATACCTTTAATCGTCATCATCTACATGGCCTTTTTCAAAACAACAACCGTGGCACGTAATGCATTTATCCCAACGTTTTGTCCACTCCTTAAGTACATATAAAAGTCTGTTTTTAGAGAGCTTTTTCAAAATCGCCTCCGCCACCTTTGCTGCTTGCAAAATTTTTGCCTCGTAATAGTTTCTTAAGTTGAGAAAACTGCCAGAAATCGCATGGAGAGAGATCAGGACTGTATGGAGGGTGTGGTAAAATCTATACATTGTAATGTTGCAAAACATCCTGTACGCTACGAGCAATATGCGTTGACAATTTCGAAATCCATCGCTCACAAACACGTTTCAATTGCAAATATTCTGCTTACGATTGAGTGAATACTTTCTAGAGAAATATTCAAGAGAGCATGCAGTTGATGCACTGTAATTCTGCGATTCTCCTTGATGATAACCGCACCTGTGTTAATCATTATTTCTGTGATTGACGTTGAAGATCGTCCCTCACGTTTAATTTCTTCCACATTTTGCCTATCTTCATTAAAAGCTTTACGCCGGCGAAAAATACTTGCTCTTGACATTGCTTCATCGTTGAAAGTTTAACGTATCATGTTAAAGTCTTCGATGCTGATTTTTGCAGACGATCACAAAATTTAATTGCATGACGTTGTTCAATCGACGCTTCCATTTCGAAAACTGGCCGCTCTCGTAAGCGCCCGCAAACACGCTTCAGTTCAATCACATGGTACTCAGAAACATAAGCCTGTCTTTCGGTAGCTTTTGTTAATACAAAAAACAAACTTTTTTTTTTTTTTTTTTTTTTTTTTTTTTTTTTAATGCAACAGAAATTAACATTCCAGTGAGTGGTTTCGCGGAAGTAAAATTTATCTTATTACTTATTGAATAGCCTACGTAGTTTAAAATTAACTCTTTAAGGGAGTATTCGAAAAAATTATTTTCCACCCTTAACAGCTCGAAATTCTTCAATACATTTTCAGACTCATTTTTAAAAGTAGAGACATGAAACTTGCTGGGGTTGATTTTTGAAGTGATGTATAAGGTCCCGTGTGATGTAATTTTTCGCTGAATTAATTTGAATTTGATTTATAAACAATTATTTTCTCAGTTCGATCATTTTTTCGTTCCCAGACCTCCAGGTTCGGAAAATTTTTGTTCAAATTGGCAACTTAGACAGCATTTCAATATTTTCTACATTTATCAAAAAATCAACCAACACAGCACATTATGTTGTTTCTAAGCAAGATATTTTGAAAGTTTGGTGCATTTGAGAGCAAAAAGGAATTTAAAAATAAATCTGAAAATAATCAGTTTTGATTGGAATACACCCTTAATGCCTAGAGTAGAAGGGTTCCAGAAATTACGTAATTCAGAGAATCGGAATTCATACCAGAAATTCTAAGCAGTAAATTTCAAATTATTTAATAACGAAATATTTGTTATAAAATGAAGTGAAAATTTCTCTTCTAAATTTCTGGCAGGAAAACAGAATATGTGAATAAAAAAATCCAATAAATCGATAGTACCGATGTTATCAAGAATGATATGGACATTTAAGGGTTAAAGTTTAACCCTCTATATACCAAATTATGAATTCAAGAAAATTTCATCTTCTGAACCATTTTTTCGTGGATTTTTGAAAATACATTAGAAGATTTTTGCAATCATTTGATGAATTTTACAGTGATTTTGCCAGTTAAAATTAAATAAATAACAGATGAAACCTGGATCTATCGCTCCCGTATCCATCGTTTTCCGCATTGATTGTTATACAGCAGACTCCCTCAAATCCTCACAACTTGAGGCCAGAGGTTGTGCGGATTTTAGAATTTTGCGGATTTCTGGCCATTGCTTTGTTTACGTTTAAAAAAAATGGAATTTGAATGTAATTAATAATGCAATCGAATCTATAATGAATGCTTACAATGTGATAAAGTATTAAAATATGTAATAAACTAAAATGATTAAAATATTAAAAGCAAAGGCGAAGTTAATAATCAATAATACATAATTAAATATTCATTATAAAGCTAAAATGTATTTTTCCTAAATTATTTAATCACACCTTTACGCAGCTACTGTTAAATAATTTGATTCGAAATATGACGTCTAATGAATATTGTCCATAAATAAACCGTTTTAAATGAATGGTGTTAATTTATGGCTTAATTTTTACCCTTAATTTGATTTGCGTGAAGTAATTTTATTATTTTAAGTTTTTTTTTCTCCTTCTTCTTTAGAGGGATGAATTGATATCATCAGATTTGTCTATCAGAATTGATGTCATTTTCTTATTAAAATTGAAAAGGAAATTAAAGAACGATTTTTTTTTCTTGACAATCATTTGGGTGATTGTTACTTCATGTATTCGTTACAGATATCAGAACAGCTTCAAAGAAAATTTAAAAACTTTAAAATTTTCTAAATAAAAAAAATAACATTATTGAAAGATTTGTTTGTTTAAAATTTTAATGACATTTTTCTTATAGCTCCGTTTTTCTTTTAGATTCAGTTGAGCAATGTATCGTATTCTTCCATTTGGTTCGAGGATATAAAAAATTGCCATTTTACCAATTTTGACTTCGCACGAATGCTGCTTATTGAACTTACCACATACAGACAATTAGAGAAAAATTCGTTTATACTTAAAAAATAGTAGTTTAGCATTTATTTCCAGCTAATAGCTCCTAATAAAGAAATGGATCCTATTCTTCCTTTTGGTTCAAGACAATGAAAATCACCATTTTATCAATTGTGATGTCACAGAGGTGATGTCCATTATTATTCCATACATTCGTTTCACATATATGCTTTTTAACCGATTTCAAAGAGGAGGTTAAGGTTTTTTGATCTGTATGTATTAGTTGTTCACGCACAACTTTCGTAAATATGAACCGATTTTGATAATTCTTATTTTGTTTGAAAGCGTATGGGGCCCATGTGGTCCCTACATATTCGAATTTCATATAAATCTGTCGATCTGACCTTTTTTTAAAAATTAAAACATTAAAATTCAATATCTTTTTGAAGCAATCGACCAATTGGAAACGTTCATTTGTCATGCTTTTATGTTACACTTACCATAGACACACGATCTTTTCAAAGTGTGAAAGTTGAAATTATGACTAACTATTTTAAGAGCCAAACTATTTTAAGTATAGTAAGAATTGTGGCTATATATGCCTAGTACCATAAATAAAATGGGGATAATCATTATCGATTGTTGTTGTTTGACACCAACTTCAAAAAGCAATGCATTACTTTTTATATGTTCACAAATTAAAATTCACAAATTAAATCAAAAATATGTAAATTAATTTCTTGTAAAAAATATTCTCTGGAAAATCTATGTTTGGTAGATATTAAATTCTATATATTGAATTTAACCGTTTTTATGCCGGTACATGATATTCGATGTCTTGTTATTGGATAACGATTTGTCATTAGATAATTTTGAAGAATTATTTAATTCTTTTTAGCGCGTTTTTTGAAATCGGTTATATATATTTTTTTGAAAAAGTTATTTTTATATAAGTTAGTTTCATCTGAATAGTACTTTTCGCCAGATGTGAAAATACATATGATACGGAAGAGTAATTTTAAGTGACATCACAATCCGCCGAAAATTGTTTTCGTATCTTGCGGGAATACAGGTACAAGTTGCTTAAAAAATGACAAAATGATAGCTATAAGTAATAATCCCTATTGGTTTCCCTTTTCTTTAGCTTTTTCATAAAAGACGTCATTTCGAAGATGATTCAAAATATTTCCAGTATAGGAATTAAAAATGCTTAGAATATTGTATATTTTCTCTTTAAACCATTTCGGGTTTATGCATTATTGTCAAAACTGAAAAAAAAAAAAAAAAAAGAAAAAAAGAAAAAAAAAGAAAAAAAAAAAACTTAAAAGTCGTTACAGTGGAATTATTTTTTTTTTATGCATAGAGTAAAGAGAAGGAAAAACAATGAAGTGTGGTGGCTGGGGTGACGCCAAAAAACTAACCCTAAAATCCGCTCATTCGGCCCATACACAAACACATACAGTGTCTCACATAAGTGATGGGACACTTGTGCTTTACAAAAGGAAACTAATCAAATAAATTAAAGAAACACGTACGCATTTTTTGTGGATGTGTTTCATACTTAAATTTAGTAAAGATTATTACATAACATACATTTTGTCAAAATATTAAAATATTAATTTAATAAAAATACAAATGTTTAGAACGGAGCAAAAAATAGCTCACATGAGTGATGGGACACCATTATATATGCAACAAAAATCGTCTGAAATAAGCAATAAAAATATTTTTGGGGGTTTTATTTTTACTTAAAAGCAATTGGCAATAATTTATAAAATTGTCTGCAGTATTTCTCTCCAGTTTGTTTTGGATTTTTTGTGTTTTTTTTAGCTCTGTGTAGCCATGAATGCTAAACGAAAAGAAACTTCGCCTGAAATTCGAAAATTAGTTATTAATTTGCATATTGAACGTGGAAAATCTATTAGAAAAACTGCTGAAACAGTTAACTTGAGTCGTTCAACAGTTTTCAATATCATTAAACGATATAAAAAGAATCATATGATTCAGGATAAAAGAAGACCTGGCCGACCATCAAAGCCATTCAATGGAATAAAGCGAATTATCGTTCGAAATATTAAAAAAAATCCAAGAAATAGTGCTTCAAAAGTTGCTGATGATTTACAAGCATTATATGGAATAATTGTTAATCCTGAGACTATTAGAAGGGTAATTCGATCTGCTGGATATCACGGTAGAGTAGCCAGGAAAAAAATTCTTCGTAAGTGAAAAGAATAGAAAACTCAGACTAGCTTTCGCAAAATCCAACATAAATAAGAATTCTGATTACTGGAATAAAGTTATATTTGCTGATGAGAGTAAATTTAATATATTTGGTTCTGACGGTAGAATCTTGGTGAAGAGAAAACCCAGGGAAGAATTTCGCAAACAGAACTTGGTACCAACAGTAAAACATGGTGGAGGAGGAGTTATGGTATGGGGGTGTATGTCGTCCGCTGGAGTTGGTAATCTTGTTTTTATTGACAGTATAATGGATCAGTACAAGTATATTGATATTTTAAAGCAAAATCTGAAATCTTCAGCACGAAAATTGAACCTTCATAACGATTTTAAATTCTACCAGGACAATGACCCCAAGCACACTGCTCTGAACGTTAGACTCTGGCTGCTATATAACTGTCCTGAAATAATAAAAACACCACCACAATCTCCAGACTTAAATCCCATAGAGAATATTTGGCAAGAATTGGAATCAAGAAGTCGCCAAACACACCATTTCTTCAAAACAACAACTAAAATTGGTGCTTCAAGAAGAATGGGGTAAAATCACTCCAGAAATCACAAAAAAATTAGTCGAATCCATCCCAAAAAGATTAAATCATGTTTTAAAAGTAAAAGGAAATCTAACAAAATATTAAAACCTTTTAAAAAGTAAAATTTTTGGATAAATATTTGATGGAAAAGTAAGTGTCCCATCACTTATGTGAGCCGTTTTTGCTCCGTTCTGAATAATTGTATTTTTACTAAATTAATATTTTAATATTTTGACAAAATGTATGTTATGTAATAATTGTTACTAACTTTAAATATGAAACACACCCAAAAAATTTTTGCACATGTTTGTTTATTTATTTTATTGCAGTTTCTTTTTATAAAGCACAAGTGTCCCATCACTTTTGTGAGACACTCTCTATATATTTTTTGAAAAGTTATTTTTATATAAGTTAGTTTCATCTGAATAGTACTTTTCGCCAGATGTGAAAATGCATATGATATGGAAGAGTAATTTCAAGTGACATCACAATCCGCCGCAAATTGTTTTCGTATCTTGCGGGAATACGAGTAGGCTTTTAAAAAAATGACAAAATGATATCTATAAGAAATAATCCATATTTGTTTTCTTTTCCCCTTTTCTTTAGCTTTTACCGTCTTTTCGAAGATGATTCAAAATATTTTCAGTATAGGAATAAAAAATGCTTAAAAATTGTATATTTTCTCTTTAAACCATTTCGGGTTTATGCGTTATTGTAAACTGAAAAAAAAAAAAAAAAAAAAAACTAAAGATAGTTACAGTGGAATTATTATTTTTATGCATAGAGTAAAGAGAAGGAAAAGCGATGAAGTGTGGTGGCTGGGGTGACGCCAAAAAAGTGACACTAAAATCCGCTCATTCGGCCCAAACACAAACACGTTTCTCAAAAAAGTAGAAAACTTATAATAATACTATTTTTAATTCTAATGCAATGAAATGCTACTTTACAATGCTTAAATATAAGCAGATTATTTTCATTTAGAGAATAAAGCACGCGGAAGAATGTTAGAGAATTCGGTCCCTGTTTTGTTGGAACCTATTGAGGACATTTAAATTTGAGTGATAACGTGCATCATATTGAAAAATACTTTTACGGAACACATCATCTCTATCTATCTCTTTCCTCCTTCACAATTTTTAAATCAATAGATTTATTTCAACGATTAAAGTGGCAGACGATTTTTTGTTTTCAGAAGGAAATTGATACCTGAAAGAGGAAAAAGTAAAAAAAAAAAAAGTTTTTTTTTTTTTTGGTCAGATATTTCTGAAAAGCATAATTTAATCATAATGTTGTCTTCACTATTGATTGAAATAAAAGTTATTTTCGATTTCAATTTGTAAAGAAACAGAAGAAAAAGAAATCTAATAATCCCTATCGTTATCCATTTCTAACTTTTTTTTTTTCACAAAAATGAAATAATTTGGTTGCCATTATTAAAGAAATTTAATTCAAATTAAAAAGAATTTATTGTCTCAAAAACTAATTACATTTTTTAAATTCTAATAATAATTTTGAGATCTGAGGATAAATGCGGATTTTTGGTGTTAATTTTACCGCATAATTTTTGGAGAAATCGCCGTAAAACAAAATCAGTCGTTTAATGAGTCGTTTCATAAATTCATTTTAATTGGATTTTAAATATAAAGGGTAGATATATTATAAATTGATGACAAAAGATTAAAAATTAAGTAAAGATTGAAGTAATTTTTAATTGAAAAATTTGCTTAATTTAATGAATGCATTTCTATGATAATATTAGACAAAAACTGATATTTTGTAAAACCGGTGATAAAAGATGAAGAACTGTGAATTGGACGCTGCTCGCATAAGGATTTCGCGAAGGGGTTAATTGTTAGTATCCATTCTCGAATTTGCTTTTGTGTTTGGGAATTCCTCTAAATATTGATCTATACCCTGTTACATTACTGGCATCTTTACATGCGTCCGAAATCAAATACATGTTACTGCTACACTGAATTCCAAAGCTGTTTAGCGTGTCTGCTACATAAGCGGAGTCGGTCCGTCCGACTATTCCATTAATCACTTGACATTGGTGCTGATATCCACGTTTTGCTAACTTCCCATCTCTGCCGGGATTTTCATTGTGCCTATAGTTTTGAAACGTAAGGGCTTTTCTCCCGAGAAAAGGATGAATTGTATTTAATATCTGCACACGCACTCCCGGCATCAAATGTATAGTGAGAGTTATAGAGTTATTCTATGAAAAGCAGGGAACATTTAATGTGGTACTTCAGTATGAAGTTTATACTAAATATCTGGAACGCTGTTGCAGTTTAAACAACTAAAATCATAAGGTTTGAATTTCTATTTATTTATTTAAGAAAAAAATCTTATGGGAGAATTTTTTTTTTTTTACTTTATTCTACATTTACAAGAAAAAGTATTCGATTTGTGAAAATTTTCGAATTCAGGTTTTCGACGGATTTACATGTTTTAGGGGTCAAAGATTCTGAAAAACATATTTTTACAAAATGTCTGTCTGTCTCTATGTGACATAAATTTTGTGTGAGCTTTACCTCAAGAACTAAAGCACGGAATTTCACAAAACTTTAGATTCTGTTATACCTTGATATAAACTGGATCTGATTAGTTTTTGGTGTATATCGCCCAACAGGTGGCACTGCTATGCTGCCCTTTTCAAGATTTCCACATTAGCTATACCTCAAAAACTAATGGGCGGATTTTCATAAAACTTCCGATTCCATTAGTACTTGATATAATGCGGTTCTGGTTACGTTTTGGTGAAAATCGCCCAACAGCTAGATTTGCTATGCGGTTTTATTCATGATTATCGCAATAGCTCTATCTCAGGAACAAACGCACGAATTTTCATCAAACTTCAGATTCAGTTAGTCCCTGGTATAAATTAGTAGTCTTTAACTTTTGGAGTAAATCGTTCAACAGGTGACGCTGCTAAACGACATTATTCATGATTATTGCAATAGCTCTATCTTAGGATTTAATGCACGAATTTTCATCAAACTCGAATTTAGTTAATCCTTGATGTAAAATAGTATTCTATAGTTTTTAGAGTAAACCGCACAACAGGGGGCGCTTCTATCTTTTTTTTTTTTTTTTTTTTTTTTTTTTTTACGATTTCTACGATGATTCTCTCTCAAATGCTAATAAAATGATTTTTATTAAATGTCCGATTCAGTTAGCACTTGAAATGAGTTATTGCTGATAAAGTTTTGATGTAAATCATCTAACCGGTGAAGCTATTATGCTACAAATTTCATGAAGTATTAACATGCATGAAATAGAAGAAATTTTTGGGATTGTCAAATCCGACTAGTTTTAATGCTGATTTTGATATATTAGAAAAAAAAAAAAAAATACTCAGCTAAACAAAAGGAAATTTCATGATACATTCAGGAATTCCTTTTTGTACGAAAAAATATAAAATCAACGCACTACACGTGGAGTGGAATCAAATAGTATTTTTTTTTTTTTTCGATAACTGCATTACATCTTGAGTGGTAATCGACTGCTACTTTCTCACGACCTTTTTCGAGCTGTAGCATCTCGAAAATTAGCTAAAAAACCAACTTTGATGGTGAAATATCCATTCTATTTATCGAAAACTAGAAAATGCCATTCGATTTTCTACCTTCTGAAGAAGAATTTCATATACATGCGCAACATTCGCAACACGTTTCGACAAAATTAACCAGTCTTCTTCAGACTGAAAAAAATCTGATAAAATTTTAAGGGAGGGAGTAAGACAATATTTCTTAATTATGCACAAAAAATGGGTTACCATTTTGAGAGCAAAACACGAGCAAGGAACACGTCATGTTCCAGTTCTTAAGTTAGTGGTTATCATTTTGTTAACTTACCATCTCTAAGCGGGAAAGCTATGAAAATCTGGGAACGTATAATGTGTTACTGCAGTATGAAGTTCCATAGAAAATATTTGGCAAACTGTTGCCGGTTAAACAGCTAAAATTGAAAAGCTAGAAGGTTTTTTTTATTTTTTATTTTAATTTTTTTTAAATAAAAATAAAAAAACCTAATGGGAAATTTCAGGGGAATATATATATTTAATACTGATTGTGATATATTGAAACAATCCTAATAAAAGAATAAAAGAAAAAAAAAAAAAAAAAAAAAAAAAGAGAGAGTGAGACAGAGAAAGAAAGAAAGAAAGAAAAAAACATTATTTAACAAAGTGAAATTACACATTCACGAGTTTGTTTTTATACGGAAGTTCCTAAAATTAACATGCATTGCTATTTAAGTCTGTTCTCAATTATTCAGCTCAAAAAACTCAAAACGTTTTGATGCATTTACAAATTCCCTTTTTTTAACAGAAAGACACAACACTGTAAAACAACGGACGATTTTACGGAAATACTACTGGTAATCTAGACGCCCGCCGGCGCCGGTATGATTTACTGTTTTGTAACGGAAATTTTCCCGTAAATTCCCTAAAAATTTCCGTATTTTCCTTTAATTTATGGGAATTTTTCTGTTAAAAAACAGTAAATTGTAAAGGTGTACAGACTACCAGTAATATTTCTGTAAAATCGTCCGTTTTTTTAATTATATATATTTTTTATTTATTATTATTATTATTTTTTTTTTTACAGTGAACATTGGAAGACCTGACTATGGGAGCGATTTCGAGTCGAACTGAGTTTTCATTTTATGGTAACTAAATTACCTAAGTGATTTCGATCATGTGATCATGCGTTTTTCTCCCATTGTAAGACTGGTTTTCGGCTTTTTTCGGGAAATGCGGTTCAAAACGCCAACTTGAACGACAGGTTCTGAAATATCTGTTGCGTTTCCAAAAAAAAAAAAAAAAAAAAAAAAAAGAAGAGAGAGAGAAAAAAAAATTACGGAAAAATGAGTGTGAATAGTTAATTTTTGAAAAATAACACATGCTAGTTTCATGCATTTTTGAAGGAGTTTTTCCCAGCTGAATCATAAAAGACTTATACTTTGTACTCAATAGCAAGAGCTTCTTTTTATTCACTCAGTATGGTGCTCTTCCATTGTCAAGCGGTCTCAGATTCACTCAATCGCGTCTAAAAACAAGTTTTGTTAGAGTTTTAGCAGCTCAAATTAACGCGGAAAATTCAAATTCTTTGAAGCTTACTGAAAATTGAGTGGTTCATTAATTAAAAAAACTAAATTAAATTATTATCATTAAAAGTGAATTTACAGTCTTGTGTATTTTTAACGATGTAAATTTACATTCTTGTGTATTTTTAACGATGTAAATTTACAGACTTTCTTCTAAATTTACCAAATAACTTCTCCGTTTTTCTAATCTCTGCAATTTTACATAAGATTTCTGATAACCATAGATTCTCTGTAACTTCATAGAAAATGTTTTAACAATGTAGCTCTTAAGCTAAATATCTATAATCCGTCAATATTTTTTATTATCTCTCAATCTCTGATGATATTTTCACAGTGTCTATCGTTTTGAAAAATAGGGTTTCTTCCTTGAAACTAAAATAAAATTAATAAAGAATTGTATTTACAATCTGTTCACACCAATCATTATACGTTTAGCATCATAATGTATACAAAAAAAAAAAAAAAAAAAAAAAATATTAAATTTGAGCAATGTTATTTAGAACACCTTGTAAACCTTGCATAATTGTTAATACATTACTGCAATGCGTTACCTCTCAAATCCAAAGGAGCTATACTTTTTGGTACATTTTTTTATTCTTTTTTGTTCAGAAACTCATGAAATTGACAGCTATCCTTATTTAAAAATTGTGTGTGACTTTTCCTTTTGTATTAATAACGACAGAAGATTTTTCAGAAAATACTGTCAAAATTGACATTTGAACCGAATTTCCGGATGTGATATCGCGAAAGAAGAAAAAGAACCGGTCGTCACTTAACTAAAATTGCTTATAATCAACTCAATTGGTAATTTGTTATAAAAAAAGAAAAAAAAAAAACCGAAAGCTTTTTTTTTTTTTTTTTTTTTTTTTTTTTTCCGAATCGCTTCAATGATCAGACTTACAATTTTATGTTTTTATGCAGTGTTAATTTCATAGGCTTTTTGAAGAGGTATTTCAGGGATTTAGGTTGTTGTATTTGTGACGATAAATCATCAATACGGGGAATATGGGCCCCTAACGGGGGGGGGGGGGAGGATGGCCTTCCATGAGGGTCTTTCTAGGAGAACCTAATTCGTATTTACGCAAGGAAATCCAAGATTCGGGAAAAACAACGGATAACTCCGAACGATTAGGCCGACAGTTGCGATTGAGTTCGAACCCAACACTTTCTGGAATTTCGAAAAGGATATTTTAAAGATCCAAAGATGAGTGGCTGGAGGAGAGGAATTGCACTTTTCTGATAAAAAAAAGCATAAAACCAATTCAAAAGAAGAAAGTCTCAAACCATCCCGGGAAGATATTTCAATGTTCCTGGAAGAAATGCACCCCTCTCCCCGGGCCACCCCCTGAATAACACTGCTTTTATATTGAAAAATAAGTCAGAAAATTTCGCGTTATTGAGTAAGGGATTTGAAAACTGTCTATGCTTGGGGATACGAAAGGTTAAGTATTAGAAAAAAATATGCATTTTAAAGTCATTGGCAGAGTTTACGGTATATTAAACACGAAAATTTAGAAATATAGTCCAAAAAGGACTGAAAGACAAGTACTCATACCACAAGTACAGGCAGTATTTCAATAAAATTTATCGCCATTTGCTTTTAAAATAAAAGTTGGTTTCATGCTTCACGGCCAGTGTCATTCTGCGTATGTCTTCGTTACTTAAGAAGATTAAGATGTCGCAATGAAGATTAAGCAGCTCAAAAATCTTCGGTCTGGTGTATGACATAATGTAATTCTATGGAAATCGGCTATAAATAACACAAGTAGCAAAAACACTTCACTTCAGAGTGAGTGAGAAAATGGGTGTTTGAATCTATGATTCCGGCAAATAAGTGAAGCTTGATAAAACGTATATATATATATATATATATTTCGTAAATTATAAACAGAGCGAGAAGAAAAATAAAGGAATAAACAAACCAAATAAAACAAAAAGTTTCAGGTATTGCCAATTACAGCAGAGCGCCTATTATCCGGACGCCGATTAACCGGGTCGATCAAGGACCACAATTTTTGTTACACTTTTCATATAAAAAAAGCTTAAAATCAGTTCAAAATATGAAAATCTCAAACCATTTCGGGAGTGATATTTCACTGTGGGTATATTTCACTCCGGGAAAGAATCCCCCCCCCTCCCGGACTCCCCCTGAATAAAACTGCCTTTACATTTAAAAATAACTCAGAAAATTTTCGCATTATTGATCAAGGGATTTGAGAACCGTCTATGTTTGACGGATACCAAAGGTTAAGTATTAGAAGAAATGTCTATTTCAAAGTCATTGACAGAGTCTACGGTATATTAAACAAGAAATTTCGAAACATAGCCCAGAAAGAGCTGAAAGACAAGTACTCACACCACAAGTACAGACAGTATTTCAATAAATTTTATCGCCATTTGCTTATAAAATAATAGTTGGTTTCATGCTTGACGGCCAGTATCATTCTGCGTATGTCTTTGCTCTAAACAAGATTAAGATGTCGCAGTGAAAATTAAGCACTTCAGTGCGAATGTGAAAAAATGTGTTTGAATATATGATTCCAACAAATAAGTGAAGCTTCACAAAAAGGTATAAAAATGTTTACACTTGTCGTCGCAAATGATGCCAATTATGGGTAAAAGATTGAAGAGTTAATTTTAAGTTTTTTCTGAAAATTACAAAAATTTTACTGCAAAATAACGGAATCAAAATTCTTGAAAATTACGTAAGATATTTAATAAAATAACGGAAATTGAAAAATGAAAGTCTTAGAAATCGCGTAAATTTTCCTGGAATTTACGCAAAAATAATTTCTTCTTAAATTATGGAAATAGTACCGGCGTCTAGATTATCAGTTGTATTTCCGTGCTTTTTAGGAATCTTTTTTTACAGTGTATGTTTTCACACTTAAGAAGATTAAGATTTCGCAGTGAAGATTAAGCAGTTTGAAAATCTTTGGTTTAGTGTACGACATAATGTAATTCTATGTTCTATGGAAACTGGCTATAAATAACAGAAGTAGCAAAAACACTTTGCGTCGGTGCGAGTGTGAAAAAATGTGTTTGAATATGTGATCCCGACAAATGAGTCAAGCTTGATAAAAACGTATAAAAAAGTTTGCACTTGTCTTCGTAAATGATGCCATTTATGGGTAAAAGACGGAAGAGTTGATTTTAAGTTTTTTTTTTCGAAAAAAAAAAAAAAACTGCAAAATAACGGCATCAAAATTCCTGAAAAGTACGTAAGATATCTAGTAAAATAAAGGAAGTTAAAAAAAGGAAGTTTTAAAAATCATGGAAATTTTCCTGGAATTTACAGAAAAATAATTTTCCGTTAAATTACGGAAATAGTACTGGCGTCCAAATTACCAGTTTTATAAAAATGTAATGCCACATTTCTTATTTGTTTGAATCCATCTCTTTGTTGTAATTAATGCCAACATTATTAATATCAATCTCTTGTAATTGGCTTTGCTAATAACTCTTCGTGATAATAATCAAAGTTTGGAAATAAATGTGAATAGATGCTCTTTGCTTCGGAAGCAGTAACACTAAAATCAGATTAATAATTTGTTCCTCACAAATAAGTCAAGCTTAACCCCTTAACTGGTTAATTCTTTTCCTTTCAATAAATTGAAAATAGCGGACTCCCATCACTATTATTTAAATAAAATGTTCCTAAAATTTAGTCTAAACATTTCCGCCTTTCAATAGTATGAAAATTTTCTTAAAAATAATAGTGGTGTCAAAAAGCTTTAAATGATGAATTAAGAAAATTCGTCTATGCCGTTCGGGCAAACCAGTTAAGCGGTTAATGAAAATGATTGAATGATTACAGTTGCCTTCATAAATAATCAGCAGAGGAAGAAAAAACATGTAAACAATTTCAAATATTTTGGCAATTTTACTTACATAACTCTTAAGAAACACATTTCGACAATTATGATTAAGCGATCTTTACGCGAACAGAAGGTTCTTGTTACTATAAAAAAACAATATCCAATTTCTGATTTGTTTGAATCAATTTCTTTGTTATAAATAATACTAACATTGTTAATATCAATCCCTTTTAATTATCAATGATATTAACTCTTCGTAACATTAATCAAAACTTCAAAATATAAGCCAATAGATATTCTTCACTTCAGAAGAAATACAAATAAAAAATCAGATTAATAATTTGCTTCTGACAAATAACTCAAACTTAATAAGTGATTGAATTTTTTGCCATAGCTTTCTGTTGTTCTGTTTGCAGTTTTGTTTTCGTAAATAATAAACAAAGAAAAAAAATCTGAACATTTGCAAGTACAGTCGATTCTCGTTGATTCGAACTCGTCGGGATCACAAGAAATGTTCCTATTATCCAAAGTTCGAATTATGGGAAGCCTGCAAGCAACCGCATGTTTAAAGGGGTACTGTTACAATAATAATAATAATAATAATAATAATAATAATAATAATAATAATAATGTTATGGTATTTTAAAAACATATTTCGGCTGCTATCATTAGAATATGACTTAATATTACATTAAAAGATATAAATACATAAACTAATTAAGAGATTAGGAAGAAGCACAAACGAAGATGGGGTGGAAGTGTCATTGGTGGACAGACGGGGCACGAAAAAGGGACTATATTTATACTTGTTCAGAATAATTCTGACAAAAATAGAAGTAAGAAAGTTATTTCAAGGGTCTGAAATCTGAGAGAAAGGAACGAAAAATGAAAAATCAGAATATCGTTAGCTCGAATTAAACAAAGTACAGAGAAAATAAGTTCGAATAAATGAAATTTTTTAACGGTATTCTGCTATTGAAAATTTCGGGACTTCAAGTTTAGTTCGAAATAAGAGAAGATTCGATTTATCCGATTTTGAATTAATGTGAGCGGACTGTGTTTTTGCAATTTTATTGTCATGATTCTTAAGAAACACCTTTACACAAACGTGACTGAGCGATCTACTTGCGGACAGAATGTTCTTGTTATTATAAAAATACACTATCGAACTTCTTATTTGCTTTAATCCATCTCTTTGTTGTAATTAATGCTAACATTGTTAATATCAATACCTTGTAATTAGCATTGATAATAACTCTTTGTTACTCTTAATCAAAATTTCGAAATAAATGTCAATAGATGCTTTTTGATTCGAAAGCAACACGAGAAAAAATAGATTAATTATTTGTTCCAGACGAATAAGTCAAGCTTAATAAAAGTGATTGAATGTTTACAGTTGCCTTCATAAATAATAACCAGAGCGAGAAAAAACATGTAAATAACTAAGTATTTTGGCAACTTTATTTACATAACTCTTAAAAAATACCTTTCGGCAATCGTGACTGAGCGATCGACATGTGAACAGAAGGTTTTAATTATTGTAAAAATATAATATCCAACTTCGTATTTGTTTGAATAAATTTCTTGTTGTAATTATTGCTAACATTGTTAATACCAATCCCTTGTAATAAGCATTGATAATAAATAACTCTTCGTGATATAAATCAAAACTTCGAAATAGATGTCAATAGATGTTCTTCGCTTCAAAATCAGTACCAAAAAAAAAAAAAAAAAAAAGGTACTACTTGGTTATCTCGTCGACCAATTTCGCCAAATTATACAAATCGCCAAACTAATAGCCAAATTATATATATTGACATAATTTTTATTTTAAATAACGATAAAACAAACAATTAGTAGAATATTAATAAAAATACAAATAAAAAGTCGTAATAAAATCACTTATTGATGTTTTAAACACCTTTATCGTATTTAATGTTATTGAATGTGGCATTCATGGTCAAATATTATTGGCATTTAATCTTATGGTTTGGCGATAATTTTTTGGTCGACGGGATAACCTAGTAGTACCAAAAAATCTGTTTAATAATTTGATCCTGACATATAAGTCAAGTTTAATAAAAGAGATTGTATATTTACAATTTCTTCATAAATAATAACCAGAGTGAAGAAAAAAACCTGTAAGCAATTTCAAATATTTTCGCAACATTATTTACATAACTCCTGAGAAACACCTTTCGGCAAAAGTGACTAAGCGATGTGCACGAAGGTTCTTGTTACTATAAAAATTACAATATCGAACTTCTTATTTGTTTGGATCCATCTATTTGTTGTAACTAATGCCAAAATTTTAAATATTCATCACTTGTAATAGGCATTGACAATAACTTTTCCTCATATTAACCAAAACTTCGAAAAAGATAACAATAGATGTCGTTCGCTTCAAAAACAACAATTAAAAAAAAAAAAAAAAAAAAAAAAAAAAAAAAAAAAAAAGATTGATATATTGAACTTTGACAAAAGTCAAGTAAGCTTAAGTCAAGCTTAATTAAAGTGATTGTATGTTTACTGTTGCCTTCTTAAATAATAACCAGAGCGAGGAAAAAAAATATCTAAACAATTTCAAATATTTTTGCAACATTATTTACATAACTCCTAAGAAACACCTTTCGGGAAAAGTGATTAAACGATCTACAAGCGAACTTGAATGTTCTTGTTTCCATAAAAATATAATACCCACCTTCTTGTCTCTTTAAATGCATCTCTCCTTTATAATTCCAAACATACTTAACCCTCCCCCCTCCCCCTCATGACGATAACAATCAGTCTTATACCCAAATTATTTCAATTCCCTGTCCCGTCAAACAAAAGCATGCCGCTGTTGTGAAGGAGCAAGAAATACTAAAGGTGTATGACAAAGTAACAAAATTCATTTCTTTTTCTTAATACAGTTTTTTTTCTCATCTCCAAGAGATGAGAAAGAAACGAAAGAATCGAAATAAAATAATAAAAATTAGCCTTCACATCCGAGTAACTCATGCTTGAGGGACTAACATCATCTTTCGTGAGCGCCAAGCCGGCGCGGAACCTTTGAATCGAAGATGCCATTTTGGATCGCTGGCTTTTCGGATTTTCTTCGGTAATTTGCTGAGAAATTTAAGGAAATGCACCACGTGACACGTCTGTCCGTCTGTCAGCTGGTCTCGGCGAGGATGAAATGATTTTTGGTTCGGAAGATACTTTTCCGCGATGCCGGAGATAATGCACGGATTTTGTTGCACTTTTATAAATTTTCACACTAATGGTTTTTCCTCTATTTCCTTGTGAGCCAGATTTTGTCATAAGACGTTATTTCGCAACACATCTATTAGCAAGTAATTAAATCAGTAGAGAATGGTACTTAAAATTGTAATACCTATTTCTAAAATACAGAGCGCCTATAAAACATTCCCTGGAGTTCAACGACATCGTAATTTCGTTCTCCAATTCACCCATATTATTGTTTAATTAATATTTAAAGGATTTTTTTAAACAATAATTTAAAGAGTTTTATTTGTATTTCACATTTTCGGTTATTCGGATTTTTGTCGGTAATTTGCTGAAAAATTTAAGGAAATGCACCACGTCTGTCCGTCTGTCAGCTGGTCTCGATCTCGACAAGGGTGAAATGATTTTTGGTTCGGAAAATACTTTTCCGTGATGTCGGAGATAATGCACGGATTTTGTTGCACTTTTATACATTTTCACATTAATAGTTTTTCCCTATTTCCTTGTGAGCCAGATTTTGTCATAAGACGTTATTTCGCAACTTATTTATTAGTAAGTGTTTTGAATCAGTAAAAAAAAAAAAAAAAAAAAAAAAAAAAAAAAAAAGGATTTATAGATGTAACATTTATTTCTAAAATACCGATAAAACATTATCCTCAGGTCAACGCTATCGTGATTTCGTCTCCCAATTCCCCCACAATATTAATTAATTAAGCCAGTTTTGATCGTTATTTCGCAACGTATTTATTAGTACGTGTTTTGAACTGGTAAAGAAAGGTATTTAAAATTGTAATATCTATTTCTCTAAAATACACAGAGCCGATAAAACATTACCCTCAGTTCAACGACATCGTAATTTCATCATCAAATTCACCCACCTTATTAATTAATTAACACCATTTTCGAGTGAAAAAAATGGGGAAAATGGAATGCGTTCCACTGTGAAAGTAATTAAAAAGGTAATGGATCTTATGTGAACTATTATATATTTTAATACTGAAACTATCTGAAAAATTGAACTAAGGTACCCTGGGGTAATAACGCCAGGTGGGGTAATAACGCCAAGTGCTAATATTTTGCATAATTATGAAATAATCTGGTAAATGACACCCATGTGCTCTGCGCAGAAGGGTTTTGAGTCATATAAATCGCAAAAAAACAGCTTCAAGTTAATTTGTTTCGTTTTTAGGTCTTATTGTTTTTACTAGCAACTAAAATTAACGCTTGATCTAAAATTTGCGAGATACGTTTTGTGATGTGAAGACTATTTTTTTTATCCGGAAATACTTTGTTAATTACATAAATTTGTAGTACATTTCATGGACTTTCAAAATGTTGTTGAAGATTTTGGATGTCTTCTCGAGATAATTTGTAATTTAAAATGTACAGCGCAATAACTATAACGGGGTAATAACGCCAATCCTTGACATTAATACCCCGATTGATTACGTATAGTGGCCGAGCTACATCCTAAATACTGATTCAAATAAACACAGTTAAAACTGTGCAATGTTTCTAATAATTCTATTTAAGCTGTCCTTTTTAAGCAAAAAGAAGCTCACGGTCTGATATTCTTTTGCCTCATCCTCCCCCCCACACACCACACCTTTATTTTTCTTACACTTTCACAAAAAATTGAACATTTTCAATAGCTTAAGATGTAATTTGTCAATTTCTAATTTTGTAGAGTTTGTATATTTAGAATTGGGCAATCTACATGCAATTATTCCATCTTATTCCATAGTTTTGTTTGCATGGTGTTATTACCCATATAGGTGGGTAATAACGCCAAATAGCATTGGTCGAGAAATCACGCCATTACATTTTATGAATACATATCTGTTAAATTATTTTTTTTATATAGATAGTCAATGAGTTGCTGTATCAAACCATATATTTGTTTGAAAAATACAATCTAAAACTGAGCCGTGAAAATTGGTAGAACCTTAACGTGGCGTTATTACCCCAGGGTACCTTATCTGAAAAATTGAACTATTTAAAATACAATCAAGTTTAAACTTTTTCGAAAATACTTAAAGTTAAATATGTCCAAGTTGAAGGATGAATTTTGTAGACAAATTAATATATTTTTAATTTGAACTTGTTGAAGAATCATTATCAATTTTAAAATCTTAAATACTCCATGCAATATATGTGATTTTAAAGAACATATGAATTGGATTTATTGTTTTTAATAAAATTATACGAAATGCTATATTAATAACTGAAGAAGTATAAATGAATTTGTTGAAATATACAGAGAATACTATATGTCTATAGACTATTTTAAAAAAAAAGTATTTGGTGGAAAACTACCCCATTTTAAATGTACTATAATACCTGATGTTATTGGTAAATGTACAGATGTATAATTTAATAAATATTTTAAGGCGTTTTCCAACAATTATTTAAAGACTTTTTACTTCTATTTCGTACCAGAAAACTACCTAAGTAAAATCTGCAAAGATAAAATAATCCATACAATAAGTATCAATATTGAAATTGGTATTGATGCATATTGGTATGGCGGGATATTGCTGGAATATAACGTAATTCTTTTATTTGCTGCTTTTACCTCAAATTCATGAATTTATTTATTATTTAAAACTTTTCTTTCTCTTTAAGATATTAAAGTGAAGATAATTGTTTGGCTATTTTAAATATGACGGATTTTTTTTTTCATTTGCGGCGGTTAACTCATTTTAACGAATTCATTATTTTAATATTTTCTTATTTCTCTTTCAGTAATCACGTGTAAATATAATTTTTATTATTTCTCGCTTTTAACGTGTTATTTAATTCTCATTTGAAAGTATTTTTTCTGTTTGTAATAATCATGAGTAAATATTTTTTTAATTTATAGGAAATATTATTCTTTGAGCATTTGGCAACAATTTAAAATAATAATCTTTTCTAAAATATGTAAAAAATGTCTTTCAAAATGCTGAAAATTTGAATTTCAAATGGAAATAAATCTTCAAAAATGAATCAAAAAAAAAAAAAAAAAAAAATGCAGTTTGCACACCGAGAACTTCTAATATATAAAATTATCTAAAAATATTTAAATTCTTATGCATAGTTTTTGCTCCTATAAAACTTTTTTAATGGAAGAATTTTGACCAAATTTAACATTAAATATCTCTTAAAATATTCATTCGATTTAAAAACTGTTTACATCAGTGTATTTATCAAACATTTCTCTATAATACTATAAATTTCTATACTTTTGTGTGCAATAGTTTTCTTAATATTGGCGAAGAAATACCACAAGTCACAAAAAATTCATCGTCAGCGGTGGTGACAGTCTTACTTTATTTTTATATTTATTTATTTATTTATTTATTTTTTGGTTTTCTTAGTTACTTTTTTTAGAATAGAGAAATAAAATCCATTAAGAAAATGCTTAAACATTTAAAATAATTAATGTTTACATGCTTTTTAGCTCACAGGCTATCATAGCCTGAGAGCTTATGTGCCCGTCCGTTCTGTATGTTCGTTCGTGCGTAACGCGATAACTCATGATAAAAATATCCGATCCAATTGAAATTTTGTATGTAGGTATATCCTGACAAGGCGCTTCCCTGATTAGTTTTTGGAGTTCATTCGATATCTATAAGAGGGGGAACGGGGGGCTCATGCCCCTCCCCTTAGTTGATATAAATGGGATTTTCATTGCAGAATTAAGTTTTCGTTCAAAATTTAGATTAGGATGATTCTGATGAGGCGATTCCGTGACTGTTATTAGGTGTTCATTGAATAAGTATAAATAGGCGGAACAGGGGTTCTAATGCCCCCCCCCCCTTAATTTATATAAATGGGTTTTTCCAGCAGAATTTTCTGATTTCGTTCAAATCTCTGAATAGTTTTGGCAGTTTAATGGTTAAGTATAAAAGAGGGGGATAACTCCTTTTAAATTATATAAATGCTAAATGGGTTTTTATTAAGAATTATCTCATTTGCTCTGAATTTTGGATATAGATTTTTTATATGATAAAGCATGTCTTTGATAGTATAGGAGGTTCAATGATTTAGTATAAAAAAAAAAAGAGGAAAGGGGAGAGCTGTTTCCCCTTCTTAATTTTTTTTCGAACGGAATTAACCCTTGAAAATATAAGGCTTTAATGTACAATTAGCATTTGTAGCCTGTGAGCTCAATGCCATCAGTTTAACTGGGTAGTATTCTTTTTTTATATTGCAGGCAGCATCATGGTTTTTGGCTCTTTACACTACCACAATTTTTGAAGTGAACCTCTTTAAAGGAAATGTAATTCTACGTGAAGTGTGATTTATATTTTCTCTCTAATCTATTTTACACTATTACTATTGGACATGACTATCCTTATAAAATATGTGCATTTATAAGAGGTGTGTGTGCCTTTTCGAATATTTCATGTTACTAATGTTCTTTCAAACTAAAACTTCATTAAAGAAAAAAAGA
This sequence comes from Maratus speculifer, assembly GCA_964019185.1. Classification (NCBI taxonomy): domain Eukaryota; kingdom Metazoa; phylum Arthropoda; class Arachnida; order Araneae; family Salticidae; genus Maratus; species Maratus speculifer. The sequence goes on along the minus strand of OZ025300.1, from coordinate 89,495,137 downwards.
ATTTTAAACCATATTAAGTTTAAAAAGATTAATTTTAAGTTTAAAAAAAAGTTCAGTAACTTTGCAGTTTTTTTTTTTTTTTTTTTTTTTTTTTAACAGTGTATGGCATCTTTATGGCACTTTCATTCACGAGTGTCACTTTACACGTTTGATTTAATAATAATAAACATTTTATTAGGAACGCATAAGGTGATTCCTTGCAAAGACACTCGTGCATAGTATGTGTGAGAGAGGAAGGGGCAGTTCTTGAGATATAAGAATTAATTGCATTAAAACAAAAAAATTTTAATGTAATTAATTATATATATATATATATATATATATTTTAACTTTCTTATCTCTTTCACTGATTATTTCAATTTTCAGCAGTGTTCTAATTTACCATTTAGTTATTTCATTCCTTTAACGCATATTTACCCTTCAGAGACATTTCTAATGATATCTAACTGCAATTAATGTGTAAGCTTGTAACACGAATACGTCTTATCATTTCTTCCTTTAATCTCATAATCAGCAACCCAAATAAAAAAAAATTCTTCATTGAAAGATATCAGTTGATTCATAAAAGTGGTAGATTAATGAGTAATAAGAAAATCATATCTGACAAAACATGAACGCACTCTTTCATAGATTTACTTGGTGTTTGATAGATTTATTTAGGGTTTACAACCAAAGCGAAATGGGTTAATAATGTCATACTTCTTTTCTGTCCACAAGAGAGGCATTTATTATTTCTTTTTAATTCTTAAGAGATATCCTTTCAAGCGTTAATTCATGCTCTTTACCATCAAAGCAAAGCAAATTCAGATTTCACATTCTATTGATTCATGCTTTGTAAGAAAACGGAAAAAAGGGGAGGAGGTGAAGGAAAGGAAAGGATAATTAAAAAATTCTGGTTGACAACAAAAAATGGTTTGTTTTATGGAGCTATTTATATTTTTTACGACCTTTTTTTTTATAAGTGTCATTCCATGAAAAATGGACAAAATGTAGTACACGTGAAACTTATAAATACAGTCTATTCTCGTTAATTTGAAATCGGATAATTCGAATCTTCGCTTAACTCGAACTAAATATGGAGTCCCGAAATTTTCAATGGCAGGATAACGTTAAAAGTTTTTATTAATTTGAACTCATTTTCTCTTGACTTCACTTAATTCGAACTAACGAGAATGGCGATTTTTCATTTTTCTTTTCTTTCTCACGGATTTCAGATCATTTGAATAACTTTCTTTCTTTGATTTTTATTAAACTTGTTCCGAACGAATATACATATAATCCAATGCATTTAATATGCACTTTCTTAGTGCCCCGTCTGTCCATCAATGATACCTTCACCACTTCTTCCATTATGCTTGTTCCTAATCCCTTAATTAGTTTATGCATTTATGTCTTTTAATTTAATATTAAGTCATATTCTAATGATAACAGACGAAATAAATTAAAAAAACACTATAATATTAATTCCGTTGTAATAGTTCTATATTAAACATGTTTTCATTTCATATTTACCATAATTCGAACTTCGGATAATTCGAACATTTCTTGTGGTCCCGACGAGTTCGAATTTACGAGAGCCGACTGTAACTATATTTATTAACTTATAATTTCTTAGAATATAAACCACTTATTAAAAATAACAAAACACACTAGATTTTCATATGAACATAGTTGTTTTTGTTTGAGGATACAATAACATTGCTAAAACAGACGTAATATGTAGAAAAGCTGACTCGCACGTTATATGGAATAACCTTTAAAATTTTTATAAATATTCATATTTTAAACATTATACCTACGTAAGATGCCTGTTTTTAAGGTTTTAAAATTTACATATTTTAAAACATAGACCTAAGTAATTTTCCCGTTTTTCAGGCCATTCCAAGAGAAACGGACAAAATATTTTGCAAAAGAAACGTTCATAAATTACCTATACTTATTAACTTAGAAGTTGGTAAAATATAAACTATACATTAAAACTAACAAAATCAAATAGATTTTCCTATTAGCATAGTTGTTTTAATTTGAGGATACAATATCCTTATTAAAACAGCAGTAATATGTATAGAAAAGCTGTTTTACATGCTACATGGAATGACCCAAAAGTCAAATAACAAAACCTTAATGCTTTAGATTTTCCTATTAGCATAGTTGTTTTGATTTGAGGATACAATATCCTTGTAGTACGGCAGTAATATGTAGAAAAGCTGTTTCACACATCACATGGAATGGCCTATAAGTCAAATAACAAAACCCTTTAAATTTTCCTTTTAGCATCGTTGTTTTAATTTGAGAATACAATATCCTTGTTAAAACAGCAGTAATATGTATAGAAAAGCTGTTTCACATGCTACATGGAATGGCCTAAAAATCAAATAACAAAACCCTTTAAATTTTCTTATTATCATAGTTGTTTTAATTTGAAGATACAATAGCCTTATTAAAACATCAGTAATATGTAGAAAAGCTGTTTCACATGTGACATGGAATAGCATATGCCTATAAGTCAAATAACAAAACCCTTTAGATTTTCCTATTAGCACAGTTGTTTTAATTTGAGGATACAATATTATTGTTAAAACAGCAGTAATATCTAGAAAATTGTCTTACATGTGACAAGGTCAATAAGTCAAATAACAAAATCCTTTAGATTTTCATATTAGCATAGTTGTTTAATTTGAAGATACAATCAGTGTTGGGTATGAACGCGCTCACTGAACGAAAACTCACGAGTTTCGCTCACTATTTGTGAACTTTGAGCTGAACTTCGCTCACTATTTTATAAACGAGTTTGAACTGAACGGAAACTCAAAAAATAGACGACTTTGAACGAAATTTACGTTCAAATTTACGTTCAATTTTTTCATAATTTATTTAAAAATTTTCCAGACCTTAGTACACTTTTCCCCTCTTTTAAATGCCATTTAGAGGCCTACACGAGCCTCAGGACGAGTTAAGTCTGGATATCACTTCTCTGGGTCGTATCCTAGTCTTACTTCTTCTGCAGGCTCGGGTCGTGCCGAACCGGACCTGGGCTGTATACAATTTCGTCTAAAATAGATATATACAGTAAACTCTCTGTACAAGGTGGACTGTGTAAGGCCGCTAAATTTTCTCTATGAGCCGGGCTGGGCTCGGGCCGAAATTTTTATTTTAATATCGGGCCGGATATTTTTTTTCTATGGATCGAGCCTGGAAATTTCCGTCCGTGCATACCTCTATTTTACCTATCGAATAATCAAATGATTAGTTCACAAAATTTTGTAAATTTAGACAATAATATCCAAAAAAAAAAAAAAAAAAAAAAAAAAGAAAAAGAAAAAAAAAAGAAAAAAAGAAAGTGAACTTTTTAGTGAACTTTGTTCACTTTTACAAATGAGTTTGATTTGAACGAGTTCGTTTGAAAATTTTTGAATTTGAACGTGAACTTAAATCACTTTTCAGAAATTGAACGTGAGTTTGAGTTAGTTCGTTTATTTTGTGAACGTGCCCAACACTGGATACAATATCCTTGTTAAAACAGCAGTAATATCTAGAAAAACTGTCTTACATGTGACATGGTCAATAAGTCAAGTAACAAAATCATTTAGATTTTCATATTAGCATAGTTGTTTAATTTGAAGATACAATATCCTTGTTAAAACAGCAGTAATATCTAGAAAAACTGTTTTACATGTGACATGGTCAATAAGTCAAGTAACAAAATCCTTTAGATTTTCAAATTAGCATAGTTGTTTAATTTGAAGATACAATATCCTTGTTAAAACAGCAGCAATATCCAGAAAAACTGTCTTACATGTGACATGGTCTATAAATCAAATAACAAAATCCTTTAGATTTTCATATTAGCTGAGTTGTTTTAATTTGAGGATACAATATCATTGTTAAAACAGCAGTAATATGTGGAAAAGCTGTTCCACATGTTACGGCCTATAACTCAAATAACAAAAGCCGTTTTTGTACAATAACCCAGCTTTGTACAATAATTTCATACCTTTGATTGTACGGCAAACACAATGATGAACCTACGAGTAAACCATTAGTGGTATGAATTTTTAGCCTATGCTCCACTTCACTTCTGACAGACATGGATCATTAGATTCCACTATTACTTTTTTATTATTATCCATAAAAAAAGTTTTTTTTTTTTTTTTTTTTTTTTTTTTTTTTTTTTTTGTACTCGATACCTTGGGTTTTTGTTCTGTCCGTCTTTTAGCAATTACAATTCAGTAAAAAATCATTAAAATTCATTAACATAGTTCTTAAAAACTTCGATTAACCTATTCAGTATTTACAGTGAAAACAAAGTTAATAACGTACAACTTCTGGTTTAATCACTCGCGCAAGAAGTGGGATAGAAAAAAACACATGTATATTTCCTTTTTTTTATCTACCTCTTAAAACATAAGAGATTTTCTTTAAAGTATTCCTTTACAATCTTTACATAAAAAAACTAGATTTAGTAAATGCGCACCAGTAGAAAAATTCTTCAAAGGGTCCCGAGTCGAAGGGCGTTTTTCCATTACACGACACGACAACGATAAATCGTACCCGATTGTCGTTATCCGACATCGCTGCAAGCAAAATGCATTGATTTATGCTACCCGCTTTTCCATTTGACGAAACGATAACGATTTTGTCGTAATCGATTGAACGATATCGGCCGACATGTTATTTTGTCGTCAAACAACCAACCCCCCTAAAAAATCGTCCGACATTTTTGCTGACTGTGTTTACAATTTGTGAAATTAATGACTGAAATTTGAATCTACGCATTAGCACTTTTTGTTGTTTTTAGCATGTATGTTGTGTAATTTGCGAAATAATGGTTTTAAAGTTTACTGTTACTATGAGTATTGTGTTATTTGGAGAAACAAGGCCCCATTTTTTGGATAAAATAAATATGGTGAAAGAACACGAATCAAAACAAATTGATTCGTGCTGTATGTTGGCATGAAATATTCATTTCCAGGAGACGAACGTGAAGCTATACCATCTGTAATGAGAAAGAAAGGTAAATAAATATTTTTTGACACTCATTATTAAAGTATTATTTAAAAAGTATAAGTGATGTATACATTAGTTAGCATGTTGATTTGTTTTCAAACCAACATAAACTATTGCTAAATTTTGGTAAACAAACTATTATAATTGATCAACAGTTTAACCAAGTGCTTGTGAATTCTAAAATTCTCAAAATAGATTGTTTTTAAGTTTATAGATGTGCTTATTATATAAATTAACTATAATTATATGAATTAATTAACAATATTAAGTTTTAAGTGTTGTAAAAATTGAGCTTTTTTATTTAATTTATTAATTTCTGTGATTAATAACCCAGGATGCTAATTTTTAGGTTAAAATTGCTTGAATATGTTATTCAAAATGCATTTATTACTTTCCTTATGCATTTTTGTCGCTATTAATTTTCATTTTGAAACTGTGCCTTTTTAGCTTAGCTTAATGGCCAGTAAATCCTGGTTTTAAACAATTTTTGAAATAAGTAAGTGCACTTATTATTGGAAATTGGGAACAAACTAGTATTTATCAGCAAATTACACCAGTATTTTGATAATTCAAAAGAAAGTAATGAAGTTAATTTGTTCTTACATGCATTAGTGACTGTGGCTATAAAGATTTCAAAACAAATTAGTTGTATTCATTGTTTTTTTTTTCATGTACACACAGTGCTTGTACAACATGCATTAGATATTGCATTTTTAATTAATTTTGTGTATTTTACGGATTGTTGCACAGCAATTTTGCTGCAGCCTGAGTGTTTTGTTTTTGTTTTGTTTTCATGTGCTCTAAGTGCTCATACATGCAGTAGTTGGACTGCAACAAGTTTTATTTTAGCGAGTGAGTGTTTTAGGTCCTTTTTATCTAATATAAACATTATTGTTTTAATGTATTTGTTTCACAATATTGTCACTGGATTTTTTTATCTCGCTCATTTCTTCCAGATATTGGGAATCTGCATGTTACCGCATAGTTTGCTGCATCTATTAATTTTTGTTGTTTGTTTTCATATGGGCATAGTTCTCATACATTTGTTGTCTAACTGCGGCTTTGAAAAATTTCATGTATTTTAGAGACCATTGCATAAGTTTGCTGCATCCAGTACTTTGACAATCACCGAGCTCTCATTATCCATTAGTTACTGCAGCTTTAACATGTTTCATGCATCTTATTATTTCATTAATAATTTCGAAATTCCATGTTTATATTTTAAAATGTTATTTAGCAGTTGCCACGGAGGTACTACAGCGCATCATTGTAGTCTGTATTAGATGCTGTTCAAAATAGATTTTTTTTTTTTTCTTCTTAAGAGTCTGATGATTTAAATCCATCGTGAAAAATTTTGTCTCAGATCACAAACCGAATACAAAAGTATTGTAGTAGTTAATAATACATTATAGAAATCAATAATCAAAATATAAAAGCATTAGCTTTACAGCTTAGAACATAGCATTATTAATAAACTGCATTTATAAATTGGACATCTAAAATGGAAAATCTTAATATTTTTATAATGTTAGAATTTGCAAGCACTTGAACTTGATTAAGCAAATAATTCTTAACCAAATATTAGCAATAGCATTGATTTAAAAATAAATAACTTATACTTCTATGCTTTAATAATGAGTTTCATAAAATATAAATTTACCCCCTTTTTTTTCTATAGATGTTTAATTTCATATTCATTGTCTCGAAATTGAAGTATTTCTTTCTAACATTCTTTTACAAAAATGTTTGATAATTAAGGCTTTTTTATCCAAAAAACAGGCCTTGTTTCTACTGATGAACATAAAATCCTCAAATAACTTTGAATCCATTATTTAAATAAATTGCATAACATACCTAAAAAGAAAACATATTCAATTTAATACAAGAAATAAAAAATTTTTAATTCAAATAATGTAAAGTTACTAACACACTAACAAATAAATATTTTAAAATACTAACAGCTAATAATGGGCGATAAATAATTACATTTTTTAATTTTGTCATTTCTAAAATTTAATTGTTTAAATTCTATTTGAGTTGAAACTCATCCAAACCCTAAGAAATATTCCATCAAACCTTAATTCGATCTGAAAAAAAAAAAATTCTGACAATACACACTGACAAGCAGAGTTGTATAATATAGACGCATGCCATGTGCAGAAAATTTTATTAAGAAACAATTTTTATTTATTTCGACAAAGAATTGCATTAAAAAAAAGGGTATCTCAACGAAGAATCATGTAAAAGAACCCAACATTTCGACAAAATACCACACGAAAAACGTGAATTTTGTCGAAAGACCGCAATAAAAACGTTAATTCAATCCATGAATCGCATAAAAAATATGAATTCCATGCATGAATCGCATAAAAAACGTGAATTACATGCATGAATCGTATAAAAAATGTAAACTACATCCACGAATTGCTAAAGAAAAAGTGAATTGCATAAAAAATGGGAATACGTCCACAAATTGCTTAAAACGTGAATTACGTCCATGAATTGTGTAAAAAAACGAGAATTACGTTCATAAATTGTATGAAAAATGCAAATTACGTCTATGAATCGTGTAGTAAAACGTGAATTACGTTCAGAAATCGCTCAAAAAACACGAGTTTTGGCGGCAGAAAGCTGAAATGCAAATTACATCTATAAAACGCATAAAAATAGCGAATTGCAGAAAAAATGCGAATTACGTTCATGACTCCCTCAAAAAATGCAAATTACATCCATGAATTGCATAAAAGCGTGAATTACGTTCATAAATCACTCAAAAAATGCAAATCACTTCCATGAATCGTGCAAAAAACACGAATAATGTTCATAAATTGCAAAAAATGCGAATTAGGTCCAAGAATTGGTAAAAAAAGCGAATTACATTCATAAATCCTATAAAAACTCAAATAACGTCAATAAATCGATCAAAAAACGCAAATTTCATCAACAGAAAGCTCAAAAAACGCAAATTACGTCTATAAATTGCCTAAAAATAGCAAATAGCGTTTTGCATTCATGAATTGCATAAAAAACGCGAATTACATTCATAAATCGCTCAAAAAACACAAATTACGCCCATAAATCGCATAAAAATGTGAATTACGTTCATAAATCACTCAAAAAATGCGAATCACTTCCATGAATCGTGCAAAAAAAACACGAATAATGTTCATAAATTGCAAAAAATGTGAATTACCTCCAAGAATTGGTAAAAAAGCGAATTACATTCATAAATCCTGTAAAAACACAAATAATGTCAATAAATCAATCAAAAAACGCAAATTTCGTCAACAGAAAGCTTAAAAAATGCAAATTATATCTATGAATCGCATAAATATAGCAAATTACATCCATAAATCATGTAAAATGTAAATTACATTCATTAATTGCATAAAAATCGCGAATTATGTCCATGAATCGCTCAAAAAATGCAAATTGGGTCCACAAATCGCTGAAAACGTGATTTATGTCCATGAATTGTGTAAAAAAAGTGAGAGTTACGTTCAGAAATTGTATGAAAAACACAAATTATGTCTATGAATTGTGTAGTTAAACGAGAATTATGTTCATAAATCGCTCAAAAAACACGAATTTTAGCAGCAGAAAACTGAAACGCAAATTACGTCTAAAAATAGCGAATAGCATTTTGCATTCATGAATTGCATAAAAAACGCGAATTACATTCATGAGTCGCTCAAAAAACACAAATTATGTCCATGAATCGCATAAAAACGTGAATTACGTTCATAAATCACTTCCATAAATCGTGCAAAAAAACACGAATAATGTTCATAAATTACAAAAAATGCGAATTACGTCCAAGAATTGGTAAAAAAAAGCTAATTACATTCATAAATCCTTTAAAAACACAAATAACGTCAATAAATCGATCAAAAAATGCAAAATTCGTCGACAGAAAGCTAAAAAGATGCAAATTATGTCTATGAATCGCATAAATATAGCAAATTACGTCCATAAATCATGTAAAATGTAAATTACATTCATTAATCTCATAAAAATCATGAATTATGTCCATGAATCGCTCAAAAAAAGCAAATTGCATAAAAAAATGCAAATTACGTCCACAAATCGCTCAAAACGTGAATTACGTCCATGAATTGTGTAAAAAAGTGAGAATTATGTTCATAAATTGTATGAAAAACGCAAATTACGTCTATGAATTGTGTAGTAAAACAGGAATTATGTTCATAAATCGCTCAAAAAACACGAATTTTGGCAGCAGAAAGCTGAAACGCAAATTACGTCTATAGATCGCATAAAAATAGCGAATAGCGTTTCGCATTCATGAATTGCATAAAAAAAACCGAATTACATTCATGAAGCGCTCAAAAAATGCAAATTACGTCCATGAATCACATAAAAATGTGAATTATGTTCATAAATCACTCAAAAAATGCAAATCACTTCCATGAATTGTGCAAAAAAACACGAATAACATTCATAAATTGCAAAACTGAATTGCATTCGTAATTGCATACGAATTGCATTCATAAATCCTATAAAAACACATAACGTCAATAAATCGATCAAAAAATGCAAATTTCGTCGGCAGAAAGCTGAAAAAACACAAATTATGTCTATGAATCGCATAAAAATAGCAAATTACATCCATAAATCATGTAAAATGTAAATTACATTCATTAATCGCATAAAAATTATGAATTATGTCCATAAAGTTCCTATTGAAATCTAAAACCAGATTCAACTCTCCCCCCCCCCCCAAAAAAAAAACAAAAAAAATTATCCAACCATATCTCGATTTGGGAAAAACTTAATTTCCATAGATACGTGTGATCAGAAATCTGGAAATTCCAATTAGTCTATCTTAAACCTAATCTGAACTTGAAAAAGGAAATTCCATATAACCAGAACACAGTATCTATACAGGACAAAATATTTTCCATTAAAGCGCAACCTGACCAGAACCTGACAATTCCATTTGAATTGAACCTGATCAAAGAGCAATACTGAACCTGATCTTAGAGCAATACTGAAACCTGAAAAAAATTTCCATCGAACCTTAACCTAATCTGAAAAAGAGAACATTATTTTTGCCGATACACACCGACAAGAGTCTGAAATTTAACATGAAACCTAATCCAAACCCGAAAAGGGAAAAACAATGGAAACACAAGTCTGTCCAAGAAAGACCAAATAATGTCTGTCCTCATACACTGACAAGAATTGCCATTGAAATCTATCCTAAACCCAGTTCAAACACTATCCCCCCCCCCAAAAAAAAAAAAAAAAAAAAATTCCAATTGTAACCCAATCTATCTGCGACAAAATAATATACTTGAAATGCAACTCAACAAGAACCTGAAAATTCCATTTGAAGTCAATCCAAAACCAGATTCAATCCCCCTCCCCCCCCCCCCAAAAAAAAAAAAAAATTCTAATCAAATCAAGATTTAAGAAAAAAAAAAAAAAAAGATAACAATTTATGTCGATATGTACTGACCAGATCATGGAAATTCCAATAAAAGTCTATCTCAAACCCGATCCGAACTCCTAACCAGAAACCCAATCCCCCCCCCCCCCAAAAAAAAGTAAAATAAAAAAATTAGGAAATATAAATCTGTTCAAGAGAGACAAAATAATTTCCGTCCCCATACACTGACCAGAATTGAAAACTAGTACTTTGAAATGCAACTCGACAAGAACCTGAAAATTCCAATTCAAGTCAAACTGAATCGAGATTCAAACCCGAAAAAAAAACCAATTATCCAACCAAATCAAGATTTTTAGAAAAAAAAATTATGTCAATACGTACAGACTAGAGCATAGAAATTCTAATAAAAGTTTATCTTAAACTGGATACAAACTCCCCCACCCCCCACTTCCCACCAAAAAAAAAAAAACATAGGAATTGTAATCCAATATCTGTACAGGACAGAATATTTTTTTCATGGAAACGCAACCTGGCCAGAGCCTAAAAATTCTATTTGAACTGAACCCAAATCGAAACAAAACAAAAAAAAAAAAAAAAATCCCATCACACTGTAACCTGATCTAAAACAGAAAAAATAATTTCTGCCAATAAGCACCGACAAAAACCTATAAGTTTACCTGAAACTCAATCTAAACCAAAAAAAAATTTAATGGAAACATAAATTTGTCCAAGAAAGACAAAATAATTTCCTTTGACATACATTGACCAGAACCGGAAATTTCCAATTGAAGTCTATCCTAAACACAATCCAAACACTAAAAAAAAAAAAAAAAAAAAAATCCCTCCAGTAGTAAATCTATATGCGACAAAATATTATAGATTGAAATATAACTCAACAAGAACTTAAAAATTTCATTTCAAGTCGACCCATAACCAGATTTGAACCTTTAAAAAAATCTATCCAACCATATCCTGAATCAAGAAAGAAAATGTAATTTCCATTGATACGGACAGACTAGAAGCTGTAAATTCCAATTGAAGTCTATTTTAAATCTAATCCCTGCACAGAACAAAATATTTTCTGTGGAAATGCAATCTGACCAGAACTTGAAAATTACATTTGAATTGAACTCACTCCAACCCTCCCCCCCCCACCCCCCCCCCCAAAAAAAAAATAAAAAAATTCTATGGAATCTTAAATCCAAAAAAAGAAAAATAATTTCTGCTGATACACATTGACAAGAACCCAATTTGAACTGAAATAAAAATCAGTCTAAACATCAATCTGTTTAAGGCGAATTAATTTCTGTCAACATGCACCACCCAGAACCTGAAAATTCCTATTGAAATCTACCCTTAACCCAATTGAAACACCACAAGGAAAAAAAAAAAAAAAAAAAAAAAAAAAAAAAAAAAAAAACCTCTAATTAGAACCCTTTTACCTGTGACAAAATAATATATTTTGAAATGCCACCTGAAGATTCCATTTGAATCTGGTTTAAATTTTTTGGGTTTAGGGTAGATTTCAATTGGAATTTGGAATATTCAGGTTCTGGTTGGTTCGCATTGACTGAAGTTAATCTATCTTATTCGGAGTGAGTTATAACTTGATGGATCTTTTTTTTTTTTTTTTTTTTTTTTTTTTTTTTTTTTTTTTTTTTCAAATTAGGTTGATTTTAAATAGAACTAAATTCTTCTGTGCTTACATTTCAACAAAAGTTATTTCTTCTTGTGCAAATCAGGTTATATTTGAATGGGATTTCTTTCTTATCAGGTTTAGATCGGGTTTAAGATTCAAATAGAATTTTCAGGATAAGTACAAGTCGATAAAAACTTTTGTCTTCCTGAGGTTTGTTTGAGTTCTGAATTTATTCTTAAAAATCTAAAAATGTCTGATCATTCAGCTGATCCACATATCCCTTACATATCTCCTATTTTCTTATAAAGATATGTTAAGACTTAATATTTTTCACTGCTCAACAATGTGAAACTTTGACATATTTATGGAATCATTTTTAACTGTAAATACAGTCTGCAGTTAAAAATATCATTGTAATCTTGACTATAGAAAAAATTTGGAATTAAATGACTTTTTTTTTATTAAAGGAATTAGTTAGTTAGTTAGAAAAGTGATTATAAATTTATAACAAAAATATTAATGAGAGCTGTCATAACACTTATTTCTCTGTAATCCGTAAAAATTTTAATTATTCAATTATTTTTAGACTGCAAGTGCACTAGAATATTGTACATGTAATGTTTGTAAAACTGAAACTTTTAAATCATTCATGTTGTGGTTTAAATTCGAATAAAAGATTTAAAAAGAATGTAATATCTAATAGTAGAATAATCATAACTGTACAAGAATAAAAGTTCTTTTAAATTTTGATTAATTGCAAACTATGCTTCCGTCAGCATTAACACTCCTGGCAAAACAAGTATATGTGCTACGCCCACAATTTTACACAGGAGCCGTAGCGAGATACGTGCGTCTGTTCCGCTATCTCGGAGTGAAATGACGGTGAAAATTCACGTTGTCGGGAAACGATATCGGTAAAATGGAAAAGCAGTTTACTAGACGACACGATACCATGCTAATTTATCGTCTGGTTTTGTCGCTGTCGGATCGTCTAATGGAAAAGCGCCCTTAGTCAAGGGGTCCCGTCACTTCCAAAACCGGTTTTGGAAGTGAAAGTAACTTTATAGAAAATACCTGCGACCAAAATCGAAAAAGTAATCAAGGAGCGATTTTGAGAGGGACCTCAGCTATCCTATGAAGATAAAAAGGAAAAAGAAAAAAAATTAAAAATGTCAAAATGCGAAAGAGTTATTAGAAAAATGCCTCCCCATAGGAATAACATTAGCTCGCGAGTGTCTTCGAGAGCAGGGACTGGGGCCTTAACTTCATCGACCTAAAAATAGATCCTGAAAAAGATGATGATGGGCTATAGCTTTTGATTTAAACAAAGAATGAATTGACCGTAATTTTTTTTAAAGAGTTTTGCGATAATATATATATATATATGTATATCATGTTCATGTTTCTTTGTTTATTTATGCATTTACTCATTATTATGATTATTTTATTTGTTTGTTTAAAAGTTCATAAAATTAAGCCATCAACAACAATAACGCAGAATTTGCCCTTTTCGTTATAATGTATAAACACATGCATCTCTTGTCAATTCATTTTAACAAAAATTAATTTCTTACTTGCATTAATGTAGTTCTTAAAAACTTCGATTAACTTATTCAATGTTTACAGTCAAAACAAAATTAGTTAATAATGTACAACTTCGGTTTTAATCACTCCTACAAGAAGTGGGGAAAAAATATTTATTTCCCTATTTTTTTTATCCACCTCTTATAACATAAGAGATCTCCTTTCAAGTGTTGCTTTACAGTCTTTACATCAAAGAAAACGAGATTTAGCGCTTGCATTCGTCTGATGGTTAATTTTCCCTATTTACATTCTTTTTTATTATCTTTTATTATACATTTTTTCCCCTCCACGTACTTGACACTTTGCTTAATAGGTAGCGCTTCAAACGAAAACCCTTCAAAGGAGGATTCTTTCAACCAATAAACGTCTTTTTCGCCTTTTTTTTTTTTTTTTTCGAGAAACGGAATAAGAGCAAGCAAGGAGATTGAGAGAGAAAAAAAAAATGAAGGATTTCTTTTTTTATTAATATTATTATTTTCCGTGCTTTTTAAAAAATTTGCCTCGAAAAGAGGCGTTAACCGTCCATGGCGAGTGAAGGAGTTAAAAAGAATAAAAATGAAGGGAATATATGCAAATTACATGACCAAAAAACAAACGAACAAAAAAATGTCGAAGGGCAAAAAAATAATTCGTTCTGACGACAGGAAATGCTTTAGAGAGTAAATAATTAAACTTACATTATAACCGAATTGAATTTGATAGATGCGTCGAAGTGTTGCCAAATTTTCCGAAACATGTCGGGCACCTTAATTTTAAGGTGACCCCAAGATTAATTGCACTTAACTAAAAAACAATCTTAAAATATTATGTAATATTACTCCATAAAATCGTTGGCAGCAAGCTGTTTTCAATTTTATGAAGTAACTTACATAACAGTGCAATTTAAACCGATATAACTGGTCTAATACCCTATTAGTGTAACGTAACACCAGTTATAGCTGTTAAATTACTTCGTAAAATGGTTACTTTAATTTTATGGAATAACGTTACATAAATGTTTTATAGCGTACGATTGAAAATATATGAATTTTCATTATGCACAAATCCTTCAATTTTATGAAGTAATTTAACTTACATAACGGGGTAATTTAAACTGATATAAGATATAACTGGTGTAATATCATATTAGTGTAACGTAACACCAGTTATAGTTGCTAAAGTACTCCTTTAAATGGTTGTTTTAATTTTACATACATTTTTTATAGTATATAACAGAAAATATGAATTTTATAATGCACAAATCCTTCAAAAATTTATTACGTATCATACAATGTGTTAATTTGAACCAAAGTTTAAAATGAATTTATCTCTCACATATGAGAAAACAAATAACAATATGATTTATAATTAATAGATCACTATGACTTTTCTTGTAGAAACTACACAACAGATTAGAGATTAACTTTTATGCAAGGACGGTAGCTTGCATCCTGCAAAAAAAAAAAAAAAAAAAAAAAAAAAACTCGCATGGATGCAAAAAGTTTGTCCTCAAAATTAATATCAACACTGCGAATGAATTCTGACATTTTTTTCAGCTTCTGATTTCACCATAAGGAATGAACTCGGCAAACAAAATCTCGATATGAGGAAGTTAAGCTATGTAGCTAGATCGGGCGATTTTCAATGAAATACCGGATAACCACACGCACTGGGCGGAGTTCGCAATGTTTTCCACAAGTTCTTATGGTCCGTTGGTTGACCATCAGCAACTTAAGCCAAATAAAGTTTCATTGTTCGAATGCGTGCTTGGATATCTTTTCAAAGACTTGAAAAATGACAACTTCTATGATTTATTTATAAATTAGAATAATTGTTTTAAAAGTAAGGCAGTGTAATTACGTATCCAGCGTTTCTTGGAGTTCCATTACCTGCGATTTGTCCTCTTGAGCTGATTCAGTTAACAAACAAGATGCCATAATCAATAAGGTATACTGGATGAGAAAGGTCCACTAAGTATGTCCACAGAATTACTCAATCGGCTGAAAATCAGCAACTTAAGCCAAAGAAAGGTTCCTGGTTCCAAAGCTTGTTTGGCACTTTTTCACACTTTAAAAATTACAATTCATATAGTTTATTTACAATTAGAAGAATTGTGTTAAAATTAGTATAGCGTGATTACGCACCCAATATTTCTTGGAGTTCCATTACCGGCGTCCATTGGAGTCCATTACCGTTGGGCTTATTCAGATAACATATCAGATGCCATAATCAGCAAGACTCAATGAATGAGAAAGGACTCGTTGACCACTAAAGGACTCGGCAAGGAAAACTTTGGTAAAAAGAATATAACCTATATCATATATACAAATGTTATATATGATACTTTATATGATTGATCGGCCGATATTAATACAATGGAATACTTGAAGGAAGTTATTTTATTTTCCATAACCATCTTTACTGCATCCTGCAAGAAATTTTGCATAAATGTAAAAACTTTGTCCTCAAAATTAATATCATCACTTAGTAGGAATTCTGACTAACTTTTCAGCTACTAATTTTATCCTACTGAATGGACTCGGCAAGAAAACCTCGGTATAAAAAAGCTAAGATATGTAGATATATGCTTTGTATGACTGATCGGACGATATTCAATAAATTACTTGAAGAAAGTTACTTTATTTTCCATAACTATCTTTACTGCATCCTGCAAGAAATCTTGCATGGGTGCAAAAAGTTTATCCTCAAAACTAATATCAACACTGTGTATGAATTCTGATTTTCTTTTCAGCTACTAATTTCATCAATATGAATGAACTGGACAAGAAAACTTCGTTATGAAGAAGCTAAGATATGTAGATGTATGATGCACTGTATGATTGATCGGGAGTAGTGGATAAATACCGGTTCTGCGGCCGGAGGAGGAGAGGAGAGGGGCAATGGGCAATCAATCATGAGGCTAATGGGCAATCAATCCACAGCATTCAACACCCACAAGCGATGTTTATATGATCAAACATCTAATATGTTGACTTCATGATTTTTCACGTCTTATCATCAAAGACACATTTTTATATCAATTTTTTGTTTTCACTGATATTTGTTAGAAGGGTTTCAAAGGTTCTTCACATGAATTCCAATTTATGATATAAATGTATATAAATGTTTAGGTGTAAATATGTGTTTAAATATGATTTTCTGTTTACATGTGATTAGTTAACTATCCATGTGTATGGATCTTTGTATGACTATCTAATAATTAAATTTAAAAAGGTTTAGTAAATTTTAAAAAGTTTTAATGTATTTTGAAAAGTTTAAATGAATTTAAAAAAGTTTAAACGAATTTTTAAAAAATATTTAAGTGAATTTAAAAAAGTTTCAACAAATTTTGAAAATGTTTTAAGAAATTAAAAAACTATATATATATATATATATATATAAAATCGTAAAAAAATGCTTAAAAATTCTTAAAGTTTTAAAACGTATTTAAAATGAATTGTAAGTGAATAAAAGTATTAACACATGTATTATATAAGTGTGTACATGTATGAGTATGTTTGCATATGTGTGCACTGCGTTTGAAACAATATGTGAAAAAGATATTGTGTAGAAGTTTTAAATAATTACACATAAGTAAAATCAACATTTTTTTATTAAAATAAAACACTTTACAGATAAAAGCATATTTACAGGTAAGATGTATTAACATAACAACATTTTTCTTGATAATTTCACAATATATTAACAATTTTCTTCAACCAGTACAATCTTGACTAATTTCACAATGTCCATAGGCTAAACTGGTGATACCATCTTCTAGCAGATATCTTTTATCGTCAAATGGTGATAAACATGTTTTGTTTTGTGTTAATGTATACAGACGGTGTGCATCTTGAGCGATTCTTCTCTGCTTTTCAATACTAGTTTTTTCTTGTTGAAGGCACCGCAAGTAATCTTCATGCTTGATTTTCTGACGAACAACATAAGTCGACACACCCTTCGCTCGTTTCTTCTCTTCTTTGAAGGATTTCAGGGAGTACATTTTGGATTTCAACCCAACAAACTCAAGGGCTAAATCACCATTAAGTTCATCCTTGAACTTGCCGATTGCTTTTTTGTTAACATCTGAGTACAGTGAATGATGTTTCGGATAGTCTGAGAAATCAAAAAGGTTTGAATGTTGTTTCAAATCATCATAAATATTTTGCGTTTTAATATGATAACACAACGAGTCCGTGTCGGTGAATAACAGCTTTGCGGTATCATCTTTATATGTTTTTTTAATAAAATTATAATGAAAATTGTACATGACCAATTTAGATAATTCCAAAATAGCAAAACCAACATAAATCGGTCGATTCATGAGTATGCTAGTTTTCATCCTTTCAACGGCAGTTAAATCTTCATCATATGTTTTAAAAGATTTAAAAGTGGGTGAAGCCACTAATTTCTTGGCTCTTTTTTCGTTATTAACTAGTACAATATTTCTACGTTTTCGCAGATTCTCCATAGTTTTTCCAAACACGGAGTTATTCATTAGTTTAAAAAAGTCTTTTTCGAAAGAAGATTTAGCTTCTTTTCTTTTCTCAGTATTAAAATGAATGTATTTCTGAAGCCAAGGTGCCTGCTTGAATTGCAGAGCTTTATGAACACATGAAAGTTCCAATCCAAGTTGCAAATAAAATTTCAGATTACGATAATGAACTACATAATTTCGTTTGTCATTCAAATTGGGTATAAGTTTAGAGGCTGCAGTGAACTTTGTATTACCCTGTAATCTATGTGCATAGGAAGACAACATTTCCTGACTCACAGTCACTCTTTCAGGTGCGACAGGGTATTCGTTATGTAATTTATGAAGTTTCTCAGGATATTTAAGATCCACTTCGAAAATATATCCAATTTCAGAATCGTCAGATAATGATAAAATCCATTCTTCCGTAATATGTTTTGTCGCACACCATTCAAATCCTCCAAAGGGTAGAAATTGGGACATAGCCCAGCCGTAGAGATTGTTAGCATCCCAATACATAATGTAACTGGGAATCTCATCTTTATTAAATTCAGGTGTATTAGGTATGTTGGCTCGGGCATATCTATGACTAATTATGCTGATTCCCCCTCGAATGCCTTGTTCTATAAACAAAAGCATGTTTATATCTGTCAGCAATTCAAGAGGCGTGTCGCACATCTTCAAAGATGCTTGCCAAGCAAGCCCAGGTGCGCTAAATAAATGCACACAATCAATGTCATAAAACTGCTGACATAATTTCCTAAAATTCTGGAATACGTCAGCTAACAAAAGTACGTCAGTTTTGACGTATAAATCGTGGTAATCCCCCAACGACTTCATGTTGAATATTGTCCAAATATTTTTTGCATGACAATAATCCTCTTCAGTTATATTTTCATCTGTCAGGTCATTATGGAAGGCTGCTGGTGGGGGTAGAGAATCTTCATTGAATTTTTCGAAATTAGTAAAATAATTATATGGATAGACACCTTTTCTTGTAAGCAGATTGAAATTGGTATTGCTTGGAAAATTTTCTTTCAATATTTTAAAGTCGCTGGGGGAAAGGTTAGAGATAAGTTTTTCTAAGGATGCAGGGAGGAATTGGAACGAGTCTAAAAAGACCAGCTGAAATCGACTTGACCGCTTCCACAGTTTAAAAGTTATAAACTTTTCCATAGTGGACGCAATCACATCAATTTCATAGTCTTTAAATTTTCCCAATTTGCTCATGATGTGATGAGCATCGTAATTCCTCAAATTATGGAAGACCACTGGGATAACTTTCGACTGCTTATAATTTAAGTTGCAGAAGGGATGAGCAGCTCCTCTGTACTTTGATGATATGTGGCAGTGGTCTCGAACTCGCTTCTCTCCCAGGGCCTTCCGACAAATACAGCATTCTTTCGCATGCTGAAATTCTTTTTCTTGAAGAGGTGAAAGCTTCATCGGTTGCACTTTCATTAAAACTTCTTCCAAGTTGTCCTTCTCTTGAATCATTTGTTTTAAAAAGCGATCCACACAGTCTTCACCTCGATACACTTGAGCTTTCTTCACACATTTTCCATCAGGTCCGATAACAACATATGCATACCCACATGGGAAATGATAAGCTGTTTTTTCAATGAAGGATGTTTTGGGTGAAGGAGTGACTGAAGCAACAGGAATAAGCAGACTCTCAAAATCAGCGTAGATAACAAAGGGCACCGGTGCCTGCAGATGAATACCAGAAAACCTGAGTATGTTATCATTTTCACTGGGCATCTTTATAGCCTGTGATGCATGTCGACGACAATATTCATCATGTTTATTCAGGAGATCTTGTCTTGAAAAACGATGAAGGCATCGATAACAATAAAAACTAGCATGACCAAGCTTTGTCAGATCACCTAAAAGTCTTGAGAAATTTCTAATAAGGCAATAATGTTGCTTTTCGCCATCATCAACTAATAACAAGTTAATAACATCCAGATTCTGCTTTTCAGAAATATACAGAGGACATATTTCATCTTCTTCATATCCAAATACATTAATCCGTAAATTATTCAGTTGTTCAATAATGGATATCTTCTGAAGGGGAACAGGATATTCAACATTCCCTAGTTTAATATCACTTTCAAAAGGAATATAATGAGAAACTCTTTCAGGTTTCTTCTCTCGGGGTATATTCAGTTTAAATGCCAAAAGACACCACACCAAACACTTGTTATCTTCATTTTTGATATTAAGTACTGCTTTTTTGTCATATAATTTCTTGGGTAAAGCTATATATGAACTTGCGGCAAGAGGGTGATATTTAGCAATCTTAAGTTCTAAATGATGAATCTTTTGAAGTTTCCATCCAGACCCTCTTTGAATAAATTCTTCAAAGGAGTTAGTTATTTTGGAAAATCCTTCTTCCATATGTTCTGAAATAGTATCTTCTGTAAGTTCGGTAAAGCATTGACAGCGAAAATAAGATTGAATCTCCTCCATCTCCTGATTATCAACCATGCGTTCAAGAGATATTTTCATCACCATATACCATTTAATAGCTCCTTTTTCTTGAATTTGATTCATCAAACATTCTTGAATTTCCTCTGAAAAGTTTCTTTGAAACACTGCTATGTCACTGTCTTCTCGCTCATCAGGATAAAACATGACAATCTGAAACACATTAAGCGCATCACACTGGTTTTGTTTCAGTTTTTTGGACTTCACATATGATGAAGTTATTTTCCGCTTTACACTCACAAGAGGTGTGTGTGGGTGTTGAGTACGTATATGCTCTTTCAATTCAAACTGTCGTCCAAACTTCTTTGCACATTCACGACAAGAAAATCTCAAGTCTTTATGTGATTCAAGATGACGCATCAAATTATCCTCTCGCGTGAAAACACGCCCACAGATATTACATTTAAATACAGATTGTTCATGAGTTTTCAAGTGTCTCTGTAAATCACGCTTCAATCCAAATGTCTTCTGGCACACATCACAGTTAAATAACTTCTCTTGCAAATGAATCTTCTTATGTCGCTTTAAGTTGAAAGAGTTTGAAAAACGCTTATTACACATAGTACAAATCTTCTTCACATCTTCAGGGGTTGCAGTCTTCAAAGGCACATCGTCATAAGATGACATGTCAATATTCATAGAACTTTGAGATAAATCATCCTTCGTCAAAGAAAGTTGAGAATGTCTGTCTTGTTCAAATGATTTAACATTAGTATGCGTTTGATAATGTCTATTCAAATGAGACTTTCGGCCGAAAGTCTTTTGGCATATGTCACAAATATGTGACTTATCACCTAAGTGAATCTTGATATGTTGATTCAGGTTAGAAATAGTTGTGAATAATTTTTCACAGGTTTTGCACTGGAACATCTTCTTCAAAGCTAAAGGACTTCTCATCGCAGCGGCTTCTACAAAAGGCATGATAACATCCGTAAAAAATCAACGAAAAAATAAAAAAATTAATTCTTAAAACACCAATCTTCTCAAACTAAACTACACACTTAGATAAAAGCAAGAGCGAATGAATACACGTCTGAACTGTACGAATTCAACTTGTCGAATGACATAAGATGAAATTTTCATCGCTATTTATACCTACCGAGCCACGCTTCACATGAATTTTTTCGACCACATGAAGAGAATGAACATAAAATCACCAACTCAAAATGAAATCTCATGCAATTAGAATAAAAACATAATAAAAAATCGCTAAATTAAAAGAATATTCTTGTTTCATAATAAATATTCTGAAAGATTCAAAAATTCTAGTTGAAGATTAAAGTTTTTATACGAAATTTAATTAAAACTTCTAAGTTTTGGTATATCGTAAAAAAAAAAGATATTTAAAGTAAAAAAAAATTTAATGTATAATTATCAAAAATTAATTTTATAAATCTCTTCTAATAAATAACTTGTTAAAAGAAAGTTCATCTAACAATGATTCATCATTGCTAGATAAATCTTAGATCGTGTTATCTATGATAAGATAAGACTTACCCCGGAAATAGACGAATTCCCCTAAATTACTTTTAACAATTGAATAAAGTCTAACATTGATCTCCCAGCGTTTTATATATAAAAATTAACATATAATCGAAAATACTTATGAATCTATAATAATAATAATAATGATAATAATAATAATAATAATAATAAGTTATAAATGATAACGGTAATAATATGTAATAATAATAGTAAGTGAATAATAATAATAAGTGATTAAATATAAACAATAAGAATGTTTCAAACAATTTTTTTAATTACAAATAAGATAGATTAAATAATTTAAATACTTCGCACCATTTTCAGGTATTAAATAATAATAATAATAATAATAATAATAATAATAATAATAATGATAGCAATAATAATTCTAACACACATGAAATGTATAAGTAATGAAGACATAATAAAAAGTCTATGAAAACACTCATTAATAAAAAAGTCTATGAAAACATACATTAATAAAATCAAAACAACTATTAAAAAATTTTATTAAATTTACTTTATAATTAAATTTCAATTTCAAATTCTAAAATATTAAAAAGATTAAGTATCATTGCTTAATCACAACTAATTATTATTTCTTAAATTATTTTTCAAATAAAATATTATTAATTAAAATTTATTTTAAATTTAAATATTATTAATTAAATTATTTTTAAAATTAAATATCATTAATTAAATTATTTTTCAAATAAAATATTATTAATTAAAATTTATTTTAAATTTAAATATTATTAATTAAATTATTTTTAAAAGTAAATATTATTAATTAAATTATTTTTCAAATAAAATATTATTAATTAAAATTTATTTTAAATTTAAATATTAATAATTAAATTATTTTTAAAATTAAATATCATTAATTAAATTATTTTTCAAATAAAATATTATTAATTAAAATTTATTTTAAATTTAAATATTATTAATTAAATTATTTTTAAAATTAAATATTATTAATTAAATTATTTTTCAAATAAAATGTTATTAAATAAATTACTTTTCAAATGAAATAGTATTCATGAAATTATTTTACAAAAAATATATTACGAATCGAATTAATCTCCCCAAACCAAATATATAAATTAAATAAAAAAATAAATATCTAATTAACTTATAACAGAAAACAAACATTGATAATAATAAATTATTTATATATTTATTACTAAACATTTTTTAAATAGACAACAAAATTCAACAATACCCATTCGAAACTAAATTCATTTCTCAAAAATTAATTGTAAAATTATTAATTACAAATTAAAAATAATAATACATTCATTACGCAAATTCAAATAATAAATTATAATACATAATACATTCATTAAACAAGCCATTCAAAATTAATTGTAAAGTTATTAATTAAAATCGAAAAATAATATTAAAAAGACATCCATTACGCTAATCCAAATAATAAATTATAATCACATAATACATTCATTAAACAATCAATTCAAAATTAATTGTAAAGTTATTAATTAAAATTAAAATTAAAATTAATAATACATTTATTACGCTAATCCAAATAATAAATTAAATTATAATCACATAATACATTCATTAAACAATCAATTCAAATTAATTGTAAAGTTATTAATTAAAATCTAAAAATAATAATACATTCATTACACTAATTCAAATAATAAATTATAAGCATACAAAGCATTCATTTAACAATCAAACTTCTAAGATTCAATCTCATCAAGACGCAAAGTCATATTTTGAGAATCCCCTATAACTTCAATCCAATCCTACTCTAGTACAAGCAACTGATAGCCTAGCGGATAAAGCGTCGGCCTCCTAAGCCAACGACTTGGGTTCGAATCCCATTTTTCTCCCTGACTGGGATTCGAACCCAAGTCGTTGGCTTAGGAGGCCGACGCTTTATCCGCTAGGCTATCAGTTGCTTGTACTAGAGTAGGATTGGATTGAAGTTATAGGGGATTCTCAAAATATGACTTTGCGTCTTGATGAGATTGAATCTTAGAAGTTTGATTGTTAAATGAATGCTTTGTATGCTTATAATTTATTATTTGAATTAGTGTAATGAATGTATTATTATTTTTAGATTTTAATTAATAACTTTACAATTAATTTGAATTGATTGTTTAATGAATGTATTATGTGATTATAATTTAATTTATTATTTGGATTAGCGTAATAAATGTATTATTAATTTTAATTTTAATTTTAATTAATAACTTTACAATTAATTTTGAATTGATTGTTTAATGAATGTATTATGTGATTATAATTTATTATTTGGATTAGCGTAATGGATGTCTTTTTAATATTATTTTTCGATTTTAATTAATAACTTTACAATTAATTTTGAATGGCTTGTTTAATGAATGTATTATGTATTATAATTTATTATTTGAATTTGCGTAATGAATGTATTATTATTTTTAATTTGTAATTAATAATTTTACAATTAATTTTTGAGAAATGAATTTAGTTTCGAATGGGTATTGTTGAATTTTGTTGTCTATTTAAAAAATGTTTAGTAATAAATATATAAATAATTTATTATTATCAATGTTTGTTTTCTGTTATAAGTTAATTAGATATTTATTTTTTTATTTAATTTATATATTTGGTTTGGGGAGATTAATTCGATTCGTAATATATTTTTTGTAAAATAATTTCATGAATACTATTTCATTTGAAAAGTAATTTATTTAATAACATTTTATTTGAAAAATAATTTAATTAATAATATTTAATTTTAAAAATAATTTAATTAATAATATTTAAATTTAAAATAAATTTTAATTAATAATATTTTATTTGAAAAATAATTTAATTAATGATATTTAATTTTAAAAATAATTTAATTATTAATATTTAAATTTAAAATAAATTTTAATTAATAATATTTTATTTGAAAAATAATTTAATTAATAATATTTAATTTTAAAAATAATTTAATTAATAATATTTAAATTTAAAATAAATTTTAATTAATAATATTTTATTTGAAAAATAATTTAATTAATGATATTTAATTTTAAAAATAATTTAATTAATAATATTTAAATTTAAAATAAATTTTAATTAATAATATTTTATTTGAAAAATAATTTAAGAAATAATAATTAGTTGTGATTAAGCAATGATACTTAATCTTTTTAATATTTTAGAATTTGAAATTGAAATTTAATTATAAGGTAAATTTAATAAAATTTTTTAATAGTTGTTTTGATTTTATTAATGTATGTTTTCATAGACTTTTTTATTAATGAGTGTTTTCATAGACTTTTTATTATGTCTTCATTACTTATACATTTCATGTGTGTTAGAATTATTATTGCTATCATTATTATTATTATTATTATTATTATTATTATTATTATTTAATACCTGAAAATGGTGCGAAGTATTTAAATTATTTAATCTATCTTATTTGTAATTAAAAAAATTGTTTGAAACATTCTTATTGTTTATATTTAATCACTTATTATTATTATTCACTTACTATTATTATTACATATTATTACCGTTATCATTTATAACTTATTATTATTATTATTATTATTATCATTATTATTATTATTATAGATTCATAAGTATTTTCGATTATATGTTAATTTTTATATATAAAACGCTGGGAGATCAATGTTAGACTTTATTCAATTGTTAAAAGTAATTTAGGGGAATTCGTCTATTTCCGGGGTAAGTCTTATCTTATCATAGATAACACGATCTAAGATTTATCTAGCAATGATGAATCATTGTTAGATGAACTTTCTTTTAACAAGTTATTTATTAGAAGAGATTTATAAAATTAATTTTTGATAATTATACATTAAATTTTTTTTTACTTTAAATATCTTTTTTTTTTACGATATACCAAAACTTAGAAGTTTTAATTAAATTTCGTATAAAAACTTTAATCTTCAACTAGAATTTTTGAATCTTTCAGAATATTTATTATGAAACAAGAATATTCTTTTAATTTAGCGATTTTTTATTATGTTTTTATTCTAATTGCATGAGATTTCATTTTGAGTTGGTGATTTTATGTTCATTCTCTTCATGTGGTCGAAAAAATTCATGTGAAGCGTGGCTCGGTAGGTATAAATAGCGATGAAAATTTCATCTTATGTCATTCGACAAGTTGAATTCGTACAGTTCAGACGTGTATTCATTCGCTCTTGCTTTTATCTAAGTGTGTAGTTTAGTTTGAGAAGATTGGTGTTTTAAGAATTAATTTTTTTATTTTTTCGTTGATTTTTTACGGATGTTATCATGCCTTTTGTAGAAGCCGCTGCGATGAGAAGTCCTTTAGCTTTGAAGAAGATGTTCCAGTGCAAAACCTGTGAAAAATTATTCACAACTATTTCTAACCTGAATCAACATATCAAGATTCACTTAGGTGATAAGTCACATATTTGTGACATATGCCAAAAGACTTTCGGCCGAAAGTCTCATTTGAATAGACATTATCAAACGCATACTAATGTTAAATCATTTGAACAAGACAGACATTCTCAACTTTCTTTGACGAAGGATGATTTATCTCAAAGTTCTATGAATATTGACATGTCATCTTATGACGATGTGCCTTTGAAGACTGCAACCCCTGAAGATGTGAAGAAGATTTGTACTATGTGTAATAAGCGTTTTTCAAACTCTTTCAACTTAAAGCGACATAAGAAGATTCATTTGCAAGAGAAGTTATTTAACTGTGATGTGTGCCAGAAGACATTTGGATTGAAGCGTGATTTACAGAGACACTTGAAAACTCATGAACAATCTGTATTTAAATGTAATATCTGTGGGCGTGTTTTCACGCGAGAGGATAATTTGATGCGTCATCTTGAATCACATAAAGACTTGAGATTTTCTTGTCGTGAATGTGCAAAGAAGTTTGGACGACAGTTTGAATTGAAAGAGCATATACGTACTCAACACCCACACACACCTCTTGTGAGTGTAAAGCGGAAAATAACTTCATCATATGTGAAGTCCAAAAAACTGAAACAAAACCAGTGTGATGCGCTTAATGTGTTTCAGATTGTCATGTTTTATCCTGATGAGCGAGAAGACAGTGACATAGCAGTGTTTCAAAGAAACTTTTCAGAGGAAATTCAAGAATGTTTGATGAATCAAATTCAAGAAAAAGGAGCTATTAAATGGTATATGGTGATGAAAATATCTCTTGAACGCATGGTTGATAATCAGGAGATGGAGGAGATTCAATCTTATTTTCGCTGTCAATGCTTTACCGAACTTACAGAAGATACTATTTCAGAACATATGGAAGAAGGATTTTCCAAAATAACTAACTCCTTTGAAGAATTTATTCAAAGAGGGTCTGGATGGAAACTTCAAAAGATTCATCATTTAGAACTTAAGATTGCTAAATATCACCCTCTTGCCGCAAGTTCATATATAGCTTTACCCAAGAAATTATATGACAAAAAAGCAGTACTTAATATCAAAAATGAAGATAACAAGTGTTTGGTGTGGTGTCTTTTGGCATTTAAACTGAATATACCCCGAGAGAAGAAACCTGAAAGAGTTTCTCATTATATTCCTTTTGAAAGTGATATTAAACTAGGGAATGTTGAATATCCTGTTCCCCTTCAGAAGATATCCATTATTGAACAACTGAATAATTTACGGATTAATGTATTTGGATATGAAGAAGATGAAATATGTCCTCTGTATATTTCTGAAAAGCAGAATCTGGATGTTATTAACTTGTTATTAGTTGATGATGGCGAAAAGCAACATTATTGCCTTATTAGAAATTTCTCAAGACTTTTAGGTGATCTGACAAAGCTTGGTCATGCTAGTTTTTATTGTTATCGATGCCTTCATCGTTTTTCAAGACAAGATCTCCTGAATAAACATGATGAATATTGTCGTCGACATGCATCACAGGCTATAAAGATGCCCAGTGAAAATGATAACATACTCAGGTTTTCTGGTATTCATCTGCAGGCACCGGTGCCCTTTGTTATCTACGCTGATTTTGAGAGTCTGCTTATTCCTGTTGCTTCAGTCACTCCTTCACCCAAAACATCCTTCATTGAAAAAACAGCTTATCATTTCCCATGTGGGTATGCATATGTTGTTATCGGACCTGATGGAAAATGTGTGAAGAAAGCTCAAGTGTATCGAGGTGAAGACTGTGTGGATCGCTTTTTAAAACAAATGATTCAAGAGAAGGACAACTTGGAAGAAGTTTTAATGAAAGTGCAACCGATGAAGCTTTCACCTCTTCAAGAAAAAGAATTTCAGCATGCGAAAGAATGCTGTATTTGTCGGAAGGCCCTGGGAGAGAAGCGAGTTCGAGACCACTGCCACATATCATCAAAGTACAGAGGAGCTGCTCATCCCTTCTGCAACTTAAATTATAAGCAGTCGAAAGTTATCCCAGTGGTCTTCCATAATTTGAGGAATTACGATGCTCATCACATCATGAGCAAATTGGGAAAATTTAAAGACTATGAAATTGATGTGATTGCGTCCACTATGGAAAAGTTTATAACTTTTAAACTGTGGAAGCGGTCAAGTCGATTTCAGCTGGTCTTTTTAGACTCGTTCCAATTCCTCCCTGCATCCTTAGAAAAACTTACCTCTAACCTTTCCCCCAGCGACTTTAAAATATTGAAAGAAAATTTTCCAAGCAATACCAATTTCAATCTGCTTACAAGAAAAGGTGTCTATCCATATAATTATTTTACTAATTTCGAAAAATTCAATGAAGATTCTCTACCCCCACCAGCAGCCTTCCATAATGACCTGACAGATGAAAATATAACTGAAGAGGATTATTGTCATGCAAAAAATATTTGGACAATATTCAACATGAAGTCGTTGGGGGATTACCACGATTTATACGTCAAAACTGACGTACTTTTGTTAGCTGACGTATTCCAGAATTTTAGGAAATTATGTCAGCAGTTTTATGACATTGATTGTGTGCATTTATTTAGCGCACCTGGGCTTGCTTGGCAAGCATCTTTGAAGATGTGCGACACGCCTCTTGAATTGCTGACAGATATAAACATGCTTTTGTTTATAGAACAAGGCATTCGAGGGGGAATCAGCATAATTAGTCATAGATATGCCCGAGCCAACATACCTAATACACCTGAATTTAATAAAGATGAGGATCCCAGTTACATTATGTATTGGGATGCTAACAATCTCTACGGCTGGGCTATGTCCCAATTTCTACCCTTTGGAGGATTTGAATGGTGTGCGACAAAACATATTACGGAAGAATGGATTTTATCATTATCTGACGATTCTGAAATTGGATATATTTTCGAAGTGGATCTTAAATATCCTGAGAAACTTCATAAATTACATAACGAATACCCTGTCGCACCTGAAAGAGTGACTGTGAGTCAGGAAATGTTGTCTTCCTATGCACATAGATTACAGGGTAATACAAAGTTCACTGCAGCCTCTAAACTTATACCCAATTTGAATGACAAACGAAATTATGTAGTTCATTATCGTAATCTGAAATTTTATTTGCAACTTGGATTGGAACTTTCATGTTTTCATAAAGCTCTGCAATTCAAGCAGGCACCTTGGCTTCAGAAATACATTCATTTTAATACTGAGAAAAGAAAAGAAGCTAAATCTTCTTTCGAAAAAGACTTTTTTAAACTAATGAATAACTCCGTGTTTGGAAAAACTATGGAGAATCTGCGAAAACGTAGAAATATTGTACTAGTTAATAACGAAAAAAGAGCCAAGAAATTAGTGGCTTCACCCACTTTTAAATCTTTTAAAACATATGATGAAGATTTAACTGCCGTTGAAAGGATGAAAACTAGCATACTCATGAATCGACCGATTTATGTTGGTTTTGCTATTTTGGAATTATCTAAATTGGTCATGTACAATTTTCATTATAATTTTATTAAAAAAACATATAAAGATGATACCGCAAAGCTGTTATTCACCGACACGGACTCGTTGTGTTATCATATTAAAACGCAAAATATTTATGATGATTTGAAACAACATTCAAACCTTTTTGATTTCTCAGACTATCCGAAACATCATTCACTGTACTCAGATGTTAACAAAAAAGCAATCGGCAAGTTCAAGGATGAACTTAATGGTGATTTAGCCCTTGAGTTTGTTGGGTTGAAATCCAAAATGTACTCCCTGAAATCCTTCAAAGAAGAGAAGAAACGAGCGAAGGGTGTGTCGACTTATGTTGTTCGTCAGAAAATCAAGCATGAAGATTACTTGCGGTGCCTTCAACAAGAAAAAACTAGTATTGAAAAGCAGAGAAGAATCGCTCAAGATGCACACCGTCTGTATACATTAACACAAAACAAAACATGTTTATCACCATTTGACGATAAAAGATATCTGCTAGAAGATGGTATCACCAGTTTAGCCTATGGACATTGTGAAATTAGTCAAGATTGTACTGGTTGAAGAAAATTGTTAATATATTGTGAAATTATCAAGAAAAATGTTGTTATGTTAATACATCTTACCTGTAAATATGCTTTTATCTGTAAAGTGTTTTATTTTAATAAAAAAATGTTGATTTTACTTATGTGTAATTATTTAAAACTTCTACACAATATCTTTTTCACATATTGTTTCAAACGCAGTGCACACATATGCAAACATACTCATACATGTACACACTTATATAATACATGTGTTAATACTTTTATTCACTTACAATTCATTTTAAATACGTTTTAAAACTTTAAGAATTTTTAAGCATTTTTTTACGATTTTATATATATATATATATATATATAGTTTTTTAATTTCTTAAAACATTTTTAAAATTTGTTGAAACTTTTTTAAATTCACTTAAATATTTTTTAAAAATTCGTTTAAACTTTTTTAAATTCATTTAAACTTTTCAAAATACATTAAAACTTTTTAAAATTTACTAAACCTTTTTAAATTTAATTATTAGATAGTCATACAAAGATCCATACACATGGATAGTTAACTAATCACATGTAAACAGAAAATCATATTTAAACACATATTTACACCTAAACATTTATATACATTTATATCATAAATTGGAATTCATGTGAAGAACCTTTGAAACCCTTCTAACAAATATCAGTGAAAACAAAAAATTGATATAAAAATGTGTCTTTGATGATAAGACGTGAAAAATCATGAAGTCAACATATTAGGTGTTTGATCATATAAACATCGCTTGTGGGTGTTGAATGCTGTGGATTGATTGCCCATTAGCCTCATGATTGATTGCCCATTGCCCCTCTCCTCTCCTCCTCCGGCCGCAGAACCGGTATTTATCCACTACTATCGGGCGATATTCAATAAAATATTTGAAGGAAGTTAGTTTATTTTCCATAACAATTTTTATTACATTGTGCAAGATATCTTGCATGGATGCAAAATATTTGTCCCCAAAAGTAATATCAACACTGCGTATGAATTCTGACTTTCTTTTAAGTTTTTAATTTCACCATACTGAGTGGACTCGGCAAGAAAACCTCCATATTAAAAAGTTAAGATACGTAGACATATGATACTTACCAGAAAACTACTCGAATAATGTAATAATAGAAAATAAATAAATAAATACCAATTGAAAAGGCACATTGAAACATGTTTTCAAACGCATAAATTATTTGCCTTCGTCTCCCCATTATAGAGACATAAAGTTTTAAATTTGCAAAATTCAACATATAGCGTGAAGAAGGGAAGGTATCCCACAAGTTCATTGTGTAAAGTAGTAATAACCACCCTTTTTATCATTTGAAGTTTTTTGGTTAAATTATCAGTGTCACGTGATTTTATTCAGCTTCAAATCCAGATTTCGAATATTGAACCCTGTAAGATACCTCATTATGATTTCAGGCTCTGTGTGAAGCTTGTATTTCATTACTCGTATTAATCCTTTAAATGTGTGCTCTAAAGTAATAGGTCACTACCAGGATTATGAAAGGAAAAGAAGAGAACTTCATCCAGATCTTATTCATTATTTAACATTATTTAGTGTTTTAATGTATCGGTGTGGCATTGGTTTGCACAGCGAACAATTGTAACTGAAAAAAAAAAATTGGAATAATCCTCTTTATTTTCATATGACATTTAATACTTACAAAATCTTCAAAATCTTGTAATACATTTGTGCTAACACTGTATGTATCGATAACGCGGAGACGAGGGCAAATTTTTTATGCATGATCAAATGTTTTTCAATATACTATTTCGATAGCTGCTATTATTTAGATTCTTTTCATTTTTACACTATGGGGTAGTTTCCTGGCCACTATGATTGTTCGGGCGATACTGATTGAAATACTTGAAGGAAGTTGATTTTATTTTCAATAACAATCTTTATTGAGAAATACGTTGAATTCTGAAAAAGTTTTTCAAACTTGTCATTGTAAGAGTGGATACTAAAAGTGGATGTTACCAATTGAAAAATAAACAAATTCGGTACTGTACAAGAAGAATCCCTGCTTAAAAAAATGCGTTCATATTCGGGAAGAAGGCATGATTCCCATTCCAATACAGTGCATGTCAGAAGTTTAAGCACAACAGAAAATTTCAAAATAAAATTTTATTAACGGGTGAAAGTTACTTCCCTTTTCACATAGCCTACAAATTGTATTTTTAAAAAGATAGTTAACAGATTCATGCTATAAAATTGATCTTAAATAATAAAATTTATCAAAACAACAAAAATGAGTGTGTCAAAAGTTTAAGCACAGTAGTTTTTTAGTCTTTAGCAGAACAAGAATAAAAAAAATTAATACTTGATTATTGCTCCTTTCTGCTCCTTAAATATACGGTCTTCCATCGTTAAAATGAGGTTCTGTATTGTTTCTGGTTCATTTTTAAACCAAGCGTTCTCAATGGCATCTTTTAAATCTTTAACTGAAGAATACTGATTTCCATTTGGATAAACTGCATGGGTGAGAATACCCCACATATTTTTATTCAGGTTTAAATCAGGACTAATTGCCGGCCATTTCAAAACAGACACTGTTTTCGACTTAAGCCACGATGAAGTTGAGTTTGAGGTATGGATGGAAGCATTATCATGTTGAAATAACCATTTTTCTCCCCCTAAAAACCTCGGCAACAGGAAGCAAATGATTGGCAAGTGTCTCTTGGTAGTTTTCAAAGTTTTCACGACCGCTGATGAATGCTAGAGATGCCTGACCATTGAAAGAAATAGCCCTCCATACCATTACAGAACTACCATTATGTTATCGGCTAAATACACTCCTAGGTTTTTTGCGGAGATCATGCCAATAGTACTTAAACCTATCAGGGCCATCGAGGTTCCATTTTTTTTCATCACTGAATGTGACATTCGGCCACTTTTCACCAAATAACATGCTCTTTGGCCCATTGTAATCTAGCTTCCTTATGGTGTCGTTTGAGACACGGTAATCGAGCCATTTTACGGTATTTGATGTATTTAAATTCCAAAACCCTTCTATAAACAGCTTTTTCGATATTTGTTCTCCAACTGCATATTTTATTTCTGAAAGGGAGTAATTACCAGTAGAAGCCAAATTTCTGATGCGGCTATCTTCGCTCAAACTAGTCACTCGCGGCCTTCCTGAAAGAAATTTTTGTTTAAAATCATTATCACTAGCCAAAATTTAATGAATACCTTGTTTTGACCTTTTTAATGCACTTGCAATTTCAGAACCATAATTACATTTTGCTCTCATACTCCAAATTTTTATCACCTCCTCCTCTGAAAATTCTTTCGACTTGGGAATTTTGTACTAACTCCAAAACAACAGCGGACTACTTCTTATACACCCAGAAATTGTTTGCGTGTGCAACCGTTTACGTCAGACTGTAAAATTTACATAAAAACGATTTTGTGCTTAAACTTTTGACACGATCATTTTTCTTCTATTCTTAAACTCCATGGTTTGAAATAAAATTTAAAAGCTAATTTAAATGAATATGGTGTAAAAATAGATATTATTAACATATACAAGACAGATATTGAAATTAAAGGTAATATTTAAAGTTTTATTTTAAAATTGCTATTGTGCTTAAACTTTTGACACGCACTGTAGCAATTCTCATATTATTTTGTATGAAATTACGGATAAAATAAAATAGGTATTCCCCCTTCCTTCTTTTTTTTTGACTGTTTGATTTTTTAATTTATAAATTAAAAAATCAAACAGTCAGTTACAGTAAATAGTTCCGCGCAATGCCTGATTTACGGCAGTACATTCGGAGTGCTGCTCAGGGACCCTGATTTTCAGGGCCTCCAGTGATTCCCAAATGCTGATGAAAGTTTTTCAGTTATTGTCCGAAATCTGACTAGTTTTAATATACATTGGAATTTCATATTTCATTCTACATTTTATTGTGTTCGTATTGTATTTTTGTAACATTGTAAATTTTGTTTGAAACATCCATATTTAATCATTTTATTATAATGAGTGCTTTCTTTTATCTTTACCACTTTAAAACTATATTGTATTTTTGATTCTTATTTAAATTTGTTCATGTTTCGCCAGGTTAATTTAAGTTCGTGAAAATAGTTCGTAGGCGGCGGAGTCCCCTAATATTTTTCACAATTATAAGTTTGATATTGAAGAAAATTTATTATTATTTGCTGCATACTTTTTCATTCTAGATATATAAACTTGCATATGAAAAGATAATCAGCACCACACAATGCTTCATAAGAACATATATATATACACACACACACACACACACACACACACACATATATATATATTATATATCATTATATCATTTTATCTATATTCTAAAAACAAACATTGCATAGTAAACTAAATGCATTTCAACGTAAAAATGAAAAATTCATTTTAAACTACCTTTAAGCAAACTATGCTCATATTCATTAACCTTTCCGAGCTCTTTTGTTTATTCCTGCATATCTAAAGTGTGAACTATTAGCATTTATACACACCATATAATGTGTGTACATTTAGGGGAACTTAAAAAAGCATATCGTAATTAAAAATACATTCATCCATCGAAAAGTCATCATCCATAAATACAGTGCTTCCAATAGAAAATACCATTTGAAATCTTTTGTGTATCCCTGTAAATGCTAATGCACTTCGCATTATGCGTGAAATAACTCATAATAAATCTCAACGTCGTATATCAATTTGATTACATATGAAACCATTTACCATAATTAAAATATGTCCAGAACAGCTTCCTCTTTTATTGTTATGTATTAGAATTCTTTTGTGTGGCCCTCTAAATGAATAATAACTATTCTTTTAACTGCATATTTTACAAAATGCATATTTTAGTGCACTTCGTAAAGGAAAATAAATTTGAATGTGTTTTACTGGGTGTGATATCTTTAAAATTCATTTGGAACGATTTTTCCCCATAGGCCCTAATGTAATGGAAAACTTTTGACTGTCTCTGTAAATAAACTAATCATGGTAGAAACTTCGTTTTCAATAGGGTTCGTGACAGAAAAAACGTCAATAATGTCCAAAAATTTCATGGCAATCCGAGTATATTTACGAGAGTTAGAGCGTGGACAGACGGCCAGACAAAACGAATGCATAAACGCTTTTCAACTTTGTTGGAAAATGTTAAAATATAGAAAAATACAAAA
This sequence comes from Maratus speculifer, assembly GCA_964019185.1. Lineage (NCBI taxonomy): Eukaryota > Metazoa > Arthropoda > Arachnida > Araneae > Salticidae > Maratus > Maratus speculifer. The sequence goes on along the minus strand of OZ025300.1, from coordinate 89,459,463 downwards.
ATTGAGAAATGAATGCTTCCTGAGTGAGAGATAATATTTCTAATAAAATAAAATCGAAATGAATCAATAGTTAGGAGATATAGGTTATTTATGTAAGTCCAGGAAATTTTATCAATGATTCAGATAACCGACAGATTATAATTCTTAAATAAATCATATAGATTGTAATTTGCAAATGTTTAAGTATTCAAGCAAGTATTCGAGCCAAGAACTTTTGTTTTATGTTGCCAATGTTCAGCCAAATAGCTATCTTGCAGACAATTTTGGCCTTTCTCATCAAATGATCCTTGTTGTTGATTATTGCATTAGGTCTGTTATCTTAATCAGCCCAATATGTTAAATCGCAGGTAATGGAACTCCAAGAAACGTTGGATACGTAAATATACTATATATTACTTTTAACACAATTATTATAATTGGCAAATAAATCATACGAATTGTAATTTCCCAAGTGTTTGAAAAAGTGTCTCAAGGAAGCATTCGAATCAGGAACCTTTGGCTTATGTTGCCATTTTTCAACCAACTGAAATATTCGGCAGACGAATTTAGTGGACCTCTTTCATCTAGTGAACTTTGCGATTATGGCATCTAGTGTGTTAGATCTGAACAGATGGAATGGCCCTGTTTTGTTTTTTCTCAATTCTATCTCCCTTCTTCCTTTAAATACGATCAAGAATTCTGTACATAACATTTATTCGATAATAAAGATGTATGCAATTTAAAAGTAATATTTCACATTAAAATATTACATAAATAAAAAGGACAGAGATTTGATCTGCAATTGCTGGGCATTTTTTTTTTCTCCTCTTTTAACTTCATCTGTAAAATAGCCTTTAAAAGCGAACCGGCCATACTGTAATTTAGGGCTGTCTTCAGACGTCGTTAAGAGTAACCATCAGTTGTATTTTGACCTATACTCCCCATACTGTATTTTTACAAACAGTATTGCTCATTTGCTATTCAACCAATTTGTTTAAAATTTTGTTTGGTAATTTATATACCTTATTTCTTTAACTTGGCAAAATTTTATAAAAGAAAAGTGCGGCCTTCTATTTTAAATTAAATTTTAAAGTTTCTGACATTAGTTCCATCAAAAATATCCAGGTGGCAATACGGGTACTATCGCTCATTCGTAAAGACTAATAAACCGACTATTTTTTTAGTTTTTATACATTTTCCTGTCAATTGTTATCATTATTTCTCTTATAAATTTATTAAAGGATACCCCCTGGGAAATATTATATGCAATATCCCTCAATAAGACATTTTGTTTCCTCGAAATTTGATTTTATTCTTAAAATTCCACGGCAAAAATGAAAGATTCCTACAATTTCTAATAAACCTAAAAACTTCCTATTTCTTGACAGAGGGGAAAAATCCACGGGCCGTCTCTGTGTGGAGAACCCAGTTGACCTTTGACATTGACCTTTTGGTGGGAGAAAGGGTCACTATTTGTCTGCAAAGATCTTAGAGAGAGAAACCGTTCTATTTTCTTTGTTGTCTGTTTGTGGACTGCTTTCTGTAGGAAATTTTCTTGTACTAAATTTTTCCGAAGAAACTAAGACTCAACTCATTCGCTAATATTAATCGCATGAAAGAAATTAAATATACAGGGTGTTCAGCAAATAAGACCCCGATTTCAAAATTAAATTTCTCAGAGATAAAGATCGATAGAATTATGTGGTAAACGGTTTGTTTATTAGGTAAACTGTAAAAATCTTATACAGAAGTTTCCAAGGGCTATGTATTTAAAATATTGTATTCTCATTGCAAAGAATATTTGACTTGGCATTTTTCTTGTTTTAGATTACTTGCAGAGAACGAGTTTTTTAGAGTACAGTGCCATATTTTAACGATTTTGCGAACATAATTTTTGGAAATCCGAAAAACTCGTTCTTTAAAAGCAATCTAAAACAAGAAAAATGTCAAGTCAAATATTCTTTGCAATCAGAATAGAATATTTTAAATATATAACCCTTGGAAACTTCGTTATAAGATATTTACAGCTTACCTAATAAACAAACCGTTTATCCATGGGCGTAATCTGACAAGGGCGAGCAGGGGGTGGGGAGGGCATATGGCCCTCTAGTTTTCCTGGAGCAGGGGCAAGACTTACCTCGTGCCCCATCCAGTTTTTTGTATTATTCTGTGGTTAAGGGCCAATTTTATATTTCGATTTTCTCTTTTTTTTTATTTAACCCTTTATGTACTATATTTTGACTACAAACAAGAATAAATACTGGATTATTTCAAATACCCAGCAGTGAAAATTTTACGTTCATATCAATAATTTCCGACATGTATCTCATCAAAAATGATGAACCTATTAGCCGTTTTTAGGTGCGTTCGTAATTATGTAAATACCTAGCACCTATTGTTGTCGCTCAGTCCGTCTGTCTGTCCGTCCGTCTGTCTGTCTGTCCGTCTGTCCGTCTGTCCGCATATAACAACGCAAAAACTACCCAACCGAATCGTTTGAAATTTAAAATACATAATTGTTACATAATTTTGTTGAGTCATTTCAAATGTTATGAAAATCGGATGCATAGATCAATTACAGGGACAATCAAAAGGAATCCGTTACACTGCGGTCAATGAAAAAAAAAAAATTAAATGCATTTTAATCGTTTGAAATTTAAAAATATAATTATTACGTAATTTTGTCATTTCAAATGTTATGAAAGTCGGATGCATAAATCATTTACAGGGACAATCAAAAGTATTCCATTACATTACGGTCATTTGGGAAAAAGTTTCAAATGCATTTTAATGATGTTACATTCATTCGAACATAATAGAATTGGCATGAATCTATGAAATATGTACTAAAATATGCATTCTGTACAATCTGTGATGCAAAGAATTTTTATTATTAAATTACAGGGCCACACAAAAGCATTCCGTTACATTACGGTCAATAGAAAAAAAATTTCAAATGCATTTTAATCGTTTGAAATTTAAAACATATAACTATTGCGTAATTTTGTTGAGTCATTTCAAATGTTATGAAAATCGGATGCATAGATCAATTACAGGGACAATCAAAAGGAATCTGTTACATTGCGGTCAATGGGGAAAAAAATTTCAAATGCATTTTAATCGTTTGAAATTTAAAAATATAATTATTACGATATTTTGTCGAGTCATTTCGAATGTTATGAAAGTCGGATGCATAAATCATTTACAGGGACAATCAAAAGTATTCCATTACATTACGGTCATTTGGGAAAAAGTTTCAAATGCATTTTAATGATGTTACACTCATTCGAACATAATAGAATTGGCATGAATCTATGAAATATATACTAAAATATGCATTCTGTACAATCTGTGATGCAAAGAATTTTTATTATTAAATTACAGGGCCACACAAAAGTATTCCACTACATAATGCTATACTGGGAAACATTGTTTGGTACGTGTTTTAATTATATTCAAATATTTCACATTTTATGAATAAGATATACGTTGCTGAGGTGTAATAAAAATTACTTCCTGCATATTTACAGAAACGTAAAGATGTCGACTACTATACTGTGTCCTGAGTACGCTCTATTATATCAGCAAGATCTGAATATTTTTAAAACTTCGTTATCGTACGAACGGACCTCATTTGCTACGTTCACGTGCAATTTCCAACTTGTTTATTTTAGAATTGTTTGGATGCATGTGAGGTGGATCTCTTGACTACATTTCGAGGTTTTCATTACTGTGATATTCTACCGCATGATTATATGAATACACCTGGCTAATATAGCCCTTTATTTCAAAGTAGCAGTTATACACACTAGTAATTGACAGTGACCATAGAACAACATTGAGTGTCATTGCGAATAGTCATTAGAGACAGAAATATGAAGAACATAATTTGTTTTATAACAGTTTATAAAACAAATTCCATTTAATAAGTTTTTATGCATTGAGATGAAGAATTAGAATTATGTAACCATACAGTGGTTTCTCTAAAGGGAAATAGAAAAATCTGCTATCATATTGAGTTTTCAATGTTCGTTTGGGTTTGTGTCATTTTAAATTCCATAAACGTAAAAACTTATCTATACTAATTAAAAAATGTTTCGCTCTGTGTGTGGGGGATGGCTAGAAAAATTTATCGCATGTGTAAGTCTGAAAAATTAAAGGATGAGAGTTCAAGGCCTCTCCTGATGCACCTGAAACTCAGAATTTTAAAAATTTATGATAAATAATTGAGTTATTAATTAAAAATCAGAATGAACTCCCATCAAAAACTCAATTTTTTTTCTTCCCTGCGCTCGCGAATGCAGAGAAACCGATTTCATGTTTCGTATGCTTTGGAGAAAATAGGAAGTTGGAAAAAAAAAGTATTCATTTTCTATTAATAAAAAGTGCTAGAAATATTTCAAAAATGTAATAGTCCTCTAAGTTTAAAATAGCAAGCTTCATCAATCGAATGAAAAAAAAATCACGAATTTCCATGTGATTTATTCGAAATTTTCCAAAAATTTAAAACATTCAGGACGAAAATTAAAAAAAAAATTGGTCAGCAGAGGGAAAATTCGAACCTAAAAAAACTTCATTGTAAAATATCGCGAATTTCGAATAATAAACGCTAAAAAGTATCTTTTTTTTTTAATTGTTCACATAAAAAATTGATAATTTCGCCAATGGATAACTGAAAAAAACGCGAATTTCGCCAAAAAATTGCGGTAAATGCATATCTTATTAAAAGGTCGCAGAAAAAAAACTCATATTTCGTCAAAGAAAAGAAAAAGTAACGAAAATTGCGTAAAAGGATCAGAGAAAAAATGCAATCTTCATCAAAGAATTGTGAAAAATCGAGAAATTCATCAAACAATCGCGGAAAAGAACCCCAAAAGTTTCAAAACCGGTTCCGAAAATGAAAATGTCCTCATTAAAAATACCCGTAAATGAAATCGATAAAATAAGAAATAGCCTTTGTACTGATCGGTCTCAGCTATGCAATGCAGGAAAAAAAAAGTTTAAAAATATTGCAATGCAACTTAGTTATTTTTATAAATTTCTTCCTTAGGATTAGCATTGGCAAATGAGTCATTTTGTTTGACTGAAGTAACCTCTGAATGGCCATTTTTTTCTAAATACGGGGAAACTATTTTTCATTTTAGGTAGATTTCGTAAGAAATACTACCTATTGCATTCGCACCAGTTTATATATATATATATATATATATCACTTTTTTATGGACACGATAACTTCTATAATTCTTCACCAATCTCCACCAAACTTGTACATAAAATCAAAGGGGATAAAATCTTGGCTAAGTTCGTTAATGGGCAAAATCGGACCAAGGGGGTCGGAGTAGGGGGCGTTTTTGTGAAAACCGAAAAAACGCCATAACTTCTTAATTAAAGTAGATATTGAATCGGTTTAAAGTTTATATTACTTCTTAAAAATGGGCCAAAAGTATATGCATGACAGATTTTTGATAAATTTAGAAGTGGGCTCAAGGGGCGAAAAAAACAGGGATTTTGAGAGAAAAAATTCATAACTTCGTCAATTTTCAAAATATCAAGTCCAACTAAATTTTTTGTAAATGTTCTTAAAATTATCTAAAACTTTTGCATTTACAAGTTTTTCATAGGACTAACTTTTACCGATGAAAAAAATTAAAAACGAAAAGAAAACGGGCGCTGAAAAAAGAGAAAAATCCATAACTCCGTCAATTTGTAAGATATCAAATCCAATTAAATTTATTTTACATCTCCTCATCAATACCTACAATATTTATATTGACAAGTTTTTCATAGGACCAATTCGTATAGCAAAAAGAAATTAAACAAAAATAGGATTTGGAGAAAAAAACCTCAAATCCAAACTGCTTATATTCTGACTCATTTTTAAATTCATTTTTGATTTTAAACGCATCCAAATGGTAGATCTTCTTATTTAGAAACTGTATAAAGTGAGGCATTGGTCAATTTTCTGATAAAGACAGAATATATTTCAAAAAAGGCTACCAAAAAGGGTATTTTGAACAGAATTTCCGAAAGTCATCGGGACTGAAAATTGAAGGAAGTATTCAAATAAGAAATTGCGTTTTTTTCTGACTCGTTTTTAAATCCATTTTTGTTCTCAAACGTATCCAATTTACAGATCCTCTTATTTAGGAACTATATAATGTGATGCATTGGTCAGTTTTTTGATAAAGACGGAATATATTTCAAAAAAAGGCTACCAAAAAGGGTATTTTGAACAGAATTTTCCGAAATCATCCTGACTGAAAATTTAAGGAAGTGTTCAAATAAAAAATTGCGTTTTTTCTGACTCGTTTTTAAATCCCTTTTGGCTCTCAAATGCATCCAATTTACAGATCCTCTTATTTAGGAACTATATAATGTGATGCATTAATCGGTTTTTTGATAAAGACAGAATATATTTTGAAAAAGGCTACCAAAAAGGGTATTTTGAACAGAATTTCCCGAAGTCTTTGTGATTTGAAAATTTAAGGAAGTTTTCACATAGCAAAATGCGTTTTTTATGACTCGTTTTAAAATCCATTTTCGCTCTCAAACGCATCCAATTTACAGATCTTCTTATTTAGGAACTATATACTGTGACGCATTGGTCATTTTTTTTGATAAAGATAGAATATATTTTTTAAAATGCTGTCAAAGTGAGTATTTCGCACAAAATTTTCCGAAGCAATCATTATTAAAGAATTAAGGATGTATTCAAACAACAAATCGATTATTTTATGACTCATTTTTAAATTCAATTTTTTTCTCAAATGCATTCAACTGACAGTTTTTTGTTATTTAGGAGCTGTATAATGTACTGTTTTGGTCGATTTTTTTAATAAACTCAGAATCTATTTCAAAATATGTTGTCAAAATGGGCATTTGAGCTGAATTTTTCTTAAGATGATTCTGATAAAACCAGTTTTTGCAGAAAAATGAAATTAAAAATTTTTCATAAACGGCCAAATGAAGTTATTAAACTGGGTTTATCTCTAATCATATATATATATATATATATATATATATATATATATATATATATATATATATATATATATATATATATATATATATATATATATATGTTTGCTATCAGTATGTAGAGTATTGCTACCGTAGGCGCCATTGCAGCACTTATCAATTGCAACATACATATATATACAATCCTAATTTCATGAAAATATTTATTAAGTACCAGGTGCATAATGTATAAACATTATTAAAAACAGTAAACATTAAAATAACAATATTGAACAGTATAAAAAGTCACTTTTATATTGTTCAATATTGTTATTTTAATGTTTACTGTTTTTAATAATGTTTATACATTATGCACCTGGTACTTAATAAATATTTTCATGAAATTAGGATTGTATATATATATATATATATATATATATATATATATATATATATTTTTTTTTTTTTTTTTTTTTTTTTTGTTGAAATGAGCACTCTTCGAAATCTACCTCCGCCTATAGGCCCAGCCGACAGGGATTTTTTTCTCTCGTGGAACTTTTCTTTGATAAGCTACAGGAACGCAGTGAAAGGTATACGGGGTATACACCGTATATCTGCTGGATTTTTTAAAGGAATACCGTATCCCCCTTCTTCTCAAGAAAACTGTAGCATTCACTCTAGCATATACCCTCTGCTTTGAGTGTATGCCATCTGCTTAGAGCGTATACTCTCTGGTTATTTTACGACTACACCATTGATAAGCTGGAATAGCATTTTAAAGTGCACTGATTTGCCTGAAATATAAATTAAAATATACTAATTTTTGGGTACGATTACTGCTAAAAAATTATCTTATTTTAAAAGAACATCTCCAATAAAATCAAATGCTCATGGAATTATTATTTATCATTATTATTATTTTTCTTTTTACTTAGCTCATTTTGCTTAGAAAAAACACATCGACTAGACATGCGCGATTTTCTAGGAAAGATGAGAGAAAACGTGCGCTCAAGGCATTTTTTAATTAGATTTTATAAAATTCTCAAAAAAAAGAAAAAAAAAGTTCCCATTTAACAGTGCGAAAATTTCTGCCCCATTTTCTGACTCATTATTAAATATAAAATCACTGTACTTGATTATAATCAGGGCTGCAGAGTCGGAGTCCACCCATTTTTGAACTAGTTGGATGTGTCGATCCCAAAACTTTCTTCTATCTCATAAGTACATTTTAATATTAAAAAAAAAAAAAAAAAAAAAAAAAAACGTGGTGACCCCCTATCCCTAAGTTACCCACTATCGAATTTCCTCGAACATTTGATTTAGCCTAATGAGATTCTGGTATTCGAAAAGCCTAAAACGCAAAATTCAATTAATATTCTGAGAAAATGAGCTTAGTAGTGCCTCATGTTGGGTAATTTATACTAAAACCTAATAAGCATCTATTTATGTCAAGACCTAACAGAATCTGAAATTTGATGGAATTTTGTCCATTAGTTCTTGAGATATAGTTATAACAAAAAAATTGCAAAACGTAGCACAGCAACACCATATCTTGGACAATTTATGCCAAAACGTAAAAAAGCGTCTAATTATGTTATGGTGTAAAAGAATCTGAAGTTTGATGAAATTCTGTGCATTAGTTCTTGAGATATAGCTAGTTTTAAAAAAACTGTGTAAAATATAGCACAGCAGCACCATCAGTTGAAGGATTTATAACAAAACGTAATCATCGTGTAATTATGTTATATGTCATTTTGTAACAAAATCTGAAGTTTGATGAAATTCTGTGCGTTGGTTGTTGAGATATAGCTATCGGAAAAATCGTGCAAAATGCAGCATAGCTGCACCACCTGTTGCAAGATTAATACCAAAATGTAATCAGTGTCTAATTATGTTATATATTCTAGTGTAAAAGAATCTAAAATTTGATAAAGTTCTCTGCATTAGTTCTTGAGATATAGCTATCGCAAAAATCGTGCAAAATGTAGCATAGCAGCGCCACCTATAGGGCAGTTCACACAAAAACCTTATCAGCGACTATGTATCTCAAGGTATCGCAGAATCTGAAGTTTGGTGAAATTCTGTGCATTAGTTCTTGAGATATAGCTATCATGAAAATCATGAAAAACGTGGCATAGCAGCGCCACTTGCTGGCCAATTTACACCAAAACTTAATCAGCGTCTATATATATCAAGGGGTCACAGAATCTGAAGTTTGGTTAAATTCTGTGCATTAGTTCTTGAGATATAGAAATCTTGAAAAACATGAAAAACGTAGTATAGCAGCGCCACCTGCAGGCCAATTTTCACCAAAAACCAATAGGCACTAATTCATATCAAGGTCTAACTGAATATAAAATTTTATTAAATTTCGAGCATTAGTTCTTGAGATAGAGCGCCCACAAATTTTTTGCCACATACAGACAGACAGACATTTTCTAAAAATAGTCAAAACGTGTTCAGGACCTTCTAAAACGTATAAATCCGTCGAAAACCGGAAGTCGAAAATTTTCATGAATCCAATACTTTCTTCTTGTAAAGATAGAAGAAAGTAAAAAAGTCCTTCCGGCAATGCCGGGAGGAAGAGGTAGCTTTCATATACTCATTTATATATTATTTATTTTAAATTAAGTTATATTATTCAAAGAAACGAAGCTCAAATTAGAAAAACTCGATTTTATAAGATTGAATGCTAGTTTTTGTCAATACTAATTATTAGTAGGAATTTTTAGAAATTAGTCATATTTTATTCAACCTGGTTTTATTTTCAGTGATTCGGAGAGCTGCCAAATTCCACGATATCATGAAGTGTATGCCATTTTAAAGCAACATATACACGACTGCTGTCGCGGGCAAATTTATTTTTTAAAAAATGTCACCCACATTAGAAATTCAAACTGCTATATCTCAGGCGATTTTTAAGATAAAGACAAAGCAAAAAATACTCCGGAATTCATTATTAAGATAAATACAGTCGAAAGAATCTTTTTTCAATTTCTAATTTTTTATTTGTACATCATTATACATTTAAAAGATTTTTGACAAATTTTAATAACCGCCATTTTGAAACAAGATGGCGGATGAAGTTGGCCAGTGAACTCTGTCGAGACATTGATATGTACTATGTACACACGGAGTTATATCCAAATCAATATATAAATATGCGTATTATCGCGTTTCAAAATGTCAATCACACTGTAAATTGAACGTGGTATAACTCAGCCATTTTTTAAGATATAGATGAAACAAAAAATACCCTGGAATCTTTGTATCAAGGTCAAATTCACAAAAGAAATATCTTTTTCAATTTCCACATTTTTGTACCTAATTTTAAATTTTAAATTTTCTTAAAAAATTTAAATGGCCGCCATTTTGAAACAAGATGGCGGATGATGCTGGCTAACAAACACGGTCGAGAGATTTGTATGTACTATGTACATACCAAGTTTCATTCATATCGATTCATAAATACGCGTGTTATCACGTGACAAAAATCAGATCGTTTAAAAATGTCAGCAATAAGAAAAATTCAAAGTGCTATAACTAAATCATTTTTTAAGATATAGACAAAATAAAAAGCGTTCTGGAATCGTTGTTTTAAGTTCTAACACATAAAAGAAAAATATTTTTCAACTTTTAATTTCTTTGTATTTAATTTTAAATTTTAAATTTTTTTAATTTTTTTAAATGGCCGCCATTTTGAATCAAGATGGCGGATGATGCTGACTAACGAACTCGGTCGAGACATTTGTATGTACTATGTACATATCAAGTTTCATTCAAATCGGTTCATAAATACATTAGTTACAGCATGACAAAAATTAGATTGTTTCAAAATGTCAGCCATAAGAAAAATTCAAAGTGCTATAACTCAATCATTTTTTAAGATATAAATAAAATAAAAAGTGTTATGGAATTGTTGTTTTGAGTTCTAACACATAAAAAAAATATATTTTTCAACTTTTAATTTCTTTGTATTTTATTTTAAATTTTAAATTTTTTTTTTAATTTTAAATGGCCGCCATTTTGAAACAAGATGGCGGATGATGCTGGCCAACGAACTCGGTCGAGAAATTTGTATGTACTATGTACATACCAAGTTTCATTCAAATCGGTTCATAAATACGATAGTTATCGCATGACAAAAATCAGATATATATATATATATATATATATGTCAACATTTGAACGGAGGGTGGTTTTGGGGTCTGGGGGTCATGATCGGTGAAAATGTGCCAAAATTTTCTGGAAGTGCTTTCCTCCGGACGGCTGCAATAGGTAGCTTTTTACTTTTTGTAATGAACGCTACCTAAAAGAGTCGGAGGGCACTATTTAACATCAAAATTGTAAAATTTTCAAGCTTTCCTAGTCCATGAATCCAAAATAGTAAAATTTCAGTATTGTTTTCTTCTTTAGATTTCGATAGTTGTATTTTTTGGGTTTGTGGGATGCGGAATTAAAATATTAGTAAAACGAAAAATATTTTTTTTTTCTTTCAAAACTCCAACAGAATTTAATTAATGCCGAAATATTGAAATTTCCGCTTTATTATTTTATTATTATTATTATTATTATTTTATTTATTTTTTTTTTTTTTTTGAGTTCTTTCAATTTCAACCAACAGCAACACTAGCCAACAGCAACAATAGTATCGAGTCGGCCATTTTCCCCACCGTCTCCGCAGACCTGTTTATAATTGATTATAAGTGATTTGTAATCGTTTTTAATTTTCTGATAATTGGATTACACCTTGAGTTATAAGAGATTGTTTTCTCAGAGCGGCAGTTTTATTTCCTTACTTACGTTGTCGCAAACTGGAAATTACGAGCAGAATTTCAGGTTTTTCGGTTTGTGATTTTTAAAACACCAACTTTGGCTAACTTTTTGTGCAAAATCTTTTGTTTTTATTAAAACAATGAAATATTTTTTTAAGCGTTTGCCAATTTGAATTTGAGAAACATTCATATTCTTTATGCGCTTTCTACCTTTCTTTATTTTTTATGCGCCACCAGTGGCCGAGAGGTTATGACCTCTCAACTGGTAGACGGCAGGTGCTGGGTTCGAACCCAATCGCGGCTGTCGATCTAACCGTTCGGAGTTTTCGTGGTTTTCTTCGAACCTTGCGTAAATACGAGTTAGGTTCCCTTAGAAAGACCCCCCACGAAGGGCACTCCCCCCCCCCCCCCATGGACCTATATCCCTAGTGTAGATAATCGGTCGACAAAAATAAAACCAAACCTTTATTTATTTATTTTTTATTATTATTATTATTTATCCCCCCTCTCTCTCTCTTCTGTGCGCGCGCTATACAGCTGTGTTTCCATATTACTAAAAATGTTTCGAGTTCGTTTCTTTTTTAGCTCAGTACAAATTTTATTCTCTTTTGAATAAAATGTATTCGGAATTCACCAAGCAGTTTTTGAATTTTTAATTAAAATTTAAAAAAAAATATTTCGAGTTCCAGGGCGACTTTTTGACATTCATAAAAAAATAAACGATCAAATGTAAGTATTACTCACATTTAGAGGGTTCCGTATAATAAATATAATAAGATGGCCATAAAATCTATAATTTTCGACCCCCTTCCTTTCTTTAATCCTCTTTTGTACCAGGGATTTTTAAAAATCCTTTCTTAGTACATGCTTACGTCATAAGTTCCCCCCCCCCCTCTCTCTAACTTTCATGCTTCAAGCTTCATTAATTTGAGCTTTTTTTTTCTTCTTTTGTTTTGCCGAAATCGAAAATAAAAATGTCAATTTAAAAAATAAATAAATAATACATACATAAAAATATGTATAGTTATTAATTAATTATACGTGTAATTATATGTGTCGCCCAAGTTGGCTCTCTGTGCCGCTAACCAAAACTTTTTATTTTCATATAAAACCGAGTGTAATTAAGTCGTTACACAAAATGTTTTTCTAACTATACGAATTTCATCTAATTAAAAAAATTGGTATACATACTTCGATTTAACTTTTATATTAATTTTTGTAAATGATCATCTGTTACACTAGAATATATTCTGTTATACTACTCTGTTGCATTACATTCAAAGGGTATTCGAAACACTTTTGCGGTTTCAAACTAAGAGTTTTCTATTATTATAGAGTCTGCAGCTTTTAATGAGCACGTGAAAAGTATCTTCAAAGTTTAGACACCAATGCATTTCTTGCTTTATAATTCGAATTCACATCTTGAGTCAGTCATGGACTGACAATTACAAACAGTAAAGTTGCCAGTAATAGCTAAACAGTGTCTCATTCAGGGCAGAAACTAATAGAAAGGGAGGGGAGCGAGAAGGCATGTGTCCCAGGTGCCAGAACGATGGGGATGAAAAGGAAAATTTTGTTTGTCTTTTTTTCTCATGTTTAGGTCTTTCAAGTTTATGTAAAATTTTGAACCTGCTCTTTCCCTTACGATATCATGCGTTATCATCCCTGAACACCCCCTCCCCCACTCCCCAGTAATGATGTCGGTATCAATGTATAAATATTCTCTAGATTTTTTAAGGGTTTTTTTCTTTTGTTCGGAGGGATATACAAATATGTTTACATTTATTTTCACATTACTTTATTGATTCAAATGAAGAAAAGTCAATAGAATATCAGTTTATGTATGAAATAACTTTATATCAAAAAACATGTTAAATAAATAGTCTATTAAGAGTAGTTAATAACACATTTTTCTTACATAATGCATTCAACAGTAATAATGTCTTATTGCACTTTTACCCGTAAGGAATGGGACAGACAGTGTTTCTTAAAAACAAACTGGAGAAACAATATTCTTTTCTTTTATTTACTAGTAAACACAAGTATCATTTCAAACATACTTCGCGTAGGGTTTGTGGAACAGTTGATTATATAATGCATACACATATGACAAAAGAATAAGAATGACTAACGTTCGAATATTCCATATTTTGGAATTAAATAATTTTATTTATAATCATTTAATGATTTAAATAATAACTTTGCATTTTCATAAAAATAGATAGCATGCAATAAAAAAGTAACATACTATTTTGGTGCAAAGACCAGATTACAAAGTAAGAAGAAAAATTTGGGTTGAATCAAAAACGAAATCGATACTGTGAAAGCCCCCTCCTCTTAGAGATATATTACGATATCATGTGCCAACCCCCCCCCCTCAACCCCAAAATGAAACTTTATATATGTATAGATTCTACACATACTAAGAGGTAATAGTTTCTATACTGAAAATGCCTGAATTTGCTCCAGTCATTTTCGGAATAATGATAAGAAGTTTAGTATCAGGATTTTTTGTTTCTTTACTTTGTTACAAAAATTTGGAATTTTAAAAAGATCATATCCAATAAATACACAAGAATAATTTTGTTTCTCTTAGATGAGTAGATTTCAAAGAGCTCCAAATAAATAAATAAATAAATAAATAAATAAATAAGTCGAAATTGGGTGATTATTTTCAACAGTAGATGATTTTACGCTGAAAAAATGAATGGATTATGGAACTAAGTATAGAATTCCATCGAAATTAAACATTAATTCTATAATAAAACAATTTACAAATAATATAGATATATTTATTCATAAAGTTGCAATATATTATAATAAACCTAGTGAATATTTCATTGAATGGAAAGTTTTGGTTATTAGTAAATTAACTAAGGCTTCAAAATAGAATATTTCACATCTTGTTTACATTAATACAAAGCATCTTTTCCAGCAAATCACCAAATTCCATCAAAACTTTGTAATCACTTATGTGGACCAATCTCCAACTAATTATGCAATTATATGTAAATCCTATTATCATCAACTGCTTACCTCAGTATTCCTTCTAAGAACTCTTTCTAAAAAACTAATGATGACATTAATATGAACAATCGTAAAATTAGAGGTTATCATAAATTATTAGACATCAACTATGCAAACTTCAACAATCCCTATCTAGTTCTTATCAGACCCTTAGCTAAGGGGACGCTAAGGGCCGCTCAGCCCCCCCCCCCCTAAAATATTTTGAACCCCCCCTTGGAAATTATTCCAAGGTCACTAAATAAATTTCTGTTCCGAAAATTCAAATGAAATTTTGTACAAAATTTAATTTATTTTTGAGACCCTTTCACAGTTTTGCAGAAATACTAAATTGTACCTAAAATAAGTGTTTAAACACTCCCTCATCTTATTTGTACACATGAAAACAACATGATGTTTATTTTTGCTCCAAGTTATACACTCAAAATTTTCACCATCCTCTACTTTTCTAAGCAGAAAATGAAATTATTACTACAGTTTAATAAGAAACATAGTATCTAATCTACAGTGTAAATATGCACTCATTTATTTTTCTGCGTCAGAGAGAGAGAGAAAAAAAATTATGACCCCCCCCCCTACATTCTCTTGAGCCCTCCCTACTATTCACTTCTAGCTACGGCCCTGGTTCTTATACCCAAATTTCATAAGAATCCAATTAAATTTGGAACAGTTACAATTGGCAGTACATATAATAATACAACTAATAAATTTCTATTAAAAATTCTTAATCATATATATACAATATATATATATATATATATTTATATACAGGGAGTGGTTTTGGGTTCCTAGGGTCATATAGTGAAACTTTATGAAAATGTTTTTCAAAAGTCGTGGCATGGTAACGACTGCAATAGGTAGTATTCCTTACGAAATCTACCTAAAAAAATCTTAATATTGAAGCTCTATAATAATAAAAAATGCCCCCACTGAAAATAATTAATTCTGATACCGGCCTGAATAGCCAAACAACTAACAACCTTTTTTCTCTCTTTTTTCTACCCTTACCCTTTCGCGCAACAAAAGAGCCAAGATCCCTGCAAGATTAAATTACATCCATCCTCTCCCTCATACATCAGAATTCTCCACTTATTCACCGGAGTTTCGATTTCAACAGGAAGTGACGTGTTTAGATTGCCGAACTGGGTTTGCCAGCAGTAATTCTCTATTGCCTTTTCCGAGTAAAATTCAGCGCCATCTATTGGGAAAAGAGGACTTTTCAAACCTGTGACGTTTCCCTTTAAGGAAGATATTAGAATTTAAACAAATTCTCGGCGGGAGGTTTAATTCGAGTTTTAATTATTTTAAATTATTCCACTTTAAAAAAAAAAACTTAAATTTAAATTTTTTTAAGTTATGAGAAATGTTACCAAGTGTTTTTGTTTACAAATAATATCGTTAAACATCACAGAAAATTTTAAAAATTTAACTCAATAAATAAAAATTATTTTAAAACGTATCCCCAGGCCCTGATTACCAAATAGGCACGAAAAGCACGTTCTTCCTGTTGAAAATTTTGAAAGGACTCAAAATGGAGAAAACAAGATGTCCACATTTAATTTTGAATAAATTCCATTCAAAAATTCTATTAAGTCTCTTTTTCTAATTATTAACTCACTTATATAAAAAATATATTTAAAAATGTTTCATAAAAATACATTTCATGGTTTGTATACACAACATAAAATAAAATTTGTTGTATATGTATATTTATTGGAACATACACACACACACACACACAAAAGTTTTTCAATGAATTATATGTGAACTCTACTGAGTCACTTTTTGAAATATTTTTTGTAGCATTAAAAAGTTTTCGAGTATAATACTCTTCTCTAATTATCTATGCAGTGGCGCAGCCAGAATTCGGTTTTAGGGGGGAGAGGGGTTGAGTTTCTGATAAAGGCGTTTACCGATTATTTGAATCATCGGTTAAAAGAATCAGTACTAATTAGACTATTCACTGTATAATACTTAAAGAGCATCTGTGTGGCAGGAAATCATTCTTTTAGCATAATGCGTCTCAGAAAAGTGATTAAGGGTGTATTTCGATTCAAACTGCTTATTTTCCGATTTATTTTTGAATTCACTTTTGTTCCCAAATCCATCAAACTCGCAGATTCTCCTATTTAGAAACTACACAAGGGCCGTGATTGTCGATTCTTTGATAAATGCAGAAAATATTGCAAAAAAAAAAAAAAAAAAAAAAAAAAAAAAGCAATCAAAAACTGCATTTTGAACAGATTTTTCCGAAGCGGGAGATTGGGGAACGAAAAAAAGTGTCATACTGAGAAGATAATTGTTCATAAATCAAATTCTAATGAATGGAGCGTAAAATGACATCACACGGCACCTTGTACGTTTCTTCAAAAATCCTCTCAGCAAGTTTCATGTTTCTACATTTAAAAATGTGTCTGAAATTGTATCTGAAAATTTCGAGTTGTTGAAGGTGGAAAAGCGTTTTTTCGAATACACCCTTAAATTCAAATAACCAATTTTTACTTAACTAATCCATGTAATATGCATTTCACAGTTTTAAGTAGAATTTTTTAATTTAATTGAATCACTTTATTAAATGAAATCTGATTTAATTAAGCGGCGAATTCCGAAATACGCCAAAATGTTTAAATATTAAGTTTGGTTTTGATTCATATAAGCGGAAATCATAGCGATCTTTTTAGCTCTGGGAGGGGGTTTTAATCCCAAAACCACCCCCTTGGCTGCGCCACTGTATCTATGTATTATTCGTGTAAAGGGGCCCCCCCAAAATGACACTGTACTTCCCCTGTTTTGAGTAGTTAAGGGTGTATTCGAAAAAACGCTTTTCCACCTTCAACAGCTCGAAATTTTCCGATACAATTTCAGGCACATTTTTAAAAGTATAAATATGAAACTTGCTGAGGGGATTCTTGAAGGGACGTATGAGGTGCCGTGTGATGTCTTTTTACGCTCAATTCATTAAAATTCGAGTTATAAACAATTACCTTATCAGTATGACCCTTTTTTTCCGTTTCCAGATCTCGCGCTTGGGAAAAATCGGTCCGAAATGCCGTTTTTGATTGCTTTTTTTGCAATATTTTCTGCATTTATCAAAGAATCGATAATCACGGCACCTTGTGTACTTTTCAAATAAGAAATTTTGAAAGTTTGGTGTATTTGAGAGAAAAAATGAATTCAAAAATAAATCAGAAAATAAGCACTTTGAATCGAAATACTCCCTTAATCGGGCTCTGCGTATTCCAGACCTTCTTAATAGATACTAGATGGAACCCGTCAAAACTTGACGGCACCACAGAAATAAAAGGTATTTTCCAGCTATTAAAGGATTTTTTAATGACTAATCTTCAGCAAAAATTTCAATAAATAAAAGAAAAACCTGCATTTTACATCCAGGCAAATGACCTGCAATTGGCAGAGTTACATTCAAACATGCTGCTATAGAATTAGAATCTCTCTCATTCGATAATTTTCCATTTACAAATACAACACCAATAAATTGTACATGACATGAATAAACCATACATTACCGTCATTTCTCATTTCATACAAAATATACATACTTCACTTACTTCGCAGCAAAATAAGACAAATTATAGTTTGCCATTTAGCAACAACTGTAACAATGATCCTCTCAGTGGTTAATTTGTTTTTACATTACCCACCCCATTCAACAAATAAACATTTGCATTTTCAACTAACTTTTCTATTACATTTTCATAAATCAAAAATACATGTCGATTTCACATATTAAAAAAATTAATGATATTTATTCTGGCTAGGTGAAACCCGTCAAAACTTGACGGCAACAATATGAAAGAACTAAAGAAAAAAAAGTATTTTGCCGCTATAAAAAAAATTAATATTTCTTAAAAATTTCAATATGCTTTTCCATTTACCAACGTAACACCAACATGACATGATCCTGGGCACAGAATCGGTGCAATGCTGCGACACACGTCACAAACTCTTGAAAATGTTATTTTTCTACTGTTATCATAATCTACTGTTATCATAAATGTTATTTTCTACTGTTATCATAAATCAAAAATACATGTCGATTTCACATATTAAAAAAATTAATGATATTTATTCTGGCTAGGTGAAACCCGTCAAAACTTGACGGCAACAATATGAAAGAACTAAAGAAAAAAAAGTATTTTGCCGCTATAAAAAAAATTAATATTTCTTAAAAATTTCAATATGCTTTTCCATTTACCAACGTAACACCAACATGACATGATCCTGGGCACAGAATCGGTGCAATGCTGCGACACACGTCACAAACTCTTGAAAATGTTATTTTTCTACTGTTAAAGTTTTTTTTAAAAAATGCTAGAAATCATTTACTATGTACAAAAATTTCTCTAGGTACCATAAAAAATGCAAATTTTGGCATATAATCACAAAAAATAGCTATTTTCGTTAAAATACCCCCCCCCCCCCCAAAAAAAAAACAAACATCCGGAAATTTTGCAAATGGATGTGAAAAAAAAACAGCAAATTTCGTCAACAGATTGCAAAAAACAACAAATTTTATGAAAAGATCTCTAAAAAATTTGTCAAAAAAATGCAAAAAAAAAAAAAAAAATTGTCTAGGTATTCCAAACAAAACAAATTTCGTGAAAGTATTGCAAAAAATCAAAATTTTGCCAAAACGTCTAAAAAAAATTGGCAATTTTCATGAAAAAATTTCGAAAAATAAAGCCAAATTTGACAAAAAAAAAAAAAAATCCCTAAAAAATGGCAAATTTGTAAACATAGTGTGAAAAAAAAATTCAAAATATTGTAAGAAAACAAAAAAATTTGACAAATGATTGTGAGTAAACAACAAATTTCGTCAAAGGATTGAAAAAAAAAAAGCAAATTTCATCAAATAATCACAAAAAAAGTAAATTTCACAAAAAAACCCAAAAAATTTTGCAAAAAGATCTTCAATAAAACAGGAAATTACATCGAAAGATTGTGACAAAACGACAATTTCATCGAAAGAACTCGAGAAAAACGATAAACTTCTCCGAAACTGTCTAGGTGTCATAAAAGACACAAATTTCGTCCAAAGATCTCAGAAGCACATAAATTTTGTCTAGGTAATCGCAAAAAAAGGTAAATTTTGCAAAAAATAGCAAAAAAAAAAAAAAAAAAAAAAAAGAACAACAACAAATTTCTCAAAAAGATAACAAAAAACGACAATTTCTCAAAAAAGTCATGAAAAAAGGTTAAATTCGATAAAACGGCAAATTACATCAAAAGATTGTGAGAAAAAAACAACTTTCATTAATTGCAGGGGGAAAAGATGCAACATTTCTTTGTTTATCAGAAAAAAAAAAAAAAATCACAAAATTTCTCGATCCATCACATGAAAAATAGAAAATTTGTCAATCAGTCGAAGAAAAAAATAAAAAAATCGACAGTTGGTCATGTGGGGTAAAAATTATAAAATTCATTAATGAATCATGGATAAAAAGTCATTTAGTTATGTAAAAAAGCGCACAAAAATTTTGTGATTGATCGAGACATTTCAGAATGTCTTTTCTGGGTAATCTTACGATGCGAATACTGCAGTTCAGTGTACCCATTGAACTGTGTGCTGAGTGACATATGTTTATTGACTCATTCTATAGGCAATTAAAAATATGTATGGAATTTTTTATCGCAATGTAATAAGTATATTTTTAACATAGGATCAGAGTAAATTAGTCTTTTCAACAAATAACCTGGTAAGTGAGAACTAACTTTTTTATTGATAGGCAATGTAACATCGGGTCGATCGAGTTTATTTTGATTTTGCCCTTGTTTTTGAAGGACATAATTTAACCGTTTTTTCTATTGCATAACACTTCTTATTTTGTTTTCAATCTTTTTTTTTTTTTTTTTTTTTTTAGTAATTTCTTATTGTGATCTTCATTTCTGTCATACGAAAAATTCATTTCTATTTCGCCTATAGCATTTACATAATGTTGACAAATTTCTGAAAAAAAAAACAAAAAAAAAACAAAAGAAAAATGAAAAAAAAAAAACAACAAATTTTCAAAAAAAGGATAAATTCGATAAAACGGCAAATTGCATCGAAAGATGGCAAGAAAATACGACAAATTTCACCTAAAATCCCTGAGAAAACAAATAATTATTTCCTGGTATCATAAAAGACGTGAATTTCGTCAAAAGATCGTGAAAGTACTTTAAGTTTGTCTAAGTACTTCAAAAAATGCAAATATTGGTAAACAGATTGTGAGAAAACAACATATTTTGTCAAAAGATGAAAAAAAGAGGCACATTTCATCATAAGAACACAAAAAAGGTAAATTTTGCAAAAAAAAAGGGAAAAAAATGACAAATTTCTGAAAATAACAAAAAAAAAAAACCCAACACATTTCACAAAAAAAATCACGAAAAAAGGAATAATTTGATAAAACGGCAAATTACATTGAAAGATGGCAAGAAAAAACGACAAATTTCACCTAAAATCCCTGAGAAAACAAATAATTATTTCCTGGTATAATAAAAGACGTGAATTTCGTCAAAAGATCGTGAAAATACTTTAAATTTGTCTAGGTACTTCAAAAAATGCAAATATTGGTAAACAGATTGTGAGAAAACAACATATTTTGTCAAAAGGTGAAAAAAAGAGGCACATTTCATCAAAAAAACACAAAAAAGGTAAATTTTGCAAAAAAAAAAAGTGAAAAAAATGAGAAATTTCTGAAAATAACAAAAAAAAAAACCCAACAAATTTCACAAAAAAAAAATCACGAAAAAAAGAATAATTTGATAAAACGGCAAATTACATTGAAAGATGGCAAGAAAAAACGACAAATTTCACCTAAAATCCCTGAGAAAACAAATAATTATTTCCTGGTATAATAAAAAACATGAATTTCGTCAAAAGATCGTGAAAATACTTTAAATTTGTCTAGGTACTTCAAAAAATGCAAATATTGGTAAACAGATTGTGAGAAAACAACACATTTTGTCAAAAGATGAAAAAAAGAGGTACATTTCATTAAAAGATCACAAAAAAGGTAAATTTTGCAAAAAAAAAAAGGTGAAAAAAAAAGACAAATTTCTGAAAATATCAAAAAAATGAGAAATTTCACAAAAAAAAAAAGATAATTCTGATAAAACAGCAAATTGCATCGAAAGATCGTGAGAAAATGACAAATTTCACCGAAAATCCCTGAGAATTCAAATAATTTTATCCAAGTATTAAAAAAAAAACATGAATTTTGGCAAATAATTACAAAAAATAACAAATTTTCGCAAAATACCCCCCCCCCCCCAAAAAAAAGAACACCTGGAAATTTTGTAAATAGATGTGAAAAAAAAAAAAACAGCAAATTTCGTCAACAGATTGCAAAAAACAACAAATTTCTTCAAAAGATCTCTAAAAAATTTGTCAAAAAACTGCAGAAGAAAAAATTGTCCAGGTATCTCAAATAAAACAAATTTCGTGAAAATATTGCAAAAAATCAAAATTTTGCCAAAACGTTTAAAAAAAATTTCGAAAAAAAAAAGCAAATTTTGACAAAAAAAAAAATCTCTAAAAAATGGCAAATTAAACATATTGTGAAAAAAAAATTCAAAATATTGTGAGAAAACAACAAATTTTGACAAATATTTGTGAGTAAACAGCAAATTTCGTCAAAGGATTGAAAAAAAAGCACATTTCGTCAAATAATCACAAAAAAGGTAATTTTGCAGAAAAAACAACAAATTTTGCAAAAAGATCTTCAATAAAACGGGAAATTACATCGAAAGATCATGACAAAACGACAATTTCATCGAAAGAACCCGAGAAAAACGATAAACTTCTTCGAAACTGTCCAGGTATCATAAAAGACACAAATTTCGTCCAAAGATCTCAAAAGCACAGAAATTTTGTCTAGGTAATCGAAAAAAAATGTAAATTTCGCAAAAAATAGCAAAAAAAGACAAATTTCTCAAAAAGATAACAAAAAACGACATTTTCTTTAAAAAAAAAATCACGAAAGAAGGATAAATTCAATAAAACGGCAAATTACATCAAAAGATTGCAAGAAAAAAATAACAAATTTCAAAAAACAACTTCCATTAATTGCAGGGAGAAAAGATGCAACATTTCTTTGTTCATCAGAAAAAAAAAAATCACAAAATTTCTCGATCCATCACATGAAAAATAGAAAATTTGTCAATCAGTTTGACAGTTGGTCATGTGGGGTAAAAATTATAAAATTCATTAATCAATCATGGAAAAAAAGTCATTCAGTTATGTAAAAACCCCACAAAAATTATCAATCAGTAGAAGTCCCCACAAAAATCTTGTGATTGATTGAGACATTTCAGAATGTTTTTTGCATGTTCAATTTAAAAAAATATATGTATATATATTTTCTAGCTGCAGATTTAAAAAAGTAAGTTATTTATAAGGCATCTATTTTGATCTCTTATTATTTTGTTTATTTTTTGCAAGACCTACGTTTATTTAGTTAAGTAATACGAATTTAGAATTTGCAATGTTTTGTCTTTTGTTATTTTTTATCAATTTTCAAAATGATAATGCAACAAATGTAAATGCTATAGGCAAAATGGAAATGAAATTTTCATATGACAGAAATGAAGATCACAATAAGGAATCACTTTAGAAAAAAGAAAAAGATTGAAAACAAAATAAGAAGTGTTACGCAATAGAAAAAACGGTTAAATTATGTCCTTCAATAAAAACGGGCAAAATCAAAATAAATAATATTATGAAATATAAAATTAAGCATCGATCAAAAAAATACTCTCCGAGAAAGGTTTTTGCGAACATCGTAAGAGGGATATTTTACTTCAGTGTACCCATGGCAAAATAGAAATGTATTTTTCATATGGCAGAAATGAAGATCACAATAAGGAATTACTTAAAAAAAAAAAAGATTGAAAACAAAATAAGAAGTATTATGCAAAAGAAAAAACGGTTAAATTATGTCCTTCAATAAAAACGGGCAAAATCAAAATAAATAAACTCGATCGACCCGATGTTACATTGCCATTCAAAAAAAAGGTTCTCACTTACCAGGTTATATTGTTGAAACGACTAATCTAAGGTGTAATAAATTACTCTGATCCTATGTTAAAAACACACTAATTAAGTTGCGATAAAAAAATCCATACAGATATTTAATTGCACATTTTAAACATATGTCACCTCAGCACACAGTAAATCCACAAACAATGTACGCGGGCATACCACGCTAACATTTAGAGACAGTAAGTATCTCTTCTCTCATTGGTTCTGTTGTCGGATCTGCGCAAGCACGAATCTGCGCAAGCGCAGAGAGCTGTTTGAGTGTGCTGACGAATCTGCGCAAGCGCAGAGAGCTGTTTGAGTGTGCTGAATAAAAATGGGGTTTCTTTTAATATATTGATAGGTTATTTATGTAAGTGCAAACATTTTATCAATTTTTCATGGAATGGAACTATTTTGTTATTTTCTTAAGTCTATCTCTCTTCGTCTTTTAAATACGTGCAAGAATTCTTTACATAACCTTTATTCGTTAATAAAGATGTAAGCAATTTGAAAGCAATATTTCACATTAAAAAAATATACGAATAAAAAAGGACAGAGATTCGAACTGGGCATTTTTTATTTCTTCTTTCCCTCCTAACTTTTCACTTCATCTGTAAAATAGCCTTCAAGAGCGAACCGGCCATCATGTTACTTAGGGCTCTCTTCAGACATCGTTAAGGAAGGTATTAGAATTTAAATAGGTTCTCAGCGGGAGGTTAAATCGAACGAAGAAGGCAAAGGATGGCAAATTTGCATACGCAGAGAAATGCGTAATGCGTCCAAGGCATATTGCATTCTCGGGGTGATTTCTTTTAAAGATTTTTTTTCCTTTTCCTGTGTGAATGGTATTTAAGTTCTAGATAAACCGGTTCACGGAACCTAATGTAGATTAAAATTGAATTCATTAATCAAATTGACAATATTTTGCGAAGTCTTCAACTTTCGTATAATAAAAGATACATAAAAGAATGTGTCATTACATAAGCTACTCCAACAGGATGAGAATATGTTAATAATCAAGTTATTTTTGAGAATCTTATTTGATATAGTTAGAATTATTCGTTTATCACAATTCATTTCAAGCCAAATTTCTTTATGATGATGTTTGATGAATAAATAAAGTTAAAATAATCTTCATGCTATCTGAAAAGTTTCTTTACTTTCCAAGATTTTAAAATCTTGATCGGTATGAATTCTCTTTTTGAAAGAGAAAAGAATAAAACTTGAATAAATATTGTGAACTATATTAATTATAACACACTTATTCTAATTGGCAAATAAATCATAATGTTCTAATTTTCCAACTGCGTGAAAAAGTATCCAGACAAAGTTTCGAACCAGGAACCTTTGGCCTTAGTTGCCTAGTGTTCAGGCAATTGAGCTATCCTGTGCAAATCTGGTGGAACTATCGCACTCACTCAGTGAACCTTGTCATTTACGACATCTGATCTGATATTTGAATAAGCTCAACAGAATAAATCGCATTTAATAGAACGCTAAGAAACGTTGGACATGTAATTACTTTATATTACTTTTGACACAATTATTATAATTTTTAAATAAATCATATAGATTGTACTCTCTTAAAAAGTTAGCCACAAAATAGCTCAAGTTGAGCTGAAATCCACTCATCTCAATGTTGAAAGGCAGCTTCTCAAAAAAGAGTTGAAATAACTCGAGTTTTAACCAATTTAAATGAAGTTGAGCTATTTAAATAACCAATTTGGATCAAGAAGATTTAATCGTTTGAAAAACAACTCTTTTATGATCGAAAAAATTACAGCTCTTTCATGAGAAGCCAAATCAGCTCTTTCGTTTTAAGAGTGTAATTTGCAAATGTTTGAGTGTTTGAAAAAGTATTGAAGCAAGCATTCGAATCTAGAAACTTTGGCTTAAGTTGCCATTGTTCAGTCAAATTGAGTTACCTGCAGACGAATTTGTCCTTTCTCACCAAATGAACCTTGTTGATTATTGCACCAGGTCTGTTATCTTAATCAGCCCAATAGAATAATTCGCAGGTAATGGAACTCCAAGAAACGTTGGACACATAATTATACTGTATATTACTTTTAACACAATTATTATAATT
The DNA here is from genome assembly GCA_964019185.1 of Maratus speculifer. Lineage (NCBI taxonomy): Eukaryota > Metazoa > Arthropoda > Arachnida > Araneae > Salticidae > Maratus > Maratus speculifer. The sequence continues at coordinate 89,433,614 of OZ025300.1, read as the reverse complement.
GGCAAATAAAAAATATGAATTGTAATTTCCCAAGTGTTTGAAAAAGCGTCTCAAGAAAGCAATTGAACCAGGAACTTTTTGCTTAAGTTGTCATTGTTTAACCATCTGACCTATCCTGTAGACGAATTTACCGGGCCTCTTTCATCTGGTGAACCTTGCTGATTACGGCATCTACACTGTAAAACATTTGTGGAAACGTTACTCCGTAAAATTGGTGGCAGCATTGCTGCCTCCAATTTTATGGAGTATTTTAACCGTTAAAACCGGTGTAACATTGTAATGTTACACCAGTAATACATGTTTAAAATTAAATTACACCATTGCATATGTGATAAAAATTACTCCATGAAATTGTAGGCAGCATTTGCCACCACTTTTATACCAATTTTATGGAGTAACGTTACACAAATGTTTTACGGTGTGGTCTGCTATCTGAATCAAATCAACTGGATAAATAGCCGATAATGGAACACCAAGAAACGTTGCACACGTACTATACTACTTTTAACACAATTATTCTAATTGGTAAATAAATCATACGAGTTGTAATTCTTAAAGTGATTGAAAAAAGTGTCCAAGCAAGCATTCGAACTAGCATTCGAGCCTTGTTGATTAAGGCATCTGATCTGTTATCTAAATCAGCTCGGCCCCGCCAATGGTTCAGAGGTTCTGCTCTTAAAGCTATCCGAAAAACTCACATATGGTGTGAAAAGTGAGTGTTATCATTTGAAAAAGCAAAGTTTGTATAATTTTTGATATGAAGACGACGACTGTTTCAAAAACTCCTTTCATATTTTGAAAGAAAACATTATTTCGAGTCTAATTTTGAGTCTTAGCCACAGTTTTATTGTAAACGATTTGCTAATAAATGCAGGTGTGACTTTTTTTTTTCGTTTTGACACGCAGTTTACAATATAAAGTAAATCGTTTAAAATAAGAAAAAAAAAAAAAAATCAAAAGTAAGAGAGAGATAAAAGCGTTTGATGAAAATATTAATATTTCAATCAACGTAAAAGCATTAGCAATATAAACCAAACAGAACAATTACAACAACAAAATACATAAATAAAAGCATTGATAAAATGGAGTAAGAAAATTTTTCTTCAGTTCAAATTCCTTGATCAACGAAGCGAATGTCTGAGGATTTCAGGAAAAAACACATATATCTAATACATTATTTCCCCGGTTTCCTTTCATCCGAAAAACTCATGTATGGTGTGAAAAGTGAGTGTTACCATTTGAAAAAACAAAATTTATACAATTTTCAATATGAAGACTACGTCTATTTCAAAAATTCCTTTCATACTCTGAAAGAAAATATTATTTCGAGTCTAATTTTGAGTCTTTGCCATAGTTTTATTGTAAAAGATGTGTGAAAAATTACTGGGGCGATTTTTTTTTTCTTACTTTGGCCGTACTGCAACAATCTAAAGTAAATTATTTTAAAAGAAGAAAAATGCCAAACGCAAAGAGAGATAAAAGCGTTTAAAAAGGATATTAACACTTCAATCAACGTTAAAACCATAGTAACGTAAACAAAACAGAACAATACCAGCAACAAAATACATAAATAAAGCATTGATAAGATGAAGTAAAAGTATTTGATTCACATCAAATTCCCAGATCAACAAATACAAAACTGTAAGGATTAAAAAAAAAAAAAAAAAAAAAAAAATCAAATACATTTTTTTCGGCTACCTTAAATCCGAAACCCTCATTTATATGTTGTGAAAAGTCAGTATTACCATTTCCAAAAACAAAGCTGATGAAGATTACGATCAAAAATTCCTTTCATATTCCGAAAGAAAATGGTATTTCGAGTCTGATTTTAAGTCTTTGCCGTAGTTTTATTGTAAACGATCTGCGAATAAATACACGTGTAATTTTCTTTTCTTTTTCTTTTCTTTTCTTTCTTTCTTTTTTTCTTTCTTTTTTTTTTTTTTTTTTTTTTTTTGTGACACGCACTGTACAATTTAAAGTAAATCATTTTAAACGAAGAAAAAAAATCAAACGCAAAGATAGATAAAAACGTTTAATAAGGATATTAACATTTCAATCAACGTTAAAACCATAGTAATGTAAACAAAACAGAACAATACCAACAACAAAATACAGAAGTAAAAGCATTTGATTCACATCTGTTAAGATGCCCACTTCTTAAGAAGCAGTTCTTTTTGAACAAGAAGCTGGCAAACAATGGCGCATCTTGAGTGAATAACCTGAAAAGAAAGAAAAGAATTAAGTGCAATTAAGACACACGGGAGCACATTCTCTGAAAAATTGGCTCTGATGAATGATCCTACGGCGACTCGCTGTACAGATAGGTGATAAGATCAAAATGGAAGATAAGACAAAACAGAGATGATTGATTTAAGATTGAGAGAATTTTTAATAATTGAACCGTGCCATCATACGAAAATAATTGTTTCGGCTTATACAGGGTGATTCAAAGTAACGTGGACAAATTGATATCACAAATCAGGCATGCGATAAGGATAAAAAATCACATAGGAACATAGGGCCGCAAATCACTTATTGAGCCACAAATACAGGGTGTTTGCGATTTGGGTTGATGGTAATAAATTTCAGAAAACTGAAGTATATTATAATAAAACATTTTGCAGACATTCTCATCTTTGTTTTAAATGTGATAACATCTAAAAAAAGTGCTAGAGGCTTTCATTATGCGAACCAGCAATATGCACTTGGCACCACACATTTTGGACTGTGACAATCAATTTATACAGCATCATCGATTGCTTGAGCAATATGATGATCCAGATCTTTTCGTAACGTTATCACATTTCACACAAAATAAGGTACATATCGTTGCATTTTCATTACAATATTTTTATTTTCCTCGAAATTATGTCTGGGACTTTATAAACACCCTGTATTATGTAAATTTATCTGTTTTTATCCCGTCTCCCGAGTATTCTCTTTTATGATCTTTTTAAAAGGGTTTTTTTCTTTTTTTTCTTTCTTTTTCTTTTTCTTTTTTTTAATTTAACTTTCTGTGGTTCTGAAAATCACACAGAGTCCCAAATAATGATTCACCTGAAATATTTAAAGCATCATAAAAAATGACTTATCTGAAATATTAAAAAATATATTTATTCAGAAGTTAGAATGCATTATTTTAAACATGCAAAAATAATTTAAAAAAAATTAGAACATAAAAAATTATTGAATAAAAGGCAATTTTTTCAGATTGATTCAAGATTGAGAGAGTTTGTAATAATTGAACCGAGTCATCATCAGAAAATAATTCTTTCGGCTGATACATATGTATATATTCCGTATAAATTTGTCTGTTTTTTTTCCATTCTCTTGTTTTTCCCTTTTCTATGAGTATTTTAAAACATTCTCTTTTTTTTATTTAACTTTTTGTGGCCTTGTGAAAATCTCAGATCACAAATAATGACTCATCTGAAATGTTTATAAAATATAAAATAAAATAAATAAATAAATAAAAATTAAATTAAATAAGTAAATAAATAAAAATAAAATTAAATAAATAAATAAATAAAGCTAATTGTAATTTAACAAATTAGAACTACTATTTGGAAAATGATATTTTCAAAGAGTAAAATTGTAAAGATTTATGAATAAATTTTATATTTAAATTAATAATAAGGTATTTGTACCCTATATGGACAGGGCTCTCAATATGGACACCCCTAATATTTTTAAAGGTAATAATTTTGATCGAGAGATGGCTCAACATTTTCGCGAAGAAAAGCAGTTGAAAAGATAATTAAGGCTGGAAAGTGTAAAAAAGCGCGTTGTTCGCAATTTAGGAGGAAACTTGTTGTTTCGAGATGTGTTGATCTTAACTACTTGTAAGCTTAAATTCTTATTAGATATGATAAAATTACATTAAATGCTGAAAAGTAGACTATTTTAGAAAGCTAATAAAACATATTTTCGATTGCTATTGCATATTTTGCTTAAAAATATTTTCCTTATTCACTTGTTACAAGATTTAGTAAAACTACGCCCGGTATCCAATATGGACAGCTTATGTCCCCATCGTCTACAACTGTAAGAAAGGAGAAAATTCAACGTTGCCAAGTAATAAATTGAAAAGGCATCAAAGTGGTAAAATCTTTGTTCAACAAGATGCCATTTGAACAATCTCCCAAAAATCTCCCTCCAAAAAACCCTTGCAGAAAAATAGAAAGAAGCCCTCCCCCGCAGTAGGATATCTGTTGGCGAAATCGTAGGTACCAATGGTATGACTTCCTCAACAAACGAGAGCTGGTACTGCTTCTTTTGCAGTATTGATGCTTTTTCAAACATGCAGCCTCATGCATACATCACATGTGGCAGATATGTTCATGAGGATAATGTGGGACTTACTGCCCATGGTGAAAAAGTTTCTATTTGTCCATGCTGTAAGGACTGAGTAATAAAAGATGTAAATTCGCAGACAGATGCAATAAAGCTAAGCAAAACCAATAATATTACTTCATAATATTTACTAGTAACTAAGTGGCTTTGCATGGGTCTTCGAAGGGTAAAAACCAAGAATGCCCCCCCCCCTTTCTAAAATGCCTGTTCTGAAGATATTTACTGTCCCCTCCTCCTCGGAATACTTTAAGATACATTTTTCTTAATCCCTCTCCTCTAAAATCCCTTGGAAAAGTGGCTCTTCCATACACACTGTGTAGAAAGTCAATAAGGAAACACCTGTCCATAATAGGGACAGGTAGTTCCTTATATGGACACTTGTAAACATTGTTTTGTTTTTATCATTTAAATTAAACCAGAATAATTACAAGGTCGCTAATTTTAATAATGATAGTCAATAATCCAAGGATAGTGGTCACATATATTTGGAGCCCTATGACTTGAAAATGGGGGTGAAAAAAAATACATTTTCCTTAGGGTGTCCATATTGGGTACAGGTACCTTAATAATTAACATAATTTTTATGATGATCAAAATGAGTCTTATATTACGTACGCCATACATTAAACATTAATATTCCTCAAACAAAGGTTAAAAAGAAAAAAAAACAGTAGTTTATATATATACTATTTGGGGTACACGACATTTCGGTCCCGCCATTTCGGTCCCGCCGTTTCGGTCCCGCCGTTTCGGTCCCGAGACATTTCGGTCCCGAGACATTTCGGTCCCTGGCCATTTCGGTCCCGAGACATTTCGGTCCCGAGACATTTCGGTCGATGGCCATTTCGCTCCCGAGACATTTCGGTCCCTTGCCATTTCTTTACCGGCCACCTTATAACTTGGTTTCTGATTGATGAAGGCCTACTAAACGCTGTAAGCTCAACATTGTTCTGGCTTTTTTTAATATTTTTATTCTCCTGCCCCCCTTCCCTCAAATTTTATACAAAGCTGAATATAATAGTCCAATAAGTTTAATCTATTGTAACTCGTGATAATAAAATCACAGCAAGTTGAAAATTTGATTAAATAATGTTATATAATTTTACACTGTCTTTATTATTATAATTTAACATAATGAATATTTTAAGTTTTATCATATATTCTTTGTATTAGGTATTTTATCTATACAAAAAACTAAAATATATATTTTATTGATTGTTTTAGCACACTTTCTTAGAATCTTTAAATTAGTGATTTCCTAACTAGGCGTGCTACGAAAATTTTTTGTTTGAAAAATAAAAATGCCCCAACGACCTTTTTTATGTAATAATTATTGGTTGCATTTTTTTTTTTTTTTTTTTTTTTTTTTTTTTTTTTTTGCACGGTTTTCTCACTTTATGAAGACAATTTTTGTGAATTAATTTTATTGAAAGTGGGCTTATTTCTTTGTAATAAAATGATTATTTTTCAATTTTATATAATAATGTAATTATTATTTTAAATAATTTTATTTTCAAATTTTAACTGACAAAATTAAGCTTTTTTAATTTATCGTTTATTTATTTATTTATTTGCATTACCTTTTCGCTCCCACTTACACAGAAAAAAAATTTACAATTCTTATTTTAATTTTATTATTGATTGAATTAATAGTTTTAAATTTCAGTAACTTTAAATATAAAATAAATAAACAGGTAACCAATAAGTTTCAGTTTATAACTACTACAAAACATAATGATAAATTGAATATAAAACAGATTATTTATTGAGTTTATTTAAAGTAAAATTCGAAATGCGTATTAATAATTTTATCAATTTAATTAAATAAAGATTCATTAAATTAAAAATAATATATTTAATAAAATATTAATTTGATTTTAATTTTAAAATCACTAACTGTTTTGAGATTTAATTTATAGCAATTATTCATCACCATAAGTTTTTATTCAAAAATTATTATTTATTTCAAAAAAGGAAATTATTATTATTATTATTATTATCGAAAAATCAGTAATGTAACATTATAATTAATTAAACATAATAATGCAACACTGTAACAATGCGTAAAAATATTTCTTAACAGTGTTAGGTAACATTATTATCCAGATGCAGATTTAAATTTTCTGAAACAAAGTTATAGTTTACAGTTCGCAAAAAGCAATCATATATTAATTAATTATTTTTAAAGAGTAAGAAAAATATCATAAACTAACCAATAAATGAATAAATAACATATTTATTTTGAGAATCCTTATAATTTTTATATATCCTAATGAACTTGATAACATTATAGTAGCTGAAATTTAAAAAATATGTTTTTTCATTTTTGCTATAATAAGAGCTATAAACTAGATTTTAAACAAGTAATTGATAAATAAGTCACTTAAACAATTAATAGTTAAAATAATTTTGAATTCTTATTAATAAATATGTTTGATAAAAATAATTTAATTTTTAATTTTTTTTAATTTAACAGCATAATTATTAATGCTTTAAAATTTTCTAAGATTATGTTAATCATTTAATAAAATAATGTATAACATTAAGTAAGAAACAAATCAAAACCGAGTGCCGGGAATTTTTAAACACTTATAATTTTTTATGTTGGTGTTCCTATAAAATTTGAAATATATGCATATAAGTACCAGCTAAGTACTACTATTAACCTCTTTTAAGCAAAAATTCTGCATGTCAATCAATTGTCAACGACCATCTGAACAAATAGTCATCTTTATACAAGATAGCTAGAAAAGCTAGGTAGTTGGGGACGCATCATACTGCACGGGGGGAGGGTCGATAGAGGAGTGCCGGACTGTCAGGCGAGCTGCAAAATAGCTGTCACCTTTGGATTAAACCGGATTAGCGCATTGGCGTGAATTTGTAAGGAGTATGTAAGGGGCATCCATTTTGTAGCCTGGTGGAATTATAGAATTTTAAACAGTTCTTCAAGAAAACAAAATGTGACTGTAGTGAAAAGACTGTAGTGACTGTTTGAAAAGTTTCTAGGAATACAATTTAACAGACATATTGAAAAAAAAGGGGATATATGGGTAGAAGGTAAAAATGATTAAAACCATAAAGCGAGTTAATTTACAAGCATGGTTATACAGTCATCTTTTATTGCATTTTCAAAGAATTATTTTCATTTTATTCCTCTGTCAAAGATTGCCAAACGATTTTACGTCTTCCGAGCCATTAAGAGGCTACTTCAGTCAAGCAAAAAGACCCATTCGCTAATGCTAATCCTATAAAATAAATTTATAAAGATATCTCTGTTACATTTCGATGTTTAATTTTTTTTTTCCACTGGATAGATGAGATCGATCTGTACAAAGAACGTTTTTACTTTTTTGTTTTTGTTTACAGATGTTTTTAATGAGTATACTTTAATTTACTTAAATGATATTTTATTTGATTGAGCATACTTTGATTTTCGAAACCAGTTTCAAATATTAAAGCATTCTCAAAAAAAAAAAAAAAAAAAAAAAGCAGCAATTGAAATTGAAGAAGTAAAAAAATGTCTTGTACAGGCCAATTTTTGCTATCCATTGCAAAATTATATAAAGATATTGAAATGTAACCGAGATACTTTTGCACATTTTTCTCATTTAGCATTAGTAAACGAATCTGTTTGGATTCGTGACTAAAAGATTTCGTCCTTAAAAGAAACTAGCATACCAAATTTTTAAAAATTCCTGCCGGCTAGGCTTACAGGCGCAGATTAATTTTGAAGTGCTCATTTCAACAATAAAAAATAAAATATGATAGGAATAAACCAAGTTTAACAAGTTTATTTGGCCGCTTTTAAAGAATTTTTATTTTATTTTATTTTATTTTATTTTGTTTATTTATTTATTTATTTATTTATTTATTTATTGTCAGAGCTAGTTTTATTAGAATCATCTTATGCGTAATTCGGCTCAAAATCCTCACTTTGACAGCATATTTTGAAATATATTCTGGATTTATCCAACCATCGGCCAATACGCATTTGAGAACAAATTCGAAATAAAATTGAGTTAGGAACTAGGCAATTTGTTATTTGAATACATTCTGTATTCTTCAATCATGATCGCTTCCAGAAATTCTGTTCAAAACGTCCACTTTGGCAGCATATTTTGAAATATACTTCAGTTCTTGTAAGTCACAGCAACTTTGGATTTGAATATCTCTGTCAGACTTTTAGATATGGAGATCAAAATTTTTTTGATCATTTCAGGAACGTATAAGGAATAATTTCCTATACGGGAATTTTGTCTTACGGGGCCGCATAAAAATTTAAATTTCGTGCTTTTTCAAATAGACACCCCCCCCCCCCCGCCCCAATGGAGCTGCAATTAATGTCATCACATTTTGCCGCCTTTTTTATGAAACTTTGTTACTGGAAGTAAGTGCCTAGAAGCGATATTAAAGGAGCTTTTTGCTAATTACGACTCACCCTCTCTCGATATTTATATGCTTACATATAGATAGATTAAGGAAGTTTTTTATTGATTGTAGTCTTGGGGTCCCTGGATTCCACTTTCGCCGAATGTCAATCATTCTGTCATCCTATCAATTAAGTGCTTCCGTTAGAAAAATGCCTAAATAGTTTGTTACTTTAAACCCGAAAACGATTAGGAGGGGAAAATACAAGGGGTCATACTGGAGTTGCATACTGCCAACGCTCTGTTCTTCATCCCTTTTCATTAAGAGGGAAGATTCGACAAAACATTTTCAGTGTTTTAGTAGAATTTATCGTTTTATTGCTTTTTTTCACTTAAAGCTTAGTACTGTTTATGTATTGTATCATCTGCCCAATAAAAGGGTCACAACATTCGTTGTAATTTTTAAACTTTTGTTCATTCTTTATCTTAGAAATGGAAGAGTGATTTAGGAATTCTTTAAGAAAAAAACGTTTGTGCTGTTTATGATGGTAATTTATTTCTCAAAGATAAAAAAATAAAAAATAAGACTTATTTGCGTTGTGTCCGATATAAATTCTTCAAGGCAAGAATTATATTAAAATATAATGAAATTCTTAAAATCGGAAAATTTTCTCACAACAATGAAACAACCTCAAAAGAAAGCCAACAAATAGAGTTTAAAAATCAGCTGGTAAACAAAATAAAATCCAATCCAACCGCACCAATTACAAGGATTTATTAGTAAATGAAAAATAGGTATTTTTAAGTAATTTTTATAAAGACATTAAGCTAAAGGAAATCTCTTAAAATATAGCACTTGAATCCAATACATGTAATCCTTGTAAAATTAAATATTAATTATTAAGTTACCTCTGTTTATATGTAAAGAAAAAATGCATTTTACTTCTTTATCATATGAGGAATTTAAAACTTAATTGTTCCTGAGTTTGTGAAAAGTTTACTGCAGTTATTTCTTAATTCACTTTCAGCGCCCTTTTCCTAGAAAGAAATACATTAACCTTATAATCAATGATTAGTTCAACCTTAAAACATGTTGTATTGAATGAAATCTATGTCAAACTATTTATTTGTACAAATTATTTTCGAAATTCTTAGTTTTCAGGCATAATTAATTTACTTATTCAAAATTAAATGGTAATAATAATAATAATTAAATACGAAGAAGAGATTACACCTTCAAGTGTAACAAAGTACATGTGCTACTTTTTCTGTTTCTTATATTTTTATATTATTTTCATCAAGTTTAACAATTATAAAATGTTTAAATTTTCTGTACTGTTTACTTATTTGGGTAAAACCAATTTTCTTTGTGCTTTTTCAAAAAAAGTCTTTTTTTAGGATATAGATTTTACTAAATAACAATAATATTGTTTAAATATGTGTTATTTTATATAAGTACTAATGTTTTTAATTTTAATGCTTGTATTTTATATGCTTCGTCTAAAATACAAGTTAGAAATTAGTATAGTTTTCAGATAATTAAAACAAAATTATTAACAATCGTCTTTGCTAAATTAATGTCTTTATCACGCATACTTACAATTTTTAAATCGGAGAACTATATATAAAATTTTTTTTAATGTTAAAGTCGGTCAGAAAAGGTCCATTAAAGTTTTTAATAACAAAACTATGCATATGAATTATATATATATATATATATATATATATATATATATATATTTATTTACGCATCTCAAGCAAACGGTGTGTAAAGTGCGCTTATTATTCTTTTAATTTTACTAATTTTCTGATTAATTTTTTTATTATTTTTTATTATTTATTTATTTCTTATTATTATTATTTTCGAATTTTCATTATTTTAATTAATATATATATATATAAGACCATTAAAAGTAGACAATATTCACCAATTAAATTTATCAATAAACCAAACCGAAACATGAGAAAAATTTAAATAAATAAATAAAATGAAATATATATATATATTTAGAAAAAATAATTTTTATGTTGATGCCAGTTTGTTAAACAGCACAAAGAATTAAATTTCGTTTGAAGTTAAAATATGTATTTACACATGACTATTAAAAACACAAATGAAACTTTAAAATAATATTATAATGATCGATTGTTAAAATCAGGTAATACGGAAAATTAATTCATATAAATTGTATTTAGACATGAATATTAAAAAAATAAGAATATCTTAAAATAATTAAATTATTACGCGTGCACCAGATTTAATATAAAACACCAAAATATTAAAAATGTTGTCATATGAAAAATGCCTAAAATAATTAATTTACTATGCATGAAAATCTTTTAATAATAAACATCAATTAGTATTTAAAAAATTCTAACACAGATATTTCCAAGTACTTTTAAATGGAATAATATATTTATAAGTAAATATTAAAAAGTAGAAAAATAAAAATTGTAATTAAATTTTCGCACGTAAAACTCATTCAGGGTTCGTACGGGTACCGTTATTTTTCAGGTGATATACCAGTTTTTTTTCAATGGAAAAATAAATTTTGTTCAAACACTGAAATTTCGCTTAGTTTAATCAGAAATTTTCAATAAGAAAATACTGGTGCAGTAGAATTTTCTGATCATAAAATTCCAGGATCCGTACGAGACCTGCCATTTAATAGTGAAAATTACATTATACATCACGATTTTCTTGTGGACGATATTAATGGGATGTCACATTGCGAATCACATGACTAATAGCCATGTAGTGCGGCTATAGCAATTTTGTTTATAAATTTCTTCACTAGATGCAGCATAAATAGTGGTAAATCCATGCATAAAATGCGTTTGGTTTATTTTATACCAATTACTGCTCGATAAATACATATTTAAAAATTCATATATATATTTAATAATTAAAATAAACAATTTATATTTTAATAACATACTGAATATGTGTGATAGTGTAATAAAATGAAGAAAATAAGTCATGCATAAGTTATACACGTTCTTCAATGTATTTAAAACGCGATCAAAGTAAAAAATATAAGCTTAAAATTTCAAAATACAATGCTTTTCAGTACCGTGATTTTGAATGTTATTTACAGCGAGACGGATTTTTTCAGATCTCGAATTCAAAGGAAGAATATTGTCCATAGTATTGCTATGTCCGAGAGGCACCGACATTATTTACCTAACCATTTTATTCAAGCTGATTTTCAAATGTGTAATTTATCTTGTTTGTCAATCTCAAAAACAGCCATCAGCTGTCGCCACAGTGGTGGATGAGGCCATATTAACCAAAAATACTGAATTCAAGCGAAAACAATATAGAAAACTTATTACAGAAGGTAGTCCTCGTTCGTGATAATGTCATTTAATCTTCTATAACCAGGTAATATTTTTAAAACAATAAACATTATAGTGTTTTCAGAGTTTGCGTTGTCTAAACGCGGGTTGGTGTGTCATTTGAAATACAATATCAAGAGAAAGGGCTTTAGAATTTTTATTGAAAAAAAAAAAAAAAAAAAAAAAAAAAAAAAAAGATAAATTTCTATTAAAAAGTTAATAGTGAAAATATTGCACAAAAAAGTGGAAATTTCTGGAACTTGTGATTTTGTTTAATTTTTGAACATATTACATGAGTGTAGATTGGGAAGTGTCTACTATTCACACTTTAAAAGTGGAAGGAGTGAAAAGCTCACTCTATGGATGAGTGAGAGGAATTTTCACTCTTTTTAGAGTGACTTTTGTAAAAATACACTCCTTAAAGAGTGGAATTTTCCACTATATAGAAAGGAACGAATTATCTCACTCTATAATCAAAAGTGAGAGAGTCACTTCACTGATGAGAGTGACTGTCTCACTCCGTTATCGAGAGTCAGAGATTGCAATGATGAAAGTGAAATACAGCATTATAAACTTTTAAAAATTCCCGTTCAACTTTGAATAAATAAATGGAGTAAAATAATAAAAAATCAGCAAAATGTAGTACTTTTTAGCAGCAATGTGCGAAGAGAAAACTGCACCCGGGACAAAGTTTGAATTTGGCACCCCCCCCCCCTTCTTTTTGTGACAGGTGTTATAAAACTGAAAAGTGTAGAAACAAAAATAAATTCTATTGAATGCATGTTTCACATTTACTTTATAACTTAAAAATATTTAATTTTAAATCTAAATAATACAAGATAAAATTTCGCTTATATTTTGGGAAGGGTATTTGGAAAACAGATCTGGATTAAATGTATATACAGTAAAGTATAACAGTTATTCACTAACCCCTTTTGCATTCCAAGAAATAAGTTAGTTTGAGAATGTATGTTTTTTCTTACAAAAAGCCTACCCCCCCTTTTTTTTAAAGAAAAGAAGAAGCGAATAAGGTACTTTTGTCCTGAAGAGCTTTTGATAAGAGCGACTCTTTTCGCATAAAGGGGAAGGGGAGAGAAGAAGAAGGAGAAAAAAAAAATATCCATAAATTTGTCAATTTTTATGATATTAAATCCGAATAAATTTATTGTACATCTTCTTAATAATATCTACATTTTTTATATTGACAATTTTTTGATAGGATCAATTCTTATAGCAAAAACAAATGAAACATAAGTAGAAGTTGAAGAAAAAATCGTATCAAAAGTGTACTCAATTCCAAATTGCTTATATTCCGACTCATTTTTTAAATCATTTTTGCCGTTAAACGCATCCATCTGGCAGGTTCTCTTACTTAGGAACTATATAATGCGCCGTATTGGTCAGTTTTTTGATAAAGGCAGAATATACTTTTAAAAGTGCTGTCAAAGTTGGCCTTTTGAACAGAACTTCTCGAAGCGATCGAGATTGAAGAATTGGGGATATATTCAAATAACAATTCCGAATCTCTTTACTTATTTTGAATTCATTTTAGCTCGCAAATTCATATGCAATTGACAGTTTTTCTTATTTAGGAACTATATTAATTTTTTCATAAAGACAGAATATATTAAAAAATATATATGCTTTCAATGTGGGCATTCAGAAAAGAATTTCCCAAAGCGATCGTGATTGAAGTATTGAGGATATCTTCATAACAAACTTCTTATTTTCTAACTCATTTTTAAATTAGTTTTGCTCTCAAACTTTTTAAATTGGTACTTTCTCTTACTTAGGAACTATATAATGTTCCGTTATGGTCAATTTTTTTCATAAAAGCAGGATATACTTCAAAAAATGCTGTAAAAATGTGCATTTTGAACCGAATTTCCCTTAAGTGTATTGTAATAAAACCAGTTCTTATAGATAAATGTAGTTAAAAACTCTTCAAAAGCGGTCAAATAAAGTTGTTGAACGTTGACCGAGTTTATCTCTAATCTTATTTACTTTTTGTTGGGGAAATGACAACTTAATTTCGAAATCTACCTTTGCCTATAGGCCGCCACGACAGAAATTTTGTTGAACTTGTATTCATTTATGTTATACACATTCATATTTTCCCAGTACACTATATATGACCAATAGTGATCAGTCACTTGCGATTTTAGACGTTTTGTTAATGAAAAAAAAAATACTTAAGAAATTAGTCTGAAAATCCAGGTATGTAAACAGAAAAGTAAAGGTCATATATTTCCATGAAGATTTTTTTTTTATTAACCCTCCTATAAGAGACCGTCAACAACAGAAAAAGAACGAATACCTTTAAGATAACACTGCAGAAACTAACGTAGCAAAAGCTTTCAAACTGCAAAAACATGAATGTGTTAATTTTTGTGAGGATAGCATTATATTAATAAAGAATTTTTTTTTTTTTTAATAGAAACAGTCTCAAATTTTGCCAAGCTTTTTGCTTATAATTTGCAGAGTTTTTATTATAAAAATGTGTTCTTTTTAGAAATTATGAAAAAGCATTATTGAACATAATACCCTGAAATTTGGTACTGGTTTTATAAAAAACCGTAATTTCTCTACAAGTGTACATGATGCTATCCTCATAAAAATGAAAAGAGTTTAATTCCAATAAACCTTGTAATCATGCTCTACAGTTTGAATGCTTTTGCTACATTAGTTTTTACAAGGTTATCCGAAAGATATACATACACATAAGAATAAAAAATTAAAAATGTAAAAAATATATAAAAAATGTATGTAATAGGTTGGTTGTGCGGGTAGATGTTTGATTACGGAGGAGGGCGGTGTTGTCTGGATAATACGTAAAGGTTAATTTAATAAATTTAATAATAAAAAAATTGAGAGTGGGAAATTTATTTGTAAATTTGGTACAAAGTTTCTATGGAGTTTATATAACACCAATGTATGGATTATTGTTTAGTTATATCTATTATATTAATAATGTCAATCATTTACATTATTAAATTGCACTTCACTTTTAATAAATGAGTGTACTATATCACTACTAAATGTATAGAGTACATTTCTTAATAAGCTATTTTTTAATCTTTAATCATCCTTAATTAAGGTATTGAAATCAGCCTAACATAATCAAAATAAATTTTATTGATTTAAATATTAATAGGGCACACTATGATGTATGGTTTAATTTTTCTGTTATTAAATTATTCTGTTTTTAATTAATTATTAATTTAATATTATGATGTGTACGATAAATCGTTTTTTGTTTTTATTATTATATTATTTCCATTTTTCTGTCATATGATATATGAATACTTCAAGCTTTAATATACCACGTGCAGTATCAGGATTAAGATCGTGCATTTGGGATTCATTCTACTTTATAGCTCATCACTGTTTTATTTTCTCCTATCCACTATAGATTATTTGGTATTTCTTTAATTAATTTTGGTTTCTTGTGTATTGGTAGCAGGGCCATAGCTAGAAGTTAACAGTAGGGGGGGGGGGCGCTCATAATTTTTTTTTCTCTCTCTGACGCAGAAAGATAAATTAGTTCATATTTACATTGTAGATACAGTGTAACCTCTAAATAAGGGACAAGTGTGGGACCGTAACTTTTGTCCCTTAAATAGAGGTGTCCCTTATTCAGAGTTTTGATTGTTATTTTTGCTTAATCGTTCAGAAGGATATAAAAATAACAAATCATTAAAGGTGAAGTTTAAATGTACCCAAAGTGTATGAATTACATTAGTGAGATAAAAGGAATTTAGGGAAATCAAAAAATTAAAATTTTTAATTGATTACTAAATCATTAAATTATTTGTAGAATTATTGATTTTTATTTTATATACAAATTCTGTAGATGCTAAAGGATTAAAGCATTTAAAAAAATTATCTCGAAGTAATCAAAAATAATTGTTTTGCAAATTTCAATTTTTCACTACAAATCTTTCAAGTGTTTATTTACCATACTCATAAATTTTAGTTCTTCATTATCAGGAGCATTTAGAAAAAAAGTATTCAACTGCTGTGCTCAGCTAGTGGGAAACGTTTTGACATATTTACAAATTCATTTTTTAACGGAAAGGTATAAAACTGGACTGCCTGATTGTAGAAGCGATTTGTAATCGAACTGAGTTTTCACTTTTTTGGTAAATAAATTACCTATTGAGTTATAAGCGATTTTGGTCATGTGACAAATACGTTTATCACCCTTCCTGAGTAGTTATTCTTTTTTCGTGTAGAAATTCGGTTCAAAACGCCCACTTTGACAATATTTTCTGTAAAGTCTATTGCATATGCCCTCAAAAAATGAAAAAAAAAACCAGTTCGATTACATATTTCTGAACAACAACGCCTGCTAGTTTCGTGCATTTCCGAATAAAAATAAATGAAAATTTATGTCATAAAAGTTGCCCTTTTGGATTTGAGAACAGCCGAATGGCATCTATTAAGTTCTATGTTTCGTACTTTACTTTTTTTCTCCACTTTCAGAACCATCCTGAAAATTTCCAACATTACTTTCAATGGGGAAAAACGCACTGATGTCAAATCAGAATTGTGGATAAATAAATAATCGTGAATTGTGTCGTATGCAGCTGTATCCACATGACTGTCTGTCTGTTTGATAAATTCACAAAAATCTGTATTTTCATTTTCATCACAAACATATTTCATTAACTGAAATGCAAAAACCAGTCCCTTTGATCATCTCATTTTCAACTGTCCCTTAAATCGAGTGTCCCTTATTCAGAGGTAAGTACATTACATGTCCTATACCAAGGGACTGGGACCGGAAGTTTTGTTTCTTAAATAGAGGTGTCCCTTATTCGGAGTGTCCCTTATTTAGAGGTTTCACTGTACTATGTTTCTTATTAAACTGTAATAATAATTTCATTTTATGCTAAGAAAAGTACAGGATGGTGAAAATTTTGAGTGTATAACTTGGAGCAAAATTGAACATCATGTTGGTTTTATGTGTACAAATAAGATGAGGAATTGTTTAAACACTTATTTTAGGTACAGTTTAGTATTTCTACAAAACTGTGAAAGAGTCTCAAAAATAAATTAAATTTTGAACGAAATTTCATTTGAATTTTCGGAACAGAAATTTATTTAGTGACCTTCAAATTGTTTCCAAGGGGGGGGGGGGGGGCTCAAAATATTTTAAGGGGGGCTGAGCCGCCCATAGCGCCCCCTTAGCTACGGGCCTGGTTGGTAGTCCCAAATTCGTATTGTTTTGCTTTCTCATGGCAAATACGAAGATGAAACCACAAACTCCATTTGTAATTCCAAAGTATTTGGGACCTGATGATTCTGCTTTGGTTCTACAAATTCCATTTGTATTCATATTATTCTTTGTTCCTTTCATATTTAGTGTGATATAAGATATTAAATTCAATAGTTAATTTCAAATGGTTAATATTTTTTACTATTAATGGTCTTATATATATATATATATATTCCAATTTCTTGACCTCTAAAATAGATAACCTATACCGTTCTGTTTGCAAACGTGAAGTTTCAGGATAATTCCTCTAGTATTTCGTTAAATATTTAACAAAACGTTTAAAATCCCAACTGACCGATCATCATTGGACATATAGTGTATATACAGCTATACCACACCCTACATTTTATAGTTTTTTAGCTCACAGGCTATCAAAGTTTGGGAGCTTATGTGCCCGTCCGTTCTGTATGTGCGTATGTGCGTAACGCGATAACTCATGATAAAAATATCTGATTCACTTAAAATTTTGGATATATGTATATTCTGATAAGGCGCTTTCCTTATTAGTTTTTGGAATTCCTTCGAAATGTATGACAGGGGGGACGGGGGCTAATACCCCTCCCCTTAATTTATATAAATGGGTTTTTCATGCAGAATTATCAGTTTTCATTCAAAATTTAGATGTAGGATCATTCTGATGAGGCACTTTCGTGATTAGTATTAAGTGTCCATTGGATAGAGAGGGGGAACGGAGAGCTCATGCCCCTCCCCTTAATTGATATAAATGGGTTTTTCCTGCAGAATTATCAGTTTTGTTCAAAATTTTTATATGATAAATCATATCCCTCATTAGTTTAAGGGGTTCAATGATTAAGTATAAAACGGGTAAATGGAGGGAACTTCCCCCTCCCCTTAATTTGTTTTTCGAACGGAATTAACCCTTGAGAATATAAGGCTTAAATATACTATTAGTATGCGTAGCCTGTGAGCTCAATGCCATCAGTTTAACTGGGCAATATTCTTTTTATTTCACTTATTATTCTTTCAGAAACTATTTTTTAAAAATAATAATACGTATATTTATTGTACGGAACACTCTGAGCTCGAGTAATACTCGCTCTTAGGTGTATTCGAAAAAACGCTTTTCCACCTTCAAGAGCTCGAAATTTTCTGATACAATTTCAGACACATTTTTAAAAGTAGAAATATGAAACATGCCAAAAGGGATTTTCGAATACATGTATGAGGTGCCGTGTGATTTCCTTGAATCTAGGAAAAAAAGTGACCGGGAAAAAAGTTATCGGAAAAAAGTGACATAAACTAGAAAAGCGGAAGAAAGTGACACGGAAAAAAGTGGAGGAAAAAAGTGACAAGGAAAAAAGTTACCGGAAAAAAAGTGACAAGGAATTGATTTTGGGGCTTTATTGTTGATTTTGGGGATTCATTGGTTAAGTATCAGAGGGGGATCGGGGGGGGGGAGAGGGGCTCATAATTTAGATAAATGAGATTTTTATGCTGAATTAACTGTTTTGGTTCAATTTTTGGATATACGTTGATACTGAAAAGACGCTTGCCTGACTTGATTAGTTTTAGGAAGGGACGATTACCCCCCCCCCCCTCCCATCTGTCCTCAATTAGATGAATGGGTTTTTATGCAGAATTACTTTTTTATATTAATTTCGTTGAAAGAAAATCTTTATTTAAAAAGTATTAATTGAAATTGTTTTTTAAACTGAGCTAAAATAGATGTTCAGCGAAAGAGTATTTTCGAGATTGCCCCCCCCCCCCCCGCCGACACACACACACAAATATATATATGTATTTAATACAATATGCATCATTTAAACGCATGAAAAAATGAATTAAAAGGAATATAATCAAAACCAATATACATTTAATGTTAGTCATAAATCATTATATTATATCTTTATATTTTATGACATTGTATCATTATATGAAATTATTAGATAATAATATTGCAAACTTATAATGGAATTTCCTATGCGCAACACAGCAATTATCCTAGCTAATTATATATATACTCTGGTTTTTTTGAATTAATAAATTATTATATAATCATCTTTTATAAATCAAATCCAAAATAAGTATTAATGTTTTCAAATTATCTAAATCTCAGGAAGCAAATAATAGATGTGTGCAATAAATAAAATAGCCATTGAAAAATAACGGCGGTCGTAAATGCATTTAATTTTTAACAGCCCCCTTTTTTTCGGCTTAAAACTTTTGGTCTTTTAAAGGAAGTCAAGCGCCATTCATTAGTAGGAACCATCAAGAAACAGCATGGGGTAAGAGGGTGGATTTTCGGCGAAAGTGGCATGAATCCTTGGGGTCTAGGGGTCATAATCGGTGTAGATTTGCAAGAAAAAAAAAAAAAAAAAAAAAAAAAAAAGGCAGAAATTGTAACATAAGAACGATCGCAATAGGTAGTATTCTATACAAAATCTACTTTCTTAATTAACCTTCTTAATAATTTTCGTTTTCACCCATAATCATTTAATTTTAATTTATTTTTTCCAGAAAGAAAACAGGAAAATAAAAACAAGTTTTCTGTTCAACATTTAAAAAATTAAGGAAATTTTAAATGTCACAGTATATACAGGGTGAGTCATAAATATCGAAACAATAGGCTATCTCCTTAAATATAGCCCCTAGACTCATGCTTCCAGCTGCAAAAAATTATCAAAAAAGGTGAATTTTTTGATAAATTGCAACTCCATGGGGGGGGGGGGTCTATTTTAAAAAAATACGAAAAATAATTTTTATACAGCCCCCGTTTCCCAATTAGGAAATTATTACTTATCCATTCCTAAATTAATAATAATAATAAGAATAATAATAATAATAATTTCCATATCTAAAAATTTCCCAGAGATGTTAAAATCCAAAATTCTCAAAAATTCGTGAATTCGTTTTCATGCCTGAAAACGAAGAGTTTTTGATTCATTTTGAAAGCAAGTGTGGAATCATCCATAAATTATTCGTTATTAAATGTATCGGACGGTAGAGGTCTGCACGGGCCCGGGCCGGCGGAATGGTTCTAAAATTTCTTACGGGCCGGGCCGATAAAAAAAATTTAACGGGCCTACCGGTCCGTTATAAAGATTTAAACAAAACGATAAAGTATCAGCTATTTTCATTGAATATGGCTTTAACGAGAATAAATATAAATGTACGTCATGAGCCTATATTAGTTTGACAACATCAATACACAAATATAACTTGCACATTGTAGAGATCGGCATAAGTCAGTTACTTTGTCTGACCCGAGCTGAATATTTTTTAAGATTGTTCGTGCTGGGCCAAGAGGAGGCTTGCATTGTTTTTCTACATATTGTCGAGCTGTGCTGGAACCAGACTTAATTGCTCTCAAGGTGTGTAGGAACTTATGTTAACGCAACCTTTGGAAATATATTTTTCATGGTTCTTAAATTTACTTTTCAACAAAGGGAAAGTCTGACACATTTTCTGACTAATTTTTAATTGTAAAGATATAAAATAGAAAACCTGGCTATTGAAGAGATTTGGAATCGAATGGCGTTTTCCATTTTTGGTAAATATGATACTTGTATTTATTTGTTGAGATATAAGAGATTCTTGCGCGTGATTGCATCTCCCTTCCCACGCTGACGATTCCGAAATATCGAATGAAAATGCTAACTTTGACAATATTTAAATTGCTTGTATAAAAAAAGGATAACGCCGTTCGATTACATAGTTTCTGAATAAAAGCACCAGCTAATCTTATGCATTTCAGAAAAGAAATGAATTCAGAAATGCGTCAGAAAGTAGCTCTTTGGATTTTATAAAATGATATATGATAAATGATCTTTAATAAAATGATATAGAAATATTATTATAAATCTACTCTTTATTATTTAGCTTCAAAGGCTATGTTTTTAACTTTTTTTTTTTTTTTTAAATTCTTAACCATATTAATTTATAATAAATCTTTATTTGAATGTTGAAAGTCCAAGAATCTAAGTAATCATTAATGCTGCTATTGTGTATTTTGTGTAAAACATACTGTAAAATCATATTTTTAGTATGTATACAGTTTTCTTTTAAAAATCTTATTTGTATGATAAAAATTTGAATTTTTTCTAAATAGTGGAAAATTTGTAGGCTGGGCGGGGCTCGGACCAAACTTTTGAGTTTTACACCGAGCAAAGCCGAGACTTTGAAATTTCGCCCCGTACAGAACTCTAGTTTAAGCATGCGTGTTTCATATGTATATATATGTCATAATGCATACATACGTGTAATTATAAATATGTAAATATTTGGTGTTTTGATATCGATATATCAGAAGAGAATAATTCTAACTTAATAAATGCTGCAATAATATAAATTTGTTTAATTTGCCAAAAATAAAATAAATAATATACATATATATCTATTTCTATTTATCTATCTATCTATATATATATATATATGCACATATATAACACTTCGCTCTATTAGAAAAATTCGTACTTGAAAAATTAATTCAATAATAATTCAGTAATTTTCTGTAATATTTTTTATAAGTATATTATTATCACTATACTTTTTTTTAAGGAGGTTTTAAAAAAATATATTTTTCCCCACCTATACTTTATCCCCACTATCAAAAAATGGATAACGCCATTCGATAACATAGTTTCTCAATAAAAACACTTGCTAGTCTTATGAGTTAAAAAAAAAAAAAAAATGTATCAGGAAGTAGAGTTTTAAATTTGGAATATATAATAAAATGATCTAGAAATATTTTCATAAATCTACTTTTATTGTACATCTACAAAAATTGCAATGTTTTTAACTTTCTTTTTTTCTTTCATTCTAAACCAAATAAAATTTCTTAATTAATCTTTAATTGAACGTTGAGAGTCTAAGAATCTAAGTAATCATTAATGTTTCTAAAGTGTATTTCATGCAAAATATACGATAACATCATTCCATAGATATGTACGCAGTATTCTTAAAAAAATCGTAATTACATGAAAAAAATCTGAATTTTTTAGAAATAGTAAAAATTGTGACGGGCCAGAACAGGTCGGGCCTAGAAAGGAAAAATATAAACGAGCCGGGCCGGACCCAGGCCTGGAAATTCCGGCCCTTGCAGACCTTTATCGGTCGGTACGCATATAGTGTACCCTCGTCAGTGCTGACTGTGCAATTGACGATGCACAGTCAGACAGATTCGTCAGTGTCAATTGACGACGGTACGCTGTGTGCTAGAGAAACCGGTCGGCTGTTTGTATACAATATTTGGTGCTTTTTAACGTTGCTAGTTATTGTATTCCAATGACCCTTAGAACCCAAAACTATCCCTAGTTTAACACTTTATACATCTATCTATTTATTTATATAATCCTTTGATGATCATGATAACTTAAAAAATTCTGCGCAAATGTCTTCCGAACTTATACATAAAATCAATGAGTGGAAAATATCGGTCAGGTTAGCTTATGTTCAATTTTGGACAAAAAAGACAGAAATAGGGAGGGATTTCGAGACTTTATCTTTCCAGAGTTTTAGTAAGCAAGAGCGCACCTCAGCTCTTGGCAGGGCGCAGGGTGAATGAAGGGCGCCATCATTCACGTGACCGTAAATATGTACAAGACTATCGCAAAGTGTTTGTAAAAATGAACGCCATAACATAATGCAAATGAATCTTACAGCGGTAAACAAAAGTCCACACAGTTTTGGAGTTAAATGCATTAAATTTCAAATTATACAATTTTCTACGAAAGGATTATCTAAAAATTGAAGGAAGAATAAAATACCAGAAACTTTAACCCATTAGTGCCTACCGTTCCTTTTTAGGGACGCTTCAGAAGGTGATTTCAACACTGTTTTATGCACTATGTAATCAAATGGCGATAACGACATCCATTTTTTGATACAATCAATTTATGAAAATACTGTGAAAGTTAGCGTTTTGAATAGTTTTCCGCAAGTGACCGCAAGGAAGAAATATCTGCAACCATTTGACAAGAATCTCTTATATCTCAAAAAGTTATATTTTATTTACCAAAAATGAAAAACACTATTCGATTCCAAATCCCAGCCATTCCCGAAAGAAATTTATTTCGACTCGACCCGGTGTCAAAATTAAAAGTTCAGCCCGAGCATGGCTCGGCCTCTTCATAGTTTCTCAGTTCACGGCCTGTACAAATATCAATAAAAACAGTGCGGGTGAGGCCCTATGTGGACCGACTCAATTTCGACAAAAAATTCAGGCTTTAATTAAAATACAGTTGAGATACCTTTAAAGAATATTATTGTGTGTACATATATATATAGACATCATTCAAGATTATATGATGTGGATTAGTTTTCTTGGCTTTTAATTCTTTTTTCTCTGTCCTTGATTTTTACGAAGCAAACCTTCCAAAAGATAAATTATGCCATCAAAAAGCAATGTATTTTATAGTTATAACTTCAAATAGATGTATATACCTATTTTTTAACTTCAAAAAGATGTATATACCTATTTTTTAACTTCAAAAAGATGTATATACCTATATACACACATATATATATATAACCATTAATATTACAAGGTAGAACCCGTCAAATTTTGACGAAAGAAAATGTTTAAGAAGGAACTGTTTCATTGATTTATAATAAGCCTACAAAATTAGTTATAGTAAAAAATTTACTTTATATTGGTTAGTCTAACTCTTAAGCAAATCATATTTAACTTAAAATTAACAAAATAGTATTTCAAAAACACTCAGTTGTAGAAATTGTTAAAATTAAAATTTAATCGTCTATGTAAGCAGTAAGAAATAATAAAGATATGTTATTATGATAAAGTTATCAATTAAGGCTTTTATGACAGTATTCCAAAATGAAAAAAAAACAAAATTTATTCATCTTTAACTTAATGATGGAATTTTTTCGCTGTGAAATCTGAACCCGACGTTATTTTCACCATATCAAAATTTACAAATACACATTTCATATCTGTATTCACCTTTTCAAATTGATATTTTAATTTGATCATTTTGATTCAAAACTTGAAGTCTCGATGCCATTAGCTGAAATAGATATTAAACTGTCGACATTCTTTTAAATGTAAATCAAATTTTTAAATGAATCAAAATTTACCTGGTACATATTTAAATTTAATTTTTTCCCTTTTAATGAGAAAATGGCAACATAAAGATACAGTAATAATTTTTTTCCCTTTTTTCCTTTCTTTTAATAAAAATGGTGTACTTCTGTTGCCACAATTAGGATAGCGGTATAAAAAACTACAAAAAAAAAATTAATATTTCAAAAATAAATTAAGATACAGTTTTCAAATAAATTGCATTTAAAAGTACATTTTTTTCTCTATACGATGGTGTAAAAATTGATAAAGTGTGATGTTTGAAATTAAGAAAAATTGCAGTAGCAAAAATTGCAACACCAAAATTTCATTTAATTTGAAAGTGTTGCCATTCACAAAATGACGTATGCGTTACGCACAGATACGTTTGGCCTTTATAATATAGATTAAAATATATGAACATGAAC
Source organism: Maratus speculifer (assembly GCA_964019185.1). Lineage (NCBI taxonomy): Eukaryota > Metazoa > Arthropoda > Arachnida > Araneae > Salticidae > Maratus > Maratus speculifer. The sequence goes on along the minus strand of OZ025300.1, from coordinate 89,408,807 downwards.
CATTGAATTTAATAAATTATAGTACATTAAACATGGAAGTAAAGAATAATAATAATAATCATTTAAATTTTTATAAAAATTTTATGAGAAATTTTAGGATGTGATTTTGATTGCAAATTATATTTTTAACTACCACAGACGAGGGAAAGAAATTAAAATTCTAACTCAATAAATATATTTTTAAAAGGTTTCCTGGAACTGTTTAAAGTAGCATTAAATCTTGAATAATACACTTTTCAATTTGTGCCTAAAAATTTTTCTTTCCTGTAGTAAATTTAGAAGGGAAATATGATTCAGGACAGAGCTATTTGTTTTATTGAAACAAGGACAAGTCCATTACAATGAAGAAAAGAAATATATTAATGATATTTTAATTAAAGCAATATATTAATAATTATTATATAATAATATAATTATTACATTTATTACATATTATAATACTTAATAATTTAATTAAATATATTTGATAAATTTCTTATCTTAAAAGACACTTAGAAAAATTTCGCGTATAGTAATTTCCATAAAAACTTTGCAAAAATGCTTGATTGTAGCAAAAAAAAAAAAAAAAAAAAAAAAAAAAAAAAAAGAAAGAAAGAAAGAAAGAAAGAAAGAAAGAAAAGAAAAAGAAAAAGTTAAAAATATTAAAAAAAAAAAAAAAAAAAAAAACTACATACGCATTTTTTTTTAAATCGGACTTTTCAACCCAAGAACTTTTTAAATAAACACTATAAATTATTGATTTCAAGGAAAATTTTCAGAGAAGAAACAATTAACCTTTTTGGCCTGTTGGATTGGATACTGTGATAGTGAAAAGGGGGTATTTGCAGAAGACTAAATTAAATAAATATCCAACAATTGGCTATTTTCATATTTCATTGTAAAAAATTCTTAATGTCGAAAAAATTCTTGACAGCTTAAGTTACTTCCAAGGTGTTACAATGCTTCCAATACTATAATATCTTTCACTTTGATTACAGAAAAATACCCCTATTTTCTCTTACTGAATGAACGTCACTATCTTTTAGAATCAACATGATGCGTAAACCCTTACGAAAATAATAGTGAAAAATAAACTTATGGTGAGAAACTATTATCTCAAAAATCTAGGAGATGTTACAGGAATAAAAGTTAATAAGTTTCAATGAAAAATTATGGCAGTTACTGAAAAAGCTTAGCGGCCTTATAAGCTAAAAATATATGTTTTTTTAAATAGTGTGTTTTAACTTTTGGACTGTCCCTGTAAATAAAGTAATCATGCTAGAAACTTCATTTTCAAAAGGAATCGTTCTAGGTTAGACATAAGTAATTTCCTAAAATTTCATAGCAATCCGAGTATATTTACTGGAGTTAGAGCGCGGACAGACGGCCAAACAAACCGAAAGCGTAAACATTTCAAACTTTGCAGGAAAGTTTTAAAAACCATCCAGGCATCAAAATGGCTGTTGAAATAGGTCCTCTCTAGGCAAACCTACTATTTAAAAGAACGATTAATCTTTCTTCCTCTAATCCTCTTCATGCGTGGTGGGGGAAATCTGATAAATGGTTTTCTTATTGTTTAAGAACAATACCCGTGCCCAGCGTTGCTGAATCAGGTAGTTAGCTTTGTTCTACTTATCTTGATCTTTATACACTTGTCAGATGAAATCCCTCATTCTATAATACAATGTCCTTTTTACTCTGGAGTTCAAATGCGGACGGACCTCCCAGATTTGACTTGTGTTTATTTCGCTCGTAGCTTTTGAATGTAATAAGCATAAAAAGTGTTTAATGTATTAAAAAGGATTTGTAATTCCTGCATTGTTATATGTAAAAAGGTTGTTACACGTAAAAAGTTATTTCGTAGCAATAATTGTTATATGTAAAAAGATTAACGCAAACTTTTAAATAGTTTTTTTAATAGCGAAATAAAATAATTATTTAAAAAATAAAATGTTTTAGTCAATCCCGATGCAGAACTTAAAAAATAATGTGGCTTTATCACAATTCCATGTTAAAAACCCCTTAAAAAAAAAAAAAAAAAAAAAAAAAAAAAAAAAAAATTGTAAAATGCCATAATCTAAAAATGATGTGCCGTTAAATAATAGGATGAAATAAAGATTTTTAAAACTATTTGCAGATTTTTTTTTTCATTATTAAACACATATTGTACAAATTATATGCAACTGAAAATGTGTAAGCCATGGACTTGCTTAAGCAAATTAAATTCGACTTATACGTGTTTTTAAATTACCAGATCTTCATGATTGAGGAACTTCTATATAAATCCACAGAACAATCCTCTCCTCACTCCTGAAAACAATTACTTCTGTCATATGAAATTTGCATGGCGTTTGGATCCTCTGCAATATGTTTGAGTTTGGATCCCAGTTATACGTGTAAGCGGTTTTTGGGTACTTGTTACTTCTAATTAATCGCATTACACTCAGAGCCCGATCAAGCTGAAGTTGGGCCCAGGGACTGTTAAAAAGTTGGGCCTCCCTATCTATGGATTTTTGGCAACACTTTCATAAAAAAAGAAGGTTTATTTAAAGAGTTGACAAAATTGTTTGGGTGAAAAATACCAAATTTAAAAGCTTCTAAAATTTTTATTGAGACATTTAGAATATTTAAATTTTACGTTTCATATTTTATAAAACAAAATTATTTGAGAAGTATTTGATTAAGGAAAAAAAATCAGCCACATAATTTATGGGCCCCTGAAATTATTGGGCCCAGGACCAAGGCCCCGGTGGCCCGTGCATTAATCAGGCCCTGATTACACTAAAACTTTATGTGGCTTTCAGTTAAAAAACCAGTGTTGAATTCAGACACTTTTCTCCGGGAGGGACTTCTGTGCCTCCGGGGGGATTCAATAGAGTCCTGGGGGGATTACACTTTTTTACTACTGAAAACACAAAATCTCAAAATTTCCGGGGGGGGGCATTGATAGCTCTGGGGGGAATGACCCGCCCCTGAATTCAACACTCTAAAATGTTCCCTATAAAATTATGTCAGATATTTCCCGTGCACAAAATTTCAGCTTGCTGGAGAAGGGACCGAAATGTCTGAGGACCGAAAAGTCCAGGGACCGAAATGTCTCGGGACCGAAATGTCTCGGGACCGAAACGTCTCGGGACCGAAATGTCTCGGGACCGAAACGTCTCGGGACCGAAATGTCTCGGGACCGAAACGGCGGGACCGAAACGGCGGGACCGAAATGGCGGGACCGAAACGTCCTGCTTCCTACTATTTGAAATGTTAAACTGTGTGATGTAAAAAGTTAATCAGACTGACTTCTGAACGCCTTATATTACGTACGATATTCCTGGAACCATCATGAACAAATTTTAAATGAAATTTGGGCTTTACAATTTTTGGAACTGCAAATTTTTAAGCTTCTAAAAATCGTACATTTTAAATTTACACCGTTTCGTACAGAAAAAGATGTACTTTTTAATGAAATTTGCTTGAAATTTTTATCACACTTTGTTTTTAAATTATTAATTTTTTTAAAAGTTTTTATTATTATTTGTCATTGAGGCAAAAGAAGTATTCCATTTTCGGACATTAAACATGGACCAATCAGAAAACGAATAAAATAAGTGGCGGAGTTTAACCAATAAAAAGATTCAAATATACTCCAGATTTCCCAGTTCTTTACCGAAGACAACAACTATTTTCCAAATAATTAAAAAAATAAAGACTCTCATGAAATATTTAAAATATGTCAGATGTTAGAATACATCATTTTAAGCATATAAAATTAATTTTAAAAATTTAGGACATAAAAAAAATTATTGATTAAAAGGCACTTTTTTCGCATTGATTTAAGATTAAGAGAATTTTAATAATTGCTTCGGCTAATATATATATTAATATATACCGGCAATTTTTTTAAAAATTTGACTTTTTGTCTCAGTCTTGTTTTGACTGAGAGCAGGGTTCTCTTTGTCCCTCGCCATTGCGCCAAATTGCGACTAAATTCTTCATTTGGCGAGTAAACGAGCGATTAGATTCGCCAAATTGCTAATGCTCAATTTTTGCTTTTCCTTTCTTTTCTTTTTCGTTTTTCATACATATGCATACATACATATTTTAAATATATTTGTAGCAGATAGTTGAAATTAGTTTAATATCAATCGTTGTCACAGTTGTAAAAACTTGGGTTATTTTCGAACATGTTGAAAAAAAGGGGGTAGGGGGAACTGGGGCACATTGGTACATGGGGCACGTTGATACACCCCCTGTACTGCACACAGGGTCATTACAGGAAGTTTCACAACAGCTCCAAAAGGTGATACTAGTGCACTCAACTACATACAGAACGTCTTGAAATGATTTAGTACTTTGATGAAATGGGACGAATGATTTATTGTTTTTGTAGGTCAAAAGTAAATTTGAATTGTACAATTGATATGGTATTATACAACTGTTCCAGTATTTCCAACCGAAAAGAATACTCTTCCTGGCAAGTAAAGCTACTCTTTATCAGTTCCTCATTCTTATATTTTCAGATAAATTATGAACTATTGGATTTGAGACTCATTTTATTCAAATTGGCTGCATGGGGCACATTGATACAGTCTGTGCCGGGGCACATTGATACAACCTAAATCCTTTTCTAGTTCATTTTTTCATTACTTTTTATTATTTTTTTTTACCATACCCACCTTAATCCAACCATTTTTCTCCAAAAATTTCTATTATTAGTTTTTTTTTAAGTGAAGTAGATCTAATTTCTTTATATTAGAACATTTTATAGTATTTTTGCAAACAGAAGACGTACGAACTTACCCAACATCTAGTGCTAGTAGAATTAACAAAAGAAAAGGACGGCAGCCTGGAAAATCTCAAATTTATATCGATTCTCCAGAGAAAAAAGTATTTTCGACATGAGAAATATTAAGTAAGAGAAACAAGGTGCAGAATAGCACAGGATAATTATATTATAAATAGAGTTTTTAATATAATTATTCTTTATTTTCTGTTTATAAACCGATTTATAAACAGAAAACCAGGTAATTTTTTCACATTTCCTAAGAAAGAAGATAATGTTGGGGTTGAAGCGCCAGATATGACAAAGTTACCTCAGCCAACAATCAGACAAGGAACAGCCAGAACATCAGGTCATTATACATTTCATTTTGATTCCTTTAATATTGCTTACAAATAAATTGTGGGCGATTTGAATTCCTATAAATAAATATAAAATGTTTTACTAACTATTTTTCTATGAAATATATGCATTGGTGTTATTTTGCCTCCATTTTCCCAAGATATCAAAATGTCCCATGAGGTATATCAATCTGCTCCGGGGATGGGGCACATTGATACAAATGACTTTTTTTATTTTTTAAAAATTACGTGCAAAAATAATATATAAAACAACGATTGTACATTTTTAAAACACACTACACAAGTTTTGCTGTCACCCTATGTAGAAATAACTTGACATTTCTACTTTCTGGACACCAAAAAAATTCTTAGAAAAAAGCTGTATCAATGCGTCCCAGTTCCCCCTACATTAAAGGATTAAAGATAATTTTTTTAGTGCTACACGGCGAATCAATTTGGCTAATACTTTTATCATTTGCGAATGTTTTTTACTTTTAATTTACCAAATTACTAACGTTGGTCAAATGTCAGCGAGAACACTGTTTGAGTGTCACAAATAATGACTCACCTTAAATATTTAAAGCATCACAAAAAATGACTCATCTGAAATATTTAAAAAATATGCTACAATACATCATTTTAAATATATAAAAATAATTAAAAAAATTTAGACTATAAGAAAAAATTAATGACTAAAAGGCATTTTTTTCACATCTGCAATGACAAAAACTACATAATTTTTTATCAATAATGTCAATTTTCTAATACGAATTGTAAAGTCCCTACTCGCATCTGACTGGTTCTGCTCTGAAGCTGGCAAACAGTAGTTGCTGTTGAAAAAGAATAATCATTAAAAAAGTTTCATTTGAAGGTATCAAGGTCAAGTGAATCTTACTTCTCTATGTGAATCATAAATTTCTATTAAAAACATTCTAAAATAAACTGTTGTCTGGCGAATAAATCCACAAGAAGAAAGAATGCGTATCAGAGTGAAATCGGAACTGAACAAATCTTCGTCGAACTAAACATTTAATAAAATAAAAATAAGTATTTTACATCCCTATGTACATTATTTACAAAACTTTAAATCATTGGGAGACACAATGCTCCACTTTCATAGCTATTTTTCCCAATCAGAGTCACATTTTCTATTGTAACAAATCATTCTAATCAAAACAATATATCGTTGCATTCCTTCTGTTTACAAAATGCAGAGGTGTTCTAAAAGTGGAAGTAGAAGTAAAGAAATTACATAGTGCGCAACGCCAATCTAACTGCAATTCTTTTTTTTTTTCTTCACTGTGTTCAAATCCAATCGCGCTTTTTTGTCGAAAATTTCACCTCTACCAGCAGCATTGCCCATGTGATACGGCTTCGTCCCCCCCCCCTTTCTATTGTTTTGTGATTCGAACGTATTTTGCCATTTATTGAATTAAAAAGAAAGTAAATGAGGTATACGACTTGGGCCATATTGATTCCAGATAACCTTATTTGCCACTAGTTTTTCAAAGCAGAAACTTTCGCCAAATTCAATCGCAGAAAGTACCTGTTAAGATTAAAACTTGTATAAAACGGAATATTTTCTGACCATTGTGCGTCCGTCTAAATAGCTTTTAGAGTATTAAATAAACAATATAATCTTGCATGGTATTTCTTTGGTGGGAACTATGAAGCTTTTACATTTAAACCAAGATTTCATTTCCACAAGCGCGATAAGCTCTATCGCGACGAGTGACCTTTACAGAATTTTTAATCATTTACCACCTTTTTTTTTTTTTTTTTTTTTTTTTTTTAATTAACAGATATTTTTGTTTAATTGAATCGAAGAAATGCTCAATTTCATAAGGTAAGTTTACAATAAAAAATAACTGACGGATCGAGGATTCTGAAACTTTTATGCTGCGCGTATACATGTCGCTCGTTACAAAGTTTTAACTAAAAAAATACAGCGAAAACAGAATAGTTAGGAAGCAAAATAATATCGCCTTTGAGCGTAGGAGGTTGGGGATTCGAATCCCATTGGCTCCATTGCACGCACTCTTTGTGTGGAGCTCCCGGGTGTATATCTTTTGTGTTGTAAAATTTCCTTGTGCTATCTCGTCCCTGCAATATTGATGATGATTTATAAGCAGGCTTCATGTCGAGCACCCAAATCAGATGTATGTTGTTCAATAAACAATAAACAAACCAAAATAATATTACCTCTTATTACAGGTTCTCATCTTTGTAATTTCATTGGTACATTTGTAATCTGATTTATTCCTATCGACATATTTTCCGTTATAGACAGGTCTGGGACTCTTGGAAAAAGCCATTCACAACAAGCAATTGCATTCGTGTAATTCTGAACTCCCACCAGAAATTTGAAAAAAAAAATTACTTCAAAATAAGGAAAAGTAATTTCACGTCTTTTTTCCATCAATGTTACAAAAGTAAAATTTAATAAATTTTTTCTGGTGAAAATCTTTATTAATCGCAGGTGGGATAAATTATATCCCGCCACCCTTCAAGGGGTTAACAGCGAGTTTGCTACTGACTAAAAAAACAAGAAAGGCAGTTGTCAAAAATATGAAAAAATAATCTTTCATATAATGCAATAATTAAGTTTGATTTGACGTTGTCACTATGATAAGGCTTTTCCGGATGGCAAATTCACTAACAATGCCGCATCACGAGCGAGCAGAGAGACGTATTTAATGATAATTAAGACATACGGAGGTAGATTCTTCAAGAAATTAGCGCAAATAAATGATCTGACAGTGACTCGTTAGAGAAGCGAGTGAGAAAGATAGCTTACTTTCCTAAAAGACATATTATATTACAGAAAATAAAGATAAGCAATTTAATATTGCGGAAATTTTTAATAGTTAGATCATAATATTAGGGTAAGATGAATACTTCAGAGCAGACGTTGTACAAAATATCTTGGGATGGACTCTGTCATTTACATTCAGTAGAGTTTTCTTTCTTTTATCAATGTGAAGAAAAAAAGGATTACAAAATTCAAAAAGAAATAATTATCGAATTTTAACTTTATGATATTTATTACACAATTACTTTTCTATCGATACGATTGTTTACTTTCTACCTACCATTGAATCTATATTTCAGCAATATACAAAACTATTAGTTTTCGAATTTAAAGTTTTACGTCTTTTTCTGCAGAACTGTGTGTGGTAAAAACTTTGCCAATGAACAGTTTGTAACCACATTTTACTTGCTGTCTCGCAACAAGCTTCATAGCGAGAATTCTGACGACTATGAAAATAAAAAAAGAAGTTGTCAAAAATATGAGAAAAAATCTTTTATATAACGCAATAATGAAATTTATTTAGGGTTGTCCCTATGATAAGGCTTTTCCGGATGGTAAATTCACTAACAATGCCACATCATGAGCAAGAAGAGAGACGAATTTAATGATAATTAAGACATAAGAAAGTACTCTGTCATTTACATTATGTAAAATTCTATTTGTTTCATCAATTTAGGAAAAGATACATACACAACTTAAATATATATATATATATATATATATATATATATATATATATGTATGTGTGTGTGTGTGTGTGTGTGTGTATTCGAATTTTAACATTTATGGTATTTCTTCCACAATTGTTTTTCTGTCGATACAACTTTCTATCTGCACAGAATGTGCATTTCAGCCATACACAAAAATAAATGCCACATCATGAGCGAGCAGAGAGACGGGTTTAAAGGTAATTAATACATACGGAGGTAGATTCTTCAAGAAATGAGTGCAAATAAATGATCTAGTGACTCATTAGAGAAGCGAGTGAGAAAGAAAGCTCACTTTCCTAATAGAAAATAGAGATAACTAATTTAATATTGCGGAAATTTTTAGTAGTTAGATTATAATATTAGAGACAGGTAAATGCTTCAAATGCTTAAAAAAAAAAAAAAAAATCTTTAGAACTATTTTGTTGCTTACATTTTGTTAAATTCTTTTTGTTTCGCCTATGTATAAAAAGATTCCCAGACAAAATTAAAAAATAATTATAAAATTTTTACGTTTATGATATTCATTGCAGATTTTTTTTTTCTAACGATACGATTTTCTACCTACCTCTACCATTGAATGTACATTTCATCATTATCATCAATATAGATTTCAAATTTAAAGTTTTATGACTTTTCCTGCAGAGTCGTGTATGGTCGAAAATTCGACAAGGAATAATTGGTTACCTTATTTTTATTTGTTGTCGCACAACAAGCTTTATAGCGAGAATTCAAACGACTACGAGAAACAAAAGAGGCAGTTGTCAAAAATATGAGCTAAAAGTGTTTCATATAATGCAATAATTAAATTTGATTTAGCGTTGTCACTATGATAAGTCTTTTCCGGATGGCAAATTCACTAACAATGCCACATCATGAGCGAGCTGAGAGACGAATTTAAAGGTAATTAGGACATACGGAGGTAGGATTCTTCAAGAAATTAGCTCAAATAAATGATTTGAGAGTGACTCATTAGAGATGTGTGTGAGAAAGATAGCCCACTTTCCTGGCAGAAAATAGAGATAACATAGATGGGACTGGGACACGGACAATGTCGAAAATATAGAGGGCGTTACATATTTAATTTGAATTCAAAAATTATTTATTACAGTTTTACATGTTCATTGTGTTTCTAATTTTTCTATTCCACATTCTGAAGATGACTCGATGAAATGGAGTTGAAACATGTCAATTTTTAATATATTTTAAATCTTTTATTAGTAAAATAACATCTTATAAGCAAAATATTTATTTATAATATAAGTTTTTACTTTTTCGTTTTAGAATATATATTATTATTATTACGATATAGAGATATAAGTAATTTATTATTGCGGAAATTTTTAATAGTTAGATCGTGATATTAGAGAAAGATGAATTCTTCAGATATTTTGAAAAAAAAAAAAAAAACTTTAGGAAAAACTTTGTCGTTCGCATTTTGTGATTTTTTTTTTCATTTATGTAGAAAAAGATTCATTTACAACATTACAAAAAATAATTATCGAATATTTACCTTTATGATACTTATTGCAAGAATTGTTTTTCTATCGATACGATTTTCTACCTGCCGTTAAATGTACATTTCGTCACTATACAAAAATATTAGTTTTCGAATTTGAAATTTTATGTCTTTTTCTACAGAATCGTGTGTGTGGTCAAAAATTCGACACCGAACAATTTTGTATGCTAACAAATACGGTACCAAATTTCTTACTATATTTTTATTTGTTGTCTCACAACAAGCTTCATTGTGAAAATTCTAACGACTATACATATATAAGAGGCAGTTGTCAAAAATATGAGCAAAAGGTCTTTCATATAATGAAATAATTATGTTTGATTTAGCGTTGTGACTATGATAAAGTTTTTCTGGATGGAAAACTCACTGACAATGCCACATCACGAACGAACAGAGAGACGAGTTTAATGATAATTAAGACATACGGAAGCATATTCTCCAAGAAATTAGTGCAAATAACTAATCTGACAGTGACTAATTAGAGATATGAGTGAGAAAGATAGCTTATTTTCCTAACAGAAAATGGAGATAAGTAACTCAATATTGCGGAAATTTATGTGGGAAAAGGTTCATACACAACTTTAAAAAAAAGCTAAGACTTAAAAAAAAAACATTAAACAAATTTTTAATGCAGAAGTGTTTTTTTTTTTTATCAATACGACTTTCAACCTACCAATGAATGCACATTTCGTCAATATCCAAAAATATTAATTTTCAAATTTGAAGTTTTATGTCTATTTCTGCAGAATTGTATGGTGGTCAAAAATTTTACAACGAACAATTTGTCATCATATTTTTATTTGTTGTTTTACAACAAGCTTCATTGTGAGAATTTTAACGACTACGAAAACAAAAGAAGCAGTTGTCAAAATATGAGCAAAAAGTCTTTCATATAATGCAATAATTAAATTTGATTTAGCGCTGTCATTATGACACGGCTTTTCCGGATGGCAAATTCACTAACAATGCCGCATCGCGAGCAAGCATCAGAGAGAAGAATTTAATGATAATTAAGACATATACAGAAGCAAATTCTCCAAGAAATTAGCGCAAATAAATGATCTGACAGTGACTCATTAGATAGCTGAGTGAGAAAGATAGCTTACTTTCCTGAGAGATGTAGTATTATATAACAGAAAATAAAGATAAGTAATTTAATATTGCGGAAATTTTTAATAGTTAGATCGTAATATTAGAGGAAGATGGGATGCTAAAGACGTTTTGCAAAAAAAAAAAAAAAAAAAAAAAAAAAAAAAATTAAAAAATAAATAAATAAATAAAATAAAAAAAAAACTTCGGAAGGAGAATGTTTTTTACATTTTAGGAAGTTTTCTTTGTTTCTAGTTTTGGTATCAATTTCCACTTGTCCTGAAACCGTTTTCAATAAAGTATATCGAAAATCAGAAGTTTAAATTGTTTCGTCCAAATAAACGCTTAAACGTTTTATTTATTTTATCGAACTCACTTATGGCAAGTTCACTTGTTAAAAAGAAGATTTTAAACCTTTATCTACCGAATTATGAATTCAGGAAAATTTTACATTCTAAAGCATTTTACATAAATTGTTTAAACTAAATTAAAATATTTACATAATCATTTAATAAATTTTTGAAGGATTTTAGAAGGATTAAAGGATTAATTAAATTTGAATTTACAGTGATTTTGTGCAATATTTATAACTCCACTCGAATCTTTTATTTTAAATTGTTTTCTTAGTATTTTATAGAATTATAAAATGTACAAATATTATGTTCTTACAATAGAAATAAAAACAAATATTTCCGAATTGAAAAATCCCCATCCCCCTCCCTCAGCGCCAAGAAAGCTTAAAAGATACAAAAGCAAGACAAAATAAATCCCCCTTTTAAGAACACTTTTGTTCTGTTTAGCCAATACTGCTTTTGGAACAAAATAAAGTAATGTATTTGTAACTCATTCTAAATATTATTACACGTAATTGACGTATTAATAGATTTTTTTTATAAGTCATTTTAATGGTACGTATAAGTACCGTCGTTAGATAAAGGGTTAACAAGCAAAAATGAAGCAAATGTTTGGTCTTAAGAGATACATTTGGAAAATTCGGTTAAAACAATAGAAACTCGGATGTAAACAGAAAATGTTTTGCGGGCTTAATAAGAGTTTTTTTTTTATGATTTTCCCCATGTTTATTAACCTTTTCCAAAGCACACACCTAATTTTTATTCCAAACTTACAAATAGCACCAAAAATATTTTAATAAAATCTTGCTTTTTCAATGAAAGCTTAAATTGTTGTTTGTAAATTCCGATGTAAGTCAATAATTTCTCATTTTACAAACAGAATTTGCCTGTGCCGGTTAAGGTTAAAGGTATTAGCAGGAAAGTTTTAAATAACGAAAAAATATTTATTACTAGTAAATCTGCAGATCAGGAGCCTCAACGTCAGCTTTATTCAACTTCCTGGAAACTGCAATTTAAAATTTTCAAATTACGTAATTATTTCTAAGAATAAAATAAGAATAAGAAGTTTTCAGCCATCAAAAGCGTTAAATTAAAGATTTAGTTATGTTAGGATATTCTGAAATTTTCATGATCTATTATTTTTGTTTTTTTATTATAACATAGCAGATTTCTTCAGGAGGGCTCCGCCTCCCTGAACCCCCCGTAATCTCATTAAACTTAAATTTGTAACTTTCTATCAATTTGTTAATGGTTATCGTATATCTTGTATTTCTTTATACATTTTGATTTATAAGGATAAGTAACAGTTTTAATAAACATTTTTCGTTATACTCATACTTCTACATACCTGCCCACCACAAACACTTAATCTGATGTATCAGGAACTTTTAAAAGTGCAAACTCAGTAATCTAGGGTTTTACAATTTTGTTTCCGAAAAAAAGATGTTTTGATTGCATTTTGTGGCAGTTATCGCGGACAAACAGACAGAACAGACTGACAGGCGGAAAACAATAAATTTTGTGTCGTCAAAATAAGCCTTTACTGAAGTTTCGGCAATGGGGTCATTATTCATGAGTTATTGCTATCCATGCTTCTAATATTTTTTTACGACTACTATAAAATACCTGTTTTATTTCAATTATAACGTCAAATTTTATCAGGTGAAATAATTGTTAAAAATATAATTATTTTTTATTTCTTTTACTTCTAATTATGCCCCCATTTTTGTCAGAAAAATTCTTATTAACGAAACAAATTTCCGTGTTTCATATTTAACAAAGTATTATATTTATTTTTATTTTAATTCTGACGTCATATTTATTTTCTCTTAGTTTAATTTTTCGAATGGAAATTGCTCAATTGAAACTTATTGCCGTTGAAAAATTATTTCATATTTTGATTTTTTTTTTTTTTTTTTTTTTTTTTGGCAACGATAAAGGAAATTGGTTAAATTTTATCTAAAAAATCGCTATTGATTCTGCATGAAAAAGAAGGAAATTTTGAATTATTAAGAAAAATATGTGAATAAAATTAATAAAACATAGCCTATGTTCTTTTTTGGTCTATGTTATAGTTATATACAAAGATACAAACACATTAATTCATCAGTTTTGACGTTGACTTCATTTAAATTTTCGTACACGCATTCAAATTTATAATATTATAAAAATAAGGATTATGATGAATGGTTGCTTAGCAACCATTTAGAGAAAATAAAGAAAATGAAATAAATACATTTGAAATAAGTAAATCTCTAAAACAAATTAGTTTATACACTTTATTGCCATTGATTATGGGACACTTGCGATTTTAGACATTTTACTAAATATCTAGAAAAATACATGAGGAATCATCTCGAAACTCTTAGTGTATAAATATAATAATATACGTCATACATCTCCGTGAAGATTTTTTATCGAAACGCCATAGGGGACCGTCAACAAATTAAAAAAGAATGAATATCTTTTGAATAACCCTGTCAAAACTAATGTAGCAAAAGCGCTCAAACTCTAGATTATGATTGAATGCCTTATTGTAATACACTGTGTTCATTTTTATCCAAATAGCATGCACACTCGCAGAGTAATTAAGGTTTTTATAAAAATGGTGCCAAATTTTTCCAAGTTTTTCCATTATAATTTTCAGAGTTCTTAATATAAAATAATATTTTTTTCAGAAAATATGACAAACAACATTGCACACAGTACCCTGTAATCAGAATTAAAAAATAATAAAAATTGTATGAAAAATGAGTAGGTTTACTATATAATTTTTTACTGCGCATGCGTCAAAGATATCAAAATTTCATTTACATATTATGTTAGCTAAATGTATAGAGCAACTTTTGTAAAAGTCTCAAAATCATAGCTTGAAAATTCTGAAAGTAATCGTCTATAGAAAAAGGACAAAATCCGTTGTTTCCAAAATGAAGCAAAAAAATGAGGGATTTTATCCAAATGCAGTAGTACATCCCATATTGTGTATTCTATATTGACACTAATCAATGAATATATGGATACAACCCCTCTTGTTTTTGCTTCATTTTGAGAATAACGGATTTTCGACTTATTCAATTGACGATTATTGTCAGAATTTTCAAGTTATGATTTTGTGACTTTCACAAAAGTTGCTCTATACATTTACCTAACATAATATGCAAATGAAATTTTGATATCGTTGACGCATGCGCAGCAAAAAATTATTTAGTAAACCAACTCATTTTTTATACAATTTTCATTATTTTTAAATTCTGATTACAGGGTACTGTGTGCAATGTTGTTTGTCATATTTTCTGAAAAAAAAATAATATTTTATATTAAGAACTCTGAAAATTATAAGGAAAAAACTTGAAAAAATTTGGGATCATTTTTATAAAAACCTTAATTACTCTGCGAGTATGCATGTTATTTGCATAAAAATGAAGAAGGCTTATTACAATAAGGCATTCAAACACAATCTAGAGTTTGAGCGCTTTTGCTACATTAGTTTTGACAGGGTTATTCAAAAGATATTCATTCTTTTTTAATTTGTTGACGGTCCCCTTTGGAGTTTCGGGAAAAAATCTTCACGGAGATGTATGACTTATACTATTATATTTATACACTAAGAGTTTCGAGATGATTCCTCATGTATTTTTCTAGATATTTAGTAAAATGTCTAAAATCGCAAGTGTCCCATAATCAATGGCAATATAGTGTATTATTGGAACACAGTTATAAAAAATCTCCAAAATTTACAGTAATAATTTAAAAAATCTGACAAATGTGTCAACAAAATTTCAAAACAATACAAATAAGTTAACTGGTAAATTTCAGCGTCCATTTATCATTGAATTCCATTAATGAAATGTGACATTTTCTCTCAAGAAAAAAAAATTAAAAATCATTGGATTTGCCATAGAAAAGCATTATTGCGCAAAATAAAATATTCTATATTTTCCGAACGAATGAATCAAATCTTACAAAAAACTATACAGCTTAATCCCAGTGCCTCACTAACATACCCACTTAATTTCAAGCCAATCGGATGTTTTTTGCGGTAGTTATGTCGGAACAGACAGACTGACAAACTGACAGACTGACAGACAGATAGACAGACACAAAAAAATTTCGTGTCTCCAAAGTAAGCCTTCACTGACGTTTCGGCAATTATTACTATTATTGCTATAATTATTGTTATCCCCTGGCTGGGGACAAAAATTAAACTGTTGCCCTAAAAAATAACGTTACGTTAGATAAACTAGCCGCAAAATGAAGCAGATGTACCATTGTACGGTTAAGTACTGATAATTTTTGCTGCAATTTTAGCTCCTAAGCATCGCACCTTTTTAATTTTTACAACTTCGAATTGAAGAATAATAAAGAAAAATCATGCTTTAAGCGTAGATTATGAAGCACTTTCCAATACATTCAGAATGTGTAACAGAACTACACCGTTTTAAAAATTGAAATATTACGTCTTATTTCATCATATGGAAATGGAATCTCATTTCAAAAACGGATTTCAACTGTTCCCATTTACAATAGGAAAGTTTCCGAATTTTTTAGCAGATCTGTATTTAATATAGAAATTTTTATCTATTAAAACCATGCATTCGAAAATTTAGTTCATTTAAGAGATAGATATATTTCAGTTGAAAATATCCCTTCAGCAATTTCCTCCAATAAGGAGAATGGTATGCAAATACTTTTGTGGAGCCCTGTATATGAGGTATAGAATTTATACATAAATACAAAAAACTAATTAAATTTAACAGCGCATACCGAATTTTAAAACGTACTCCAACAATTATTAAGTGAAGCAACTTTATACTGTAAACGATTTCTTTTGTGTGTCCCTGTAAATCAATAAAAAGTGCTATAAATGAACGGAATTAATGTGGTCGTAGTGAAATTCAGTCATTTATATCAGTTTCAATACATTTGAATGTAGCGTAATGTCATTAAAATACTCCCCAAACGATTTTGCCCTGTATATCATAATGTAATCTAATTCTTTTGAGTGTCCTTGTAAATTAACCATTAGTTGTACATGTGTATACTTTTCATGCAATATCAAACATGCTTTGGTGACCTTAAATAAGCTTTATCATTTGCAATCATCCGAGTATATTTACGGGAGTTAGAGCGTAGAGAGACGGCCAGACAAACCGAATGCATAAGCCCTTTTCAACTTTGTTGGAAAGTGCTAAAAAACATACTTATAAGTACAATGGATTTAAAGTTAGTTTATTATTTTTTAGTTAATTTCTGAAAACATTAAAAATAATCCTATCAGGATTAAAAATCGATTACAAAATTCATGTTTACATTCAATTAAGAAAAAAACTGTAGTAATAAAGCTTCATTTGCTTTTGTGACTTGAAAAGAACCGCTTTTGAATGACAAAGTCGCAAACAATGAGTAACTTGATCAAAGAATAATTTAATGGCAATTAAAACGTAAGGCATCAGATTATCCAAGAAATCGAGCTCTTACATAAATGATGTGACAGCGACTCATTGGAAAGCTGATGAGACTGTCTCTTATTTTCTTGCTAGAAAGAACAGAGGAAATATATACCTTATAAGGTGGTCTGGGGTAATAACGCCAAGTGCTAATATTTTGCATAATTATGAAATAATCTGGTAAATGACACCCATGTGCTCTGCGCAGAAGGGTTTTGAGTCGTATAAATCGCAAAAAACAGCATCAAGTTAATTTGTTTCATTTTTAGGTCTTATTGTTTTTACAAGCAACTAAAATTAACGCTTGATCTAAAATTTGCGAGATACGTTTTGTGATGTGAAGGCTATTTTTTTTTTATCCTGAAATACTTTGCTAATTACATAAATTTGTAGTACATTTCATGGACTTTCAAAATGTTGTTGAAGATTTTGGATAACTTCTCGAGATAATTTTTAATTTAAAATGTACAGCGCAATAACTATAACGGGGTAATAACGCCAATCCTTGGCATTAATACCCCGGTTGATTCCCTACAGTGGCCGAACTACATCCTAAATACTGATTCAAATAAACACAGTTAAAACTGTGCAATGTTTCTAATAATTCTATTTAAGCGGTCCTTTTTAAGCAAAAAGAAGCTCACGATCTGATATTCTCTTGCCTCACCCCCCCCCCCCCCCACACACACACCACACCTTTATTTTTCTTACACTTTCACAAAAAATTGAACATTTTCGATAGCTTAGAATGCAATTTGTCAATTTCTAAGTTTGTAGAGTTTGTATTTTTAGAATTGGGCAATCTACATGCAATTATTCCATCTTATTTCATAGTTTTGTTTGCATGGCGTTATTACCCATATAGGTGGGTAATAATGCCAAATAGCATTGGTCAAGAAAACACGCCATTACATTTTATGAATACACATCTGTTAAATTATTTTTTTTTATATAGATAGTCAATGAGTTGCTGTATCAAATCATATATTTGTTTGAAAAATACAAACTAAAACTGAGCTGTGAAAATTGGTAGAACCTTAACGTGGCGTTATTACCCCAGGGTACCTTATACTCGAGTATACGTCGAAGAATGTCTGACAATTTTCAGCAAGCAAATTGGGGGATCGACTTATACACGAATTAATTAAACAATTTGGAAATTGCACGGCAATCGTAGCAAATGACGTGCGTTCGGACTGTAACGAGTTTTAAAAATATTCAGGTCTTTGTGTAATAGTATAAGTATTTCTTATACAGTTTGCTACCCGAAGTCTTTTGTCTGTCCTTGTAAGTACTATCTGATTTCTAGTATACTGGAAGTAACTTGTAGTAAACTTCAGCAACTTATATTAATTTTATAAAATATGAAATAGTTCAATATAATTAAAACATGCCCGAAACAACGTTTCTTCCTGTACCAGTATGCAATGGAATACTTTTGTGTGGCCCTCGTAAATGAATAACAAATATTCTTTTTTCCACAGATTGTACAGAATGTATATTTTAATACATATCATATAGATGCATATCAATTGTATTATATTCGAATTTGTGTAACATCCTTAAAATGCACTTGAAATTATTTTTATCCATTGGCCGTAATGTAACGGAATACTTTTGATAGTTTCAGTATATCCGATTTTCATAAAATTTGAAATAACTCGACAAAATTATGCAACAATTATATATTTTAAATTTCAAGTGATTCGGTTGGGTAGTTTTTCCTCTGTTATATGCGAACAGTTAGACAGGTGAACGGACTAAACGGCGGTTATATGTGCTACGCATTTAAATAATTACGAACATATAGATCCATATTAAATAGGACGTAATCACTATAAGAACCTAGAATCATTACCTATTGTAAGATATCATTGCACTAATTACGTATGATAGGATTTAATAGAATAAAGAAAACATTTGTTACTATCTTTTAAAGTTTCGAATCTATTTTCATAAAAATTGAAATGACTCGACAAATTTCTGCAATGAATGTATAAGAGGACCCCAGAAGCCAAAGGTATGAGTAACAAATTAAAAAAAAAACCTAAGTGCACAGACGACTTTAAAATATGCTTTTTTCTTTTAAGGTAAAGAAATATAATTTATTTTCTAATTATGTGCCGTGTTCTACAGATAAACCACTTTTTACAAATAATAATCAAAATTGATTAATTATAAATTTAAAGAAAATTACCCTCTACTTTTTTCACAGTGTTTGAAATACGAGTTCAAAGACCACAATCAACAACTGGCAGTTTCCTATTTTAATTGATTTAATTATTATTGATCTTCAAATTTAATGTCAATTATCTTTAAACTCAATTTACTCCAAGTCGTATTTTTGTCACTTGTACCCCCTGGTTTCTGAGGTCGTTATATGTTAACCCTTTCGGATCCAAATTTTTTTCAATTTTTAGAAAAAATTACTTTTACTTTAATAACCTTAACACTAGCTATCCAAATAGATTAATTGGTGTTTGACAAATATTTCATTCTCTGAAAGATAAAAATTTTATCGTTTTGCATACTATTCAACTCATATTCATATGACAAAAGGCCAAGGAAGAATTTTTGAAGATATTTAGAAAATATTGTATTACAACAAGATCTAACTTGTGTTACAACTGTCTAATTTTTTAGTTTTTGCTCTTTATTATACATGATTCTTTCAGAAAAGTAACTTTTATTTTAAATTTAAAGACTTAAATATTTATTTAAAATTGAAGAATTGCAAACGACGCAAAGAGAATCAAGAAATAATAATAATTACTATTATTATTAAATGACTAAACGCAAATAAAGTCATATAGTAAATGCATAGACTTATATTAACATTTCCATATGTAAATAATGGCAAAAGTATTTCTTAAAACAAAATAACACTCCTCTAACAGTCATGTACTACTAATAGTACACCAGACTCGAAAGGGCTAAATTTCAAAACCATTCGGTTGGTAGTTTTTGTGTTATCATGTGTGGACAGATGGACAGTCAGACGGACGGACCATGCGGCGTTTATTGGTGATACATATTTATATCATTATGAACACGGCTAAAAAGCAACAAGTCACTATAAAAAATAAGTAATAGACTTATGAAAACAGCATATATCAGAAGGAATTTTTTTAATTTTTACTTTTTATTTTGTTTTCTTTAAGAACAATTTAAATAAAAATGGTTAAAAATTTGCATTTCAGTTGCACTTCACAAAAATTAAAACAGCAAATACCAAAAGGAATTCGTTCACACAATGTAAAATAAAACTTTACTTACCATTGCCACTTACGGTGAAGTTCTTTTTGAACGACAAAGTCAGAAACAATGCTGCATCACGAGTGAGTAACCCGATCAGAGAAGAATTTAATGGCAATTAAGACGTTACGGCAGTATAGATTATACAAGAAATTAGTGCTAATAAATGATGTGATAGTCTGACAGTGGTTCATTGGATAGCTGATGAGGCGATCGCAAGAAAAATTTCAGGAAATAGAGAATGATTGAATATAGAGACGTTTTTAATAATTAGACTCTGCCATTAGAGAAAGATAAATGCAAGATAATTGTCATGCAAAAAGTTTAACTATTTACACTTAGAGTCCAAAAATTCACTCTTAAAGCTTCAAAATTTTCATTTTTTTTTTTTTTATTTTTTATTTTTTTTTTTTTTATGTTAAACCCTAATTTTTTCTCAATTTTTTATTTTAATATAATTATTATTATGAAATTCTCATTAGAACAGAAGTTATGGCTTTTAGAATTGCACTGGCTCAATAGCTGAAGAGTCGTTTTCAAAACTTAGATAGGCCCCACAACTGGCCCAGAAGTTCAGCTTTCGAAGCTGTTGGACGGGATGTGAAGAGTTTGAACCCATAATCCCACCCGTCGACATAACCATTCCCAATTTTCCGTGGTTATCTTCTAGGCCCAATTTCTGCTATATTACCACCAACATTTGGGAAAATATCCGATTTTTTTTTTATTGTGCAGCCCTGTATATGATTTATAGATGTGTATAAATCCAATATAATATGCTCAAAATTATGTCAGTTAAACGAATAGCAAAGTTCAAATTTTGGGTATTTTCTGCGAATGGGCGGAAATGCACTTGAGAATTTTGGTGCAGCCCTGTATATGAGAACAGATGATTATATGTGGACAGATGGTCAGAAAGACGAACAGAAAAAACGACGTTCATAGATCCTACGTAATTTATATCATTACGAACGGAGCAAACAGCACCAGGTCCTTATAAAAAATAAGGAACAGACTTTCATCAAAACAGTAAATATAAGAAAAGATTTTTTTTAAATTAGGATCTAAAGAAAATTTTTAGCTTTCATGTTTTATCTCATTTTCTTTAAGAACAATTTAAATAACATAGATAAAATTTGGATTTCAATTTCATTTAACAAAAATTTAAACAACAAATACCAAAGGAATTCGTTCACACAATGTAAAATAAAACTTTATTTAAAATTGTCACTTACGGAGAGGTTCTTTTGAATGACAAAGTCACAAACAATGCCGCATCATGAGTGAGTAACCCGATCAGAGAAGAATTTAATGGCAATTAAGACGTACGGCTCCATAGATTCTTAAAGAAATTAGCCTCTAATAAATGATGTGACAGTGGTTCATTGGATAGCTGATCAGGCGATCGCAGAAAAATTTCAGAAAATAGAGAATGATTGAATATTGAGACGTTTCAAATAATTAGATTCTGTCATTAGAGAAAGATAAATGTAAGATACCTGTCATGCAAGAAATTTAAATACTTATCCATAGTGTCCAGAAATTAACTTTTAAAGCTTCAAAATTTTCGAAATTCATTTTATTTCATTTTATTTTATTTTACGTGCTAAACTCTTGTCTTTTCTGAATATCTTAATATAATTGTTTTCATGAAATTTTTATTAGAACAGTAGTTATGGCTTTTAGAATGACACTGGCTTAATAGCTGAAGCGGCGTTTTCGAAAATTCGATGGGCCTCATCACTGGTCAAGAAGTTCAGCTCTTGAAGCTGATGGACGGGAGGTGAAGGGTTTGAACGAACCCATAATCGCGTCCGTCGGCCTAATCATTCCAAGTTTTCCGTGCTTTTCTACAAAACCCAATTTCTGTTGTATTTCCAAAAACATTCGGGAAAATGTCCGATTTTTTGTGTGCCTCTCTGTATATGATATATAGATGTATATACATCTTATATCTGCTAAAAATTATTTCATCTATACGAAATATAAAGTTCAAATTTTGTGTATTTTTAGTGAATGAACGGAAATGTACTTGAGAATTTTGGTGCAGCCCTATATATGAGGACAGAGGATCATATGTGAACAAATGGTCCGATAGACGAACGGACCAGACGACATTCATAGGTGCTACACATTTATATCAGCTAAAAAGCACCAGGTTCCTATAAAAAATAAAGAATACTGCCCAGTTAAACTGATGGCATTGAGCTCACAGGCTATAAATACTAATTGTACATTAAAGCCTTATATTTTCAAGGGTTAATTCCGTTCGAAAAAAAAAAAAAATTAAGAAGGGGAAACAGCTCTCCCCTTTCCTCTTTTTTTATACTTAATCATTGAAACTCCTATACTATCAAAGACATGCTTTATCATATAAAAAATCTATATCCAAAATTCAGAGCAAATGAGATAATTCTTAATAAAAACCCATTTAGCATTTATATAATTGAAAAGGAGTTATCCCCTTCTTTTGTACTTAACCATTAAACTTCCAAAACTATTCAGAGATTTGAACGAAATCTGAAAATTCTGCTTGAAAAACCCATTTATATCAATGAACACCTAATAACAGTCACGGAATCGCCTCATCAGAATGATCCTAATCTAAATTTTGAACAAAAACTTAATTCTGCATGAAAATCCCATTTATATCAACTAAGGGGAGGGGCATGAGCCCCCCGTTCCCCCTCTTATACATATCGAATGAACTCCAAAAACTAATCAGGGAAGCGCCTTGTTAGGATATACCTACATACAGAATTTCAAGTGGATCGGATATTTTTATCACGAGTTATCGCGTTACGCACGAACGAACATACAGAACGGACGGGCAAATAAGCTCTCAGGCTATGATAGCCTGTGAGCTAATAAGTAACAAAAATTTATGAAATCAGTATACATACGAAAGGATTTTTAAAATTTAGAATCTAAAGGAAATTTTTTTAGTTTTTATCTCATTCTTTTTAAGAACATTTTAAATAAAATTTGTTAAAAATTTACATTTCAATTGCACTTCACAAAACTTAAAACAGCAAATACCAAAGGAAATTCGTTCACACAATGTAAAATTAAATTTTATTTACCATTGCTACTTACGAAAAAGTTTTTTTGAACGACAAAGTCACAAATAATGCCGCATCACGAGTGAGTAACCCGATCAGAGAAGAATTTAATGGCAATTAAGAAGTACGGCAGTATAGATTCTTAAAGAAATTATGGTTAATTGAATAGCTGATGAAGTGATAGCAAGAAAAATTTTAGGAAATAGAGAATGATTGAATATTGAGACGTTTCAAATAATTAGATTCTGCCATTTAGAGAAAGATAAATGATTTCATACAATATACTTGTCATACAAGAAATTAAATCATTTATCCCTAGTGTTCGGAAATGGGGTGTGTGTCCTAAACGTTTTCTGTAACGGCGACAACAAAAGTTCCTCTAACAGATGCACGTTTGAAATGTAAATGAAAAAATCTTTAAGCTTATTAAGATTTTTTTCAGAAACTGGACTGCCTTTTTTATGTAACTGCAACCCGAGTTATCGATAAAGTTTTAGTAAGATTACTGTACTTTTGGTAGATTCTTTTGTGAAGCTGCAGATTTCTATAGCTTTACAAAAACTAATTTTGTCGATTTACATCATTGTTATACAGTGTACGGATAAAATTTTAGTAAGTATACAAACTTCTGTAATTTTAAATCTGTAGAATTACAGTTATTATTATTTATTTATTTATTTATTTATTATTTTTTTTACAGTGTATTTAACATAATCTGCAATCGAAATATTCAAATGTCGGATTGTAAATTGTGCAATATGTATAACAGTTATATATAATTAAATAAAATACTGAGAAATTAAACTAAGAAAAAAAAACCATACGCCCAACATAAATTATGAAACATTTTCTACTACATTCAGAATACTGTAACAAAATTTCACAGCTCATTAAGATGGAAGATGGTGTATAAATAAGCAGATTCAAAAAGATGTAACGCATTTGAAAATCCAATTTTGTACTATATCACCATCATTAGAAAAAAAAAAAAAACCTTTTTTTTTTTTTTTTTTTTTTTTTTTGTAGACCTGTGTATGATTTAAAGGTGCGTATGCATGCTACATAAATCTATTGAAAGTTATTTCAGTTAAACGAATATCAAAGTTCAAATTTTGAATTCGGTATTTTCCGTGAATGAACGTTAATGTATTTGGGAGTTATGGTGCAGCCCTCTATATGTGATGTATAGAAATTATGCATACCAAGTAACATAAAGAATAGTTCAATTTAAAAATGCGTACCACAAATGAAAATGCACTTCCAGTAATTCATAGTCTTCGTTGTTTTCAATAGTTCAATTATTTTCCAATTTCTTTTATGGCCAAATTCTTTTTTGCGTTTTTGTAAATGAACGAGAAATGCAATGAATGTCCTCAGATCATGACTATTGCACGGGTATCCGAGGCCTGTGCCCTGGGTACAAAATTTCTCATAATTTAATCTAAATTTCCATTAAAAAGTCATAATTGTGAACAAATGTTATATTTGAAACATTAATACGATAAAATGACAAAAATACATCTCAATACATGATTAAAAATACATTTTAACAAAAAAAAAAAAAAAAAAAAAAAAAAGAATTATTTTATTTTTATTCCTGGAATCGTTCTTATATTTTCTGAAAAACTCAATTTTTTGAGTTGACACTTTTCGAATAAATATGTAATATGCAAAAAAATTGTTATCAATAAATAAACCAATCTAACGGGGCACGAAAAATTGAAAGTGCCCCCTTAGGCACAAAAATTTACTAATCGGGCCCTGAAGCCCTACTCTGTGAAAATCATCTTGTTGTGAAATTTAATGATCTATAGAAATTTTGATAGATTTAAAATAGCGCAATGTCATTAAAATATATTGTAAACGAATTTTCCCCGTTTATTCTAAGGTAACGGAACTATTTTGAGTGCCCTTGTAAATGGACGATTAATGCTACACACTTTATATTCAATACTAAAAATGTTGCGGTAAACATCATTAATACAATTTTCACGAAAATCTGAGTATATTTACACAAATTAGAGCATGGACAGGCGGACAGACTACCAAATTCATAAACGCATTTCAACTATGTTGGAAAGTGTTAAAAAGAAAGAAAAGAAAAAAATTAATTAATTAATTAATTAATTAATTGAATACAATTCAGTTAAAATAAGTTAATTTCTTAATTATCAATTAACCAACTTAATAAAAATATAATTTACTTAAAAAATATTAAAACTGAAAACAATGCGAGACTTTTTAAATTAAAAATAATTTAGTTAAAACTACAAAATATAATAATAATTAATTATAAAGTAGAGCAATAAAAAAGCGGAAAAAGGAGTATCATTAGAATGAATATTGCAATATATACTCGCTTCCTGAAACTAATTAATAAATAGAAAAGTTGAAAAAAATTACCGTTAAATATGAAATCTAATCAGTAATTACGATGAATAATAATATTAATATTACTAATAAATAAAATAAAATTATTTTTAAAGTTGACATTGAAAATAATAATAATCTCCTTTAATTGAAAACAATTTAATAAATATGTAGTAATTTATATGGTAATTACATGTAGTAATTTAATTTAAAAAGTATATTTTAAACACTAAAACTTGATGTAATAATATTCACCTTATTTTTATGCAAAATTTATTTACAGTTATGTAAAATTGTATTGTTTATAAAAACAATTTATAAACGAAAACAAAAGAAACTCTTTTAATTATAATCATTTTATTTCTTTTTAATGTTGAAGTGAATATAGAAATGTTTACAAATTAAGAAACAGTTTAGCTTGTTATTTTTATTTCAAAATACCTTAATTTAAAACAATTCAGTTAAAATAAGTTAACTTCTTAATGATCAATTAACTAATTTAATAAAAGTATAATTTACTTTAAAAAATGAATACTGGAAACAATACCAGACCTTTTAAACTAAAAATAGTTTAGTTAAAACTAAATAAGGGAATAATAATTAGTTGTTATAGCAGGTAGTGCAATAAAGAAGAGGTGGGGAAAGTATTTCATTAGAATGAATATAGCAATATATATTCGTTTTCTGAAATTAATTAAGAAATGGAAAAAACTGAGAAAAAAATTACTGTTAAATATGAAATCTAATTAATAATAATAATAATAATAATAATAATAATAATAATAATAATAATAATAATAATAAAATTATTTTTAGAGCTGACATTGAAAATAATAATAATCTTCTTAATTGAAAACAATTTAGTTAAAGCGGTAAACTTAAAGTAATTACAGGAAGTCAAATAATTCATCATTTTTAAAATAATTTATAAATGAAAACCAAAGAAAAAGTAAACTTTTCTCTTTTAACTAAACTCAGTTTCGTTAAAATGTTGAATTCATTATAGAAATGTTAACAAAATAAGCAATAATTTATTTCATTATTACTGTTATTATTATTATTATTTAGAACATCTCAAGTTTAAACAATTCTATTAAAGTAAATTGATCTCTCAATGATTAATTAAACAAACGTAATAAAAATGTAATTCACTTAAAAAAAATTAAAATTGGAATTATTAACAGGACTTTTTATATTAAAACTAGTTAATTTAAAATTACACAATATAGTAACAATTAAATATATCAAATAGCATCATAAAGAATTAAAAAAAGAAAATGTGTCTCATGAAAATTAATATTTAAGTATATACTTTCTCTCTTAAGCTAATTAAGAAACGGATTAATTGAGAAAATAAAATTACCGTTAAAATGATTTTTTTTAAGTAATAAGTAATAAAAAAGCCTTTTAATCTTAACATTGAAAACAATAATGAGCTCTTTTAATTCGAATTTGCTTGGTAAAATATAGAATTTAAAATAACTGCGGGAAGTGATTTAACATAGAAATTCGGGGATATGTTTAGGAACATTTTAGGTCCTTAAAAGGACCCTTCACAAAATAATTTATCTTAAAACAGGACCCTTCACAAAATATTTTATCCCCAAACAGGACCCTTCACAAAATATTTTATCCCAAAACAGGACCTTTTACAAAATTATTTGTCTCTTTCACAGAATTATTTCACTTTCAAATTGAACTTTTCACAAATTTAGTCATTTAATAATAAAATCTGGCTTGTAAATATACAGCTGAACTCAGCAAAGAACATATTACTTAGTTTTTTATGTATAAAAAACAGAACCAGAAGAAATCGATAATTTAAAATTCACAAAATTCTGACTAAGAATTTACACAAATATAAGAAAAAAATTCACGATTTCACAAAAAACATGACCTTGTGAGAAAAGTCTGGACAGACCCCCTGAAATTAATTTTTAGATGTTAAAATTTGAATTAAACCCAAACTTTAACCTTTTCATCGATATGGGCCTCATTTGAAGATGGATAAGAATTGCATCATACAGAAGAGAAGAAAAATCAGCATTCATTTTGAGATTTGATTTGCGAACAGATAATAGCTGGCATGCAGCACAATGATAAAGTTATTTTATAACGGATTCTCATTTAACACCAAAAAAAGATAGTAATGAAAAATCTATATAATAAAGGCCAAACGTATCTGTGCGTAACGCATACGTTATGTTTTGAATGGCAACACTTTCCGATGAAATTTCGGTTTTGCAATTTTCGCTATTGCAAATTTTTAAACTTCTAGACATAGCACGTTTTCAACCTTTATATCATCGTATAAAGAAAAAAATGCACTTTTAAATGCAGTTTGTTAGAAAACTGTATTTCAATTTGTTTTTGAGTTATTAATTTTTTTTTTTTTTTTTTTTTTTTTTTTTTTTTTTTTTTTTTTTTTTTGTAGTTTTTAGTTCAACTTCTCTGATGGCAACTTGAGTATCGCATTTATGTGGGAAATAACGAAAAAACAGCTTTAGAGTAAAAAAAAAAAAAAAGAATAGAGATGTAATTTGGTGACTGGAGATGACATCAAATATGTAACTCTGAAACTTGCTGCGTTGCATTTAACACAACCGCGTGCTTTCGCAAAAAAGGAAAACTTTTAGCGATACAGTTTCAATTCAAAACACAATGAAATGCTATTTTAGAATGCTAAAATATAATCAGATTTTTTCAGTTAGAGAAAAATTGATGTTAAAGAATTCGGTCTTTATTCCACGAGATTGTTTTGTTTGGGCCGAATAAGAGACTTAAATTGGAAGAATAACGCCCATTCAAATCATTTTAATCGCATACTGCACCTGCATTTATCTCTTTTCTCCATGGAAAATAACAAATCACTGTATATTTTAGTTGCCATTTTTTCATAGCAACTGAAAAAAAAAAGCAATTAAAAACCTGTTATGACAAAATATTGTCAGTTATAAAATCCAGTGAATTTTGTTGGATTAATTTCGTTTTTATCTATCAATTTAATGACTTTTAGTTCGTTGTAAATTTATTTTACAAAAGATACATTAATCAACAACAAAAATGTATTTTAAAGAATATCTGTGTGCCATATTTTCTTAGTTGGTTTTAAAAACTGAACGAATGCAATTTTATTCTTTGGCAAAATGTTTGGCTAATAACTTCTATCTTGCGTCTAATACGGAAGTACCGATAATATTTTCAAAGCTTTATATAATTGCATAATTAATATGTTTCATATAAAATTGTTGTTTGGAATTAGTTGGCAGTTTAAAAAGCATATTACTTAGGAAAACTTTATTAGACTTTTTAATTTAAAATAAAAGAAAAAATCTTTCACCTTTACTCTGTGACCCGGTAACTCCGGGTTCCATGTACTAGTAATGAATAATAATTGAAAATAATGTATATATGAAAGGGTTAAGCAAAGTTCATTGATAATAGTGTAAGACTGAATTAATTACAAAAGTAATTGTAAATAAAAACCTTTAACTAAACTTAACCTGGCTCTTAAAATATAACCATTTTGGATAAGATGGTAAATTTACACTGTAATATTTAATAAATGTGAAAAAAATAAAAAAAATGCTTTATCGTTGGGTAGGCAACTAAGTTCCCGCAGTTTTAAATAATTGCTTTCTACCGAAATTTATTTTTTTTGTTTTTTTGATCACCTTAATTTATACATTAACTAGATCAAAAGAAAAACACACACACACACACACACACAGAGAGAGAGAGAGAGAGATTTTAATAGCAATAAAAAAATATTTAAAATGGCGAGAACTTGCATACCCCAAATTATTTCTTTAATTTTGAACAATTTAGCTAAAATAAGTCGACAATATGGGGATTTATTAAAGAGCTTAATAAAAATATGAAATGCTTTGAAAAAATTAAAATTGGAAACAATAACAGGCACTTTTAACTAAAATAGTTACAAAATGTAGTAATAATTAGTTATAGCAAATAGCGCCATAAAAAAAATAATAAAAAGTCCTTCCGGCAATGCCGGGAGGAAGAGGTAGCTTTCATATACTTATATATTTATTTATTTATTTTAAGGTAAGTTACATTGTTCAAAAATACTAAGCTCAAATTAGTGGAAATAATCTTATAAAATTAGTGATTTTATAAGATTGAAACTAGTTTTTGTCAAGACTGAATATTAATAGGAATTTTTAGAAATTAGTCATCTTTTATTCAACCTGGTTTTATTTTAAGCGATTTAGAGAGTCACCAAATTCCACGATATCATAAAGTGTATGCCATTTTAAAGCAACATTGTGGATCGGTCAGATCAGACCGTTTCAAAATGTCAGCCATAAGCAAAATTCAAAGTGCTATAACTCAGTCATTTTTTAAGATATAGACAAAATAAAAAGTGTTCTGGAATCGTTGTTTTAAGTTTTAACATGTAAAAGAAAAATATTTTTTAATTTTTAATTTTTTCGCATTTAATTTTAAATTTTAAATTTTTTAAAAAATTTAAAATAGCCACCATTTTGAAACAAAATGGTGGGTGATGCTGGCCAACGAACTCGGTCGAGACATTTGTATGTACTATGTACATCCCAAGTTTCATTGAAATCGGTTCATAAATACGCGTGTTATCACGTGACAAAAATCAGATCGTTTCAAAATGTCAGACATAAGAAAAATTCAAAGTGCTATAACTCAATTATTTTGTAAGATATAGACGAAATAAAAAGTGTTCTGGAATCGCTGTTTTAAGTTCTAACACGTAAAAGAAAAATATTTTTCAAATTTTGATTTTTTCGCATTTAATTTTAAATTTTAAATTTTTAAAAAATTTAAAATGGCCACCATTTTGAAACAAGATGGCGGATGATGCTGGACAACGAACTCGGTCGAGATATTTGTATGTACTATGTACATACCAAGTTTCATTGAAATCGGTTCATAAATACGCGTGTTATCACGTGACAAAAATCAGATCGTTTCAAAATGTCAGCCATAAGAAAAATTCAAAGTGCTATAACTCAATCATTTTTTAAGATATAGACAAAATAAAAAGTGTTCTGGAATCTTTGTTTTAATTTCTAACACGTAAAAGGAAAATATTTTTTAACTTTTAATTTTTTTCGCATTTAATTTTAAATTTTAAATTTTTTAAAAAATTTTAAATGGCCGCCATTTTGAAACAAAATGGCGGATGATGCTGACCAACGAACTCGGTCGAGACATTTGTATGTACTATGTACATACCAAGTTTCATTCAAATCGGTTCATAAATACGTTAGTTATCGCATGACAAAAATCAGATATATATATATATATATATATATATATATATATATATATATATATGTCAACATTTGAAAGGAGGGTGGTTTTGGGGTCTGGGGGTCATGATCGGTGAAAATATACCAAAATTTTCCGGACATGCTTTCTTCCGGACGGCTGCAATAGGTAGCTTTTTACTTTTTGTAATGAAAGCTACCTAAAAGTGTCTCTGATAAAAAGTTAATTAAATCCAATTGATTTTTTTTTAAATCACCAGATTTTAAAACATTCACCTTTTATATAAACATTTTAATAAAAATTTTAATTTTACATGTTATAATAAAAATAAAATACCTTGACATGTTTCGGAACCGTCAAATAAGTTCCATAGTCATAATATAAATAAAACACAATTTTGTTTTATTTATATTATGACTATGGAACTTATTTGACGGTTCCGAAACATGTCAATGTATTTTATTTTTATTATAACACCTTTCTTAAGTAAAATTAAAATTTTTATTAAAAAGTGTATCATTAGAATGAATATTGCAATATATACTCGCTTCTTTAAATTAATTAAGAAATAGAAAAACTGAAAAAAAATATCCTTAAATATGAAATTTAAGCAATAGTTACGAGAATAATAAATAAATAAATAAAATAAAATAAAAAATATTTTTTAAAATTAATATCGAAAATAACAATAAAGTCCTTTAATTGAAAAAAAAGATTAGTTAAAAGGCTAAATTTAAAGCAATTACAGGAAGTAATTTAATTTAGAAAGTATATTTTAAACATTATTACACCATGTAACAATAGTAACCTTAATTTTCAGCAAAATTTATTCAGAATTATGTAAGATTGTAATGGTTAAAAAAATAATTTATAAAAGGCGAGGAAAGGAAACAAAGAAAAAACTAAACTTATCTGTTTTAATTAAAATCAGTTAAGTAAAATGTTGAATTCAATATTAGAAATGTTTTAAAAATAAGAACTAGTTTATTTGGTTATTATTATTATTATTATTATCAGAGTACCTTAATTTAAAACAATAAAGTAAGTTAAAATATTTAATAATAAACAATTAAAATAAGTTAACCTCATAATGATTAATTAAAAAACTCAATAAAAATATAATTTAGTTAAAAAAATAAAACGAAAAATAATAACAATTTCTTTTAACTAAAAATAGTTTAGTTAAAACTAAACAATATAGTAATAATTAATTATAGCAAGTAATGCCATGAAGGAAAAAAAAGTACCTCATTAGAATAAATATTGCAATATATACTCGCTCCCTTAAATTAATTAAGAAACGGAAAAATAGTGAAAAAAATTACCGTTAAATAAGAAACCTAATCAGCAATTGCGATGAGCTTTGCCGCGGCGGTTTTAATATATATATTTTTTTACATCCTGCCAAGGATTCTCAAATTTTTTGCTTACTTTTTCGCCGCCTCTCCTTCCTTTTAAACATCATTCCAAACATGCAGTGACAAGCTTGCTGTCACACCTCCTCTATTGTTTCTCTTAACCAATAATTATATTTGGGAATTAACGCTAAAACCCTGCCTGTCAAAAGCACAATAAAAGCCCTTCTTGCTTAAAGTCCCGGCAATTAGAATTCTGATAGCTGCAATTTTTTTTTTCTCTACTCAGATACCCCATTTGCGTTTTTTAATTTTTTTCTCCTTTCTTTGATAAGGAATGTCTTTAATTAACACACCTGAACTGGTGATGCCACTAAAAATAAAAAATAAAATTGCCATTTTTTATTTTTTTCTCTCTTTATTATTATCATTTTTTTTTCAAGAGTTTCTTATCTCTTCGCTTGATTAGGCTAATGTAAGTGTCCCAGTTCATCTTCAAAGTATAAATTCATATCAAGAATTTATGCTTTTTTGTTCCGAGTTTTTATTTTTTCACAAATTCATTTTCTTTTTTGAAAAGTATTAATTAAAACAAAGAGGCTCTTAGAGATGCCAAGCAGATAGGTAGAAATACAATTTTTTTCTTCTTCTTTTCTTTATTCCACTTTTTCATTTCTTTTCTTTGGCAACATCTCTTCCCAAACCCCTTCCCCCCACCCCCTTCTACCTTCATTTCATTTTAGAAGATTACACAAACATGAGCCGACATTTCAAATATAATTGTTTTTATTTCGTTTTAATTTGTCTCGTTTCACAGTCGACTGCGACGCCAGATATGCGAAGAACGTTTAAATTGTTTTCGAAAAACACAGCAAAAAGGGCTTCAAAAAAAGCTTTCTCAAGGGGGGCCTAGCACCGATAAGAAATGTTTTTCATGAATATATTTAGCTATTTTTTCTCGCCTGCTCAGAGACCATGCAATGTGTTTTTGTCAAGATTTTTCCAAAAAGAATGATTAAACAATGTGACACCTTTATTTTTAATTTGTCATTTGATGCTTACGCGAGAGCTGTATTTACAGGGTTTTCTAAACAGAAAACTCGCTTTATCAGTTTACCCGCATTTCAACGTCGAGTGTTTGAAATTAGTAATGAAACTGTTAATTAATTCTTCACTTGCAAAAATCCGGTGAGATTATGTATTTAATCCATTTTCCTATGCTTCAGCGCTGACAACGGCGGTAATTGGTAAACACGCCTAATGAAACAAAATATTGCGAAAAATGGGAGTGGGTTAGGGGAGAAAAGAAAAAATATATTACTCATTCTACCGTACAAAGTTGTGGCAGAAGATACAGATACCGGGAAACCTAGTTAACGTAATTAAAAAAAAGAAAATATTCCTGTCGCTAATTTATTTAT
The DNA here is from genome assembly GCA_964019185.1 of Maratus speculifer. Taxonomy (NCBI): domain Eukaryota; kingdom Metazoa; phylum Arthropoda; class Arachnida; order Araneae; family Salticidae; genus Maratus; species Maratus speculifer. Next base: position 89,375,058 of record OZ025300.1, on the reverse strand, counting down.
TTATTTATTTATTAGGAATCTGCATATTATTACCATCTGGTATCTCGGTAAAATAGTTACTCGTAAACAAAGATTAGTTATTTAATTGTCACTATTTTAATTAATTAATTTTTGATAAAAGTCATTAAGCAACTTTTTCCAAGAGAAATTACTTGCGATGTGCAAAAATAAATTTATCAGTATAAAATAATTGTGTGTGTGTAGAAGGGTTTGAAGTAGCATGTTACAAGTAGTGAAACTACATTAGTTGCTACTTTTTACAGTAGTTTGAAATGTGGTGCACTATATTTTGAATAGTGTAGTGTAGTGAGTTGAGCGATGCAAAAAATCTATAGCAGGGCTATCGCTGAGACTTTTTATTTGATGAGGGAGGGGACTTTAAATTGCCAAGTCAAATTTCAGTACTAGCCAACTAGTTTTATAATGTTGCAAATTATCACAAATAAAACATGTAATATAGTTCTTATTTGTAAAAAGTTTAATAGTATTCCAATTAAATTTCGCCAAAGTCTATCAGAAATAGAAAGTGCTTAATATTTTTTATTAAAATTTTAAACAAATTTGCTAATTAGGTTTGTAAATTTGCCAAGTACAACAAAATTCTCAGCAATTGGCTATAGGAACAAGGTAGAGTCTGTCCTCTATAAACGTGAGATCCCTCTGGATTTCATAATGTTTTATTAATAATACCATCCATATTGCGTTACAAAATTTTCAAACTCGGTAATAAAAAGCTTTATAACAGACAGGTGGAGGGTTGCCTTCTACTTCTATTTAGTACATGTATTTATAGTTAAAGTAGAGGAACAAAAATAAGTTGCGAATTAGCCGCAGTAAAAAAAATTAAAGCCCTCTGGCTCTGCTGGTTGTGGCTTAAACATGTATTTGGCATAGGTACTTTTATGCTTTTCCTTTTTAATTATATATTTTTAAAAACTGATTTAAAAAAAAAAGTGTTTGTATCAGAAAAATTATGTAACAAAATCTAAAATGTAAAAAAGTACTCTATAAGAAATTAATCCCAGACATCCTATGTCAGGTGTGTTTGATTTATTTTATGACGGCGGATTATATCAATACGAGGGATATAGGCTGGATGAGAGAGAGAGGGGGAAGGGGTGGCCTTTCTTGGAGATTTTTCCAAGGGAACCTAACCCGTATGTACGTAAGAAAATCCAAGGTTCGAAAGAAACCACGTAAAACTGAAAGAATCGGTCGACGGGTGTGATTGGGTTCGAACCGAAAACTTCCCTTTTATCAGCTTAGAGAGGGCAGAAACTGTCGGGCAATGGCCCTGTGACTATCCTGTGTAGGAAAAAACAAACTTGGGGCATGTGTTCCATAGATGGTATTAAGCAGATTTTTGGCACGACATATATTTAGGTTCTAAATCAAAACTTAGTAAAATTGCAGAAAATGAGATGAATCTGAGTTGGTCAGAATTCGATTCGTTGTCAATATTGTCCATAATATTTTTTATAATTAATGTTTTTTTTTCTTTCTTGTTAGATTAAGACAGGATTAGGAGATTGTTGGAAAATAATGATTATAAGGCATTATAAACAAAAACGTCGGTGTTAAAGTTTTAACGACTTGGAGTTCAATTCCAGACTCAAAGAACTATTTATAGCATCGCGTCATTTTCACACATGCTTCTATTGGTCATTGTTTTCAAAAAAGAATATAATATTGAAACCAAAGTAAAGTCATCTTATTATATTTTTTATTCTCTTAAAAATTACCAAGTACGAAGATGATATCAATTATTTGGCACCTAGGGGTCAAATCTACGGAGGCAAATCAAAACAGTACTCCGGCTCGAAAAATTATGAAAAAATTTGCTCCAGTTCGTGAATTTATTGTAAATATTTTCCGGTTCATGCAATTATTAAAATGTATAATAGTTACAATTTTACAAATATTGATTATTATACTCTTTGTAACTATTTTTTTTTTTTAAATTTAGAATCTGACTGCATTTTTATATTGTTTTCATTTAGATAGATATAAATTTGTTTATTCATAAAAAACTATTTTTTAGTAAATAATAATTTAAAATACGCTCCATTCCCTGGATTTTCATATTTCAATCTCCGATATTTATCATTGAAATTAATTTGTTTTTGAAATCATTCCACCAAGTGTATTAGTAAATGGTAGTAAAATAATAAATTTGTCTATACTTCCAAAATAAATAAATAAATTAAATAAATAAAATGAAATAAAATGAATAAAAAAAGTTTGTCAACAATAATTGTGAAATAACTTTCAGGCTCGTGGATTTTTCTATTTCAAGACCTGTTTTTAGGATACCCTGTAGCCATGGGCGCCCATATGGGGGGGCAAGGTGGGGCTTGAGCCCCCCCCTAGATTTTGGTTTTGTCATATTTTTTTAAAAATATAAATCAAGTTGCAAGATATGAAAATTCTAAGTTGATTCTGTAAAGAAGGCATCTTAAGAAATTTCCGTTTTAAACAGTTTTCCATTTAAGTAGGTATAATTGTGTGAAATTTATTTTCTCATAATCATCAATTTTATTTCTTTTAAAGCTAGATTCAGTTTTAAACAGATTCCGTTTTGGTAAGATTTGAATTAATTCTCTCGAATAGTGTGCTTTTTACAAAGAGGAAAAACATGAGATAGGAAACAAATTGTATTTTATACAATTTTTATTTTAGCAAGGTGTTAATGTGCGCTTTTTTCCCTACTAGAGTATAATACTTTTTCTGCATAAGGAAGGATTTAGTTATAGACACGATTCACTTTCATAGGTAAAACTGATTTTGTGAGAACAAATCGCTGAGAAATTAGACAGATTTAACAATAAGATGTGAATGATACAGCGCTATTTTTTATTGGAAAATTCCTTTTCCCGAATCTAATAAATATTAGAACCCTGAATGTGTATGTTTGTAACCAGGGCCCGACTTATGCAGGGGCATGCGGGACAACTGCCCCAGGGCCCCCCATGAGAGTAATTAGGATTTTCACTAAAAAGTGCCAAATGATTAAAATTAGCCAAAAGGACATCAAATTTCATATATTTTCAAACATTTAGAAAGGTAAGAGTGGTTCTCCTTCCTCTCTTTGCTTCCACTACCCCATTCATCTATGCGAAAAACAAACTAGATTAGAAAAATAATAATTAATGTTTTATTATAACGACTAAGTATTCTATTGTTTTCAAAAGAAATTCTTTATTAACATTTTCGTTGCAGAATGGCAAGTTAAAATCATTAATTATGACCCATTTGGTACATTATCTTTTAGCCATTTTATGTTATATACGTAGGTAAAGAAAAAGTTTGCAAAATGATACTTGTGTCAACCAATCTATAATTTTTTTTTTTTTTTTTTTTAATACTTTTTAATACTTATTTTCTTAATACTTTGGTTGTGACTATCTTTTTGTGATACCCTGTACACAAATGTGAACTGCACCAAAAACAAAATTTACATATACATGTAATACGTATGAAGTTTAGTATTAGCCACTTCCACAACTAAAAATATATATATATATCTGCTGATAGACAGAAAGGGGACTACCCGAATGATGCTTGTCTGCCCCCCCCCCCCCCCCCCCTAGCCTTAGTCGGGCCCTTATTATAACACAACTCAAAATCGAAAATTTTATCTGAAGTCAAGCAGAACAAGGCAAGATAATTTTGGTCGACTTAAAATCTAATAATTCTTATAAATATGTATGTTTGTATATATGTTTTCGTTCAAAAAGCTTAGAAAAACCCCAATATTGTGGAAAAAACACAAACTTCATCAAAGTATCGCGAAGAAACGCTAATTTTGTCCAAAAATCCTAAAAAATCGGAAATTTCCCCAAAAAATTGCAATAAAAGCAATTTTTCTCAAAAAATTGGGAAAGAAACATAAATTTCATGAAAAATTCGTAGAAAAAAGCACTTATTTCTTAAAGGGATAGCTAAACACGCATATTTCTTCAAAAAATTGTGGGGAGGGACTCAAGAGTCGCGAAAAAACGCTAAGTACCTTAAATATTTATAAAAATATGAGATAGCTTCGGGGGAAGTTGAGATTTTCCCCAGCCCCCCCCCCCCTAAAATTAGTCATATGGGCGCCCATGCCCTGTACAACGAAGTGAGATCTTATCAGAGTAAGATTGGCATTCAGCATTTTAAACTGTTAAGTATTGATTTTTACTTACGTCTATCTTTACAAGAAGAAAAATTATTGAATTCGTGAAAATTTTCGAATTCTGGTTTTCGACGGATTTACACATTTTAAGGATCAGAGAACTCGAAAAAGCTTGTTTTTTCAAAATGTCTGTCTATGAGACTCTGTTAGTTTGTCTGTCCGCCTGCCTGTATATGACTTACATTTTGTGGGCCCTCTATCTCAAGAATTAATGTCCGGAATTAATAGAAATTTACTTATATTCAGGTAGTCCCAGATATAAATTGGTGCTGATTAGTTTTTGGCGCAAATCGCTTAATAGGTCACGTTGATATGCTGCTTCATGTTTGATTTCTGCAATAACTCCAGAATTAATGTACCGAATTTCGTCAAACTTCATATTCAGTTATGCCTTAACATGAATTGATGTTTGTTTACGTTTTAGTATAAATCGCTCGATAGGTGACATTGCTATGCAGCATTATTTAAGATTTTCGCAATAACTCAATCTCCAGAACTAATGTACGAATTTCCATGAGACATCAGATTCGGTTAGTACTTGATATGAATTGATGTTTTTAATATCTTGGTGTAAATCGCTCAGCAAGTGGCGCTGCTATGCTGCATTTTGTGCGATTTTCGCAATAGCTTTATCTTCAGAATTAATGCACGGAGTTTTCGCAAACTTCAGATTCAGTTAGTCCTTGACATAAATTGACTTATTATTGGTGTAAATCGCTCAATAGGTGGTGCTTCTATGCTGCATTTTCTAAGATTTCCGCAACAGCTCTAGCTAAAGAACGAATTAACGAATTTTCATCAAGTTTCAGATTCGATTAGTTCTTGACATGAATTGATGCTGTGTATATTTTGTTGTAAATAGATCCACAAATGGCGCTGCTGTATTGCATTTGTTACGATTTCTGTAACAGCTCTGTCTCTAAAACAAGTGCACAGATTTCACATCTTTAAAATCCTTATGATGGATATAGATAGTCATTTGATTTTGACACTGTGATAGCAAACTTCAAAATGTTAACATGCATGAGATAGTAGAAAGTTTGGGAATTGCTACATCTGACTAGTTTATAATGTATTATAATATTTCGTAATAACTGATATAAATAAAAATTATATAAGATAAAAATAGAAATTAAATAGGAAATTTTAATTAGTTAAACTTCAAAAAGAGACTATGCACTCTTAAAACTGTGCCTTCGATATAAGAGGTAAATTTGGAATTTTTGCGCATCTGAATATTAAGAGGCACATGGTTGAAATTAAAAGGTACATCGTGCCTTCTCAATTAAGAGGTACTTTGAAATTAAGAGGCACGATATATAGTACTTTTGAAATTAAGAGGCACTATGTGCTTTGTAATTTATATATTTTCTCAGCTTTTCATGATGGTATTAATTTTTATTGTACATCTTGCTTCCAATATAACTGAAGACAATAATTTAAATTTATACAAGATGTCTCCTTTTGTCGTTGACAGGAATTTTTCAATACATCATTGAATACAAAAATAGTTATAAAGTAAAATTGTTATAATACATTTTTACATCTCCAATAGAAATATTGATTGTAGAAAGTTTGGGAATTGCTACATCCGACTACTTTATAATGTGTGATAGCATTTCATTATAACTGATATGAATAAAATTATGTAAGATAAAAATAGAAATTAAATAGGAAATTTTAGTTGGTTAAATATCAAAAAGAGGCTAAATAATTCAAAATCTAAGTTGCATATCTGAAAGAAGATTTACATTTTCTTCGATAATATCCAGAAATCGGCATTAGCAAAAAGCGCATAGTAGATAGTGCATGTAAAAATAAATAAGGTACCCTGGGGTAATAACGCCACGTTAAGGTTCTACCAATTTTCACGGCTCAGTTTTAGATTGTATTTTTCAAACAAATATATGGTTTAATACAGCAACTCATTGTCTATCTATATAAAAAAAATAATTTAACAGATATGTATTCATAAAATGTAATGGCGTGATTTCTTGACCAATGCTATTTGGCGCTATTACCCACCTATATGGGTAATAACGTCATGCAAACAAAACTATGTGGAATAAGATGGAATAATTGCATGTAGATTGCCCAATTCTAAATATACAAACTCTACAAAATTAGAAATTGACAAATTGCATTCTAAGCTATTGAAAATGTTCAATTTTTTGTGAAAGAGTAAGAAAAATAAAGGTGTGGTGTATGTGTGTGGGGGGGGGGGGGGGAGGATGAGACAAAAGAATATCAGACCGTGAGCTTCTTTTTGCTAAAAAAGAACAGCTTAAATAGAATTATAAGAAACATTGCACAGTTTTAACTGTGTTTATTTGAATCAGTATTTAGGATGTATCTCGGCCACTATACGTAATCAATCGGGGTATTAATGTCAAGGATTGGCGTTATTACCCCGTTATAGTTATTGCGCTGTGCATTTTAAATTACAAATTATCTCGAGAAGATATCCAAAATCTTCAACAACATTTTGAAAGTCCATGAAATGTACTACAAATTTATGTAATTAACAAAGTATTTCCGGATAAAAAAAATAGTCTTCACATCACAAAACGTATCTCGCAAATTTTAGATCAAGCGTTAATTTTAGTTGTTTGTAAAAACAATAAGACCTAAAAATGAAACAAATTAACTTGAAGCTGTTTTTTGCGATTTATATGACTCAAAACCCTTCTGCGCAGAGAACATGGGTGTCATTTACCAGATTATTTCATAATTATGCATAATATAAACACTTGGCGTTATTACCCCGCCTGGCGTTATTACCCCATACCACCTTAAATAAATAAACAATTACAAAACACAAATAAATAAAATAAAATAATTACTCAAAAATAATTTTGAAAAAGTGTTCTTTTTAGTGGATCTTTCCATTTCGAACACTGTTTGTCATCTAGCAGAGATAGCATTTAAAAAATTATTACCTTTCAAACTATAACACCAAATGTTACGTGCATTTTTTAAATTCCTACAAAAGCTAAAGTGTAATATTGATTTAATGTTATTTATTACAGTAAATTTTCCAGTTGTTGGCACGTTATGATCGAGTAAAATATTTTTATCGAAAATTTTGTCACGCTGGTGTAAAAAAAATCGCCATACCTGTCTCATACGAAATAATTATAATAATAATTATATATATACATTAAAACTATTGAAATGACGCTGCCATTGATTTAAAAATAGTTTGTGCGCATTTTAGCTCTACACTTGCATGTGTTTCAACAACTTGAATATAAAAAACAATAATGAAATACAAAAAAAAAAAAAAAAAAAAAAAAAAAAAAAAAAGTAGATGAAAGAAGCGTAAATAAGAATAATTAATCTAATATAAAACTCTTTCAAGGCTTCTGGATCGACTTTCTTTGTACATTATGAAAAAAAAGAGAAACAATATAGAATCTTTAGATTCCAAAATGAAAAAAAAAAAAAAAAAAAATGTTAGTGTACGTTTCAAGGAACAATGAATTTCTGAATACATCGCGGAAAACGCCCGAATTATATAGGACCGACTATAAGAAATGTCAGTTTGATTGCACTAAGCTCTTCTGAATCATTTAACAAGATCATACGAACAAGTTTCACTTAAACATCTACTAAGCTCGAGGCTGGATGACAATTCCTAGAACAACATGGGTTTTAGCGATTTTAAAAGTGTAATCTTTCCTGACAACGTTTCATCAGTTTCGGTTCAAAAAATTCTACACTGCTACGACATTTTTATCGGCTGAAGCATGATGAAAGGCTGAAAGCTCCCTGTCTTGGACAGTTTCACGCGTTATTTAACTCGATACAAAGGATGCGAGTTCTCATAATATATTTGGAATGCACAGTTTTATAATGCCATGCCATATTATCAATTGTAACATGTCGTTGCAGATTTATATTCAAATAGTGTTTTGATTTCAATGTGTAATGGGAAAAGGGAAAAATAGCATAACACGGGCTCTTTCTAATTTTCCTTTATAATGCCAAGTCCATGGCCATTTGAATCATTCTTATACTCAAAATATCTCCTTCGGAAATTAATATCTTAAACCTTTTTTTTTGTATACTCTTCTTTAAAGAATTTTTTTCCCCTTAACCTTCAAAAATCCCTAAAATCTACGCTTGATGGTGATAATTTTTATATGCAGTGTTAGAATTTTATTACCAGTTTACTAGTGTTTAAAACAAAACATAAAACAAAAGAATATTAAATTAAGCATAAATTTTAGAAGTATTTTGAGAACTAAGAAAAAAATGTGATATTCTTTAACAAAAGAACACTGAAAGAAGGAATTAAAAATATTAATTTCCCGAGGAGATATTTTGACTATAAAAATGTATCAAACGCCCGTAGACTTAAGGCTGCTGGTTAATAACTTTCCGAATTCCCCTCCGTAATGTAAAGTCCATTGGCGTTTGATGCATTTTTATTTTTAAAGTATCTCCTCAGAAAATTAATATTTTTAACTTCTTCTTTCGGTGTTCTTTTCCTGAGGGATGTCACTTTTTTCCTTAGTTTTAAAAATATTTCTAAAATCTATGCTTAATTTAATATGAAGTGTTAAAATTTTATTTCTAGCGTCATCAGTTTTTAAAACATAAAATATTAAATTGAGCATGGATTTTTGAAATATTTTGAAAACTAAGAAAAAAATTGACACCCCTTAAGAAGAGAACACCGAAAGAAGTTGCAAATAATAATTTCCTGAGGATATATTTTAAATATAAGAATGCATTAAGCGCCCATAGACTTAACATTACGGAAGGGAATTCGGAAAGTGAGTGACCAGCAGCCTTAACATATACGAAGGGGGATTCGCTCCCCCGACTTGCGAATCAGATCGTAATCATCGACATTAGATCCATCGAACCACCAACTCTCGAAATCTTAAAAAACTATGCTACACCTATATCTCAAAAATCAATTCTATCAGTTTCGTATAGAAAGAAACACTTATATGCTCATTCATATTCAAAAAAGATTCTTTATTCATTTGAATAATAATGTTCAGCCCTATTCTTTTGAAAAATCGAGTCAATCTCAAATTTAACATAGTTAGACAATCATTGTTTTCTACCCCCCCCCCCCCCTGCCATCTCCTAACGATTTAAATGATTTTGCGCACGTGTTAGAAAACTAGTCGTTGGGGGCCACCGTAATACTTACCCATCATGGATATGTATATGAAAATTAAGCATGTGAAAACTATTTATACAATAAATTGCAATTCATAAACAAAATTTAAATATTGTTAATATGCATAGTAATGCAATATTAAAGAACTGCTGATTACCAATTTCGACAAATTATATAAAACGCCAAACTACTCCAGTAGTACCAAACTGCGTAAAAGAAACATCCTTATAACTCCAAAAATAATAATTCTATTAACGAACAATTAACTGTGTCGGATTAAGCTTCTCATTTCCAATTAAAATATACCTCTTAATTGAAATTTGAATGAAATACAGGGTCATGAAAAATCGAAGAATGTGGAAAACAGGATTACAGATATCTCGGCAACTAATAATCCGATCGACTGCGTTCCATATGCAAAATGTGTGTTATTTTATTGCCTTTTACGTCCATTCCTTAGAACAAAAAAAATTTCAAATTTTTTTTATACCTTTCATCAGAACGAATTTTTCGAGAGTCCGAAAAAAATAGTTCCGGATAATCGAGGTTGCTGATATTAAATAGGCTTCGTCCCATTCTTATATACTAACTACATACAAAACTTCAAGTCTCTATCTCAATTTGTTCGGGAGATAGAGCGTTTACAGACAGACAGACGGACGGCAATTTTTTTTTTCTAAAAATATGTTTTTCGGAATCTCCACTATCTAAAACGTGTAAATCAGTCAAAAAAATTTTTCGATTTTCAAAACGATTGCAAGACTTACCCTATACTACGTATGATGGGTAAGTAATAATCAGTTAAGAATTGAGCTAATGAAATTTTTACACTTAAATTAATGATTTACTTGCATTTATCTTTAATATAAAATTTAAAATTTCAATTAGCAAAGTGGAAATACCAAAATTTGGCATGCCTTGCATTTTAAAGGCATTTTTAGATCACATAATAATGCTTCCTCTAAATTCTTTAGAAAAAATTCGTAATGTCATTTAGTTTCTTGATAAGTGCTTTGTTGTTCCCAACTTCCTATATAGCACAACGATTTTCTGTCAGAAAAATAAACTACGTACTTATAAAAATTTAAATGAAAGCGATTTAATTGTCTTTATATTTTTTTATATCTCATCTCAGTTCCGCAAATAATCATGAGAATAAACTTTTTACACTTAAATTAATGAATTACTTGCACTTATCAGGGATGAGATTTCCGCTTTTTTGCACACCAGTAAAATATAACAGAAAATGCCATACTATTAATTCGGAACAGTTTTCTGATTTAAAATAGGAACATTTTCTCTAAGATTTTACTGGTGTCCAAAAAAGCGGAAATCTCATCTCTGACTTATCCTTAATATAAAATTTAAATCAGCAAAGTGAAATACGAAAATTTGGCTTGCCTTACGTTTTAAAAGCATTTTTAGTACACATAATAATGCTTCCTTTACATCCTTACAAAAATTCTTAATATCCTTTAGTTCTTTGATAAGTGCTTTAGTTTTTTCCCTCCTCCTATCTAGCACATCGATTCTCTAACAGAAAAATATATTACTACGTACTACGTACTTGTAAAAATTTAAATGAAATCCGTTTAATCGTCTGTATAATCTTCATATCTCATCTCAATTCCGCATATGTTCGTGTTAATGAAATGTTTACACTTAAATTAATGAATTACTTGCAAATTTTTTTAAAATATGAAACTTAAAATTTAAATTAGCAAGGTGGAAAAATAAAGTTTGGCTTTCCGTACATTTTAAAGGCATTTTTAGATCACATAATAATGCTTCCTTTACATTATTTACGAAAATTCGTAATGTCATTTAGTTTCTTGATAAGCGCTTTAGTCCCCCCCCCCCCCCCAAACCACTCTACTATTTAGCACAACGATTCTCTCCCAGGAAAATATACTGTGTTCTTAGGTAAAAATTTGAATGAAAACCGTTTAATTGTGTATATATTCTTTATGTCTCATCTCAATACCGCAAATGTTCATGCTGATAAATTTTTTATACTTAAATTAATGAATTACTTGCACTTATCCTTGAACATGAAATTTAAAATTTAAATTTGCAAAGTGGAAATATCAATGTTTGGCATGACTTGCATTTTAAAGGCATTTTTGGATCACATAATAATGCTTCTTTTACATTCTTTGCAAAAATTCGTTATAGCCTTTAGTTTATAAGCGCTTTAGTTGTTCCTCTTCTCCTTTCTAATAAAACGGTTCTCTCCCAGAAAAATATACTACATGTGATGATAAAAATTTAAATGAAATCGGTTTAATTATCTCTATATTGTTCATATCTCATCTCAATTCCGCAAATGTTCGTGTTAATGAATTTTTTGCACTTAAATTAATGAATTACTTGCATTTATCTTATATGAAGTTTTAAAATTTAAATTAGCAAAGTGGAAATAAAATATTTGGCCTTACGTTTTAAAGGCATTTTTAGATCACATAATAATGCTTCCTTTATATTCATTACAAAAATCCGTAGTATCCTTTAGTTTCTTGATATGAACTTTAGTTGTTTTCCTCCTCCTTATCAAGCACAATGATTTTCTCCCAGAAAACTTAACAACATGCTTATAAAAATTTAAATGAAATCCGTTTAATCATCTTTATTTTCTTTATATCTCATCTCAATTCCGAAATGTTTATTCTAATGAATTTTTAACACTTAAATTAATAAATTACTTGCACTTATCTTTAATGTGAAATTTAAATTAGCAAAATGGAAATACCAAAATCTGGCTTGCCTTACATTTTATATCATTTTTAGATCAGATATTGATGCTTCCTTTACATTCTTTACAAAAATTAGTAATATCCTTTAGTTTCTTGATAAGCGCTTTAGTTGTACCCCTCTTCCTATCTATAGCACAGCGATTCTCTCCCAGAAAAATATACTACGTACTTGTAAAAATTTAAATAATACCCATTTAATTGTCTCTATATTCTTTATATCTCACCTCATTCCCGCAAATGTTCATGCTAATGAATTTTTTACACTTAAATTAATGAATTACTTGCAATTATCTTTATTAGAAAATTTAAATTAGAAAAATGGAAATACAAAATTTGGCTTGCTTTACATTTTAAGCATTTTTAGATCACATAATAATGCATCCTTTACATTCTTTACAAAAATTCATAATGTCCTTTAGTTTATTGTTAAGTGCATGGGCTTTTCCTCTCCTCGTATCTAGCACAGCGAATCTATCCCAGAAAAATGTACCGCGTACTTATAAAAATTTTGAATGAAACCCGTTTAATCATCTCTATATTCCTTATATATCATCTCAATTCCGAAAATGTTCACTCTGATGAATATTTACACTTATCATTACACTTATCTTTAATTTGAAATTTAAAATTTAAATTAGCATAGGGAAAATACCAAAATTTGGCTTGCCGCGTATTTAAAAGGCATTTTTAGATCACATAATAATGTTTCCTTTACATTCTTTACAAAAATTCGTAATGACATTTAGTTTCTTGATAAGTGCTTTTGTTGCTCCCCTCCTTCTATATAGCACAACGATTCTCTGTCAGAAGAATAAATTACATACTTATAAAAAATTAAATGAAAGCCGTTTAACCGTCTCTATATTTTTTATATCTCATCTCAATTCCGCAAATGTTCATGTTAATGAATTTTTTTACACTTAAGTTAATGAATTACTTTCACTAATCTTTAATATGAAATTTAAAATTTAAATTAGCAAAGTGGAAATACAAAATTTTGGCTTCCCTTACATTTTAAAAGCATTTTTAGGTTACATAATGATGCTTCCTTTACATTCTTTACAAAAATTCGTAATGTCCTTTTGTTTCTTGATAAGCGCTTTAGTTGTTCCTCTCCTCCTATCTTACAACGATTCCCCATCAGAAAAATATATTATGTGAAGATAAAAATTTAAATGAAACCTGTTTAATCTTTATATCTCATCCTAATACCGCAAAATATTCATGCTAATGATTTTTTTTACACTTAAATTAATGAATTACGTGTATTTATTTTTAATATGAAATTTAAAATTTAAATTAGCAAAATGGAAAGATAAAGTTTGGCTTTCGCATTTTTTGATCACATAATAACTGTTCCTTTACATTCTTTACGAAAAGTTGGTATATCCTTAAGTTTCTTGAAAAGTCCATTACTTGTTCCTCTTCTACTATCTAGTACAACGATTCTTTACCAGAAAAATATACTACGTACTTGTAAAAGCTTAAATAAAACCAATTTAATTGTCTCTATATTCTTTATACCTCACCTCATTTCCGCAAATGTTCATGCTAATGAATCGTTTACACTTAAATTAATGAATTATTTGCAATTATCTTTATTAAAAAATTTAAATTAGAAAAATGGAAATATAAAATTTGGCTTGCTTTACATTTTAAGCATTTTTAGATCACATAATAATGCTTCCTTTACATTCCTTACAAAAATTCGTAATGTCCTTTGAATGAATCGTCTCTATATTCTTTATATTTCATCTCAATTTCGCAAATTTTCACTCTAATGAATTTTTACACTTATCTCTAATTTAAAATTTAAAATTAAATTAGCAAAGAGAAAATACCAGAATTTCGCTTGTCTCGTAAAGGCATTTTTAGATAACATAATAATGTTTCCTTTACATTCTTTACAAAAATTCGTAATATCCTTTAGCTTCTAAGCGCTTTAGTTGTTCTCCTCCTCCTATCTAGCACAGCAATTCTCTCCCAGAAAAATAAATTACGCGCTTATAAAAATTTAAATCAAATCTATTAAATCTTTTCCGGTTTCAGTATATCTCATCAGTATCATCTTCATCATTTCAGTATCATCTTACTTTCTTCGATATTTAATGCCGCTGCTTTAACAATAAATTTTGCATTAAAAGTCGCTTCTCTATTCCGTGAAAAAAAAGGAATGTTGTATTATCGTATGCAACTTTATGGGTATCCGATGAGTATTCCGCCTCTACCCCTTCGGTGCATTTGAAATACGCTGTAAGAGTAATTAGCAAAATCACATTTAAAACTCGGAAAATTCATTAAGCTAATTAGCGTGTGATTAGGATGTCACTTGTCGTGCGAAAAAGCAGGGGGAGATTCGCGGACGAAAAATATGAATAAAATTAGTAATGTTTGGGAGGATTGAAAGAAATGAAAATTTTGGTGGGGGAATCTGGAAAGCGGTGGGGAATATAGCGTTCATGCAACGATGCCAGTTAATTAATTTATAATTTCATAGATTTGCATATTTACTTATTATTACAATATTCATTCATTTATTATTGCAATATTTTTGAACAAATATCTTACATTTAGATTGTTGTTTCATTGAAATTATTTCTGGTGTAAAATGAAAGAAATGGAAATTTGCATGGTGAATCTGGAAAGAAAATAGCGTTTATGCTATGATGCGAATTTATTTATTTATAAATTTACACATTTCATTTATTATTACAACATTCGGTTATGTTTTTGGATGAATGTTTTACATTCACATTAATGCTTCATTGAAATTATTTTCGGTGTAAAATGGTCAAAGAAACGAAAATTATTAATAGTGAACAGGAAACAAAATAGCGTTTATGCTATGATGCTAATTTATTAATTTATAAATTTACACATTTGCTTATTATTACAGTGTTCGGTAATGTTTTTGAACGAATGTTTTATATTCACATTAATACTTCATTGAAATTACTTTCAGTGTAAGCTGGAAGAAATGAAAATTTTAATGGAGAATATGGAAACAAAATAGCGTTTATGCTACTATGCAAACTAATTAATTTATAAATTTGCACATTCGCTTATCATTACAGTGTTCGGTTAAGTTTTTGGGCGAATGTTTTACATTCATATTGATGCTTCATTGAAATTATTTTCGTTGTAGAATGGAAGAAATGAAAATTTTAATGGTGAATCTGGAAACAAAATATCATTTATGCTACGATGCCAATTAATTAATTTATAATTATTCGAAATGTTCTTCCATGAATAATGCATAATTGCACGTACTTTATTATTATTATTATTATGGTTAAATGTTATGAAAAACTTCTAATTTTTTTTCTTTTAAATACAATGACATTGAAGAAATCAAGCTCCTGATAGGTGAAATGTCATAAAGCAAAATAAATTTATGTTATGTTATAAAGAGAGTTATTATGTTATAATGTTATAAAGAGAGAAGTTTAATCTGATTGAGATTTGAGCGAAGCTTAATCACCAATTTTAAGAAATATCACAAAGAGCTTTTAAATTAAAAATAAAATAAAAAAAGGGAAATATTTTTTTTTAAAAAGTACCTCGTAAGGACTCATCTACTAATGAACAGCTTTCATTAAATAATAATAATAATAATAATAACAATCAAAATCAGTCCAGTGGGAAGATCAAGGCTGATGTCTAAAAAAATAGCCTGTTTTTAGGTGCGTTCGTAATTATGTAAATACGTAGCACTTATTGTTGTCGCTCAGTCCGTCCGTCTGTCTGTCTGTCTGTCTGTCTGTCCGTCCGTCTGTCCGCATATAACAACGCAGAAACTACCCAACCGAATCGTTTGAAATTTAAAATTCATAATTATAACATAATTTTGTCGAGTCATTTCAAATTTTATGAAAATCGAATGGATAGATCAATTACAGGGACATTCAAAAGGATTCCGTTACATTACGGTCAATAGGGGAAAAAAAATTTAAGTGCATTTTAATCGTTTGAAATTTAAAACATATAATTATTGCGTAATTTTGTCAAGTCATTTCAAATGTTATGAAAATCGGATGAATAGATCAATTACAGAGACAATCAAAAGGATTCCGTTACATTACGGTCAATGGGGAAAAAGTTTCAAATGCATTTTAATGATATTACACTCATTCGAACATAATAGAATTGGCATGAATCTATGAAATATATACTAAAATATGCATTCTGTACAATCTGTGATGCAAAGAACTTTTATTATTAAACTACAGGGCCACACAAAAGTATTCCACTATATAATGCTATACGGGGAAACATGGTTTGGTACGTGTTTTAATTATATTCAACTATTTCACATTTTATGAATAAGATATACGTTGCTGAGGTGTAATAAAAATTACTTCCTGCATATTTACAGAAACGTAAAGCTTTCGACTACTATACTGTATGCGGAGTACTGTCTACTATATCAGCAAGATCTGAATATTTTTAAAACTTCGTTATCGTACGAACGCACCTCATTTGCTACGTTCACGTGCAATTTCCAACTTGTTTTTAAATGTATAGATTGTTTATTTTAACTATTTTCAATGTAAATGAAAGGTAAAAAAAAAATTATGCTGATTCTGATACATATATGATGTTAATAATTTAATTTATAAATATGCGCATCTGTCTTCTACTTAAATACCAATAAAGCATATTGGGTGTTAAGTTTTTGTCGAATTTTACATTCATTACTTTATTCGACGTATTTTTAGTAGTAGAGGAAAAGAATGAAAGTTATGCTACCGAATCTGGAAGAAAAAAAAAAAAAAAAAAAAAAAAAAAAAAAAACACGTTTGGTTCGATGCTAATTAAATAATTAATTCATAAATATATACATTTCCCTTACTAAAACGTGAATACAATGTCGGATTATGCTTTTTTTCCCCCGAAAATTGCTTCAGTCGAAATATTTCCGGTGTAAAATTAGCACTGAAGTAGGTTTGTATTCGATTGAAAATAAATATGCGGTTTGTTATAATCGAAGCTTTTTACCTAAAACTCGGAAATTCTCCAAGCTAATTAGCGCGAAATTAGATGTTTATTTATCGCATTGCAAAGAATGGAAGTTTTGATAGCGAATCTGGAAATAAAAAGATGTGTAGCACCATTCGAATTAAATAAATAATTTATAAATATACACACTTGCCCTTACTAAAACGTAAATTTAATGTCGGATTATGTTTTTTCCGAACATTACTTCAGTCGAAATATTTCCGGCGTAAAATTAGCATTAAAGTAGGTTTGTATTCAACTGAAAATAAATATACGGTTTGTTATAACTGATGTTTTTTTATAGAAAACTCGAAAATTCGCTAAGCTAATTAGCGCGAGATTAGAGAAAAAGAGAAAATCGCAATAAAATTGGAATGAAATTAATAACATTTGAGAAAAATGAAACAGATGAAAGGTTGTGGGGAATCTGCAAATAAAACAACTTTTACGGTACGATGTGAATTGAATATTTGTAAATTTTCATATTTACCAACAATCTTTGTTTAGAAAACCAATGTAATTGGAGGGAATTACGTCTAAGACAGCACAAATAACAATTTCTTTCTATTAACAAAATTTTCACGTGAATATTAAAAAGAGAAAGAAAACTTTGAAAATTACATCAGATTTCAAACGATACAACACTGAAAATTCGAACATATAACTACATGAGACATTTCTAGTTTATCTTAAGTATTGCTGCCAATCCTAAAGTAGTGCAAATAAAAACATTTTCTTTCTAACAACAAAAGTATTTTCACGCGAATATTATGAAGAGAAATAAAACTTTAACAATAGCATAACAATAAATTCATATATATTCGTTAAAAACAGTAAATAGGAGAACTTAAGTCATATTTGAAATGACCAAACAATAACGATGCAAACAGTTTAAATTTAAAAATATATTTGCGCGAGACATTCAGACAATATTTTATATTTTGAAATAATCTCTTCAATTATCTCTGCTATATATATTACGCTAACGTATGCGGCACAAAATCCACGATTATTTTTTAATTGTTTGATGGCGACATCCAAATGAAACTATGCTAAAGTCCTTTGGTAAGACCTATGCTGTGGTAAAATGCATTTCTTTATGTTTTGTTACTTCCCTGCAATTATAGAGATACAAAATATCATTATTTTTATTTTTTTCTGTTCTTTTTACTTAAAAAATAAATAAAAGTCATGAAGTTTTAAAGAAAATTTTAGAATCTTAAGTTGTAAAAAATAAAGCACCCTACACTATTCAGAAAACTTTGATTAAAATTAGTTCAATAAGACACTGACGACAAAAGAAGCGTTCCTGCAGATGCAGCGTTAACGACTGGTGCAGCGTTTCTACCATGAAATACGGTACTGACTTATTCATCAAACAAATGCAGTTATTAAAGCTTAGATACTGACCTTGGTTACAATAAAATGCAATTAGATACCTGACAATTATCATTATTCTGTCACCAGAGTACACTCAGTCTTAAGGTGGAAAAAAGAACCCCTACAATTTAAATCTAAATATTTTTCAAATAGCATATCTAATTTGAAGTCGCGGTTAGATTATTCCTGTATAATTTATTCTCCGAACAAAATTACGAGGAAAAACTATTCTATTTCATTCAGGTTCCAAACTCGATCTTCATTAACGAGGAATAGAAACCCAATTAAATTTCTTCACACTGTCTGGAACGTCATTTAAGACGCGCAATTTTTTAAAAACATCTTGTTTGGATTTCAGTATTTTTTATTATTTTTATTTATTTTTTCCTCATTGGATAGCTGAATGTCCTAGGTTCAAACCAATCGCACCCGTCGGCTTAATCGCTCGGAGTTTTCCGTGGTTGTCTTCGAACCTTGGATTTCCTTACGTAAATACGGGTTCGGTTTTCTCAGAAACACTCTTACGGAGGGCACTCCTCTATTAGTGTCTATAGTCCTTTTGCTGATAATTGGTCGTCTTAAACAAAACAAAATCAAATGTAGTTATTCAAGTTTACATGCTGACCTTGGTTACATAAAAATGTAATTAAATGCCTGACAATTTTCTTTAAAATAATTATTAATCGTTATTCTGCCATCAGAATACACTTAGATTTAGAAGGAAAAAAAATAACACTACAATTCAATTCTGAATAATTTTCAAATAGCATATCTAATTTGAAGTCGCGGTTATATTATTCCAGTATAATCCATTCTCCGAATAAAAAATACGAGGAAAAACTGCTCTATTTTATTCAGATTCCAAACTCGATCTTCATTAACGAGAAATAGAAACCCAATTAAATTTCTTCACACTGTCTGGCACGTCATTTAGCCGAACAATTACAGAAGCCGATACAGAAAGAAAAAAGTGTTTGAGTCGTCATATTCAAAGATGGATCACCGCACAGTAGTCTCGACAATGAGCAGGTGTGTGTTTGTGTAGGCTCGACCGAAAGAGATCATCTGTAGTAAAAACAACGGATAATTACCGCAAATCTAGCGAATCTTCAGACAGATCCGTCATCGTCAAAGCCTTTGTACATTTTTGAGTCGGATGATGAGTGAAGGAGATAAGCTACTGGACACATCTTCCCCGAGACATGAAGTGAGAATTTAAAACGTTGTAGAAGAAAAAGTGTTGGTGATGTGTGAATAAATTTGAGAACTTCCTGCATCAAATACATTGCAATGACTATTAAGAATTTCAGTAAAATGCCTACCTCAAAAGGTCTTTTTTTTTTTTTTTTTTTTTTTTTAATAAGAATTATTTTAGGAAATGTGTAGATGATATTTTTAAATACCGTATTTACTCGTGGTGTAAACGGTGCACTTTTTTTTTTTTTTTTAATTAGGGCAAAACTCCTAGGTGTGCCTTATACACGAAATAATTTTTTACTGTTGGATGCAGTCGAACTATATACTTATGGAACAAGAAATTATTCAAAGATATTAAAACTCGGAAAATGTTACTTAATTGAAGTATTACTGCATATTTATTTCACTCCTTGCAGTATTTTATACAACAAAGCTAGTGACATTATCTAAACGCTAATTGGCAATTTCTTTATTTTCTCATTCCAATTTCCCGTTATTCTCTTACAACCCGAAGTCTAAAAATGCATTTTCGTCTTGTTTTCTGGTCTGGTGTAATGTTTGTTTCGACTTTTTTTTTTTACTGGAATTCATTTGGTCATTCTTCATTAGCGTATCAAATTTATGGTGCACGTTATACACGAGATTTTAAGAAATCGCCATTTTTACTTGTAAAGTAGGGGTGCGCCCTATACACGAGTAAATACGGTATGAGTGAGAATCAAGATTAAAAGGTAAGCCTGTTATTAAATATTAATATACAATCTCTTGGTACTCTATTCGCATGTTAACGATATCAACAGAAATTATTTAGGGGACGTGCATACTAGAATAAACGTTATAGCGCGAAGCATGTTTAAGCAAGCCTTCCAAATTTACGAATACACCTTGAAAAAATCTAAATCTTACATAGCGCTGAAGAATACATCAGCGTATAGTACATACGTACTCGTTCACAACCATTCACATTCCATTGTTTTCTCAGAAAAATTCGGGCATAGATTTCTCAAGGGGGGGGGGGAGTGTGTAGCGTGAAGAATTTTTACACACACACACACAAATGCATTTTTCGTATTTAAAAGTTATGTACTCGGAGCCATAATGAGATGGGAAAGTTCTTAAAAATGAGTACATTTTAGCTTATTTCTGGATTTAGTTTTAACAATGTGTGTGTTTGTGTATGTTCGACCGACAGAGATCATCTGTAGTAAAAACAACGGATAATTGCCTCAAATCTAGCGAATCTTCAGACAGATCCGTTATCGTCAAAACCCTTTGTAAATTTTGAGTTGAATGATGATTGAATAAGATAAGCTACTGGACACATCTTCCCTGACAGATGAGATGGGAGTTTAATATGTTGTAAGTTTTGAAGGAAAGCTGTTGGCGATGTATGTGTGAATTTGAGAACTTATTGCATCATACATGTTGCAACTCTTATCCGGAATCTCATAAAGTTCTGTTTCCCTCACACGAAAACAACCGCAGATTGATATTAATCCTATGGGAGGTTTTTAAAAGATATCTTGCTTGTATTTCAATATTTTTTAATTTATTTTTCATCGGATGACTGATGTCGAACGCTACAAAGGATATATTGTACTTTTTTATTTTATTTTACAGAGTTTTTTTTTATATTTATTTATTATAATGAAAATACTTTTGTGAAAGGATCTAAAATAGAAACAACGGATAATTCCCGCGAATCTTCAGACAGATCAGTCATCGACAAACCCTTTGTACATTTTTGAGTCGGATGATGAGTGAAGGAGATAAGCTACTGGACACATCTTCCCTGACTGATGAAATGGGAGTTTAAAACATTGTGGAGTTTTGATGGAAAGTTGTTTGTTGGTGATGTATGGGTAAATTTGAGAAATCCCAGCATCAGATATATATTGCAATGACTATTCAGAGTCTCACCAAGGTTTTGTTTACCTCATGCAAAAACAACTGCTCACTTATGTTAATTCCATGGAAGAATTTTTTAATGATATCTCGTTTGAATTTCAATATTTTTAATATATTTTTTTCATCAGATACCTGATGTTGGTCTCTACAAAAGCCATATTATTTTATTTTGTTTTGCAGGGTTATTTATTTATTTATTTTAATGAGGATACTTTTAGTAAATGGATCTAGAGTAGGAACAACGGATAATTATTGCAAATCTAACGAATCTTCAGACAGATCCGTCATCGTCAAACCCTTTGTACACTGTCAGAAAAATTCGTCAATATACACTAAGTTATCCTCATTTTTTCACAAATAATTTCCGTACTCCCAGAAAACGTATTTGATCTGTGAATTCATTCCGAGCGTCGAAAAATGAGGGAGAGATTCTGTTTATTTCTAGCACGCATGCGTATTGGGTCTGTGAATTCATTCCGAGCGTCGAAAAATGAGGGAGATATTCTGTTTATTTCTAGCACGCATGCGTATTGGGTCTGTTAGTAATAAATTCGAATTTATTTTTAAAATGAAAAACAAAATAAACAAATTATAATGTCTAATTTAGTTTTAAAAAGACAAAAATGTTTTCGAATTTAAAAATAAATAACAATTACTTTCTTTATTCATTCAAAAGTTCTCACAATTTGTTATCCAAAGTTGGATAAGTTGAATAAAGTTGAATATACTAAGCTATTTATATAATAAATATTCGCATTTAAAATATACTTTAAGTGAACACATTTAAAAGATATTTTAATTAAAAAAAAATGAAAAAAATTATACTATTCAAAAAAGAATCTTATCGAATAAAAATATAATACCCAAACTTTTTCTTTAGCAATCTACGTAATATATTTAAAATTTACATTTTTATAGTATATTAATACTAAACGTAAAAAAAAACCCAGCCACAGTTTCATGAAAGTTGAAATCTTTCCGAAACTAACTTCAAAATTAAAAGCTTTGTAACGAAATAGACCAATCACACCCATATGAAATGAATGGTTCTATTTTAAAGCACTTCATCGTGACGATCGTGAGTTCGATCCTCAGCCGTGCCGAATTGATATTTTCAAGATTTTTTTTTCAAATGACGGATATTTTACCTCTTTTGACGGAGAAAAAAATAAATGGATAATCGTAAATTTACAGACAATTACTGGCAGCAGTGCTGCCAGTACTTTTTTCTGTAAAAAGACGGAAGTTTTTTTGAGAGTGTACATTTTTGAGTCGGATGATGAGTGAAGGAGATAAGCAACTGAACACATCTTTCCCGAGAGATGAAATGGAAGTTTTAAACGTTATAGAGTTTTGAAGGAAATTTCTTGGTAATGTACTGGTAAATTTGAGAACTTATTGCATCATATATATATTGCAATGACTATCCAGAGTCTCACCAAGGTTCTGTTTCCCTCACGCGAAAACAACTGTTCGTTAATGTTAATTCTATGGGAGAATTTTTCTTTAAATTTCTCATTTAGATTTCAATTATTATTTTTTTTTTCTTTTCATATAATAGGTGATTTTAGTCATTACAAGACTAATTGATCTTTTTTTAAATTTTATTTACAGGGATTTTTATTATTTAATTTTTTTTAATTTATTTATTTTAATGAGGATACTTTTAGTAAAAGAATTTATAGTATAAACAACGGATAATTATCGCAAATTTATAGTATTTTTAAACAGATCTGTGATCGTCAAATCTTTGTATGTTTTTGAGTCGATGATTGGAGAAGGAGATAAGCTACTGGACACATTTTCCCTGAGAGATGAAAGGAGATTTTAACATGATTTAAAGTTGTGAAGGGAAATTGTTGGTGATGTAGAAGTGAATTTGAGAATTTATTGCATCATAAGTAGTAGGGAAATGGGGTTTTTGGAACAGCCGACTGGGGAACTGGGGGACCGCTCCCCTGCCAATCCGTCCACTCCGCTCGCACCGCATCCTGCATCCCAGCTGCACCGATTTTTTCAACTATAAGATAAGAATATCAACTTTAAAAATGAAAATTAAACACACATTTTAGTTTTTGAACAGCGATCACCTTAAGGGTAATTATTCATTAAATTAAACAATGAAAATATCAACATTTATAGAAAAAGACTGAGTTTTTAAGATTTTTTTCAACGAAATGTTTATAATATACACTTAAAAGAGGAAAGTTAAACAAATATATTTTAATTCTGAAAAATCAATGCCATAATGAGCATTATTAATTAAACAAAATAATTAAAAATATCAATTTAAAAAAAAATATTAATTTTTTAGATTTCTTTCAAGTATAAGATGAGTCTCTTTGCCCACCATTATTATCTTATAGAATTTTGTTCTTTTAAACTTTTGAAATATTTCAATTAAATTAAATAACATTTTCTGTGTTAAAATACAGGTTCCGAAAAGCCGAAGTCTTGGTATCTGCGCTAAAAGGAAAATTTAAATATATTTTAGTTTTTGAACAACTACTACCTTAATGAATTTTAATAATTGAACAAATAAGATAGGAAAATGTTGATTTTTTAATGAAAAAAAGACGAATTTAAACGAATTTGATCAACATTTATGCTAGTTTGAGATTTTAACATACTTTTAAACACTAGTTAACACTAGAACGCCCGGAAATTCTACTCAAGTTTGAAAATAATATTTCTCACCAGAATTTTTATTCAAAATTATTTAATTGATTTATTTAACGTAAATTTGCGTGGATTAGATTTAAATTATTTCAAGAAAATTTTTCTGGTTCGAATTGAAATTTAGTTACATGATTGGAGTCGAATCGACTCCATCCGGGCGTTCTAGTGTTAAGTAAGATTTAAAACCTAGAGGACTACGCTTCCATAAATACCCATTACTAAACAAAATAAATTATTTTTAACTTAATTAATTACTGAAAATATCATAGTTAAAAAAAAATTTCACGAATCCACAATAAAATACGATTTTTCAAACTAATTAAAATTAAACTAAATAAAAGAACATACACAAGGCCCTTATAAACCTTTAAGGTTTTTTCATACTTGCGAAAGTTACCAAATGCCGTTTTCAAGAAAACATGAATCAAAAATGCATATGATGTCATATAATGTATCACCAGCTGTTTGTAAACCTTCTGAAGATATTAAAAAAAGGAATAAGGAGTTTAATAAATTTAACAATCAAAGAAAAGATTTAGCCTATTTACCCATTCTAAATTCATAAGAGTTACCGCAATATCCCAAAATTAAAATTTGAAAGGCATACACACTGCTGAAAAGAAATGTTTTTTATCTGTGGTTCTTCTAATTAACATGAAAGTAGATATTATTCACAGTGCATTCTTATACTTATAATAAATGTTCCTTTATCTACATATATCAGCGTGTTCATTTTTTTTAAAGCTAATTTCATCTTTGGAATATATATCGTAGCATTTTAAACGAAACAGCATTTTCACAACTTTAAAAATTTTTCATAAGATTAGACAAAAAACTAACAAATAAAAGAAAAAAATTTCAAGTTCACAAAATTATTTCAAAATTTTCTAAAAATATTTACTAAAATACCGTGATTACAACATAAGGAATATTACAAAAGTATAAAAAAAATTACCAAAGTTAAAAAAAATACATAGTAAAAAAAATTTACAACATCAATTTTTAAAAAAGTAAGCAATAAAATTTACAACTTTTTTTTTTCTTTTTTGTTAACAAAAGTAAAAAATAGATAGTTTCAGAACAACAATACCTACTAGTTTCATGCATTTTCAAATAAAATAAAACTAAAATTTATGTTATGAATTTGCCCTTTTTATTGAAGAACAGCCTTAACCCTTTGAGCTCTGGTGGGTAAATTTCTTCGAAAATCCGAATGTCACATTGGCACCAGTATTTTTCAAAGAAAAAAAAACGGTTAACGATATACACAGAAAAATGCATTAAACCTTTTTCAAATAAATTTGGTCGAATTTTCTGGTATTGTTGTGACATTTCGGAATTAAAATTATGTGGTAGAAAATTCTACCATCAGAGCTCAAAGGGTTAACAAGCTATTGGTTGGCATCAGAATAAATGGTTAATGTAAATCGGTGGTGTATTTATCCAAATCCGTCATCGTCAAGTTCTTTGTCCCTTTTTTGCGTCAGCGATGACTGAGTGAGATAAAACACATCTTTCAAGAGAGATGGAATAGCAATGACAAAATGTTGTAAAGATTTGAAGAATAGTGAGGTGCTGTATGGCTGAATCTGAGAACTTCCTACATAAAATGTATTGCAATGACTGCTCAGACCTGATTAAGAGTGTTTTCAACTGCTCTGCTCGAGAAGCGCAAAATACAGGGTTATTACGAAAGAATCATCGGGTTTTGAGTAGTTGCTACGGGTCAACTTGGAAAATTATTGTTTCCATGACATCTCAAACCAGAGGACAGTAACTACAGTTTCGCGCTAAGTATGAGTCATGCGCGTGTGGTTGCTATGGTTACTGTGCGAATGTTATATTTAAAATGGCAACTGGACAGCAGAAAGTGTTTTGTGTACAAAATTTTCAAAGCGTGCATCGCTTACAACCGCTCAGAAAGCATTCTGGAAGGCATACAAATGCAAACCACCAACTGAACGAAACATTCTGCGCTGGTATAAGGAAAGGGTAATGGACCTTATGCACGCAACCTGAGTTCGAGGCTAAATTTCGTCTGTTGGCGGTACTTACTGGCGGTGTTTAGCATAGAAGTCTATGGAGTGTGAGTTATTAATGCTTCTTTGTTAGAAATACTGGAAAAGGATTTTTTGTTGTAGCATCATATACTTAATATATGGTTATATAAACACAAAATTGTTGCTCTGCTTCCAAGAAAATTCTCTAAATTTGTAAATTTCCCGTTAAAATGTATTCAGAAAGGGTGAAGTCGTCTGCTAGCGATGTTTGCGCCTGCGCATACTGGCATTCTGGCGGTGCAGTGACTAGAATAACAGGTTAGCACACCGCTAGGGCTACTAGATTTAGGGCTACTAGATAATTCTAGAGGCTCTACACACCGCCAGCTCTGGCGTGTGACGTCACGTGCATAAGGTCCATTGACGTCACTGTGGACGAATTACTGTGGATCAGCGAGAAAAACCTGTCCGTTCTTTAACGACTGACACTGTACGGATGAGCTCCGGGAATTTGATTAGTCTAAGTTTGCCAATGTATAAGTAATCATGATATGATTGGGCTATGTCGTCAAGATGATTCCTGCAATGATCGCTATGACAAAAAATGTAGCGGTAGATTGGTTGACAAAAGTGTTTGTTTGTAAACATGCCCTTTTCTTATAGACAGTTCAAAGAAGTTGGTTGTTTATGTAAAGGCAAAAGTGTGGGGTTTGTTGCTCTTAAGCCATTTAATAGGTCTCCCCACCTAGCTGAATCTATAAAGGCAATAGTTCCTACCGGTTTCTTTAAACATCGGTACCAGCGCAGAATGCTTTGTTGGGATGGTGGTTTGCATTTGTATATTTTCGGAATGCTCTCTGAATGGTTATAAGCGATTCACACTTTGAAAATTCTAGTGCACAAAACCCTTTCTGCTGTCCAGCCGCCATTTTGAATATGATGTTCGCGCAGCAACCATGGCAACCACACACATGACACATACTCAGGGCAAAACTGTAGTTACTGTCCTATTGTTTAAATTGCCATGGATACATATACGCTTCCTAGTTCGCACGTAGTAACGTATCAAAACCCGATAATTCATTTGTAATAACCCTGTATTTTGAGACATTTACAAATTAATTTTTTTAACGATGTGTGTTATTTATGATGGCGATCGTGTGACGCTCTCGTCTTTTCACGTCAAATAGTCAAAAGTTTATTATTATTATTATTATTTTCTTTTACGGACTTTTAACTGTAATTCCGCTGCTAATTCTAACTAATCCTTTATTACACACATAAGAAGTTTAATTTATTTTTTAATTTATTTTTAATTTATTTATTTTTTCAAAACATTCTGAGTATGCCCAGTATGGAGACCTTCCTTGTTAGTGATCCCAGATTTAATATTTCTCACTTGTTAACTGTCTTTTAAGAAAACTACATTTTCTAAATTTTAGCGCCATATGTGTAAAGTTTTGTATGATAAACTCTGCAAGTTGCGCATATCGACGATGGTTTTTTATGATATTCCAACCTTAATAAAGATTGAAACACACACGATTATTCATAATGAATGGGATGGGATATCCCATTCTTTTATTCCCATTCGTTTTGCACTACAGCCTTATATTACTTTAGGAAAAATATTGAATACAGAGCAATTTTTTCTGGACCTCATGTTTAACCCTTTAGGGACGAGCGACCGGTATACGTGGCATACGGATTCACAATCCTTCATTACTGTCATCTGTTTTTAGGTGCGTTAGTAATTATGTAAATACGTAGCACCTATTGTTGTCGTTCAGTCCGTCCGTCTGTCTGTCCGCATATAACACCGCAAAAACTACCCAACTGAATCGTTTGAAATTTAAAATACATAATTATTACATAATTTTGTCGAGTCATTTCAAATTTTATGAAAATCGGATGCATAGATCAATTAAGGGACAATCAAAAGGACTCCGTTACATTACGGTGAATGGGGATAAAAGTTTCAAATGCATTTTAATCGCTTGAAATTTTAAATGCATAATTATTACATAATTTTGTCGAGTTACTTTAAATTTTATCAAAATCGGATGCATAGTTCAACTACAGGGACAATGAAAAGTGTTCCGTTACATTACGGTTAATGGAGAAAAATGTTTCAAATGCATTTTAATGGTTTTACACTCATTCGAACGTAATAAAATTGATATGCATCTATAAAGTACATATTATAATATACATTTTGCATAATATACGGTGCAAAGAATATTTGTTATTGATTTGCAAGGCCACACAAAAGTATTTCATTGCATAATGGTATGGGGAGAACATTGTTTGGTGCGCATTTTAAAAGTAATTATTTACAATTTTATGAGATTGATATATGAGTGATATTTTAAATACTTCGTTATCGTACGAACGCACCTCATTTGCTACGCTTCACGTGCACTTTCCAACTTGTTTTCATTGTAAAGCTTACTTTACTTAATTAGAGATTCAATCACAAAAATTTTTGGCTTTTGAAAAACCGGTGATAAAAAATTAAAAGTTACGTGAACTGTACTCGACGCGAAGGGTTAACAGAATAGCTAATTGTTTAGTTTAGGTTATGATGGATAAGCTAATTAATTAATAAATTTCTTTCTACAAAATTTTACTTTAAAATAATTGAAATTCATAAGTAACTATCTTAAATATACAATGTATAAATTTCCGCGTTTAAGAATAAGTTTTTTTTCACGGAATATAAAAAACTAAAGAAAAAAAATATTAGCATTATTATTGTTTATTTATTTAATTATCTTTTGAAATATGTTAAGTTCTTGAACATGCTTGCGAGAATATTATAAAGCAAATACATACATATATTATATGCATTTGTTAAAAATGTCACGAAAATCATGGACTTGCAGAAAATATTATTCCTAGTTACAAATTGAAAAAAAAAAAAAAAATGCTTAATGTCAAAATATTTTTAAAAATTCTAGCACCTTGGTTATCGGAATATATTTTTATCTATAAATGATAATTACAAGGACTTAACATTTTAAACATGTTTCGAATGCCCTGTTGATGCTCGAATACATTTTAAATCACAGATACTTATCTGCTTAGTGTTTGTTTAAAAGAAGAAAAAAAACTTTAAACTGTTAGGCATACAGAAACACAATCTATTTACTCTATCTCTCACTCGCAACTGTAAAACAACACATGCGGAAATGTTAATCAACAATATCTTGAAAAGATCTTGCACCTTTTTATGTTATGGTAAACGGTTTCGCAACTAACTACATACAAGAGAAAGAAAATAAATCGAATGTTTAACATTTAAAGAAACGTGTAGATAAGATGGAACAGCTTACACTCACAAGAATCTAAATTGATGTATGAATATGATTAATAGACAGTAGTTCATTGTTTTTCATCCTTTATTAATGAAATTTTCTGATCTTTCAAATTCTGTTCCATTATTTGTAAGAAGACGTGCCTTTTTCAACGCTGTTTGACAAATGCAAAAGATCGGAAATTGTTTTTTCGTATGGCTACAGAACACGAAAGAGATTCCTATGATCAACTTAATATGTACATTAGGGTGGTCACAAGAAATCAATTTTCGAATTTTTTATGGGGACCCCCCCCCCCCCCCCAAAAAAAAAAAAAATGCCAATTGGCTAGAAAAAAAGACTGACAAAGTTTCAACTCATTTGGATAATGTTAATTCGTGCCTCATTAAGGTAAAAATGTTTTTAAAAAAACGTGATTTTTTGCAAGAAATGCTATTTTTCTTTCATAAAATGAATACAGCTGAAGTTAAAAATATAATGCTGGTCACATATCAACGCAAATGTTTTTACTTTGAAAAAGCACACACTATTTCTTTGTAAAAAACTATAGATTTAAACATGAACGTTTTTCAGAACCATATTCGATCTGAATCCCAAAAACTGATTTTCTATTAAAACGCGATAAAAAGTAATTTACCATTTTATATTCTTTTCAATTTTTTTTATTTTCATTTTATAATAATAAAGGTTTTAACTAAAAAAATTCAAGTTAAATGAAAAAATTCGAAATTTAAACTGAGAGAATTAAAAGGAAAAAAAAAGAGTAAAGAAAGTATAAAAATTAGAATAAATAATGTTCAAATGCATTTTATTATTAAAGTTGTGTTACAAAAAAGGAAGCATTATAATAATAATAATAATAATAATAATAATAATAATAATAATAATAATAATAATAATAATAATAATAATAAAATACGATATTCCTTACAAATGTCACAGTAAGATGGTAATGGCTTTTGAAATCACATAACGTGGCTTTTGAAGAGTCTTGAAATGTTTTTCTACCGATAGAACTTTTAGAACAGAAGCTATTTTTCTTTTTCGTCTCTTTAATCAGGAATTGAAATTTCGAATTAATTTTATTTCACTTTAATCTCTGTCATTGACAACCTTAAAACCATTTACTATTTTTTCTGCCTTCAAATAATCATTTATTTTCCCGTCACTTATTGGAGTTAATAGTCAATACTTAAAAATTGCATATTAATATAAAATTTCTTTTAAAAAATTCCAGTCTGAGGCGAAATAAAAACGCTGACTTTTTTTGTTTATAAATAAACAAAAAACTTGTTGTTGTTCCTTTCATCATCATCATCATCATTTCTTCTTAAAATGACATTAATTTTACTCCCATGCTTATTTTAACTTTTCTTTTAAAAGTATCATCTAAAAATGAAAATGATCCAAGTTAAGATACCAAAGGCGAATTATCTTTATAGCGAATGCTTTGTCTGCCACCTATTATCTATCAATATTTTTACAGCCAACAAGTCATTTAGTCGTTGAGCCAGAAGCCAAAATTAGGGCTTTTGGTTTCATCTCTGAGGACTTGACAATATATACATTTTTGGATTCACAATGGTCCAAGGAGTTCATTTTTTGATGATACTATGAAATCCATCGTAGCTTATAGACGCCATATTGAAAAAAGAGCGCCATCTATCGCAGATACATAACAAATGAGTTTTTATTTTTGGTAATATTACATAATTAAATTTTAATGAAAAAACGGAAAGAACAAATATTGTTGAACATACAACGTTATATAAATTATATATTTGTTAAGATTTTATTTTAATATGATTATTAATATTTTCAACTGGATAAATTGTTCAAAAGACATTTGCACGACAGAAAACTGTAATCTTCTTTTGCATTTTAATGCATGCTATTTTCATATGGATAAGACACAGCAATTCAAGAACAAAAAAGTAATGGAGAATCTATTGTACTTAGTCTGCTAGGAATTAACCCCTTCTGGACCACGGGTGCTTTAAAACATGCTTTTATCGCTTGTTTATGATACCACTAAAAAAGAAATTTAAAATTTCCCTTATTTAATTAACTTGCTAATTACACTTGCTAAACTATTTTTAATTGTATGACAAAAAAAAAAAAAAAAAAAAAAAAAAAAAAAAAAAAAACGGTGTAAACCAAACAATGTTCATGTAAAAGATGCAGGTCTGGAATGGGTTAATAAATAAGAGAAATCTTAGTCTTCTGCATTGCTATCGTCATAGTTTGACATTAGTATGTTCAACTAATTTTCATCGTCCCAGTAATGGTCTATATTCTGCATATGCTTGTACATCTACGTTTATTAAAAAGACATGGACATGATAATGTGACACATGTTCCAAAGCAGTTTCAGGAACAAGCGAACTGCCATTCTAGATAGCATTTTCCTTCGCTACCTGTTCCAAAAAACCAACCATATTTATCTGCGAATAGAAGATCAGGATCAGGCTGTAGGTATTCCTTACAAACAAGACCGTGGAAATTAGTTAGCATTATCGTTAGGTATTGTGGATTACTACATGACAAAAGACAATGCGACTCCACACTCTTTTTTATTTTCAGAAAAAAGGATGTAGAATATGGCACAATTTCTTGATGTCTGAGTATTTGTGCTTTCCATAATAGAGATGGCAAACTTACCACTCAGCATGTTTCTTTGTTTCCTGTAATATATCAGTTTAAGTATCAAGCGCCTTAAGTGTATCTCGAAATTTATGTTCTGAATCATCATTTTACCTTGACTGTGCAATCGCTTACTATATCACACTCGAAAGTAAAAGCATTTAAAGTAATGCATTACATACCTTTTACCTAGATGTCCATGCATATTACTCAAGTTTAAATGTTTAATTTACCTGTTATTGGATTCCAAATTTCACAAATATTAACCCTTCCTAGCATTTCAAATCGGTTTCTAGAGAAAACAATGTAATAACAACCACATGAATATCTTTTCAGACAATAAAACTTCTAAATCCTGACACCGTGCTTTAGCATGATGTACACGAAATAAAGGTTACGTATCACGTCTTCTTGGAAGCAGGTCAATTTAGTGAATTCTTCAACTAGTTATTTCGTGAAATTATATAATTTTCCTCAGTAGATAACCTACATTATTCGTGTATTCAACTATTTCAGATAATATTCATTTTGCCATTCTTTAGAAATGAAATGTATAAAAATTGCTTCTATTTTCGTACTGATGTTTCCGATTTGTCTGAAGTACAGTTTTTTGTTCTTTCATTTTGTTCTCTACCCTATAATAAAACATATCTCTTAACTGCGGCAGGTCTTTGGCTCAATTTCATTGTAGCCTTCGACCCCTGCGTATCTTTACTTGTTGTCTTTTAAATCACCCTATTAATTTAATAGCATACAAAACCAAGGAAATCTTTAGGATCAGCCTCTTTATCAGCGAACTTTTTACAAAATAGTGCCTATTAGCTACTCTGTTCTTGTAAATATCTTGGATAAATGTCATTCTGATGTTATGGTGAATCCAAAAATGTATGGTTTAACAAGCCTGCTAGAAAACCACATAAAACCACAAAAGCAGCTGGCAACGACGTCGATCATTTTCCAATATGGTGCGCATAAGCTACTCTGATTTTGAAAATATGGATAAATGTCATTTTTTTGTCGCAGCGAGTTCAAAAATATATGGGTATGATTTAACAAGACCACTGATATGAAGCCAGAAGAGCCTCTGGCTGAACGGCGGCAACCATTTTCCAATTTGGCGTCCATAAATTACCCTGTTTTTAAAATATCATGGATAAATGTCATTCTGATGTTGTGGTGAATCCAAAAAAGGAATCATTTAACAAATTCGCCGACATGAAATTACATCCCCTGTCTCAATATGGCCGCCATTTTCCAATATGGCGTCGATAAATTATATTGGTTTTGAATGTATCATGGATAAATGACATGTGTTGTTTGATGTTGTGATGAATCCAAAAATGTATTGTTTATCAAGTCCGCTAACATGAAACCACACGACTCTCTAACTCAACGACGGCGGCCATTTTCCAGTATGGCGCCCATAAGCTACCCTCGTTTTGAAAGTATCATGGATAAATGAGGTGCTAATGTTGTGGTGAATCCAAAAATATATAATTTACCAAGTCCCCCGACATGAAACCACATGACCCCCTGGCTCAACGACTAATTTTAATAATTCCGGATCTTGATTGGCAGCCAAAATGAGAATGAGAGCATTGAACTACACTTTAACAATAAATATTGATGTTTAATACTTTACCTAAATACCCTTTTTTTTTTTCTAAATTTGTTAATAAGAGCTGATCCCTGAAAAGATATATTTTGAGAGAATAAATGATCTATGTCATTCATCTGTTATGATGAGCAGCACCTGAAAAAGCATCTGAAAAAAATGCCTTTTGGAGAAAGACGTCTTATGAAAACTTATGAAAACTATAGATCCAACTTGCACAAAGTTGGATCAATTCTTTATAACCAACCCTGGGCTTTTCATTTTTTAACTATTCGGTAATAAAACTTGAAATTTCCTCTGACTTGAATATTTTAAATCTAATGTTTCATTTTCAATAGTTTTTTTATACTTAGTTTGATCCAATTTAGACCACCTAATCCGAAATCACGGGAAAATAATCTGTGTGTAACAATTTTGTAAAAATGACAAATGTAGTCGTTTTTGCTATTGTGCATAAACTTTAGAGACGGTTTTGTTTGAACATATTTTAAATTATGTATATTTTTTTATAATTATGTAATTTATTTATTTTTACTTTTGATATCATTTATTTAAATGAAGTTTATGAATCCATAAATTAAAAAATGTTATTTATTCCAACTTTTTATTATTCTTTAAAAATTGACATTTTATGCTTGTGCTTCGATTTTTGAAACGGACCTTAGGGGCTGCGCATGTATAACGTTATCATTTAGGGGGGAAATGGGGGAATCTTGGACATGATATCGTAAGACATCTCTTCGGGAGGGGGGGGGGGATTGCCTTTTGACATTGATATCATTTTTCCTTAAAATTGTGTCTTTTTATTTGTAACATGCTACTTGGTTCAAAATAGTATGATATCTTTTTTTATGCGTTATCTATTTTTAAGAAAATACAAAGTTGTTATTAAAATCACTAAATTATTATAAAATTATTCAATTCGAAAATATGGGATACTCCGAAGCTTGACATTCATATTCATATTCATAACTGTATGCATGTATAATCACGGTCCGAGAAACCATATGTGAATTATATATAAAATGAAGTTTGTGTTTACACTAATAAATAAAATACTACGAAAGCTGTCCACTTGTTTTGTTGATAAGAATTTCTACTTGCCCCCACCCACCACTCTTCCGTTCGGGTAAGTACAGGAAGATTTGATTACTTTCAAATGCATTATGTGACAAAAAGCTATACTATAAAATACTTTTAAATAGCAACAATTTTATTAAGTGTTGTTTGAAAAAAGCGATAATTTATTGACTTCTCTTTAGTTTAACTCAATAAAGTATACAAAAAATAAATTCAATCAGTTTTTTATATTACACCAAACAAAAGAACTAAATTAATATATATATATATATATATATATATTTGAGGGATGATAACGCATGATATCAAAAGAGAGGAAAAGAGTCCAAAATTACCAAAAAATTTATAACGTAATATATTTGCACAGCTGCTTACTGTTAAATACAGCTATTTATAACACTACTACAACAACAACAAATAATAATAATAATAATAATAATGATAATAATAATAATATTATTATTATTTTTATTAACAATTGAAATCTTTCAGTAATTCTCCCACAGGTTCCAGGTACATCAATACCAACTGATTTCAATAGAATTTTGCAACTGTTGTTTAACATAAAAAATCTACAAGGCATTCGCAGTTAGTTTTCTAGAAAATCAGAACAGATTTCTAAATTTTGCCTCATCGTATATGAGGATTCACGACCACGAAATAAACGAATGTAATTTAGGGAACTCAGCTGAAAAGTCGTGATACGCTACCTAATGGAGTTTCGAGACCAGCAGCTTAACTAATTGCGAGCATTTAGCGAAGCTTCAGCCCATGCTAAACTTTTCAAAGCATAAAATGAATTGCACTAAATACGTTTATAAATAGATAAAAATGTTTAAAGGGCAATGAAATATTAAAGTTATTTTGGAAGCTGGTAAAAGTTTAAGAGTTGACGCAAAATTTAGTAAAATTGACTACGCCATTTTAAATTACCAGGTTTTGCCGTGGGAGAAAAAATATAGAATATCAAAACCGCGTTTAAGTACAGGTAAGCATAATTTTAGCTATTTTGTACCCTTGCCTGCCCCTTGTAAGGAAAAATAAACAAATGTACCCCCCTTTTGTACCCCCATCCCCTTTTGCTTACGTAAGATTTTATGAAATTCTTACATCAACACTCTTTGGCATAAAAAAATAATTAGTAAAAACTTTCATTATTCAAATTTACATAATAGGCATATAGTGGCTGTGATATCGAAGGAAGACAAAATCGATTTAATAATTGTTATTTATTGTATTGAACAATTTATAGGATACAAAAAAGTTGTTATTATATTATTATTTAACGCACTGAACAACGACTTTAAAAAAAAAAAAATACAACAGGGCCTAACTTATTTAGGCACATAACTAAAAATTTTAACAAGAATCATAGGAATATTATGTGTTTAGCGTTCACACTTTCAGTCTGGTGTCCAAGATCTTTGAATCCAAACTTCTACATTCTATATTATTACTTTTACAATGTAGTGGTGGGCTGTAACGTTCCTCATTTTCAGTCCTTGTTTACTCCATATCTTTTTTCTTAAGTTGTTCAACATTCGTAGAACGCTCATCCAAATCAGGATATTTTGTTCTTTCTAGTTAAACGACAGTTGTTTCGTTGTCTAATGCTTACGTAAGAATTCTCGTGACCCCCCCCCCTTCTTCCCCTTGTCAACAAAAATAAGCAGACATTGGACTCCTCCCCTCTTAAATGCTCAAGTAATACTTAAGATGTCCCAAAGTTTGTATGGTGAATATAACAGACCGAGCTGCCGCAGCAAAAACAATGACCTCATCGAGTTCACGGATAAAAGTCTAGGATTAATGAAATCTTGATTCGTATATTAAAACGGAATCGGTCTGCTAAACCTTATCTTGGTGGAAAACCTTAAAAAAACTCGGATTTTAGTGGTTGACTCATAGGTTTACCATTATGTTTTCCTGCTCCCAATCCTCCATGTTTTTATACTTTTTGGTGCAGGAAAACAGAATGATAAACCTACCAGTTAATCGCTAAAACCGGATTTTAAGGGATTTCCTCCAAGATATGACTTGGCAGACCGACTGCATTTTAATATGCGAAACTAGATTTTACTAATGCTAGATTTTCTTCCGTAAATTCGATGAGGTAATTAATTGTCTGTGCAGTCGCCTTCCGGCTTCTCCGGTCGGCAGAAATATATCAAGAAGCCGTTTACCATCTGCACTGCATCTTTACCTAAATATTTCTATTGTCGTGAGTTAGATGACATTCTCTAGAAAATTAATTTCGTCAGGAATATTGTGAATAAACAAGCAACATTGGTTCACATATTTTTTTTTTACAAGTTTTAGAAATGAAATTAATAAGTAGGGAGCTGGCCGCATCGGAAGCCCCATAATCGGGGAGCTGAAATTTTATATTTTCTCCTATCTTCAATATAAGAAAGTGTTGTAATCGAAATTTTTTTTTCGACTTCCGGTTTTTGATGGATTTACACGTTTTAGGGATCAGAGATTCCAAAATACATATTTTTACAAAATGTCTGTCTGTCCGTGTGTTCCATATGTCGCCATTGCACTACCGAAAATTGTATGAAGATATGCATAGAATTGAACCAAATTTTTTATGTATGATTTTGGCTATGGCAAGCAGGTGCTCCTTCAGTTTTAAAATATTCCGCCAAAAGGGGCGTTGTAATAGCGATTTTTGTACCATTTTCCATATTGTACCAACAAGAAGTGCATGAAGTTATGTATAGAATTGAACCAAATTTTTCGTGTAAGTGTTTGGCTATGGCTAATTGGTCCTCCTTGAATTTGAAAAAAAAAAAAAAAAAAAAAAAAAAAAAAATCCGCTGAAAGGGTTACCCTGCAAAAATGATATTTGTGCCATTTTCAATATTTTATCATTGAAAAGTATATGAAGCTATGCATACAATTGAACCTTTTTTTATTTTTTTATTTTTGTAAGTGTTTGGTTTTGGCTAGTTGGTCCTTCCTAAATTTGAAAAAAAAAACCTATCGGAAGGGGGCGCTGCAATAGCAATTTTTGTGCCATTTTCAATACTGCACAGAAAAGTGTATGAAGTTACATATAGAACTGAACCAATTTTTTGTGTAAGTGTTTGGCTTTGATCAGCAGGCCTTTCCTGAATTTGAATAAAATCCGTAGGAAGGAGGCCCTATAAACGCGATGTCTGTGTCATTTTTATTATTTACAATCAAAAAGTATATGAAGTTATGCATAGAACTGAACTATTTTTATTTTTTTTTTTTTTTTTTTTTTTTTTTTTGGGGGGGGGGTATAGCAAGCTTTTTTTCTTCCTGAATTAAAAAAAAAAAATCTGTATATCGTTCTATTGTTCATCGACTCGTGCAGAGATGGAAAATCGCTTCTTGCTTAGGCGGCTATTTGTAAACAACTGATGATATCAGAATAAGGAAAAGCTATTGATTTTAACAAGTATCATGATCCACTTTAACTCGTTTTTACACCGATTAATTGACTGAAGCAGAAATTTAAGATGAAAATCAAAGTTGGTATAGCATTGAATTAATAACAGTAAAGCTATTAAACCCTTGGGGACGAGCGACACGTATACTTACCACAGAAAATACTTGGAAATCCTTGTTAATGCCCACCAGTAAAATTTTACTGTAAAAATTGTCTTATTTAATCGGAGCGTTTTCTCGATTAATAAGGCACAAATTTCTGTTTTTAAAATCCGGTGACAAAACATTAAAAATTTCGGAAAAGGCTTCCGTCGCGAAGTTACACGTGTAACTAATTTTTGAAATATTAAAATGTACGTATAAGATAGAAAAAAGTTTTGGGGTCGGTAACACTCGTATAGTTTTTATTTAAATCGGTAGTAAAGAGAATAGTTATATGAACAAACTGAGCTAGGTTTGACAAGCCGAAAATACGCTTAGTTAAATTAATTATTGTTAAGAAGCTATAACGTTTTACTGCCGTCGCGGATATTAATCACTCTTACAATATTTTGTAGGAAATTTTGTGCTCGTTTAGAAAAATTCGTTATAACAAATTTTATTCTAAAGAAAAGTACAGTTGGCTCTTGTTAATTCGAACTCGTCGGGATCACAAGAAATGTTCGAACTATCCGAAGTTCGAATTATGGAAAATATGAAATGAAAACATGCTTAATATAGGGCTATTACAAAGGAATTAATGTTACAGTGTACTTTTAATTTATTTCGTCTGTTATCGTTAGAATATGACTTAATACTAAATTAGAATGTATAAATACATAAACTAATTAAAAAATTAGAAACAAGCACGATGGAAGAAAAATTTAAAGCGCCACTGATGGACAGACGGGACCCTAAGTGGTTATCAAATGCATTGGATTATATGAATATTCGTTCGGAACAATTTTTACAAAAATCAAAGAAAGAAAGTTATTCAAATGATCTGAAATATGCGTGAAAGAAAAAAAAAATGTAAAATCGGAATTTTAATTAGTTCGAACTAAACGAAATCAAGAGAAAATGAGTTCGATTTAATGATAATTTTTAACGTTATTCTGCCATTGAAAATTTCGGGACTTCATGTTTAGTTCGAATTAAGCGAAGATTCGAATTATCCGATTTTGAATTAACGAGAGTCGACTGTATATCGAACCTTTTATAAGGATGAGGCCGATGATAAAATTTATTTTGCTTTGACTTTTTACCGATATCTTTATTTGTTATTATTTATTTCGTGTTTAGACACTGGTCAAATGTCGGCAAAGGCATAAGGGGCGTTCTCGGATACATTCCTTACGTGAATTCCAGCAGTATTCTATTGAAGCTTGTCATTACCAATTTTTTTTTTATGAAAATCATAAAATTTTCTATAGAATGCTCCCAGAGTAATCAATATCCGCGGTAAAAGAAAAAAATGCTTATTTTGTTTACATGACTTTTTTACTATCGATTTACATAAATTTTCATCATTTCCGCGGTCACAGAGTTTTTGCTGTCACCGGCTTTCCCACTGTTAAAAATTTCTGTAAAAACAAAGAAAAAAAACGAAAGTTTTTATAAATTTACACCAGTTTTCGGTTAAATCCATTCGATTGGGTTTCTTGGTCATAATTTTACACACATTTCCCTTACCTTATATCTAATTCCTTATAGGGATTTCCATATCTTTATTTAAAGATATTTTTATCTTTGTTAAATTTTGCAATTCAAAATACACACTTTTAAAATTCTTTTACAATTTTCTTAGAAATATTAAAAAAGTAAATTTAATTTAAAGATTGTTTATTTTATTTATTTATTTATTTATCCTTTTAATATTTAGAATAATTTAGAAAGGGGAAAAGCATCTCTTCAGATTTAGTAGGGATTTTTCCTCGATGAATCACAAAAGACATACTTTGTTCCCAAGAACAGTATCGCTTATAACTCACTCCTTAACCCCTTGAGGGGCAAAGCACTTCTGCTACTAAAATGTTAAAATGATTGATTGACACCGGTATTTATAAACAATTTTATATGAAACAAAGTAAAAGCTTTTCTTCGAGTATATCATATGAAACAAAAGTCGATTCTTAAATTTTGGTGTCAATGTGGCATTTGGGAATTAAAATTAAGTGGTATATAACATATACCGGTGCCCTTCAATGGGTTAAAGTATACTTACCCTGTCAAGAGGTCTCAGGTTCAAGCTCCAGGGCAGCTAGAAACAGATTGTGTTGAAGTTTACTCATACATCAGTTAAATTTTACTCGGAAAATTCAAATATTTTGAAGCTCAGTGAAGATTGAATGATTTGCTAATTTAAGGGGTCTCAAGGCTCTGAAAACTTCCAAATTTTCGAAATTTCAATTTTTTTATATGTTAAACTGCTATCTTTTTTAACCTTTTTATATAATTGTTTTCTCGAAATTCTCATTAGAACAAAAATTATGGGTTTTAGAATTTTACTCGCAACAATAGCTGAAGCGGCGTTTCCGAAACTTGGGAGTAATTTTTCTCCAAATGACATTTTTGGTCATAGCGCGCATGATATCTGAAAATCCTGTAAGCATTAGTATATAAAATTTTCAAAATATAAATTTCATGTTAATCTGTATAAATTGAACCTAAAATTTCCTTTTCATTGTTCAAAAAAAATATTTTTTTAAGTGATTATCTTGTTGGAATTTCCAAAATTTTCTATCAATTAAATACAACTTTGTATTAAAAATAGAAAAATGCTTTAAACATAAATTTATTTTGGTTCAAGATAATTATTACAATCTAGTGTATAAGTAGACACCAAAATTTCTATTCTAGTTGCAATATGTCTTTTGTAATCGTACGAATAAGCTGTTATGTCAATTTTCTGCTCTTCAAATGTCCGACAGTTTGGAGCGCTCTGTAAATGCTAATTCTGCATCTTAAAAAAATTTTTAAAGGCACAAAATCAAAGAATGTATTTATATCTTTCATCTTAATAGAAATTGTGCTTTAATATCATAAACATTTTAAGATATTAAATATTGAAGAGGGTCTCATTTTTTTTTTCAAATTTTCAAATTTTAAGAGTCTTTAGACCCTTTAAAAAAACTAAATTAAACTATCATCATTAAAATAAATATACAGTCTTGTGTATTATTAATTATGTTAATTTACAGAATATATTCTAAATTTATCAAATAACTTCTCTGTTATTTAACAGAATTCCGGTTTTTTTTTTCTCTCTGTAATTTTACAGACTTTTTTTTAACAGTGATACTGTCGTAATTTGTGAGAAATTTTATTTTAATTTCTTTTTTTCGTAGGTAATTGAATATATTTATGTTTCATTCATACACAGTGTGAAGCAGGCATAATTAAGACTTACTTGAAAAATAATAGCCTGTAAACAATAATAACACAGCAATAATAAGGCATTGGCTTATGGTGTTACGCATTTTGTTCCCCGGTTTTAAACGACGGCGCGCTTTTTTATCTACTAGGAAAAACACACTAAGTTCCTTTTCTTACGCTTTAAAATTATTAGAGTGAGAGGATTTGTGCTGAAATATATTTAGATGCTGCAATCACGTGCGTCATAAAATGTAGTAAAACACTCTTTTCTGTGATCCAAGAAAAACAAGGGGCGTGAAATATGGGCGATTTAGACAAGAATGGTGCAATATCTCTGTCAAGATCTGAAATTCACTTGACAAACCCGCACTTTCGGGATAAACCTGGTGTGTTTGTATAAACTCGATTTATACATTTTTGAAAACGGCAAAGCGATCGGATGCTCGCGGAATTATTTAAAACATTTGACGAACATAAAAGCAAACAAACAGAAAGTATTAATAGCATGGCGTGGAAATGCCTAAAAAGTTTCATACAGAAAGGAATCCCTTGAACAAAAGCAAAATTTGGTAGAATGCTGCAGGGCCGTTAGAGTATTCAAGTAGACTTTCTCTAGCCCGGTATGCTATGGTCCGTCAGGACTTTGGAGAAAAATATATATTATTTGTTTAATCATTCCTAAAGTCTATAATAATCAGATGGAACTTAATGGTGTATTAAAAAAAAAATATGTTTCCACCCTCAACAGCTCGAAATTTTCTGAAGCATTTTCTGACACATTTTTAAAAGCAAAAACATGAAACTTGCTGAGGTGATTTTTGTGGAGATGTATAAGAGGCCGTATGATTTTAGTTTTCGCTCAATTGATTAGAATTTATGTAATTAATATAATTATTAATCGAAGTCAATTAATAGAAATATTAATAGTACGGCATAGGATGTCGAAAAAGCTTTATAGAAACGAATCCCTTGAACAAAAGCATAATTTGGTAGAATGCTGCAGGGCCGTAGAGAGTATCCGCGGACCCCGATAGTTATTCGAATTTTGCTCCATACTATAAATACTATACAATAATACCTTAAGAGTGCATTCCAATCCAAGCAGCTATTTTCTAATTTATTTTTAAATTCATTTTTTGCTCTCAAACGCATAAAACTGGCCAATTCGCTTATTTAAAAACTACACAATGTGGCGTGCTTGTCGATTTTTTCACAAATGCAGAAAATGTTGCTCAAAGTGCTGTCAAAGTTGAAATTGCAAATATTTCTCTGTTGTCAGTTTATCACTATCTATGCGCCGGTAAAATTACAACCAAAATTTGTCACATCAATCGGCAAATAGAGAAAAGTTTTGCTGGAATACAGTGTTGAATTTGCCATTTAGCATACTGCAGAGTATCATAGGCCAATCATCAATTTTTTCTATCGGTTATAGTCAAAATCTCATAGCAATTTACCGCTAAAAGAATATTAGAAACATTTAGAGTGTACTTATCTTTAATAGTTTTTATAGTGTTTAGTAGAATTTCTATTTTCTAAGCAATGACAAAAATTATGATATTTTAGAATACATTGAAAAAAAAAGAAAAAGGTTACATTAAGGGGTTAAAGGTAGATTTTTCAGTATTTTACACGATGTCTATTTTGCTAAAATTTTTTTTCATTTGGCTACTGTTTTTTATTTCTTATTCGCCAAATCGCAAATGTTGCTCAAAAGCCAGCGAGAACCCTGAGTAGAACGCATTAATTCCCAGGCTCATAATGTCTAATTAATGCAAAAATTAATAGAACGCCTAAAAATTTGTATTTATAATACACTGTATTTTATTAAGTATAATCATGTTGCCTATTTAATCATGCCTAAATTTTATAAGTTGATAAATTAATTTATAGACACGGTGTATTTCAAGGGGAGGAGGAAATACTATTTGTCTTTTATATCCTGTATGGCACCCCGAAAAATAAATACAACATTGAGAATAAACTCAACAATTAAACAACTTCGGCATGTAAAATGGTTTAACATTTAAAATACTCATTTAGCTTTTAATATCATTACTCTCAATAACATAACACTTTTCATTTCAAATGAATTTTTTAAAGCTTTATTGCTACACCGTAAATCCCATAAAATGAAAACTGAAAAAAAAAAGAATTAAAGAATAATAAACTTTAACCTGAAGTAAACGTAAATTACCTCCAGGTCTGAAGAATGAAGGCCACTTTATGAAAAGAAAATTTCAAAAATAAATTACTTCATTCACATTTAGTAATAAAATAATGAAAAAAAAAAAAAGTTTCCCTGGGAAAAAAATGAAAAAAAAAAAAAAATGCGCAGACGACTTTCTATTTCAGGCAAAGCAATGAATTGAATATTCTCTTGAATTGCCTTACCTGTTACGTCGATAGCCATTTTAAAACGCATCCGCCATATTGTCTCATTTATAGCGTTGGAGAGTATAGAAAAAAGAAATTTTAATAACGTAAAAAATCGCTCCTCGGTAATTCCCGGTGCACTTAGCCGCGTCCCCATAAACGGTGCGACCGACTTAATCGCCGATTTGAGGAAAAAGAAAGAATTTAAGTAGATTTTAAGCGGCAGCTTTATTTCGCGATTTCGAAGCGACTTAAAAGGTGGCGCTGTTAATGTGAATTCTTTTATTAAGGGAATCCGGAATGAGTTTTTATCCGCGGTGTTATCGCTTGCCTGAAGATTTGCTAGTGTTAGATAGTTTAAAAGAAGGAAAAAAAGAATGAGAAAAGAGAAGGAAAAAAATTGAATGATTATTATGGTTATTGAATGAACCTCCATATATGGAGAATTTTAAATCAGTGAAACTAGAAAATAAATCGCTGGTAAACAAGTTTCGTTATTAAGGGATTATTTTATTTGGCACATCATTATTTATTAATAACTCGGGAAAAGTTTCGAAAATAGATTTTTTTCTCTCTCTCTTACACTGTAAAAAATGTCAGATGTTTCTGAATGTATAAGAATGCACTGTAATCAAAAACGAAAATATGCTGTGACCTCTTCTAATTCACCTAAGGTTTCGAAAACCGTTCCTTTACCTTTAAAAATTTCAGAAAACTATTTGTTTTCGAAATTTAAAGAAGAATTTATAAAAATTAATTTTTATTAGCTGCCTGTCCTTTTCGGAAACGTTTCTAAGTAGCTTTTACAGTACAATAATCACTTTTCTCAAATCAAAATATCACTTTTTCGGATACTACAAATTCATACGAAAATATTTTGATATTCCGAGAACATGTTTAATAGACAAACATACAATATTAACAGTATTAACATTAATATGAAAATTAACATTATTTTGC
Source organism: Maratus speculifer (assembly GCA_964019185.1). Taxonomy (NCBI): domain Eukaryota; kingdom Metazoa; phylum Arthropoda; class Arachnida; order Araneae; family Salticidae; genus Maratus; species Maratus speculifer. The sequence goes on along the minus strand of OZ025300.1, from coordinate 89,330,064 downwards.
TACAATTTCATGCAAAAAATCAGTTATGCAGCTGAAAATGTTTACTTGAGAGTTGCTAGTATTCGAAAAAGTGATATTTTGATTTGAGAAAAGTAATTATTGTACTGTAAAAGTTATTTAGAAACGTTTCCGGAAAAGACGGGCAGCTAATAAAAATTAATTTTTATAAATTCTTCTTTAAATTTCGAAAGCAAATAGTTTTCTGAGATTTTTAAAGGTAAAGGAGCGGTTTTCAAAACCTTAGGTGAGTTAGAAGAGGTCACAGCATATTTTCGTTTTTGATTACAGTACATGTATATACATTCAGAAACATGTGACATTTTTTACAGTGTACTATTTGTAAAGATGTTACTCAAAACACACTGGCCCGAACAGAGTGGGTAGAGCCGGTAGAAATTACAGAGGCCTGGTTCTCCTTGAGGATTTGACTTCGATCCTGGTTTCTATACTAATAAAATAACAAAACCCTTTGTCTGTGTGTATGTCTGCGATGGCTAGCAAAATCTACCGCACATAGAAAATCTGAAATTTTAGGTGAAGATAGTCCAAGATAGGTCCTGATTCACCTGAGACTCAGAATTTTAAGATAAAAAGGATTTATGAAGACCGATTCTCAACACAAGAATAATAAAAAGGACTTTAGAGCACGCATTATTAGACAATGCACAAAACAACAAGAAACAATACGCGGTCTTTAATAGACTTCCTTGATAACATATGCTTCATGGTGATTGTTAATTCTTATTTCTTAAAGATCCCGCAATTTAACTTTCTTTTTAGGATAAATATACAATTTTATTGTACGAAGAAAATGTAAATGTAATTTAAGAAATTGTTTTTATAAGTATTATTTTTTTTTTTCGTAGCACAAAAATATTTTTTAATTCCTTCGAGACACATAGCAAAATGAAAGAATCTAATTACGCATTATATTTTTATTATGATTTAAAATAATCAAGTTTCTTTCACGATCATATATTATTCATTGCTCTAATCCTTATGAAACTTTCATTTTGCTTATTCAAGTTACGCACACTCATTCGAATTTTAAAAGAATCTATTGCCACCACTATTTAAAAGAAGAAATTTTGTAATTAATGTTTAAATTGCTTGAATTTGTAATCATTTGATTTATCCAAAAAAATGTGTAATAATTTTGCGGTTAAATAAGGCAAAAAATTCCATTTTAAAAAGGTGGTAAAATTGTACAAAACTGGACATTACTCTTTATTAAAGTATAAAATATGTTTGTATATTGAGAAATTAATATATATATAATGTTTTTTTTCTTTTTTTAAATATATGCCAGGAGATTCATAAATGTCGAAACAATAGGATATTTCCTTAAATGCCCCTAGGCCCCATACTTCCAATTGCGAAGTTTCATTAAAAAGAGGGAGGGGGGGTGAAAAATATGATGACATAAATTGCAACTTCATGGGGGATCTATTTGAAAAAAAAAAAAAAAAAAAAAAATACGAAAATAAATTTTTTATAGGCTCCCATAGAACAAAAATTTCGATTAAGAAAACTTTCCTTATCCAGTCCTGAATTAAACACAAATAATTGCGTCTTCAAATCTGCAAATCTGTCAGAGTTATGGACGTTTAAATAATTCAACATGTTTTAAAGATTAGACATAAATTGAAGAGCATGCATTGAAGAAACCATGTTACTTTAAGAGCTCAGGATAACATGTAAAAAGTATATCTATTAAGTTAGAATTTTGATTTTTTTTTCTTTTTTTTTTTGTGATGATTAACCATATGATTTGCAAATAAAATCACATCCTAAATTTTCTCATAAAGTTTCTAAAAATTTCATATGATTAATATTTTTTTTAGGTGTAGTAATTTAAAATCGTTATAACTCGAATAAGTATTCATCAGGTTATTTTTTATTTCATTTAATTAAAGAGAAAAATGTAATTTTAGTTTTGTTTCAAAAAATTTTCAAAAATTAAAATTTAAAAAAATATATTTTTTAAAATCTTAAAATTTAATTTTTTTTAATTTTAAAAATATTAAAAGCATTTATTTAAAATGATGTATCTTATTTTTATTAAAATCATGTTTTGAAAAATAAATTTATATTTTTTAATTTTTCAAAACAAAATTAAGTCAAAAAAGACATGTTTCAAGTTTGCCCTTTTTTTATTTAACGAATCTAGAATTATCATAATTTAAAGACGAGAAATTGTGAAAAATAAGTAAATAAAACATCAATCAAGAAATAAAATTTGGTTCGACCCAAAAAATTTTATGAAAAATGCTTATATTTTTGAATCACCACACTAAAACTATAAAATTCATTTTTTTTTTTTAAAGAATACTAGATTTAAAGTTAAAAAATTTAAATTGCAGTAAAACCAGTGCAAAAGAACCTGCCTGTGCCGGAATCCTGTCTTAAACGGAATAATATATTAATCCATTCAAAATGAATAGAGTAATACATGAGAAAAAAAAAAAGAATGAGACTATATTTACACCTCATAAAAGGGAACTTGTCTATAACGATTTTTTTTAATGTCATTACGTCTTAAAAGATTTTATTGTATAGTACTTTTCAAAGTCTCCAATACATGAAGGATGTATTAACGATATTAAATGATAACTGAAAAATTTACATATAAATAGTGAGTCACTAATAAAACAAATTTATCACAGCAAAAGAAAATATACAATAAGCATTTTTGGTCAGAACTACTCCATATTCCTTATTTATTTATTTATTATTTTTTCAGGTCAGGCAAATTTTTTTTTCTTACGAGTCGTTTTGACCTAGATATTTCGACCCGTGTACACCTTTAGAGCATCCAGCATATTTTGAAAGCAGATTTAACGTAAAATCTACACGCTGGTATTTTATGTCCAAGGCAGAGGCACTGTCTTAAATCGACTTTTAATAACGTACAGTTTGGGGATGATCCCTATCATGCATTCAAAATGAGTCAAAAACTCGTCGCTCAGAGGCATTGATAAATGGTGTAAGTCACGAATTTTCGATTTTAATATCTCTGTGAATTTTGAAGGTGTCGAGATTATTTCTTTTGTGTTTAATTCAGGAATGAATAAGGAAAAAAATTTCTAACTGGGAATTTTTTTCAACAGGGGGGTGGGGATATAAAAATAGTTTTTTGCATTTTCTCAACTAGAGCCAATGCCTCCCTCCCCATGTAGTTGCAATTTGTGACATTATATTTTGAACCTTTTTTATGAAACTTTGCAACTGGCAGTATACGTCTAGAGGCAATACTTAAGGAAATAGCATTTTGTTTCTATATTTATAAATTACACTGTATATGCAATTTCCTGTAATTTATTTTCAATTTCGTGTTCTTATTAGGCTATATATGCCAGGTTCCCTAAAGTCAGCTGTTTTTTTAATTATTATTATTATTATTATTATTATTTATTTATTTATTTATTTTTTATTTAATAACTTGGAAGTGGGGACAGTTTTTATGAAAATTCTTGCGGAAGAGTAATATAAGACGGCTGGAGTTTCTTTACCGAAAAAACATATTTTTAGAAAAAAAATTGCCGTCCGTTTGTCTGTATGTCTGTCTGTCTGACTCACTGACTGTAAACGCTCTATCTCAAACTAACGCTAACAAATTGAGATAGAGACTTGAAATGTGGTATGTACGTAGCATGTAAGAATATGAAGAAGCTTAGTGAATATCAGTATCCTTAATTATCCGGAACTATTTTTTTCGGGCTCTCAAAATATTCGTTCTAATGAAAGTTTTTTAAAAATTTTCAATTTTTTTTAAAGTAAATATAAAATAACAATATATATATATATATATATATATATATATATATAAAATAAAAATAAATAAATAAATAAATAAAAATAAAAAAAATAAATTTTGCATAAAAATAAAATCGATTGGATAATTAGTTGTTGAGATTTTTTAATGATGTTTTCCACATTCTACAATTTTTCATGACCCTGTAATTCATTCAAATTTCAATTCAAAGATATATTTTAATTGGAAATGAGACGCTTAATTCAACGCAGTAAATTGTTAATTAATATATTAATTATTTTTGGAGTTATAAGGGTGCTTCTTTCACGCAATTCGGTATTACTTGATTTTATTTTCATATTTTATGGTATGCATATCCATAATGGTTCATAGGTAAATATTACGGTGACCCCCAACGACTAGTTAGAGTGTGAAAAACTGTCTATTAGATGTTTGAGATTTGTGAGTTTGATTTTGTTAAATGGGATATAAATTACTTTAAAATACATTAATGTACTATAAATTACTTTAAATGCTATAAATTACTTTAATCAAATTTTATCAAGATTTTAGATATTTAATAACTAGTTTTCTGAAAATATCGAAGTATAATTAGATTCTTACTGCAAACAATGTTAACATTGGAATGGGTACGTTTAATTGGTTTATTTTAAATTAAATCGGCGATTTCAACTAAAAAAGTATGATGAATGGCAATGGATAAACCATGTAGTATGAATCTGCATTACAAATGATTTATAACTGATCGCTTTTATATGTATCGTATAAAAATTATTTTAAATGTGTGTGTGGGGGGTAAACAACAGATTGTTCATAATGTCTTTATTCAGAGAAACAGATTCTTGATTTTTCACAACGTTTATAAATTAGCCATATAAACAATATATTAAATGTAAAAAAAATATTAGAACTTCCAATTTCTTTTTTATTTACTTATTAATAAACCACTTGGAAAATGGTTGTTGTTTTCGGTCTAGAATGAATCCCGTGATGTCCACATTTTATTTTTTTTACTATTTTTAATAGCCATGATCCTTTAAATTTTCTTATCTTACTGCGATTCTCTAGCGGAAGCCAGGTTCAAACATCCCGATCCATGTCCCGAATAACATAAGGACCAGACACATAGCACTAACTTCTTGCGGTCAGGCGTCGCTCTTTTCGATCTTTCGTGCCGGCACTTTGATGTATTAAGTGCTTTTTCAGTGAACTTTTTTTTAACTTCAAGAGAGAAATCAAACTCGAAATCAGTTGACAGCTTTACGACTGAAGATGGGGGCGAGATAAACTTTCCCTTCCTTTGTCAGTTCGTTAGGGTCAGTCCCTCAAAAATCATTTAAAGAGGTTTCACCTTTGTTCCGTACGAAAACAAAGATAGATTTATTGATCTTTTAGTGTAATAAAAACTAGTGCTGTTCGCTCGCAGCCTTTGTCTCTAGCGAAAGCCAAGTTGGGATGGGGGAGGGACGGAAAGTGTAGGTTTGCGGCTCTGAAGTTACCGAACGACCGCTGCTGCATCGAGCTTATTATTGTTAAATCATTAGCAGACCATTTGAACTGGATAAACTCGAATCTGAATCTGGTAAACTTAAATCAGGTGAACTTTCGTCAACTGAATCTGAATCTGACATGTCGAATTGATTAGAATTTAGTTTTCCAAATGGTTCTTGTAATTTTAATTTTTTTTTTTTTTTTAACAGTTTGGAAAATGGATGTTATTTTTGGTTGAGAATATACTTAGAGATGTCTACATTTTATCATTATTTTTTAAATTTCCTTCTTCGATAAAATCTACATCAAGGCAAAAATTTCTGAGCACGCGTGCGGCGTGAACTTCACTTCTGAACAGACCCCTTAAGGGTGTATTCGAAAAAACGCTTTTCCACCTTCAACAGCTCGAAATTTTCCAATACATTTTCTGACACATTTTCAAAAGTAGAAACATGAAACTTGCTGAGGGGATTCTTGAAGGGAAGTATGAGGTGCCGTGTGATGTCTTTTTACGCTCAATTCATTATAATTTGAGTTATAAACAATTATCTTATCAGTATTACCCTTTTCTTCGTTCCCAAATCTCCCGCTTGGGAAAAATCGGTTCGAAATGCCGTTTTTTGATTGCTTTTTTTGCAAAATTTTCTGCATTTATCAAAGAATCGACAATCACGGCACCTTGTGTACTTTCCAAATAAGAGATTTTGAAAGTTTGGTGCATTTGAGAGCAAAAATGAATTCAAAAATAAATCGGAAAATAAGCAGTTTGAATCGAAATACACCCTTAAGCTGCTATCAGATTCACCAACATTTCGAGAGACTTTTGATCCAACACTTGATTTCCTCCAATTTTTCGCGAAATATCCGCACAACAACCAGTGTGATAACAAACAACGATGTCTTCCAACTTTTTTCTGCTATTCCAAAAAAAGTCTTCACTAGACGAGACTTTTCATACAACATCGAACATTTCAACGAGTCAGAGATAAGCTATTGATACTAATAGGCTGGTACTAGTAGAAACTGGTTTTCCTCCCTTTTCTCCGACTTTTTCCAAGACAATTGTAACCTGTTTCTCTCTTTGAACGGGAAAAAGTTGGAGTTAAAACTGGCTGAAAAGTTTGTAGCGCGTAGAGTTTGTGAATCTGATAACAGCTTTAGATGCTTTCAGTCGTGAAGTCAGCCATGGCGTTTTGCTTGGAAATTGACTACAAACAGACGATTGCTGTGCTACATTTCTTATCTAATACAAATCGTAGAAAATGTTACTGCTGCTTATAAAGTACTAGAACAAACAGGTGTGATAACTATAAATTTTAGCTGTAACATTTTAAAAAAAATCAATTTTTAAGCAATACGTAATGACTGGCGTCACACTGAAAACGGATGATGAAAAATGAAATGAATAAGTTGTTTTCGGTCGAGAATAGACCTAGTGATGTCCACATTTTATTTATTTACTAGTATATAACACTCGACAAAAATGACGGAATTTTGACCTGCATTTCATTTTCATAAGACTTCATACAAATAAACAGAATGAAGATTTTATTATTGAAGAGTTTGTATTGTACAAAAGCATATTTTAAAAAAAACAATAGGTTTCTACAAATACAATTGATGAGGGTTTTTTTTATTTTCTTCTTCTTTCTTTTTTTCGTTTTTTTTTTAAACTTGATATTTAATTTCTGAAATAGTACAACATTTGAGAAAAACAAACAGCAGTGGACGTACATTATCAGATATGAAAAAAATCGAATCCAATGAAAGATGTCGTATGATCGCCTTATAAGCAAAAAAAAGTTTGATTATCGAGCCCATCGCTTACGAAATGTGTGACAATCAAGAATAAAGAAATAACCTAATGTTGAACCGATATGCAAAAAGCCGGTATTCTTTTTTTTTTTTTAATACAATTTATTTTTATTTATTTACTTATATTTTTAAATACAATTTGTTTTTATTTATTTATTTTAAATACAATTTATTTATAAGTCTTAAATTTTAGTCTTTGAAAAAAATCATTTTGCAGATGATTGCTGGAGGGTTGTTGTAATTTGTTATGATTTTACTTACCCATCATACGTAGTATAGGATAAGTCTTGCAATCGTTTTGAAAATCGAAAAAATTTTTTTGACGGATTTACACGTTTTAGATAGTGGAGATTCCGAAAAACATATTTTTAGAAAAAAATTTCTGCCGTCCGTCTGTCTGTCTGTCTGTCTGTAAACGCTCTATCTCCCGAACAAATTGAGATAGAGACTTGAAATTTTGTATGTAGTTAGTATGTACGAATGGGACAAACCCTATTTAATATCAGCAACCTCGATTATCCGGAACTATTTTTTTCGGACTCTCGAAAAATTCGTTCTGATGAAAGGTATATAAAAATTTTCGAATTTTTTTGTTCTAAGGAATGGACGTAAAAGGCAATAAAATAACACATATTTTGCATATAGAACAAAGTCGATTGGATTATTAGTTGCCGAGATATTTGTAATCTTGTTTTCCACATTCTTCGATTTTTCATGACCCTGTATTTCATTCAAATTTCAATTCAGAAGTATATTTTAATTGGAAATGAGACGCGTAATCCGACGCAGTTAACTGTTAGTTAATAGAATTATTATTTTTGGAGTTATAAGGATGTTTCTTTTACGCAGTTCGGTACTACTTGAGTAGTTTGGCGTTTTGTATAATTTGTTGAAATTGGTACATCAGCAGTTCTTTAATAAAGCATTACTATGTATATTAACAATCGTTAAATTTTGTTTATGAATTGCAATGCATTATATAAATAGTTTCACATGTTTTATTTTCATATACATATCCATGATGGGTAAGTATTACGGTGGCCCCCAACGACTAGTTTTAATTTTTACTTTTTATTGCTTAATAGCAATAAAAATTAAAAATTAAAATATCATATATGACAAATTAAAGCAACCCTCCAGCAATCATCTGCAAAATGATTCTTTTTTATTTTTATAATAATAATAATTTATTATTATTATTATTATTATTATTATTATTATTATTATTATTATTATTATTTTAAAACCGAGCAACCCTGTCTTAGATCCTCCATTTGTTTTAAATGCACAAAATTTTGCGCATTTTTAAGTATTTTTTAAATTAAAATTTCGTCAAACATTTAAATGAAAGGAAAATATCTTCCTGCGTTGATATCTCGAACCGCTATACAATTGTAGAGCCTAGATATATTTAATTTAAAGGAATAAAACACAAATGTAATTTACATCGTCGGGAGAAATAGTAAAGCATCGTTTGTTACAACATTTTATTTTCACAATTTAGCGAAGCTAAAATATTTAGAGCTTTTTTTCACTTTCAGAGAACATGGTTTCATTTTCCTAAAAGAATAAAATAAATTTTTCAAATGTAATTGCGTACATATATCTTTTATTCCTTGCGGAAATCTCATAAAATTAGCTTTTTCAAAAATAAAAAATACATTTGTCGTAATTTTGAATTTTATGCAGCAAATAAAAGACATTAAATGTTTGATTTTATTTTTTCAAATTATTATTTTTATAAATAGTCTAGTTTTAAGATTACGCATTATATATAATGTTAATTTATTTAATAATTTATGTACAACACAAAACTTTTCTTTTAAGCTATATGAAATTCATTATTTCAGTCGAAAATAGGCCTAATGAAATCGATGTCCGCATTTTATTTATTTTATTTTATTTTATTTTTTACGAAATTCTTTATATTTAGAAGAATTTTTATTTGAATAAAAAATCGAAATGTCGTTGCTAATGAAGTAGAAAGTAAAAAAGTTACAAAATGTGTAAACGAAAATTAGCAAATATAGAAAAAACCGAATCGAAAGAAAGACGTCGTATGAAAGATTGTTTTTTAAAGTAAAAAAAAAAAAAAAAAAAAAAAAAAAAAAAAAAAACGAGGTTTGATTATCTAGCCTACCGATTACAAAATGTGCGACTATGACGAAAAAGGAAAGAATCTAATATTGAACCGATTGATTGAAAAAGACCATGTTTATCATTTATTTATTTAATATATAATTTATTTAGAAGTCTTAAATTTTAGTCTTTGAAAAAAATAATATTTTCCAAATGTTTGGTGTAGTTTGTTAAATTACTTTTTAATTATTATTATTATTATTATTATTATTATTATTATTATTATTATTATTATTATTACTTTGTAATTCGGAAAATCTGAATTGGATCTTTTAGTTGTCTTAAATGCATAACAGTTTACGTTTTGTTATATATATTTTTTAAATTGAAATTTCTTCAAATATTTTAAAATTTTATTTTTAAATATATAATTTACAAATATTTAAATCAGTTTAGATTTCAAAACAAAAGTATTCTACTGCGTTGATATCCCGAAACGCTATACAATTGTGGGGCAGAGACATAGTATTTAATTTAAAGGAATAAAACACAAATGTAATTTACATCGTCGGGAGAAATAGTAAAACATCGTTTGCTACAACATTTTATTTTCACAATTTAGCGATGCTAAAATATTTAGAGCTTTTCTTTTTTTTTTTTTTTTTTTTTCACTTTTATAGAACATGTTTTCATTTTCCTAAAAGAATAAAATAAACTTTTCAAATGTAATTGCGTACATGTATTTTTTATTCCTTGCGGAAATCTCATAAAATTAACTTTTTCAGAAAAAAATGCATTTGTTGTACTTTTGAATTTTTATGCAGCAAATAAAAGACGCTAAATGTTTTTTTTTTTTCTTCTTTTTTTTTCAAATTATTATTTTTATAAAAAAAAAAAAAAAAAAAAAAAAAAAAAAAAAAAAAAAAGTCTAGTTTCAACATTACGCATTATTTATAAAATTATTTCATATAATAATTTATTTATAACTCAAAAAGCTTATTTAAAAGTATATGAATTTTATTTTTCATTAAGATGGGCAGAAAGTGTAAAGGTTTAACTACGAATAAATCAATTATAATATTTAATATTATAAAAATGAAGCTCATGAAAACGAAAATTAAAATAGTTTTCTTATTTCAAAAGGGGTCATTATTACATGTGTATCAGAGACGTAATTATTAATAAATACTGATTTGGCAAAATAGCCGAATACCGAATATTCAACGTCAAAATACCAAATAATAATAACAATAATAATAATAATTACACACTCGCACACACATATATATAACAACTCTAAACATAATCCTTGTTATTATGAACTCCTTTCACAGTAATGTAAATGAATAATAATAATGATAGTAATAATAATAATAATAAATAATGAATACTCAATTGGCCTGCAAAGTCATAGTTGAAAACATATGAAAACTCGAATTTAGCGGTTGATTTGTAGTTTTACCATTCTCTTTTCCTGCTCCCAATCCTCCATGCTTTGATGTCTTTTTGTGCAGGAAAACACAATGATAAACCTACGAGTCACGCGCTAAAATAAGATTTTCAGGGGCTTTCCACCAAGATATAACTTGACAGACCGATTGCGTTTTAATATACGAATCCAGATTTAACTAATCCTAGAATTTCATCCAACTCGATGAGGTGATTGTCTGTGCTGCCACCTTCGGCTCTAAAATTGATGCTTTTTAAATAATTCAAATTATTAATTAAGTTTTATTTAATGCTGAAAATATGTTTTTTAATTACAGTGAAATTTTCATTTAACGTAGTCTCATCGTCACACGTAAACCATTAGTTATGTAGGAAGTTCGTTAAATAGAAATCAACTCAAATTCATGCAATTTGTACAATAAAATACACATGCATAAGATTAAAACTACACATAAAGTGGAATATAATGGAAAATTTATTTTAATTCGGACAGTAACCTTTTTTTTTTTTTTTTAAATAAACGAAATTTAGACAAAGAAGAAAATTTTAATTGGAATAATCTCTTTAAAAAATCCATAATAATGAAAACTAAACAAAAACTGATGAAAAGTGTACCTTTTTTCTTTTTTCTTAGTATATCAAATCCTTAACTTTAAAAAAGTCTATAACATTACTTTGAACAGGCTTCTTATAAAAAAAAATACTGTTCATAAAAAATTTTGCATCCGAACTATTCGTTTGCAACATTTTCGTTATAGAATCCCCTTCTAATTATGCCGAATTTTTTTAGCCTTTATTCTTTTCAACGCAAATTATTAAATAAATGAATAATTTACTTATAGTACAATCCTCTGAAATAAATTCATACATTCATCGCAATAGCAACTTGTTTGTCCGTGACACTGTCAAAAATCTTGTCCTAGTTTGCACCAAATTTTGGTGTTCAATAATTGCCACTGTAAGGTGATGAAAATTTGAACCAATATTTGGAGCTTCTGTTGAAACATGGTTCCAATAGTTGGAAAGAGATTGAAATAGGAAGCTCCAAATTTCGGTGCAAGATTTCACCATCTTATGGTGACAGCTACTGAGCACCAAAATTTGGTTCAAACTAGAGTAAAATTTTTAACAGTGTATGTTATATGCACGCACGAAAATTCGAAAAACTTCGTTATATAGAGTATATCTTTCGTAACGTGGAGATTAATTTACATGTTAATGGTGTTCAAACTCAAGGTTCCACAGAAAGTTTTGTTAAGTTGAAAACTTCGTTAAATGGATACTTTATTAAAGGGAAATTCCACCACACTAGGCTGATGAAATTTATATGTTATTGTGCTTCATATGTGTGTGTGCGTAATATAATAGATATAAAATAACGGAATATAGTTAGACTAATACTAAAAATTGTGCAAACTGAAAAAGTCATTTTTATAACTCCATAAAAATATTTCGAAGCTAATACATAGTCCTAGATACTTTTTGTATTTTTTTTTTTTCGCATATATAAACTTAAAACTTATTCAATTTAAAAATACTTTTATTTCAAAATTTGATAAAAACATATTCATTCCGTACAGCTCTGATTTTTTATATTCCTTTTATTTGAAGCTTTTTTAAGAAGACACGGAATAAAAACAAGAAGAGAAATTTCTTTGTTTCATGCATAAAAATTTCGAGAGCATCAAAAATACACGAAATGTAATTTCTTATCTTTTGATTACATTTTAGAACAAAGATTTTGATCGCCCGATTTTGCAGAAATCTGTTTATAATGGCAATGTTTTGTATTTTATAAATGAAGGAGAGCAAAACAACGTAACCTTGCTTTCGAGTACTGTGGATAAAGTAAATTAGAAACATTCGTTTGTTTAAAATTAAGTTATTTACTTCGGGGCAATGCTTTTGTGCATAATGAAATTACTGGATTCAAAAATGAAACACTTTACTCCTCGCACTGATTATAGAGTGTTATCTAAACTTATTTACGTGTAGGAAATTACTTTTGTGTATTTTCTTCAATCTTCATTCTACATTCTGTATTTTACTCTTTAAAAAAATTAGTAATATAATATTATTGTGTAACTGAAAATATGTAATATAATAGTTGACGCTCGAGAGTATTTTAATTTTTGCAAATCAATCTATTATATATTTATTTATTTTTTGTTGTTAATTTTGGGCTAAGAAAAATTGTTGAAATTAAATTTTTGTTTTTAAACTGTTAAAAACGTGAAACTTTTGCTCCACCGCTTTCTTGGAATATATTTATTTTGACCAATGAATATGCTCCATATGTGTGTGTTTGTGATGAAACAGATAAAAAATAATGGAATATTGTAAAAATAAAACTAAAAATTGTGCATAGAATGACTGAAAAAAGTAATTTTTATAACTCTATAAAAATATTTCGAAGCTAATACACAGTCAAAGATATTTTCTGTGTTTTTTTCTTTTTTTATATATTTAAATTTAAAAATTATTCAATTTAAAAATCTTTTATTTCAAAATTTGATAAAAACATATTCATTCCGTACAGCTCTGCTTTTTTATATTCCTTTTGTTTTAACCTTTTTTAAGAAGACACGGAATAAAAACAAGAAAAGAAATTTCTTTGTTTTATGCATAAAAATTTCGAGAGGATCAAAAATACACGAAATGTAATTTCTTATCTTTTGATTACATTTTAGAACAAAGATTTCGATCGCCCGATTTTGCAGAAATCTGTTTATAATGGCAATGTTTTGTATTTTATAAATGAAGCAAGCGAGCAAAACAACGTAAACCTTGCTTTCAAGCATTGTGGATAAAGTAAATTAGAAACATTCGTTTGTTTAAAATTAAGTTATTTACTTCGGTGCGATTCTTTTGTGCATAATGAAATTACTGGATTCAAAAATGAAACACTTTACTCCTCGCACTGATTATAGAGTGTTATCTAACCTTATTTACGTGTAGAAATTACTTTTGTGTATTTTCTTCAATCTTCATTCTACATTCCGTATTTTACTCTTTAAAAAAAATAGTAATATAATATTATTGTGTAACTGAAAATATGTAATATAATATTTGACGCTCGAGAGTATTTTAATTTTTGCAAATCAATCGGGTTTTTTTTTCTTTTTGTAAATATTGGGCTAAGAAAAATTGTTGAAATGAAATTTTTGTTTCTAAACTTTTAAAAATGTGAAACTTTTGCTGCATCTTCACTCCACCGCTTTCTTGGAATATATTTATTTTGACCAATGAATATGCTCCATATGTGTGTGTTTGTGATGAAATAGATATAAAACAATGGAATATTGTAAAAATAAAACTAAAAATTGTGCATAGAATGACTGAGAAAAATATTTTTTATAACTCCATAAAAATCTTTCGAAGCTAATACATAATCCTAGATACTTTATATATATATATATATATAAGCTTAAAGCTTATTCAATTTAAAAATACTTTTATTTCAAAATTTGATAAAAACATATTCATTCCGTACAGCTCTGCTTTTTTATATTCTTTTTATTTGAAGCTTTTTTAAGAACACACTGAATAAAAACAAAAAAAAAAAAAAAAATTCTTTGTTTCATGCATAAAAATTTCGAGAGGATCAAAAATACACGAAATGTAATTTCTTATCTTTTGATTACATTTTAGAACAAAGATTTCGATCGCCCGATTTTGCAGAAATCTGTTTATAATGGCAATGTTTTGTATTTTATAGATGAAGGAGAGCAAAACAACGTAACCTTGCTTTCGAATACTGTGGATAAAGTAAATTAGAAACATTCGTTTGTTTAAAATTAAGTTATTTACTTCGGTGCAATCCTTTTGCGCATAATGAAATTACTGGATTCAAAAATGAAACACTTTACTCCTCGCACTGATTATAGAGTGTTATCTAACCTTATTTACGTGTAGAAAATTACTTTTGTGTATTTTCTTCAATCTTCATTATACATCCTGTATTTTACTCGTAAAAAAAATAGTAATATAATATTATTGTGTAACGGAAAATATGTAATATAATATTTGCCGCTCGAGAGTATTTTAAACTTTGCAAATCAATCTGTTATTTATTTATTTATTTATTGTTGTTAATTTTGGGCTAAAAAAATTTTTGAAATAAAATTTTTGTTTCTAAACTGTTAAAAATGTGAAACTTTTGCTGATTTGTCACTCCACCGCTTTCTTGTAATATATTTATTTTGATCAATGAATATTCTCCATATGTGTGTATTTGTGATGAAACAGATAAAAAATAATGGAATATTGTAAAAATAAAACTAAAAATTGTGCATAGAATGACTGAAAAAAATATTTTTTATAACTCCATAAAAATATTTCGAAGCTAATACACAATCCTAGATACTTTTTGTCTTCTTTTCTTTTATTATAAACTTAAAACTTATTCAACCTAAAATACTTTTATTTCAAAATTTGATAAAAACATATTCATTCCGATCAGCTTTGCTTTTTTATATTCTTTTTATTTGAAGCTTTTTTAAGAACACACTGAATAAAAACAATAAAAAAAAAATTCTTTGTTTCATGCATAAAAATTTCGAGAGGATCAAAAATACACGAAATGTAATTTCTTATCTTTTGATTACATTTTAGAACAAAGATTTCGAACGCCCGATTTTGCAGAAATCTGTTTATAACGGCAATGTTTTGTATTTTATAAATGAAGCAAGCGAGCAAAACAACGTAACCTTGCTTTCGAGTACTGTGGATAAAGTAAATTAGAAACATTCGTTTGTTTAAAATTAAGTTATTTACTTCGGTGCGATCCTTTTGAGCATAATGAAATTACTACTAGATTCAAAAATGAAACACTTTACTCCTCGCACTGATTATAGAGTGTTATCTAACCTTATTTACGTGTAGAAAATTACTTTTGTGTATTTTCTTCAATCTTCATTCTACATTCTGTAAAATTCTCTTTAAACAAATTAGTAATATAATATTATTGTGTAACTGAAAATATGTAATATAATAGTTGACGCTCGAGAGTATTTTAAGTTTTGCAAATCAATCGGTTTTTTTTCTTTTTTGTAAATTTTGGGCTAAGAAAAATTGTTGAAATTAAATTTTTGTTACTAAACTTTTAAAAATGTGAAACTTTTGCTGCATCTTCACTCCACCGCTTTCTTGGAATATATTTATTTTGACCAATGAATATGCTCCATATATGTGTGTAAGTGATGAAATAGATATAAAACAATGGAATATTGCAAAATAAAACTAAAAATTGTGCATAGAATGACTGAGAAAAATATTTTTTATAACTCCATAAAAATCTTTCGAAGCTAATACATAATCCTAGATACTTTTTTTTTTCTGTATATATAAACTTAAAGCTTATTCAATTTAAAAATACTTTTATTTCAAAATTTGATAAAAAACATATTCATTCCGTACAGCCAAGCTTTTTTTATATTTCTTTTTATTTGAAGATTTTTTAAGAAGACACGGAATAAAAACAAGAAGAGAAATTTCTTTATTTCATGCATAAAAATTTCGAGAGGATCAAAAATACACGAAATGTAATTTCTTATCTATTGATTACATTTTAGAACAAAGATTTCGATCGCCCGATTTTGAAGAAATCTGTTTATAATGGCAATGTTTTGTATTTTATAAATGAAGCAAGCGAGCAAAACAACGTAACCTTGCCTTCGAGTACTGCGTGGATAAAGTAAATTAGAAACATTCGTTTGTTTAAAATTAAGTTATTTACTTCAGTGCGATCCTTTTGTGCATAATGAAATTACTGGATTAAAAAATGAAACACTTTACTCCTCGCACTGATTATAGAGTGTTATCTAACCTTATTTACGTGTAGAATTTACTTTTGTGTATTTTCTTCAATCTTCATTCTACATTCCGTATTTTACTCTTTAAAAAAATTAGTAATATAATATTATTGTGTAACTGAAAATATGTAATATAATATTTGACGCTCGAGAGTATTTTAAACTTTGCAAATCAATCTATTATATATTTATTTATTTTTTGTTGTTAATTTTGGGCTAAGAAAAATTGTTGAAATTAAATTTTTGTTTTTAAACTGTTAAAAACGTGAAACTTTTGCTCCACCGCTTTCTTGGAATATATTTATTTTGACCAATGAATATGCTCCATATGTGTGTGTTTGTGATGAAACAGATAAAAAATAATGGAATATTGTAAAAATAAAACTAAAAATTGTGCATAGAATGACTGAAAAAAGTCATTTTTATAACTCTATAAAAATATTTCGAAGCTAATACACAGTCAAAGATATTTTCTGTGTTTTTTTCTTTTTTTATATAATTTAAACTTAAAAATTATTCAATTTAAAAATCTTTTATTTCAAAATTTGATAAAAACATATTCATTCCGTACAGCTCTGCTTTTTTATATTCCTTTTGTTTGAACCTTTTTTAAGAAGACACGGAATAAAAACAAGAAAAGAAATTTCTTTGTTTTATGCATAAAAATTTCGAGAGGATCAAAAATACACGAAATGTAATTTCTTATCTTTTGATTACATTTTAGAACAAAGATTTCGATCGCCCGATTTTGCAGAAATCTGTTTATAATGGCAATGTTTTGTATTTTATAAATGAAGCAAGCGAGCAAAACAACGTAAACCTTGCTTTCAAGCATTGTGGATAAAGTAAATTAGAAACATTCGTTTGTTTAAAATTAAGTTATTTACTTCGGTGCGATCCTTTTGTGCATAATGAAATTACTGGATTCAAAAATGAAACACTTTACTCCTCGCACTGATTATAGAGTGTTATCTAACTTTATTTACGTGTAGAAAATTACTTTTGTGTATTTTCTCCAATCTTCATTCTACATTCTATATTTTACTCGGCAAAAAATATATGTAATATAATATTATTGTGTAACTGAAAATGTGTAATATAATATTTGACGCGCGAGATTATTTTAAACCTTGCAAAATCAATCTTTTTTTTTTTTTTTTTTTTTTTTTTTTTCCTAATTAGGAGGTTCTGCTTTTTACGAACTACGCTCATCAACCCCCGTTTAGTCACTACAAACTTTGGTCCCACCAGTGGCCGAGAGGTTTGGACCTCTCAACTGGTAGACGGCAGGTGCTGGGTTCGAACTCAATCGCGGCTGTCGGCCTAACCGTTCGGAGTTTTCCGTGGTTTTCTTCGAACCTTGCGTAAATACGGGTTAGGTTCCCTTAGAAAGACCCCCACGGAGGGCGCTCCCCCTGGTCCTATATCCCATTAGCGTAGATAATCGGACGACAAAAATCAACCAACCAACCAACCATTACAAACTTTGCTAATTTGATCGGCTTTTAAAAGATTGTGAAACATTGGACTCTATTTTTAAGTGACAACTTTCTTGTAAACGGGTTTCTATTCGTCTTTCTTTAATCGGGGAATTTTAAGGTCGAATCAGCTGCTGTAAAACGATTAGTACGATTATCCGCGCTCTAACACCCGCAAATATACTTGGATTTTCATTAATGTAACGCGAAATTTTTGACTATCCCTGTAAATAAACTAATCAGGATAAAAACTTCTTTTTCAATAGGGTTCGTGCTAGAGTAAACGCCAATAACATCTAAAAATTTCATGGCAATTCGAGTATATTTACGAGAGTTAGAGCGAGGCCAGACGACCAGACGAACAAACAAACCGAATGCATAAACACTTTTCAACTTTGTTGGAAAGTGTTAAAAAAGCCTTAGTATTTTTCGAACAGGCACGTTATAAAAATATGAACAGAGGAAAAAATCAGTATAAAGTTTTCTATTGAAAAGATTAATTGGGCAGGATCTATTAACACCTCACAATACAATAGTGATATAGGAAAAAATGAAGTGTCAAAATATTCACAATTAAGCTTTCAGTTACTATTAAAAAAATAAATAAAATCAATATTTTGACCCATTTCAAGGTAGTGTGTTCCCTGAAAGAACATTCGTCTTTTATTACAATGTACAATCAAGTTAACCCTTCACTGTACCGTGTGCCATATCTGGCACTATGATATTGATTTCAAACAGTTTTTATGAAGGAAATTTTTAAAAGCTTATAATTATTCTTGAAAACTATTTAAAAGAAAAAACACTTGATACAGCACCGTGAATATGAAATCCAGACTCTTGAGTATAACAGAAGAATATTTATTTAATATCCTTTAGAGATGTAAAGCAACCTTGGAGGTAAGGGTCCTTTTTAGATCCAAGACTTGGATCCAGACTGTTCTGATCCAAGACACTTTTCAGAATCTCAAGGAGAGTCTGAGATGATTATACACGATACATGTGCATAAAGTTGATATCGCCTATATATCCGCCAAAATGGCTACATTACATGTAGTTTGGCGCATTCTCTGAAAAGTTTGTTTTGTATATGAACTGTGCTATTTTGGCATAATTAACGCAAAATTTTGAATATGAGGTATATGGAAACGGATTTTTAATTGAAGATAATACGAAGGGCACATGAGTTACACTGGAATTTTTTGCTCGCGGTATAGCGGGCCAAATAAGGGAACGTTTATATTTTTGCCTAGTAAGCAAAGACCGAAAGGAGAGAGCGTAGCCATAGAGAATATCATATATGGTTATAGAAATGGTATCAGAAACGAATCGAAACTAAAATCTTGGGAGATGGTTCTCAACGGCTAATTTAGGAGGGATCACATAAAAATTTCAACAATACAGATAGGGAATGCATTTTCATTGAAAATAATAAACTGTCGTTATTTTTGAATAAAAATTCATTGATATTGGATAGATAAAATATTATATTAATTGAAAAAGGATTTTATTTGAGTTCTTACCTGATAAAAAAGGTGACTAAAGGTATGATATTGATATCATAGGCACATACCTAAAAACACTATACAGACGACTGTGCTTCCTGTTATACAGTCGACTGTGTGACAGTTCGTTATAACGATCTTCAAGGGACCGAAGTTTTTGTTCGCTATACCCGGTGGTTCGCTATATCCGTACCATTAAAAAATGTTAGAGCTTACAAAATATGTATATAATTACCTTATACCTAAATGTTTAATAATGATGTATTAAGGGAAAAAACTTAAATTCTATTAGATATGATCATTAATGAATTAAATTGACTAAAATTGATTATATTAAACTATCACAATACTAAATAAATTAACTAAAAAAGAAGATAAATAGAAATACAGTAAATCGTCTATTACCTAGACACATCGCGTAATCACACCTGCAGAATGGCTACCATAAAAGAGAAGGAATGCAGGTCTTATTACTCTTTAATAAAAAAACTTATCATTAATTTGCACCATGTTTTACAAGCCGGCATGCATTTTCTTATAAAATTAGAGTCGAAAACTTTTTTTTTACATCAGCGGAAAAGTAAAAAGAGAAAAAAAAAAAATCATGGTCGACCAGAAAAAAGTTCGTTATAACCGATTCTTAAGATTCCGGAGGTTCGCTATAAAAGGGTAAAATTGCATTAAATACAATAGGAGAACGGCAGGACCAAAGTTTTCGTTCGTTATATCCGGGAGTTCGTTATAAACCGGGTTCACTATAGCGGGGTCCGACTGTAATTATCTTTATGCTCCACGAATTTTGGTAAATAGGATCGCTGTAACTGATCATGAACAGTCCACAGAATGGAACAACACCTATTTTGTTCATGTCAGGTGGTGGCATTTCACAAAAAATTAGAATTTGTAGTTTGGAAACAAAAATGCTTTCGATCAAGATAAAGGTAACATTTGCTTTTAATATTTTTACTAAATACTTAAAATTTTTAATATAAACAATGTTGCAGAGCGTTAAGCAGGTAAAATTAATTAATTTAAGTCTATTTAATTGCAAAATATAGCAAATACAGTATTTAAAAATCAAAGTTGTGCGTTGTGCATATAGGGTATGTGCCATAAAATATCAAATTTTAGCTGGAAATTTGAAAATTAATTTATTTTAATATTATTCTCATTATTTGAACGATATACAGTCGAACCTCGTTATAACGAACTTCAAAGGACAGAAGGTTTTGTTCGCTATATCCG
The DNA here is from genome assembly GCA_964019185.1 of Maratus speculifer. Classification (NCBI taxonomy): domain Eukaryota; kingdom Metazoa; phylum Arthropoda; class Arachnida; order Araneae; family Salticidae; genus Maratus; species Maratus speculifer. The sequence goes on along the minus strand of OZ025300.1, from coordinate 89,309,414 downwards.
AATCGTTAAAATTGGTAAATTTCGTAAAATGTATATATTTTTAGCAGCTACCTTTATATCCAATAATGATGTATTAAGAAAAAAAAGTAAAATTTATTAAATATGATCATTAATGAATTAAATTGATTAAAATTGGTTACATTAAACTGACACAATACTAAATAAATACATTAAAAATGAAGACAAACAGACATACAGTACAGCGCTCCGAACAAGTAGAGACCGACTCTAGTTCGGATAAGCAAAAGTTAGGATAATTGGATAGACAATTTAAGGGTGTTCTTAAATCAAAAAGGGCAAATTTCTGACACATTCTTTAATTTATTTTTGTTCAGAAATGCATGAAAATAGCAGGTGTTGTTATTCAGAAACTGTCTAATTGCACTCAAATTTCAATTTTTTTAAAAACACAATAGGTCTTTCATAACAGGCCTTCAAAATTGACACTTTTGAGCACATTTCCCAACGAAAACAGAAAAACCGGTCGAAAAGCAGGAGAAAAACGGGTGACCGCATCATCGAAATAGCTTAGAACCGGATAAGCAAATTAATTATCACAAAATGGAACAATAAGTTCTATTCGAAATCGCTTCCATACTCAGGCATTCCAATTTTATAACTTTTTGTTAAAAAATGACTTTGTAAATGTTATAACGATTATTTCGTTATATATTGGTTATTTTCTTGAATTATTCCTTTACACCCCCCCGTCTCTGTTCAATTCAAAATTAGTTTTAAGTTGTCCTTCATTCACTGTCCATTTTTCCTCGCCTAGTTTTTCTCTAACCGAAAATCGGCAGCTGCTTAACTTTATCTGTGAGAAATACACTCACATATTATTCAACCGTTTAAAACAATTTCCTGATGTCTGCTATTTCCGATCGAAGCAATTCTGCATTACCTTATAAGGAGATCATCTCTGTTTCGCAGTTAAAATTTATGCTTACGCTTCTTTTTCCTTTCTCGACAAAACCCTAAAAAGGATTTAACATCTGCGAAGTAAAATCTGATGTCCCTTCGGTGTGCTTCTTTATTAGACAAAACAACACGTGTAACAATTTATCGTTTGGCAACCTTTCCTTTCCATCCCAGCTGGGAAACCAAATTGAATTCTGATCTTGCTGGCTGCATTTTAACTGTTATTTGGCGTATACTATCCATTGTGCATGGGCGAACTTGTGTATGTTGGCGATTTTCTATCATGCCAAAAGTGGCGGTTTGTTGCTATGTACGAAAGCACTTGACTCACTGCTCTCGTCTTGTGAAGTTGCTAATCGCTGTTCGGAGATTTTCTCCGAGTACTGTATGTGTGCCCCTCTAGTAATACATGTCTAAATAAAGAGTAACTTAGCAATCATTGTGGGGTTTTTTCGTACATCCGAATCTGGACTACTATACGTAATCACGCTTCTTCTAAGTATTCTAATAAAATAGCAGATGCTACAAAGCTACACCCTCACAAGAATCTCTATTACAAAAATAACTGGTACCGTTTGACTTTTTCGTTTTTCCCCACATAAAAAAAAAAAAAAAATATGGAGGGGGTACAATCAACTGCGACTTTCCTGCGGATGTGATGCATTTCGTTTCTTCTTTTTTTCTTCTCTGCATCCCCCGGTAGAAAATGCTATTAGTCTTGCCTGCTAAGTGTCAACCGATGTGGAATTGAGGTCCCCATCGTCACCTGCGGTCGACGTCGAAAAGTACAGCGCTGTTCCCGTCCTGAAATTCCTTTGCTGGACACCCCCTTTTCCTTCCCTGTGTGCTCCATCTCAACTGCTTTGGAATGTCTCCCCTCGATATTCCATCTGATAAAAGGAAACTCTGCGGCCAATTGTCACCTGAGCGCTGGGCGCCCCCCCCCCTTTTTTTCATCTCCTCGCATCGTCTGTGTGATTGACGTGTTTTCTTTCCCGGCAGATATCATCGAGGGCTGCATGTGCTCATTTTGTGCTTCTATACCAGTGTGTGTTTTGTGTCTTTAGTGAACGTAATCTACAGAAAGTTCATATAGCCTCATAGAAAATTTATGGAAACAAGTATTCCTGTGTTGTTATGCATCGTAAAGTCATTCATCGTGCAAAAAAAAAAATAGTGATTCATTCACGGGTGTCTGCAAGAGAAATTAAAAAAATTTTGCACATGCAATATAAGTCTTCAATTCTGAGAAATTCAGCAGAAATAATTCATCCTATGTATCAGTTAACAGTGCACAAAATTAATAAATAAATAAATAAGAGAATTACAAAAAATTCTCTAAAAGAGGTGTCACCACCTTCGATAAGTGCATATTCAATTACCTGTTTACAATATAAAATTTCTGCTAGTCTTCTGTGATAAAAAAAAGAGAAAAAGTGCACAACAACGAAAATCAACTTCGAAATAATCTACATTTTGAACGTGAGAGCAGATCTTGCCCCATTTCCCTAAGTTTTTGTGTTATTAAATTAGTAATCATTTAATTATTTTTTAAAACTAAATCAGTAAGTCAACCCACCTACTTTGTTTATTTCATGTTCTGCTTTCACATTCAGGACACAACGGTCAACATTTATGTTCAGTTGTAGAGCATTAATATAATCCTGTTATTGTGTTTTTGCAAAGATTTTTAATTTGCGAAAGCACGGTAACTGTTGTCATTTCTAGTTATTATTTTTGCTGACATTTTATGCAGTTTTTATCAGTTATTTGCATTTATGTGCTATTGTTTCATATTTTACGTCCCACCCCTTTTTTTTGTTTTTTTAATTTGTATTTAGATTCTCTAATATGCTTAAATGTGTTTTTAACCAGTTTTGAACTTTAATTACAAAGTTAAAATAAGATATTCTTTTTCATCCAAAAAAATATAAATAAATCAGAAGGTTTTAGGTTACAAAAAAAGGAATTTTTTTTCCTTGTGTAAAGAAGTTAAAGGATTTTTTTTTCCTTGCTTGCAAACAGTTTTTGCGGTTTTCTATAGAGTTTTCTTTGCTTTATTATCTAAAGATAAAGTAAGTATTTTTTTTAAAGTGAAGGAATATATAGATATATGTTTCAAAGTGTAATTATTTTGTTATTTTATTTATTTTATTTTCTAAATGATTTACCTTTTGTATGTGCTCTCCTTGCTTTACTGTCATAAAAGGTTTAAATAAGATATCTTTAAAGTGAGGTATATTTTAAAATCTATTTATTTTGCTAGTTTATATATTTTTACTAGCTAGGAAATTTACTTGTTTTCAATGTGCTTTAGAGTATAAGTCCGGTCTGTGTAACAATATCTCAAAACTTGTGAGCTTAAACAAAAAAAAAAAAAAAAAAAAAAAAAAAAAAAAAAAAAAAAAAAACTGTAATCATGGCGGCAAAACAAATTCCGATAAATATCATTCAATTTGATGGAGATCCAGATTTACTTAAATTTTTCTTTGACCAAATTAGAGTCGCTGCGGAAATTAATAAATATAACCCACAGACAACAATTGCAATCTTAAAGGGAAAGTTAGTTGGGCCTGCACAAAAATTTCTAGCCCAAAACCCTGACCTGCAAAAGATAACAGACCTTGATTTGCTGGAAAAGAAATTTGCGTCATTTTTCGCCCCCCCTAGTAAATGTGTTGCCTCGGTTGAGTTGTCCAGTTTAGCACTTATGCCTTCTGAGACGATAAAAAATTTAGCCCATAGACTAAATGTTCTTGCGGCTACAGTATATGCAGATATCAACGACGAAAATGCACGCAACACTATCAAACTCATGAAATTTCTAGAAGCCCTTCCTTCAAATATTAGAATAAAATTACAGGAAGAAGGCATTAATGATTATAAAACAGCAGTTGAAAGAGCGCAAACCCTTCATGAAATTTTAAGGAATGAGAAAATCTTACATTCCTTACCTTCGGTACACAGACCAGAAAATCTCATTGAATCGCAATTAAAAGAAATCTCTGAGAAAATAAATGCATTATCTTTTGCCCCTCCTGATACTAAAACCGAAACTGAGCAAAAAAATCTGCAGACTAGACCAAAACATTCCGCGGGTGTTTCACGTTTCAAAAAAAATTACAAAAATCGGAGCTACACTAGACGTTATTCCCCACACAAGTTTTCACAAAAAAAACCAGTTGTTTGTCAGTTATGTGGCCGAAACAATCACGACGCTCTCTCTTGTTTTAAATGGAAAAGAGCAAATACTCAAAGAAAAAAACAATTACACAAATTCCACTCCACAATTTCAGGAAAACTGAAACAGAGATACAATTTTTATGCTGATGGTGTTGTGTCTCAATCTAATACTTCTACATCAGCAACTTTTCTTTTTGACCCTGTTTTACCTAAAATTTCAAGTTCGAGACTAGTTAATTCAGTAGGTTCCCAAACTTTTGACTCCATTAAGATAGCAAATAACACCAGTACACAAACAGAAAGTGATAATGTTCAGATAATTTGTAGTGTAAACACTATGTCACCATCCCTTCCTCTTGTTAAAGCCACTATAGCAAACCATGATATTACTTTGTTGGCTGATTCTGGTAGTAGTATATCTTTACTTTCACAAAAAATATTTAATCAACTTAAACCTGTCTTAAAATATAAAAGACTGTCCACTGACGTCAATATTAAAACTGTCAATTCTGATGTCTCATTTTCCGCCTGCATCAGAACATCCATTAAGCTAAAACAAAAAGCGTTTTCACACCACTTTTATATTGTTGACATACCCGAGTCGTCCAGTTTTGAAGGCATTTTAGGTTTTGATTTCATAACTAGATACAATGTTGTCATCGATACTTTTAACAAGTGTCTCCATGTCAACAATAATTTCTCTGTTCCTTTAAAAACCAGTAAAGATTCTTCTGGAGAGAAACAATCAAAATCATGCAATTCTTTGAGTGATGTTGTAATGAATCAAGCGGTGTTCTTAACTCGAAAAATTATATTGGAACCTCAACAACAAATATGGTGCTCTGTTTACACCTCCAATAACATCCACAATGACAGAAATTATCTATTTGAATATTTGGCACAAACAAAAGAATTAATAGGAAATGATGCCATTATTCAAATGAATAAATTATCCAATAAAAGAAAGAAAACTTCACAAATACATCATTTCTTCTCAATAACACTTAAAAACACTTCTGAAAAGACCATTCATCTCCCTAAACACACAAAAATAGGTCAATTATCTGAGATTGAGGAAATTCGCGACTATACTTCTGAAATGTCTGACAAGCAAAATAACTCAGAACAGCACTTTGTAAATTTCATTCAGGCGTCTAATGAAATCTTACAAAAAAGAAAGCAGGATTTATCGGCTAAGGATTTTAATCTTACTCACTTAAAATCGAATGAAGCAAAGAACCTAACTAAATTGTTACTTAATTATTATCCTGCCTTTTCCAAATCATTAGACACACTTGGTCATACTGATAAAATTGTACCTGATTTGAAATTCATTAATGATTACCCCATAAAGACTCTTCCTTTCCCTCTTCCCCAAGCTGTGCAAAACGATGTTTTAAATCAAATCAAACAGTTGCTTGATGCCAAAATCATTGAACGTCATTGTTCCGAATGGGCCTGCCCCATGCTCCTTGTTAAAAAGAAACCAGACGGTACTGGTATACAGAAATATAGACTTGCATTAGATCTCAGAATGGTTAATACTATAATTCAAGGTTCGTCCTACCCGCTTCCAAAAATTCAAACTATTATTTCAAATCTTTCACAATATCGTTTCTTTTCTTCTCTCGACTTTCATCAGGCATATCATCAGATTGATTTGCCTGCAAAATTTCAAAATCAGCTCACATTCACTACAATGTTTGGCTCTTTTCGGTATAAGAGATTAGTATTCGGATTAAAATCTAGCGCCTCAATTTATCAAGCTTTAATGGACTCCTTACTTGATGAATTACAGTTAGAAGGTGTCTATACCTACCAAGATGATCTTATTGTTGGTGCCAATTCATATCAAGAAATGTGTGATAAGTTGGATAAAATTCTTGCAATATTAGTAAAATATAACTTAACGCTGTCCCCTAACAAATGCACTTTTCACAAAACCAGTTTAGATTATCTTGGATTTCACATAGAAAATCAAACTATTTCTCCTGTTCAGTCGAACATTGTAAAAATAACATCTTTTCCAACACCTACAACAAAACGTCAATTAAAAGCACTCATTGGTGTCATTACATTCTACAAATCTCTGGTTCCATCCTTTTCTGAACTTGTGCAGCCTCTCATAAACTTAACTACTCCAAAAGCCAAATTTAAGTGGACAAGTAAACATCAAAAAATTATGGACACCATACAGAAGATATTCTTTAATCCACCCATGGTTAGATTACCTGATTGGAACAAAAAGTTCTATTTAAATACTGATGCGTCAAATATTGCTATTTCTGGCGTCTTACTACAAGAACATGATAAACAACTATTACCTGTTGCGTACTTTTCAAAATCTTTAAAAGCATCAGAAAAAAAATATCCTGCACTTAAATTAGAACTCATGGCGATTCATAAATCAGTTACTGCTTTCAAATATTATTTATACAACAGAGAATTTGTAATCCTTTCAGATAGTAAACCCCTGGAAAAGTACAACAAAACTACAAACCCGGCTGATATTATCTCTCGTTGGCTCATGGATCTCTCAGAATACACATACAAATTTCAACATATTCCAGGTAAAAAGAATGTACTCGCTGACTACTTATCTCGCTGTAACTTTGAAAATAATCAACAGACTTTAGCTACAAATCCTGAACTGATTCATGATACTCAACCCTTACCTATTGTAGAATGTGATACTCCACACTCCAGCTCGAGTGATTCTAATATGCATGTTAACTGCCTTATTTCTGGTACACAATCAAATCCTGACCCTTTATTAGAAATTTCGAATGAAACATTTGCTACTGAACAACAAAATGACCCTACTTTGTCTGTTGTTTATAAAGAAATCTTAAAGAAAGGATCTTCTCAAAAATTTCCTAACTATTTCATTCATCCTGATTCGAAAGTATTAATGTTGAAGAAGGAAAATATTTTTAATAACACTTTTTCGTATCACATTATTGTTCCAAATTCACTTAAAAGCAAAGTCTTAACAATTTCACATTTATCTCATTTTGGCTTTAATAAAACTTATGAATTCTTGTCAGGTAGATATTTTTGGAAGGGTATGTATGTAGACACTTTAAACTTTGTTGCATCATGTATCAAATGTCTTCAAACTAAACATCACCAAACTCCACCCGCACCTTTGCAGCCCACATACACTCCCAGGTACCCTGGTCACACTATCAGTACTGATCTCCTTGGACTGTTTACTAATGGAAAATATGTTTTAACTATCACTGATCATTTTTCGAGACATATTGAACTCTTTCCACTTAATGACATATCTGCAAGTAAGGTTGTTAAATGCTTATTCTCTTACATAACCACCTTTGGGAGACCTTCGGTTGTCTTATCAGACTTAGGACCCCAGTACACTTCTCAGGTATATAACATTTTTAATGATACATTGGGCATTAAGGTATTACACAGTTCTGCCTCGAGACCACAATCAAATGCGATAGCAGAGCGAATCAATAAATCAATCAAATATTCAGTCAATATTCTTTTACAAGAAGGTCATTCATTCGAAAATGCTGTATTTATACACAAGTCACTTTATAACGGCTCCAAACATGCAACTACATTGTACTCTCCTAATTTTCTTCATTTTGGACGCGAACTTTCTCTAATTTTTGACACTTTTGATCAGTCGTGCAACCAACCCTTTCTTGATAAACATATTGAAGTACACAAATTACTTGATGATTTGAGTAAGATATATCACAAAGCTTATAACAACATTAAATCTGCTCAAGATAAAAGATATAAATATTACGGTCAGAAAGCTAAATTAAGATCCATTTTCTTAAAAGATATTGTATATCTAAAATCAAATGACAAGTTTAAAACAAAGTATACTGGTCCATATATTGTCACTTGTAAACATTCCCCTGTGTCATTCTCAATTAAAAGGTTGTATACTCCTGATAACACAGCATTTCGGGTACATATTGATAGACTTTTACTAGCACCTCCTCGTTATGGACATTTATTTGATGCATCAAGTCATATAAACAACACTAACTTTAATACGTTTTATCAACCTCACACATACAATCTAAGAAACAGAAGCTAATGTAAAAACACTATTTATTATTTTTTAAGTCATGTTTATGATACCACATATCAAACCAAAGAGCTCATGGTTGTGTGTATGTTGTTTTTGACTGATCTTTAACAATATCATGGCTGGTCCATCACTGTTGCTCTGAAGATCTCTTAGGAACAATATTAGGTATCATTGTTATCCTTTAACACTTAGATATGTCTTCATACTCACTTAAATTTTAGTTACTTTTTATTTTGTTTCTTTTTGCAGTACACTTAAAATTTCTTTGACAATATTCATTAATTCAATATTTTTCCACTAGCTAACCTCCCACTTAACAATCCCTGTACTATAAGTCAAACATATTATAGTTAGATAAACAGGTACTGTAGTTTAGAAAAGTAAACAAATGATTCATGTAGTTAAATAAAACACAGTTTTCATATATGACTTGTTCATCACCCCACTCGATTGTGACACATTTTTCGTCTCTCTTCACTCTAGGATTGTCTCACCATATAAGTTGTTAGATGATATACATTTTTTTGTTTTTTTTTTCTTTTTGAATTCTTCCCTTTGAAGTCTTGTTCCCGTTCAAAATTAATGCCCTAAGGGTTCAAGCTTCATTGTGTTGAGAGACAAAGTTTTGGAATTGGAGTTTCGATTCAAATTTTTGAATTGTGATTCCAATTCACAACAATTCAATTTTTTTCATGTAATTCGACGTGAGCTCCTTCAGAAGACCGCTAGTGCCTTCGGGGGAGCATCACAATTCCCTCCTCATCTAAGGCTAGGCCCTAAGCCGATGCCATAATACTTGTGTTGTACACAAGATTCAGGGTGACGCAAATTTTTATGGGCGTGCTTGGAGCACCTTTTTTTTTTTTTTGTCATCCTATGCTTCGGCATGAAACATTTTTTACAAAAACATTTTTATTTTTTTAATATACATCATATTACTTTTTTTAATTTTTTGAAAAATATAGTGCTATTATGTTATTTTTGTGTATTGCCATTTTATATTCATTTAGTATTAGTTTCATGTTTTGTGTATATGTTTCAAAATTTTTACTTGTGTCATGATAACAATCAAAGCTGCAGTAATATTTTTGTACTGTCTGAGTCGACTCAACTTCTACATATAAAATACAGTACTAGCTTGGATCCATATACAGAAATAGTAAAAAAATATAGAAACTTTAGAACTGCTGACTGTTTTTGAATACAAATGTCTCCATTATCATGACGTCAAATTTCTACAGATACATATAAAAAAAAACTTTTGCATTTATGTATGTTTTTATGTTATAATATTGTATGCTAGCCTATGCACATTGGACAGCAAAAGTTTTTTTTGTGGTGCACCGGGTGATATATATAACGATTATTTCGTTATATATTGGTTATTTTCTTGAATTATTCCTTTACACCCCCCGTCTCTGTTCAATTCAAAATTAGTTTTAAGTTGTCCTTCATTCACTGTCCATTTTTCCTCGCCTAGTTTTTCTCTAACCGAAAATCGGCAGCTGCTTATCTTTATCTGTGAGAAATACACTCACATATTATTCAACCGTTTAAAACAATTTCCTGATGTCTGCTATTTCCGATCGAAGCAATTCTGCATTACCTTATAAGGAGATCATCTCTGTTTCGCAGTTAAAATTTATGCTTACGCTTCTTTTTCCTTTCTCGACAAAACCCTAAAAAGGATTTAACATCTGCGCAGTAAAATCTGATGTCCCTTCGGTGTGCTTCTTTATTAGACAAAACAACACGTGTAACAATTTATCGTTTGGCAACCTTTCCTTTCCATCCCAGCTGGGAAACCAAATTGAATTCTGATCTTGCTGGCTGCATTTTAACTGTTATTTGGCGTATACTATCCATTGTGCATATGCGAACTTGTGTATGTTGGCGATTTTCTATCATGCCAAAAGTGGCGGTTTGTTGCTATGTACGAAGGCACTTGACTCACTGCTCTCGTCTTGTGAAGTTGCTAATCGCTGTTCGGAGATTTTCTCCGAGTACTGTATGTGTGCCCCTCTAGTAATACATGTCTAAATAAAGAGTAACTTAGCAATCATTGTGGGGTTTTTTCGTACATCCGAATCTGGACTACTATACGTAATCACGCTTCTTTTAAGTATTCTAATAAAATAGCAGATGCTACAAAGCTACACCCTCACAAGAGTCTCTATTACAAATGTGTCAAAACGTTTTGCGATTGTTGAGCGGAACAGTTGAGAACACCCTTAAGAAATGTTCCCGACTGTACTCAAAGCCTTACATTTTTTCCAGGCTTGAGACTCCAACACAAGTTACTGTTGGCTTGTTTATAAATCGTCTTATTTTATTGTTTTTTGTTTGTTAGTTAGTTTACCTTTTTTTTTTTTTTTTTTTTTTTTTTTTTTTTTTTTTTACCATCTTCTGAACTCCAGGGATTATAATTTAAGGAAAAAGCTTTTGCTTATTGCTTCCTTCATAAAAGACGTTCTTCTCAATGTTATTATAAGGTGGTCTGGTGTAATAACGCCAGGCAGGGTAATAACGCCAAGTGCTAATATTTTGCATAATTATGAAATAATCTGGTAAATGACACCCATGTGCTCTGCGCAGAGGTGTTTTGAGTCATATAAATCGCAAAAAGCAGCTTCAAGTTAATTTGTTCTATTTGTAGGCCTGATTCCTTTTACAAGCAACTAAAATTAACGCTTGATCTAAAATTAGCGATATAAGTTTTGAGATATGAAGGCTATTTTTTTTTATCCGGAAATACTTTGTTAATTACATAAATTTCTAGTACATTTCATGGACTTTCAAAATGTTGTTGAAGATTTTGAACTCGAGATAGTTTGTAATTTAAAATGTACAGCGCAATAACTATAACAGGGTAATAACGCCAATCCTTGGCATTAATACCCCGGTTGATTCCCTAGAGTGGCCGGGCTACATCCTAAATACTGATTGAAATAAACACAGTTAAAACTGTGCAATGTTTCTAATAATTCTATTTAAGCGGACCTCTTTAAGGAAAAAGAAGCTCACGGTCTGATATTCTTTTGCCTCATTCTCCCCCCACACACACACCACACCTTTATTTTTCTTACACTTTCACAAAAAATTGAACATTTTCAATTGCTTAGAATGAAATTTGTCAATTTCTAAGTTTGTAGAGTTAATATTTTTAGAATTGGGCAATCTACATGCCATTATTCCATCTTATTTCATTGTTTTGTTTGCATGGCGTTATTACTCATATAGGTGGGTAATAACGCCAAATAGCATTGGTCAAGAAATCATGCCATTACATTTTATGAATACATATCTGTTAAATTATTTTTTTTAAGTCAAAAAGATAGTCAATGAGTTGCTGTATCAAATCATATATTTGTTTGAAAAATACAATCTAAAACTGAGCCGTGAAAATTGGTAGAACCTTAACGTAGCGTTATTACCCCAGTGTACCTTACTTCAAATTATTCTTAAATAAGTTAGTTTCCTACCCTTTAATAAAAAGGCTTATCGGTAATTTGCCCCATGTTTCACTAGACAGCTCGCAATTTCTTATAAAATTAGAGCCAAATTCCTTTTTTCACAACTGCAAAAATATTTGTAAAAAATTATGGTCAAATGAATTTTTTTTTCTTTTTTTTTTAAGATTTCGAAAGTTTGCTGCAAAAGAATAAATTAGCATTAAATACAATAGAAAAACGGCGGGACCAAAATTTTAGTTCTTTATATCCATGAGTTCGTTATATACCGGGTTTGCTATAACGGGGTTCGACTGTATAGATTTGAAATTTTTTTTCATAAAAAAAAGAGAGAATCGTGCAGTGAAGGGATAAACGAACGTAATTACAGTTTGGAAAAAAGCAATAAAATTATTTTCAAAAAATAATTTCCTATACCCAATACGATGATAGTAATAAAGATTTAAAAAGTGAAATGTTTTTTCTTGGTGTGTTTATAATTATAAAAATACGTAGCACTGACAGCCGTCGTCTGGTCAATCCGTCAGTCCGCATTTAACAGCGCAAAAACTACCTAAACGAATGGCATGAAATTTAGTATATATAAACGTTGCAGAATTTTGTTTAGTCATTTCAAAATTTTTGAAAAGAGAATCAAAACTTTAAAGAAATTAAAAAAAGTTTTCTTCAAAATATTAAAACTTATTATATGTAACTAATTCAGTCAATCCCGTAATAGATAATGATTCTCTGTTTGCATGGTAAATTACAACCATGTCTGATTTAAAATAGAATCCCACTGTTTCCGCATTTCCAAATTTAATGTATATAATTTTAATTATAATTTTCAATTCCTGCCTTTTTACATAAGAGTGCAAGCACCCTATTGCACTAAGATTTGTATATTTATAAAATTAGTTATAGTACGAGCGCGTATGACAAGAGTGCAAGAGTTATTGCACTGAGGTATGAATATTTTAAATCTAGCTACAGTTTGAGCGCATCTCATTTGCCGCGTGTAACAAGACAGCAAAAGCTATTGCTCTGAGGTCTCAATACTTATAAAAACAAGTTATAGCATGAGTAGAGTTGCAAAAAGTCGGTTTATTCCCGGGTTTATTTCCAACAGACCAGGTTTATTCCCAAAAAACCGAATTATTCCAAAAAATCCCGGGTTTTTTCCAGGTTTATTCCTAAAAACCCGGTTTATTCCCGAGTTTAAACCGGGTTTTTTCTAACCTTTGCAACGCTAAGTAGGAGTGCATTTCATTTAATGCGTATGATAAGAGTGCAACAGCTATTGCACTGAGATCTGAATATTTATAAAAGTAGTTATAGTACGAGCACATTTAATTTGCTGGCTATGACAAGAGTACAATAGCCATTTCACTGACATCTAAATATTTATAACTAGTTATACTACGAGTGCATTGCATTTGCTGGATATAACAACTGTGAAACAGCTATTGTACTTAGATCAGAATATTTATAAAACTAGTATGAGCGAATTTAATTTGTCGCGCATAACAAGAGTGTAACAATTATTGCACTAGGATCTGAATATTTATAAATCTAGTTATAGTTAGCGTTGCAAAGGTTAGAAAAAACCCGGTTTAAACCCGGAAATAAACCGGGTTTTTATGAATAAACCTGGAAAAAACCCGGGATTTTTTGGAATAATTCGTTTTTTTGGGAATAAACCTCGGAATAAACCTGGTCTATTGGAAATAAACCCGGTACTAAACCGACTTTTTGCAACTCTAGTTATAGTACGAATGGATCTCATTTGCCGCGAATGAAGAGAGTGCAATAACTATTGCTCTAAGAGCTGAAAATTTATAAAACTTGTTGCAGTATGAGCGTATCTCATTTGCCACGTATCTCAAGAGTGAAACAGCTATTGCACTAAGATCTGGATATTTATAAAACTAGTTATAGTACGTGCTCATCGCATATTTGCCGCGTATAGCAAGTATTTAGCAGGTAAAAGATATCAATATTTATAAAACTAGTTATAGTACGAGCGCATATCATTTGCCGCATTTGATGCACAATTCCCGATTTATTCTGCTTTAAAGTAAAGAAATTTGTTTTATTTTTTTCAAAAGAATTCCCGAGCCAAAAAAGAAAACAAAAATGAAATAAAATAAAGTCACGAAAGCAATTTCAAGACTATACTTTAAAAACTACGCTCGTTCTCAAGATCTTTCTATTACATTTTATTGAACGTTTGTTCAATTTTAAAAATAGGATTTTATTTCCGAGTGTGATAAAAGATATTTATTCCCATATATAACATGCTAGTCTTTTTAGCATTTCTCTTTCTTTTACTCTCCCCCTCCACAAAAAAAAGCAATTCTTTTACTTTGTAAACAAAAATTCCAGAATAGATCAAAAGTGCACAAAATGTAATTTTCTCCCTTTTGATTACATTTTGAAGGATAGATTTAGATCTTCCGATGTTAAGAAAATCTTTCTATAATAGGCAATATTTTCTATTTCATAAATGATGAATCATCTTATTCGATTTTCAAGAGCAGCGGATAAAAAAGCAAAAACCATTTTGTGAATAATCAAAGCGTCCCGGAATAATTAAAGTCATTTGCATGTGAAAATAAATCAATGTATTATGATTAATTTTAAACATAGTTAAACTTTTTAAAACTATTATCGTATTGGCACATTTTATGTGTGTTCCAGAGTAATTATTATAATTAAATAGTTGGATCGCGGTTAATTACGGATGTTACGGTCATCTTTCACCCACGAAGTTTGGACAAACCTTATTTCATAAATTAGTATATAACCCACGTCAAAAATGACGGAATTTTGAATTGCATTTCATTTTTGTAAGACTTCATAAAAACAAACAGAAAGATTTTACTGTTGAAGAGTTTTTATTTTCAAAGTTATATTTTAGAAATAGCAATAGATTTCTACAAATACCAATGATAAGTTTTTTTTTTTTTTAAATATATATTCAATTTCTGAAATTGTTCAACAATTGAGAACACATATGATGAGAGTGCAACCGCTATTGCACTAATATCTGAATATTTATAAAACTTGTTATACAATGTAAAAAAAAAAGGGTCGATCTACTAAAAAATTTTAGTGATCCTTGTAATTACTAAAAAAGTTTTTGTAATCTTACTCGGTTACAAGAAAATCTGTAAGAATTACTAGAAAAAAAGCTAGCAACGAATAGAGTTAATTGTTTTATATTTTTAATAGCCATTACTAAAACTCACTTGGTGTGGCCGTGATAGCCTAGTGATCATAGCACCGAACTCCAGGCTGGAAGGTCCAGGGTTCGATGGTGGACTCCACCAAATAAGCACCGAATGTGTGCAGTGTAAGTACTCGTTAAATAAAGGGATTATGAAAATCCTGTCGGAGCAGGTAGCAATTTTTGGTGCTGCCATCTATTGCGGCTTTGCCGAAAATCTTCCGCTTCAGAAGTCTGTCTTCTTACCCACTGGTTGCAGCTTGAAGAAAACTTCTGCCCTTCGGGCACACGTACTGGTTGTTAAAAATAATTTTGGAACTATTACTAAAATTTGCTTGGTGGCTCTTACTAAAAAGTTTTAAGTTAGTTATACAAAAAATTCTTTAGTTCAGTTTACAAAAGAAATGTTTGTTTCACTTGCAAAAAAAAAATAGTTTGTAATGGTTACTAAAAATTCTGTGGAATACAAATTTACTAAAATATTTTTAGTAACCTCTTGAATTTTTTTTACAGTGTAGTAAAAGTGAGTGTAATTTGCTGCGTATGGCAATTTGCGATTTGTTAAGTTAAAACATTTGTTTTATTATTTAAAAAATGGAATAATTCAAAATAATTCGCGATACAAAAAGAAAACAAAAATGAAATAAAATAAAGTCACGAAAGCAATTTCAAAACTCTACTCTAAAAACTACGTTCATTCTCAAGTTCTTTCTATTACATTTTATTGAACGTTTCTTCAATTTTAAAAATAGGATTTGTTTTCCGAGCATGATAAAAGATATTTATTCCCATATAACATGCTACTCTTTTTTAGCATTTCTATTTCTTTTACTCTCTACCAAAAAAAAAAAAAAAAAAAAAAGCGTTTCTTTGCTTTTCGTAAACAAAATACCAGAATTGATCAAAAGTGCACGAAATGTAATTTTTCCTCTTTTGATTACATTTTGAAGAATAGATTTAGACATTCCGATGTTTAAGAAAAATCTTTTTATAATAAGCAATGTTTTCTATTTCATAAATGACGGCGGACGAAAATGATGTTATTCGATTTTCGAGAGCAGCGGATAAAAATACAAATGCCATTTTGTGAATAGTCATTGAATACCTTGATAATTATGCAATCGTAATATGCTTTGATTCCAGCATTTTTACATAAGAATGTAACAGTTATTGCACCAAGATCTGTATATTTATAAAATTAGTTATAGTACGAGTGCATCTCATTTGCCAAGAAATACAAGAGTGCAATAGCTATTGCTCTAAGACCTGACTATTTATAAAATTAGTTTTAGCATGAGCGCATCTCATTTTCCGCGTATGACAAGTGTGCAACGGCTATTGCACTAAGATCTGAATGTTTATACAACTTCTTATATTACGAGGGCGATTCAACGTATGAAATGAGTGCAAAAGCTATTGGACTGAGATCTGAATATTTATAAGACTAGTAATAAATAGTACGAGCGTGTCTCATTTACCGCGTATGAAATGAGTGCAACAGCTATTTCACTGTGATTTGAATATTTATACATCTAGTTATAGTACGAGCAAATCTCATTTGCCGCATTTGGAGCACAATTTCCGATTTATTCTACTTTTAAGGGAGAAAAAACACATTTTATCATTTTAAAGATGGAATAATTAAAAATAATTCCCCGATCAAAAAAAGAAAAAAAAAAAAAACGAAAATGAAATAAAATAAAATAAAGTTACGAAAGCAATTTAAAAACTATATACTTTAAAAACTGCGCTCATTCTCAAGTTCTTTCTATTACATTTTACTGAAGTTTGTTCAATTTCAAAAATAAGATTTTATTTCCGAGCGTGGTAAAAGATATTTATTCCCATATATAACATGTTAGTCTTTTTAGCATTTCTCTTTCTTTTACTCTCTCTCAAAATAAAAATAAAAACAATCCTTTCTTTTCTTAAACAAAAGTCCAGAATAGATCAAAAGTGCATGAAATGTAATTTTCTCTCTTTTGATAACATTTTCAAGGATAGATTTAGATCTTCCGTTGTTTGAGAAAATCTTTTTATAATAGACAATGTTTTCTAATTCATAAATGACGGCGGAAGAAACGATGTTTTTCGATTTTTGAGAGCAGCGTATAAAAATGCAAACACCATTTTGTGAATAGTCAAAGCGTCCCGGAATAATTAAAGTAATTTGGATGTAGAAACAAATTAATGTATTGTATTTAATTTTAAAAATAGTTAAACTTTTTAAAACTATTATTTTATTGACACATCTTATGTACGTTCCAGAATAATTATTACAGTCAAACTATGTTACCGAGAACACGCTTAACATGAATTACTTTTAATATGAATTGTTTTCACAGTCCCCTATAAAGACGAATACAAAGATTTGATACTGATAACATGAAGTACTCTTAACATGAACAAAATTTTGATTCCTCTTTGAGGTTCATGTTAACGAGGTTCGACTATATAAGTAAATAGTTAGATCGCGGTTAATTACGGATGTTACTGTCATCTTTAACCCACGAAGACTGATCAAATTTTATTTCATTAACTAATATATAATTCCCGTCAAAAATGACGGGTTTTGACCTGTATTTTATTTTTGTAAAACTTCATACAAAAAAAAAAAAAAAAAAAAAAAAAAAAAACAGAATGAAGATTTTATTATTGAATAGTTTGTATTGTTCAAAAGTATTTTTTTTTTTTTAAATTAGCAATAGATTTCAACAAATACAAATAATATATATATATATATATATATATATATAGGTTAATATTTAATTTTTGAAATAGTTCAACAATTGAGAACACGTATGATGAAAGTGCAACGGCTATTGCACCAAGATCTGAATATTTATAAAACAAGTTATAGGACGAGTGCGTGTCATTTCCAGCATATGACAAGAGTGCAACAGCTGTTGCACCAAGATCTTTGTATTTATAAAACTAGTTATAGTGCGATCGCATCTCATTTGCCACATTTGACGTGCAATTTCCGATTTGTTCCACTTTTAAGCAAAGAAATTCTTTTTATTATTTTAAAGATGGAATAATTCAAAATAATTCCCCGACCAAAAAAAGAAAACAAAATTGAAACAAAAGTCACGAAAGCAATTTCAAGTCTATACTTTAAAAACTGCGCTCATTGTCAAATTCTTTCTATTGCATTTTATTGAATGTTTGTCAATTTTAAAAATGGGATTTTATTTCCGAGCGTGATAAAAGATATTTATTCTTATATATAACATGCTAGTCGTTTTAGCATTTCTCTTTCCTTTACTCTCTCTCTCTGCCAAAATAAAATAAAAAAAGCAATTCTATCTCTTCATAAACAAAATTCCAGAATAGATCAAAATAGCACGAAATGTAATTTTCTCTCTTTTGATTAAATTTTGAAGGATAGATTTAGATCTTCCGATGTTTGAGAAAATCTGTTTATAATGGGCAATGTTTTCTATTTCATAAATGACGGCGGACGAAAATGATGTTATTCGATTTTCGAGAGCAGCGGATAAAAATGCAAATACCATTTTGTGAATAGTCAAAGCGTCCCGGAATAATTAAAGCAATTTGCATGTAGAAATGAATTAATGTATTATATTTAATTTTAGAAATAGTTACATTTTTTAAAACTATTCTCTTTTTGACGCATTTTATGTACGTTCCAGAGTAATTATTATAAGTAAATAGTTGGATTGCGGTTAGTTACGGGTGTTACGCTTATCTTTCCCCCATGAAGGCTGAACCAACCCTATTTCATAAACTAGTATATAACCCCCGTCAAAAATGACCAAATTTTGACCTGCGTTTCATTTTCTTTAAACTTCATGCAAACAAACATAATAAAGATTTTACTATTTAAGAGTTTGTATCGTTCAAAAGAATATTTTAAAAATAGCATACAAATACAAATAATAAGTTTCTTTATTATTATTTATTACAACTACTGAAATAGTTCAGTAATTGAGAAAGCGTATGATGAAAGTGCAACCGCTATTGCACTAAGACCTGAATATTTATAAAACTAGATATAGTACGAGCGCATGTCATTTGCCGCTTATGACAAGAGTGCAACAGTTATCGCTCTAACAAGGAAGGTCTCCATTGGGGGCATACTCAGAATGTTTTGAAAAAAATATGAATTAAACTACTCATGTAGGTAATAAAGGATCAGTGAAAATTAGCGGCGGAATTACATTATTAGATATGTAAAAAAATAAAATTGTTTGGAATAATTGGCGTGAAAAGCTGAAAGCGACGCGGGATTTGGCGAGCAGTGCATTTCCTCGCCAAAAGCAGACGATTTTAACGAATCAGAAAATTGATTTTAATTGACTTCCCTGTTAAAAATCTGCAGCATTTACTGCAACGTCACTCCACTACTTTTATAGAATATCTCTCTTCTGACCAATGAGAATGCTCCATAGCACGGCGAATTGACCCTGTCATACACTGTTAAAAATCTGCTGCATTTTGTTGCAACGCACTCAACCGCTTGTATATAATATCTCTATTCCAACCAATGAGAAAGCTCCATTTCACGGCCAAGTAACCGTTTTCTATACAAACAAGGGGCGTTGCAACAAAATGCAGCAGATTTTTAACAGTATATTTTTCGACTTGGAACAATTTTAA
The DNA here is from genome assembly GCA_964019185.1 of Maratus speculifer. Classification (NCBI taxonomy): domain Eukaryota; kingdom Metazoa; phylum Arthropoda; class Arachnida; order Araneae; family Salticidae; genus Maratus; species Maratus speculifer. The sequence goes on along the minus strand of OZ025300.1, from coordinate 89,289,937 downwards.
TCGATTTAAATTGTGTTTTAAATGATAAAATATATTCATTTCATTTTGTTATAAGTACATATAAAAGTATATGACAAAATTACAATTAAAGTAAAGTAAAAATGCAAAACTAAAATTACTTAAACTAAACTTATTTAAATAAATTGAACATAGAACGTTTTTTCTTTAAAAAGTATTCGAAGCGTAAAAGCGTATTTTTCAAAATTTCGTTTTTTCGCCAACCGGAGATAAATCACCAAATAAACGAAATTTTTATTATATTTTTACGGACGTTGTAAGGAGGTTCCGCCGAATTTTTTTTATAAACATATATAACTATATGAGAAGAACATTTTGTAATTTTTTCAGATTTTTATGAGTATGCCCGTATGGAGACCTTCCTTGAAAGATCTGAATATTTGTAAAACTAGTTGTATACGAGCAAATCCCGTTTGGCCGCGTATGAAAAGAATTGATCTATAAACTTAAACAATAAAATTTACAATAGATCAAACATAATGGCCAATCTTCACTTATTTATTTTCCCAATTATTTCAAAATTAATAAGATATATTTTTACGAAAACCTTTCCACAATAAACTGATAAGGCTCCTATCAAAATTAAGACGGACGGTTCCGTTATGGAAAGGGGAACTGCCTGCACCTATACGGTATCTCAAAAAAACATTTTCATTCACGACCATGCAATCAGACTCAAGAACGGAAATTCCATCTACCAAGCTTAATTTTTTGAAATTGACAAAGCTCTATAGAATAACTTGCGACAACTAAAAACCATTCTGCCCAAATTTTAACGGATAACCGTTCTTCCCTGAATGCTTTACGCTTGGTCTTTCCAAGAAAAATCACTTTAAAGAACTTCTTTAACAGATTTCTTTCTTTACAAAACTGCACTATAAGTTTTAACTGGTTAAAATCACACGCAGGAATTGTCAGAAACGAAAGTGCATACGCTTTGGCAATGAAGAAAAAGAATTGCAGTTAGATTGGCGCTTCGCGCTATGCAATTTTCTTAACTTCAACTTCCACTTTTAGAACTCTCTGATTTTTGTAAACAGAGCGCAGCCGATATGTTGCTTTGATTAGAACGAATTTGTTATGATATAAGATGCGACTATTTTAGTCAGAAATAGATATGAAAATGGAGCATTGTGTCTCCCAATGATTTAAATTTTTGTAAATAATGTAATTAGGACTGTAAATACTTATTTTTATCTTTTTAAACGTTTTAGTTAAAGAAAAGCTCAGAGAAGAATTTACTGGAACTAAATTTGAATTTAGAATGTTTTTACAGATTAATTATGATTACATATTCGAAATATAATTTACTCGACCTTGATAACTTCGAATGAAACCTTGATTTGATGATGGTATATATATATATATATATATATATTTCAGGCAAAGAACATAATCTCGAAAATCAGTACGAAGTATTTTCAACGCTTCTAATTCCAGTTGCTGCAGTAAAAATATTTTTTCAAAAAAAAAAAAAAAAAAAAAAAAAAAATTGCCAAAGACGGGCAAACTTATTAGGATCATTCAAATAAATGTCGTGATACATATAAAATTATCAGAAAAGTCGATAAACATTTCATCTGCCCATATCCAGTCGCCAATCCCTTTCTTTCCGGCCATGGTAGCTTTCCTTCACTTCTAAACAAAAATTTAAAAATATATAAGGTACCCTGGGGTAATAACGCCACGTTAAGGTTCTACCAATTTTCACGGCTCAGTTTTAGATTGTATTTTTCAAACAAATATATGATTTGATACAGCAACTCATTGACTATCGATATGAAAAAAAAAATAATTTAACAGATATGTAGTCATAAAATGTAATGGCGTGATTTCTTGACCAATGCTATTTGGCGTTATTACCCACCTATATGGGTAATAACTCCATGCAAACAAAACTATGAAATAAGATGGAATAATTGCATGTAGATTGCCCAATTCTAAAAATACAAACTCTACAAACTTAGAAATTGACAAATTACAATCTAAGTTATTGAAAATGTTAAATTTTTTGTGAAAGTGTTAGAAAAATAAAGCTGTAGTGTGTGTGTTGGGGGGGGGGGGGGGGGTGAGGCAAAAGAATATCAGACCGTGAGCTTTTTTTTTTTTTTGCTTAAAAAGGACCGCTTAAAAAGAATTATTAGAAACATTGCACAGTTTTAACTGTGTTTATTTGAATCAGTATTTAGGATGTAGCTTGGCCACTGTAGGGAATCAACCGGGGTATTAATGCCAAGGATTGTCGTTATTACCCCGTTATAGTTATTGCGCTGTACATTTTAAATTAAAAATTATCTCGAGAAGATATCCAAAATCTTCAACAAAATTTTGAAAGTCCATGAAATGTACTACAAATTTATGTAATTAAAAAGTATTTCCGGATAAAAAAAAAATAGTCTTCACATCACAAAACGTATCTCGCAAATTTTAGATCAAGCGATAATTTTAGTTGCTTGTCTAAAACTGAAACAAATTAACTTGAAGCTGTTTTTTTGCGATTTATATGACTCAAAACCATTCTGCGCAGAGCACATGAGTGTCATTTACCAAATTATTTCATAATTATGCATAATATTAGCACTTGGCGTTATTACCCCGCCTGGCGTTATTACACCAGACCACCTTATCATCACCATCTTGTAACTGCCAAAAAAAACTGGGCACTGCTACCTGCTATATTTTTGGGAAATTTACTCTGCATCCCCATCATTTCAAATTTAACAAAGAAATGTCACTAAGAGAAAATCTTCAGAAAATATTATTTGATCCAAACTTGACTACATTCTTAATAGAAAATTACACTATGCTTATAACTGCCACTTCTTCTTTCTGTCTTCATAACACTTATACCTCACATCTATAAATAGTACATTTTCATTTATTAGTGTGTAGCATTGTGTAATTTGTATAATGTTTTTTGCTTAAGGCTCAAATGTATTTAAATCTCTAAGAAAATTACCATTATCTTTATGTATATTACGCATATTTCAGAACATCGTCTGCTATGCCATATATATAGCATAATATTCTTATCTGCTGCGATAGAAATCATATTGCAGATATTTTGTTTTAACTGTTTGGATGGTGTGTACTGATTGTTAGTACATTAATTAATTGTATTTTACTAATTTATGTAATATTTTATAAATTTTATTTTTAGCTCTTAATAAACACGCAGAGCTAAGTCACTAAGATCAGATTAATTATAAAACAAGTTAAAGTACGGGACCATCTCCTTTGTCGCGTTTGTCTTACAATTTCCTATTTCTTCTACTTTTAAGTAACGAAATTCGTTTTATTATTTTAAAGATGGAATAATACAAAAGAATTACCGAGCAGAAAAGAAAACAAAAATGTATGAAAATAAAGTCACGAAAGCATTTTCAAGACTATACTTTAAAAACTGCGCTTATTCTCAAGTTCTTTCTATTACATTTTATTGAACGTTTCTTCAATTTTAAAAATAGGATTTTATTTCCGAGCGGGATAAAAGATATTTATTCCCATATATAACATGCTAGTCTTTTTAACATTTCTCTTTCTTTTACTCTCTACCAAAAAAAAAAAAAAAAAAAAAAAAAGAAAAAAAAAAGAGGCAATTCAAAAATTCCAGACTAGATCAAAAGTGCACGAAATATAATTTTCTCTCTTTTGATTACATTTTGAAGAGATTTAGATCTTCCGATGTTTTGAGAAAATCTTTTTATAATTGGCAATGTTTTCTATTTCATAAATGTGGGTGGACGAAACTATATGTTATTCGATTTTTGAAAGCAGCGGATAAAAATGCAAATGCTATTTTGTGAAAATTCAGTGAATACCTTGATAATTATACAATCGTAATATGCTTTGATTCCAGCATTTTTACATAAGAATGTAACAGCTATTGCACCAAGATCTGAATACTTATAAAACTAGTTGTAGTACGAGCGTGTTTCATTTGCCGCGTATGACAAGAGTGCTCTTGCACTAGGATTTGAATATTTATAAATCTTGTTATAGCACGAGTGCATCTCACTTGCCGCGAATGACAATAGTGCAATAGTTATTGCTCTAAGAGCTGAATATTTATAAAACTAGTTGTAGTATGAGCGCATCTTATTTGCCGCGCATGACAAGTTTGCAATAGATAGTGCACTAATATCTGAATGTTTATAAAACTAGTTATTGTACAAGCGCATCGGATTTGCTGATTATGACAAGAGTGCAATAGCTATTGCACTGAGATCTAAATGTTTATAAAACTAGTTATATTAAGAGGACGTCTCATTTGCCACGTATGACATGAGTGCAACAGTTATTGCACTGAGATCTGAAGATTTATAAAACTAGTTTTAGTACAAGCGCGTCTCGTTTGCCGCGTATGACATGAGTGCAACAGCTATTGCACTGAGATCTAATTATTCATACAACTAGTTATAGTATGAGCAAATCTCTTTGTTGCATTTGGCGTACAATTTCCGACTTGTTCTACTTTTAAGTAAAAAAAATAAAATAAAAAATAAAACATCATTTTATTATTTTAAAGATGGAGTAATTCAAAATAATTCATCGACCAAAAAATAAAACAAAAATGAAATAAAATAAAGTCACGAATGCAATTTCGAGCCTATACTTTAAAAACTGCGCTCATTCTCAAGTTCTTTCTATTACATTTTATTGAAAGTTTGTTTCATTTTAAAAATAGGATTTTATTTCCGAGCGTGATAAAAGATATTTATTCCCATATAACATGCTAGTCTTTTTAGCATTTCTCTTTCTTTTAGTCTCTTCCAAAAAATTTTTTTTTAAAAAAAGGCAATTTTTTCTCATCGTAAAAAAAAAATTCCAGAATAGATCAAAAGTGCACGAAATGTAATTTTCTCTCTTTTGATTACATTTGAAGGATAGATTTAGATCTTCCGATGTTTGAGGAAATCTTTTTATAATAGGCAATGTTTTCTATTTCATAAATGACGGCGGAAGAAACGATGTTATTCGATTTTCGAGAGCAGCGGATAAAAATGCAAATACCATTTTGTGAATAGTCAGTGCATATTGGGATAATTAAAGTAATATGCATGTAGAAATAGATTAATATATTATGTTTAATTTTAAAAATACTTAAACTTTTAAAAAGTTGTTATATTTGTTGGCGGATTTTATTTAAGTTCCAGATCACTTAATATTTAGTTGGAGTTTTTCATTACGGTCGTTACGGTCATGTTTTGCACCACAAGTGCTGATTAAACCTATTTCTGTCGACCCAGTGGGGTGGTTGGTAGCGTCAGCTCCTCCCACGCCGCTGGACCCTGGTTCGAGTCCAGCTAGCGGCATGGGTGTCTGTGTTGTCCCTGTGATGTGTATTAAAATGTATGTACTGTATTTCCTGTAATAATAAAGTGTTCTGTATTTGTTTCTGTGCATTCTGGATCATTCGAGGTAACAGCCATTGTAGCTATAGACCTCAAAGCATTGTTCACTCAAACTCAAAACTCAAACCTATTTCATAAATGACAGCGGGCGAAACGATGTTATTCGATTTTCGTGAGCTGCGGATAAAAATGCAATACCAATTTGTGAATAGTTAATGCATACCGGAGTAATTAAAGTAATTTGTATGTAGAAATAAATTAACGTATTATACATAATTTTAAAAATACTTAAACTTTTAAAAGTTATTATACATTTCATGGTAGATTTTCTTTATGTTCCAGAGCAGTTAAGTGGGATTAGCAGTAATGGCAGTGGTGGTTGATTAGTATCGTTACGGCCATTTTTTGCACCAAGAGGACTGAATAAATCTATTTCATCGGACGAAAAGATATTATTTGAATTTTGAGAGCAGCGGATAAAAATCCAACAGTCTTTTGTGAATAGTTCAAGCGATCCACTATAATTAAAGTATTTTGCATGTAGAAATCAATCAATTAATTAATATATGATTAAATAAATTATTAATAAATTATTAATGAATTAAATTGTTAAACAAATCTATTTTATAAATGACAGTGAACGAAATGATGTTATTCGATTTTGGAGAGCAGCATATAAGAATGCAAATACGATTTTGTGAACAATCGAGGTATCCCAGAATAATTAATTTACTTGTGGGAATAAATTGATGTATTATACCTAATTTTTTAAATATTTAACCAGTTTTTATTTTAACCTTCTTTATTGGTAGATTTTGTTTATAGTATAAATAAATGATTAAGTTGACTCATTACTGACACTACGGTCATCCTTCAGCTATGAAAACTGAACAAACCTATTTCAGAAATGTCGGCGGGCGAATTGATGTTATTCGATTTACAAGAGCAGCGGATGAAAATGCAAATATCATTTGTGAAAAGTCAGGGCTCTCAAAATAATTAAAATACTTTACATATTTAGATAAATTAATATACTACATTTAATTTTTTAAATATTTAAACATTTTTTTAAATCTTTTTTATTGAAAGATTTCATATTTGTTCCATGATAGCATAAATAAATGGCTGGGCTGGTTGATTATGGTTGTTATGGTCATATTATGCACACAAAAATAACAAACCTATTTAATAAGTGACGACAGGCGAAATTATATTTCTTTTGATTTTCGAGAGCAGCAGATAAAAATGCAAATGCCATTTTGAGACTAATCAAAGAATCACAGAATAATTAAAAAAAATATGTGTGCCACTCGGGGACTGCCGCGGTAAAGCTATTGCATAGCATTTTTTATCAACTTATGCAAAAATACCGCGTCAATGTCTGCTGAAGTCTATCGAAGGATACCTTCCCGAAGTCTGCCAAACTGAAACTTCGTTACCCGGATTGTTAGGAATTTTTCTCGTTGCGGAATTCTTAAATTCGGTCGCCGCGCTCAAAGCCCGCGATAAAAGCTATGCAATAGCTTAATAAATTACCAAACAAAATTTGGTCGCGCTACGAAAATTAGATCGCGAGTTATAAGCATTTTAAATTTTTCGACCCTCACGGTGGGGGGGTCTCCTGTCACCAAAAATTAACAAAATCTCATAATAAATTACCAAACAAAATTTGGCCGCGTTACGAAAATTAGATCGCGAGTTATAAGCATTTTAAATTTTTCGACTCTCACCATGGTGGGGGTCTCCTGTCACCAAAAATTAACACTGTCTTATAATAAATTACCAAACAATATTTTGCCAAGCTACCAAAATTAGATCGCGAGTTATAAGCATTTTTAATTTTTCGACCCTCGCAGTGGGGTGTCTTCTGTCACCAACAATTAACAATGTCTCATAATAAATTACCAAACAAAATTTGGCCGCGCTACGAAAATTAGATCGCGAGTTATGAGCATTTTAAATTTTTCGATCCTCACCGTGGGGTGTCTCCTGTCACCAGAAATTAACAATGTCTCATAATAAATTACCAAACAAAATTTGGCCGCGATACGAAAATTAGATCGCGAGTTATAAGCATTTCAAATTTTTCGACCCTCACCGTGGGGGTCTCCTGTCACCAAAAATTAACAGTCTCATATTAAATTACCAAACAAAATTTGGTCGCGCTACGAAAATTAGATCGTGAGTTATAAGCATTTTAAATTTTTCGACCCTCACCGTGAGGGTCTCCTGTCACCAAAACTTAACACTGACTCATAATAAATGAATAAACAAAATTTGGCCGCGCTACGAATATTAGATCGTGAGTTATAAGCATTTTAAATTTTTCGACCCTCACCGTGAGGGGTCTCCTGTCACCAAAAATTAACAGTCTCAAAATAAATTACCAAACAAAATTTGGCCGCGCTACGAAAATTAGATCGCGAGTTATAAGCATTTTAAATTTTTCGACCCTCACCGTGAGGGTCTCCTGTCACCAAAACTTAACACTGACTCATAATAAATGAATAAACAAAATTTGGCCGCGCTACGAAAATTAGATCGTGAGTTATAAGCATTTTAAATTTTTCGACCCTCACCGTGGGGGGTCTCCTGTCACCAAAAATTAACAGTCTCAAAATAAATTACCAAACAAAATTTGGTCGCGCTACGAAAATTAGATCGCGAGTTATAAGCATTTTAAATTTTTCGACCCTCACCGTGAGGGTCTCCTGTCACCAAAACTTAACACTGACTCATAATAAATGAATAAACAAAATTTGGCCGCGCTACGAAAATTAGATCGTGAGTTATAAGCATTTTAAATTTTTTGACCCTCACCGTGGGGGTTCTCCTGTCACCAAAAATTAACAGTCTCAAAATAAATTACCAAACAAAATTTGGCCGCGCTACGAAAATTAGATCGCGAGTTATAAGCATTTTAAATTTTTCGACCCTCACCGTGAGAGTCTCCTGTCACCAAAACTTAACACTGACTCATAATAAATGAATAAACAAAATTTGGCCGCGCTACGAAAATTAGATCGCGAGTTATAAGCATTTTAAATTTTTCGACCCTCACCGTGGGGGGTCTCCTGTCACCAAAAATTAACACTGCCTTATAATAAATTACCAAACAATATTTTGCCAAGCTACCAAAATTAGATCGCGAGTTATAAGCATTTTTAATTTTTCGACCCTCACCGTAGGGTGTCTTCTGTCACCACCAATTAACAATGTCTCATAATAAATTACCAAACAAAATTTGGCCGCGCTACGAAAATTAGATCGCGAGTTATGAGCATTTCAAATTTTTCGACCCTCACCGTGGGGTGTCTCCTGTCACTAGAAATTAACAATGTCTCATAATAAATTACCAAACAAAATTTGGCCGCGCTACGAAAATTAGATCGCGAGTTATAAGCATTTTAAATTTTTCGACCCTCACCATGGGGGGGGGGGGGTCTTCTGTCACCAACAATTAACAATGTCTCATAAAAAATTACCAAACAAAATTTGCCCGCGCTACGAAAATTAGATCGCGAGTTATAAGCATTTTAAATTTTTCGACCCTCACCGTGAGGGTCTCCTGTCACCAAAACTTAACACTGACTCATAATAAATGAATAAACAAAATTTGGCCGCGCTACGAAAATTAGATCGTGAGTTATAAGCATTTTAAATTTTTCGACCCTCACCATGGGGGGTCTCCTGTCACCAAAAATTAACACTGTCTCATAATAAATTACCAAACAAAATTTGGCCGCGCTACGAAAATTAGATCGTGAGTTACAAGCATTTTAAATTTTTCGACCCTCACCGTGGGGGCTCTCCTGTCACCAAAAATTAACAGTCTCATATTAAATTAGCAAACAAAATTTGGCCGCGCAACGAAAATTAGATCGTGAGTTATAAGCATTTAAAATTTTTTGACCCTCATCGTGGGGGGGGGGGGTCTAATTTCCCCAAAAATTAACACTGCCTCATAATAAATTACCAAACAAAATTTGGCCGCGCTACAAAAATTAGATCGTGAGTTATAAGCATTTTAAATTTTTCGACCCTCACCTTGGAGGATCTCCTGTCACCAAAAATCAACACTGTCCCATAATAAATTACCAAACAAAATTTGGCCGCGCTACGAAAATTAGATCGCGAGTTATAAGCATTTTAAATTTTTCGACCCTCACCGTGGGGGGTCTCCTGTCTCCAAAAATTAACACTGTCTTATAATAAATTACCAAACAATATTTTGCCAAGCTACCAAAATTAGATCACGAGTTATAAGCATTTTTAATTTTTCGACCCTCACCGGTTGGTGTCTTCTGTCACCAACAATCAACACTGTTCCATAATAAATAACCAAACAAAATTTGGCCGCGCTACGAAAATTACATCGCGAGTTATGAGCATTTTAAATTTTTCGATCCTCACCGTCTGGGGTCTCCTGTCACCAAACATTAACACTGTCTCCTAATAAATTACCAAACAAGTTTGGCCGCGCTACGAAGATTAGATCGCGAGTTATAAGCATTTTAAATTTTTCGACCCTCACCGTGGGGTGTATCCTGTCACCAGAAATTAACAATGTCTCATAATAAATTACCAAACAAAGTTTGGCCGCGCTACGAAAGTTAGATCGCGAGTTATAAGCATTTTAAATTTTTCGACCCTCACGGTGGGGGGGTCTCTTGTCACCAAAATAAATAAGACCACCAAAATAAACACTGTCTCATAATAAATTACCAAACAAAATTTGGCCGCGCTATGAAAATTAGATCATAAGAAACATAAGTTTGAGACTTGATATTCTAATATCTGAAAAATACCGCGTCAATGTCTGCCGAAGTCTACCGAAGGATACCGTTCCGAAGTTTTCCGAAAGGAAACGACGTTAGCCGAGTGTTAGGTTTTTTCGTTACCGATGTGTTAGGATTTTACGCGTTACGGAATTTTTGGATTCGGTCACCGCGCTCAAAGCCCGCGATAAAAGCTATGCAATAGCTTAATAATTTACATGTGGAAATAAATTAATGTATGTTATACCTGAAAAAAAAAATTTCATCTTCCTTGTTGGAAGATTTTTACTTTAAGTTTCAGAAATGTTATATGAACAAATAGTTCTGTTAGTTAATTACTTGCGTTACAGACATGAAACACAGAAATATGTCAGAGAATAGTTCCTTTGGATCTGAGAACAGCCTTCCTTAAATAACTGCTTAATGAATCCTTGCCTCAATGACGAATTTCAGCTAAAAATTTTAACAACACAGATTTTTTTCTACTCAATTAATTCTACTGAAAAAAAACGTACTCAAGATCCCCCGTTTTCTCAATTTCGGGCCACTTCAAATTGTTCTAATGGAAGCACGTGCTTCTCGTGCCTATCCGGTAATCAGGGCCTGGCTTGAATGAAAGAATACTTCAAAATTCTTTACAAAACCAAAATATTATGGGACTGGTTATATCTAAGAAAGCAGTAAGTTTTTTCAATCGCATGCTTCCCCATACGCTTGCAATAAATTGACTAACAGAAAAATTCCAGCGAGTGAACTTCATATTTACAGAAAGCCCATAAACATGCCCAAGAAAAGATTCACATTATCCTCTACGGCCCTGTTTTCCAATTAGAACTCATGTTCCAACTAATGATCCAGACCAACGCTACTGGCCACTTTTTATCATGTTATTGCCTTCGCTGACAGCAAACGGCGGACTCTCAAAATTATGGACAGGACTCATACCTGCAAAACTCTGACTTATTAACGATTTAGTGCTTCATGAAAATTCATAAACTGGGCAAGTAGAGTGGGGGTCAAGTAAATTATAACTTCGCACTTTGAAAGCTGTATGGCTGTCTTTCTAATTTTCTTCCTGGATATATATTTCATTTTTCTTTGCACAGTTTTCTGTTTTTCCCTCTTACTTATCCGTATACTAAAGGTAACTTTTCTTAGTCAACCAAAAATGCAATAAATCTATTTTAAATTATGATAAAAAAGGTCATCAGTCTTGGCTAAATCGAACCCTAAGACCTTGGAGGGGGGGGGGGGGTGATTTCCAATTACATCACGAAAATTTCATGGTTTATTTTACCCATCAATTCCGCTGTGTCACAGATGGTCACATTTAAGTGATACCGACGTGTTGAAGTTTTCTTCTTCTTTTTTACATCGGAAGAAATATTTTAAAAAGTGGGTAAGTCTGATCGCAGATCGCACAGAGGGTTTCGTTTAATACCTCTTTCAAAACACTTTATCCTTAAATTAACAAATCAAAATTTTTAATAAAAATTAATAATGCCTTGCATAAATGGTAACATCATTATATTTAGGAAAGCGTCCCATTGGAAATGCGATCGATTCTTTAATTTTCCGAAACCTAACAAAAATTCGAAAATAGCGTCTTCCCGGACGATCATCCATTCCCCCTGAAATTCCCACTGTTTCAAATATTTAGTGTTAGGAAAATAATTTTATGTGAGTACTCAGTGAAAAAATGCATTCAAAATAAGTCTCTCCCCCCTCCCCCCTTCACCAAAAATCAACTCCCCTAAATTAATGTAATTTTTATTATGAGTTATAAACTATGTCAAATTATAAAAGCGATCGCTTGTTTAATTTTCCTAATTTTAAAAAATTTAGAAATTAATCCTCTACCCTCTTCCTGAATTTCCCACTATTTCAAATATTTAATGTGAAGAAATTATATTTATTTGAGAGCTCAGTGAAATAAAATGCATTCACAATTCAATAAGCAGTTAATCCAAAGAAAAAATAAAAATTGTCTCCTTTCTCCTCAAACAAAAATTCAACTCACTTTAAATTTATAAAATTCTTATTATGAGTTATAAACTATATCTAAGTTTAAAAGTGACCAGTTCTTTAATTTTTCTAATTCTAACAAATTGCCGTCAATTGTCTGTGAGAGAAAGCATCAGTTTTACAAATTTAAAAATCGATTTTTTAAGAAACAAAAAGCTGTGTCCCGATTATTATTATTATTATTATTATTATTATTATTATTATTATTATTATTATTATTATTATTATTATTTAGATTCTATGAATCAGTGTTCGAAAGAACATCAGGATGCGAAAGAACCAAATTTGTAAAATCAGTAGTTAAAAATTTGTACTGCGATTATTAAACTCTAAGGGCTGTCCATTGCGGCTCCTGCAGGTGCTATGGCGCCCTTTCAAAGATATCATGTTACTGGCATTTTAAAAATAATAATTACATTCCATTTAAAAAGTTTCTTTATTTAAAATCCTTGTTATTTGCTTGAGAGATATTTTTAAATCCTCCGTAAACATACTTCATGTATCAAGAGAGAAAACATACTTTAAAAAATTAATAATGTGTTATTGTGTTTCCTGACTAATTTATAGTTATTCTTTAGAAATGTTATGGAAATTATGATGACGAAAGTTGGTAAAAGTTGGAAATTTACTATGTCAAGATGTGAAATGTAGAAAAACAAGCATCCCCCCCCCCCCCTTCACCATGCATAAAAATTCGTTTTTTCTTTTCCTATTTATATATATTGGCCTATTGTTATTTATAACGCGAATCAAAGAGTGTTATTTTTTCTACCAGATCTTTAAAAATTTTTATTTCTTTTTTTCTCATTTTGTTTAAAAAACAATCTTTAAAGTCATGGAAAATTATATTTCTACCAATAAATGTCTTCCAGGATAATCTGTTTCTTTAGAATTACCCATAGATTGGTCACTAATAAGACTGTCTATGTTTTTTTTTTTTTTTTTTTTTTTTTTTTTTTTTTTTTTTTTACTTTTTATAACCGCATATTTGCATCTTCTAAATAAATCAGGGAGTATTTTTGTTTCTTAAAAAAATCCAAACGATCCCTGATTACCATTTTATTTTAATTACATGCAAGATTAAAGTATCCGGATCCTCCCACTACAAAAAATTTTGAGATATCCCCTTGCAGAAAATGTATAACTTGAAATTATTACTTTTTACATTTTGAATTCTCTTCTTTTTTTTATACGGAGTTCTAGCTTTATGTCTTCTATTGCGAGATCTATTTAAAAATGCATTTGAATTTGTGTATCACTACTAGTACTGTTTAATGATTTTATTGCATGTTTTGAGACTTGTTAATAATGGCACCCTTCATTGTTTGCCAAGAACGACATGCGTTCCGGTATAGAGAAAGGTTGAACAGACCTAGAGTAAAAATTTATCTATTTTTCTTTCCTTGTCACGATGGTCTTACTATGGAAAAAAAATTTTATTCTTGAATTAATTATTAGAAAACTACTTATCTTCGCTTCCGACCGTCAAAATAAAAAATAAAGACATATTTTGAAAGAGAATGAAATTTTATATCCGCCGGTGTAAAAATTGTAGCTCAAAAATCAATATTAATAATTTTGGTTTTGTATGTTTCGATCCTGTTTTTGGTTTGTATTTATGCTTGTTTCTGAGTGCAGGACGCATCTGTTCGCCGAAAATTTAAATTCATCAGAAATCTGTCGCCTTCAAAATTCACCTCACTTTAAATTTAAAAGATTCTTATTATGTGTTATAATCTATAGCTACGTTTAAAAGCGATCAGTTCTTTAAATTTTCTAATTCTAACAAATTTCTGTCAATTATCTATGTGAGAAAGCATGTGTTTTATAAGTTTAAAAATCGATTTTTTATAAATAGAAAAACTACGATCCGATTTTATTATTATTATTTATTTACTTACATTTTATGAATCAGCGTACGATATTACATCCGGGTGCGAACGAACCAAATTTGTAAAATCAATAGTTAAAAATTTGTACTGCGATTATTAAACCCTAGAGTAAAAATCTATCTCTTTTTCATTTCGCATCGCGGGGCCTACTGGGGGAAAAAACGCTATTCTGGAATTAATTGTTAGAAAATTAATTATCTTCGCTTCTGATTTTCGAAATTAAAAAATAAAGACATTAAAAAACGGATATTTTTAAATTAATAACTATAAGTGAAAATCCACACGATTTTTTAAGGAACCAGTGGCTGTTAAACTCAAATATTCCAGAAGCATTAAAAGCCTTAATTTCTACGAAAAATTAAAAAAACAACGTGAAACACGGAGAAACAACGCTAATATTGTTAAAAGAGCGCAGAAGAAATGCTAATTTTATCAAAGAATCGCGAATTCCACCCAAAAATCGCTGAAAAGCGCATTTTTTGTCAAATGATTGCGGAAAAACTCGATTTTGATTAGAGTATCGCTGAAAAACATGCAATTTTCATAAAAGGGCCTCGAAAAATCATGGGATTCTCATCAGAGAATATCGGAAAAGCTCGATTTTCGTTGAATGACCGCGAGAAAAATCTTAAAATTAGCCAAAGGGTGGCAACTCAGACGTCAAAAATTAGTTGCCAAGTCAAAATATTTAGTCGCCACGTGGCGACTGGCAACCGTGAATCTGCACCTATATTAATAACGTTCATTAATTACGACTTTTAAAAAAAATTCTGATTTGTTGGTTGACGTGAAGTGTTCAGTTATGAAAAATTTCAAGTCTCCAACATTTATAGTTTCTGAGAACGGGCTTCTTGACAGACTGACAAAGATTTGAGGCGAACAGGGTTTCGTCAAATAAACAAAACCCTAGAACGAAAAAAAAAAAAAAAAAAAGGCTTTTTTTAGTCTTGTAGTTGCATTTACTTTATTATCAACCGCTCTAACTTTTTCTATCTTGTAAATGCCTCCTATCAACAATCAAAAAATATCAGTTTTCAATAATAATAATAAAAAAAAAAAAAAAAAAAAAAAAAGACGAAGGTGAAAAAGAAGGAAAAGAAAAGAAAAAAAAAAGAGTAAGAGAGTAGAAAAAAATGTTTAATGAATATATATATATATATATATATATATGTTGCCCTTTCTAAGTTTCTGTTTATGGATTAAAGGGAGGGAGGAAAATTAAGTCTCCATTCAAATATATATGGCCATAGAAATCCAATACATATAACTTAATTACTGTCGACATTTACAATGTGATTTATTGAAAAATCTTATAATTGAATTCAATTTATGTTTTTCTAAATCGAAAATGAAGATTTTTAATTTATCAAATATATCGATATTTTCAAAACGATATGCTGATATACTGATATATCAATATAATAAAATTGTCTTAACAATACTTGTTTAATTACTTGAGTACCTTTTATTCCTCATGAGAAAAATTCCAGCGAATTTTTTTTTCATCGATCTTATCATTGCATTCACTTTACCATAAATCTCTCTAACTTTTCATATCTTGTAAACGCTTCATACCAACAATCCAAAAATTATCTGTTTGAAAGTAAAGAAAGAAAAAATATTCAAGTAGAAAAAATAATTAATTAAAAAAAAATACGTTGCCATGCTAAGTTTCTTTTTATGGAATAATAGGGTGGGGGAGGGGTCACAAGGGGGTGAAATCCAGTCATCGTTCAAATATATATAGTCATATAAATGCCAATTACATTTATATATATTATATATATATAAATTATATATATATAAATTATATATATATATATATATATATATATATATATATATATATATATATATATATATGTGTGTGTGTGTGTGTGTGTGTGTGTGTGTGTGTATTCTTCTTCGATCGTATCATTACATTGACTTTACCATAAATCTTTCTTACTTTTCCTAACTTGAAAACGCTTCATACCAACACTCCAAAAATTATCCGTTTGAAAATAACGAAAGAAAAAAGTAAGGAAGAAAAAAAAAAGAATTAATGAAAAAAATTACGTTGTCATGCCAAGATTCTTTTTATGGAATAAAAGGGGGGAGCAAAATCAATTTATCATTTAAATATATATGGCCATAAAAAAGCCAGTTCATTTACGATGCCTAAAACATATCGATAATTTAATACAGATATTTTAATTAAAGTCAGTATTTATAATTTGATTTATCGAAAAATCTTTTCAGTTATACATATAATTATTTTCATTTTATGTTTATCTTAATTGATAAAAAAATTAGTTTATCAACTACATTGATATCTTCAAAACGATATATTGATAAAATGATTTATCGATATAAAGAAAAAATTATCGTAACTTCGCATGTCTTATTACTAGAGTACCTTTATGCCTCCATAAGAAAAATATCACGGAAAGAAAAAATATTCTTCTTCGATCTTATCAAAACATCCACTTTACTATAAATCTCCCGAAATTTTCCTATATTGTAAACGCTTCATATCAACACTTAAAAAATTATCCGTTTGAAAGTAAAGAAAGAGAAAAGTAAGTAAGAAAGAAAAAAAAAATACGTCGCTATGCGAAGTTTCTTTTTATGGAATAAAAGAGGAGGGAAGCAAAATCCAAACATCATTCAAATGTACATTTATGGCCGTAGAAATACCTATTTCATTTTCGATGCTTAAAAAATATACATAATTTAATATAGATATATTAATTACAGTGGTATTTATAATGTATTTTATGGGAAAATCTTTTCAATTCTATAGATAATTAATTTCATTTTATATTTTTCGTAATCGGGAGGAATTTTTTTAATTTATCAACTATATCGATATCGTGAAAACGATACATTGATAAAATGTTTCGTCGATATTAACGAAATTTTTTCATAACTATGCATGTCTAATTACTAGAGAGTACCTTTTTTCCCAATAAGAAAAACAACAGCGAGAACACACACACACATACATATATATATATATATATATATATATATATATATATATATATATATATATATATTATGCTTCGATCTTATCATTACATTCACTTTACCATAAATCTCTCTAACTTTTCCTATCTTGTAAACGCTTCATACCAACACTCCAAAAATTATCCGTTTGAAAGTATAGAAAGAAAAAAGTAAATAAGGGAAAAATAAAAAAGAATTAATGAAAAAAAAAAAAAAAAAAAAAAAAAAAATACGTTGCCATGCCAAGTTTCTTTTTATGGAATAAAAGGGGGGAACAAAATCAAGTCATCGTTCAAATATATATGGCCATAAAAATGCCAGTTACATTTACGATGCCTAAAATACATCGATAATTTAATATAGATATTTTAATTACAGTTTCTATTTGTAATGTGATTTATCGAAAAACATTTTCTGTTCTATACATAATTAATTTCATTTTATGCATCTCTTAATCGATAAGGAAAATAATTTATCAACTATATCGATATCTTCAAAACGATATACTGATAAAATAATTTATCGATATAAAGAAAAATTATCGTAACTACGCATGTCTTTTGATTAGAGTACCTTTACTAGAGCACTCCCATGAGAAAAATATTATTGTAAGAAAAAAATATTCTTCTTCGATCTTATCATTACATTCACTTTACCATAAATCTCTCTAATTTTTCCTATCTTGTAAACGCTTCATACCAACACTCCAAAAATTATCCGTTTGAAAAATAAAGAAAGAAAAAAAGGAAAAAAGAATTAATGAAAAAAAGTTACGTTGCCATGCCAAGTTTCTTTTTATGGAATAAAAGGGGGTAGCAAAATCAAGTCATCGTTCAAATATAGACGGCCATAGGGAAAAAAGTTGGGTTGCTCCCAAGTTTAGCTCCGAGTTGAAAGAGAGGCAGAGGAATAAAGAAAAAAAAAGGAAAAAAAAAAAGAGTCAAACGTCTTGTTGAAGTCAAGGGCCGATGCTTCTAATAATAGTCTCGTCTTCGACGAACCTAGTTTGTGTCCAAGTGTTGAAAAGGAAATTCGTATGACAATTTTGAAACCTATCTATCTTGGAATTTTTCTCTTTGCTGAGTATTCTGTCGAACATGTACTTAACGTAAAAAACGTAAAAAAACAACGTAAAAAAAAAAAAAAAAGTTGAAGTTATACGCTATGGGCAGCATACCTTGACAGTGTATTCGTTACACTTAGTCAGGGGCTAACTAATGCAAGGGCATATAGGACAATCGCCCCGGGCCCCCGATTTGAGCCCCCCTAAGGGCAGAGATGTAAAGGAGAATATACGTGGGTATACGCCGTATACCTTTTGGAATTTTTAAAGAAAACGTATACTCTCTGCTTCTCAAAAACCTAGTAGTATGTATGCTCTTGGGTATACCCTCTGCTTTGAGCGTATACTCTCTGCTTTGAGCGTATCGTATATCCTATGTATTTTTTACGACTACACCACCGCCTAAGGGCAGATATAAGTTTTCTTAAAAGGGAGCCAAATGATAGAAAATGGTGAAAAATGAATAGATTTTAATTAAAAATATTTTTCATTTTGTAGTATTTAATTTTTTCAATACAGATTTCATAAAGATTTTTTTTTTTTTAAATACATAAATTTCATTAAAATATTATTGTAATCACACACATATCTCTTATCTGCTGCTTTCTGTTTAAATGAATTTGCCACAGTGGGAAATTTTATACCAAAGTACTTTAGTACATTATGAGAAATGCAGTAACAACATAACAAGTATTGAAATTTGTTGCTATTATTATTAAATACAACCACCACATGCTTTTTCATATGATGGATTCGCCAAAAGGTTTGAAATAATGCTTGAAATATCTGTATTTACGTTGTAACAACTTACATCTATTTAAAATCCTATAACCGAAAAAAAAAATGTATTCTATAGTTTAACCCGTTGGGGACGAGCGACACATATACGTGCCACAAAAAAAGCTTAAGATTCCTTGTTTATCCCCACCAGTAAAATTTTAAAGTAAAATTTACCTTATTTAATCGGAGCATTTTCTAGATTTAAAAAAGTTGGAAATTGCACGTGAAGCGTAGCAAATGAGGTGCGTTCGTACGATAACGAAGTTTTAAAAATATTACTCTCATATATCAATCTCATAAAATTGTAAATAGTGAATTATAATTAAAACGCTCATCAAACAATGTTCTCCCTATACCATTATGTAATGGAATACTTTTGTGTGGCCTTGTAAATCAATAACAAACGTTCTTTGCACCACAAATTATGTAAAATGTATATTATAATATGTACTTTATAGTTGCATATAAATTTTATTAATTTCGAATGAGTGTAATTAAAATACATTTGAAACATTTTTCCCCATTGACAATAATGCAATGGAATACTTTTGATTGTCCCTATAATTGATCTATGCATCCGATTTTCATAAAATTTGAAATGACTCGACAAAATTATGTAATAATTATGTATTTTAAATTTCAAATGATTAAAATACATTTGAAACTTTTTCCCCATTGACTATAATGTAATTGAATACTTTTGATTGCCCCTGTAATTGATCTATGCACCCGATTATCAAAAAATTTGAAATACTCGACAAAATTATGTAATAATTATGTATTTTAAATTTCAAATGATTAAAATACATTTGAAACTTTTTCCCCATTGACCGTAATGTAATGGAATATTTTTGATTGCCCCTGTAATTGATCTATGCATCCGATTTTCATAAAATTTGAAATGACTCGACAAAATTTTGTAATAATTATGTGTTGCAAATTTCAAACGATTCGGCTGGGCAGTTTTTGCGCTGTTATATGCGGATGGACAGACAGACAGACGGACGGACTGAACGACCACTTTAGGTGCTACGTTACAAACGCACCTAAAAAGGACAAATTTCTGTTTTTAAAACTCGGTGACAAAACTTTGAAAAATTCGTAAAAGGCTCCCATCGTTAAGGGGTTAAAGTTATCTTTCTTGCGTTATTCTGTATATAGATGTGAATAATTCTTCGTATGGATGAATAATTCTTCGTAATGAAATTTATGTATACATGCAATAAGTATGAAGTTAAGTTTTTGTCACTTTCACATAATTTACGAAAATTTTCAAAAAGAAGGAGGCCCTTCCCCCGAATATTGTTTTCCCCACAGGGCCTCCCAACTAAGTCGGGTCCTACACTTAATATTTGTAAAACTTCGGTATACGCAGCGCCTGCTGACGGAATAGGTCCTTGAAGCCCGTGATTATCCACTGAAATACAAAGGGGCCCCCAAATTTACTTTTCAAAACAATTTTTTGGGGAAGAAAATTCAAGCATGATAAAAAATATTTTTTTCCCCTTACAAAACTTTTCTGTTCTTTATGTGGCAATTTGTAAATCACAAAAGATATTTTGGAGCGCAAATATTCTCAGTTGCAGTTTCTTATTTGTTATTTACAAAATTAATTGGTTATTTATAAGTATAAGAAAATATTTATTCATTTAATTTTAATATGATATTAAAATTGTTATTTACTTTAAACTTTGATGGTAAAACTTCAAATTATTTAAACGTACGAAAAATGAATTTAGTAACTAAAACAAGTTGGAAATTGCACGTGAACGTAACAAATGAGGTGCGTTCCTACGATAACGAATTTTTAAAAATATTCAGATCTTGCTGATATAGTAGAGCGTACTCCGGATACAGTATAGTAGTCGAAATCTTTACGTTTCTGTAAATATGCAGGAAGTAATTTTTATTACACCACAGCAACGTAAATCTTATTCATAAAATGCGAAATAGTTGAATATAATTAAAACACGTCCCAAACAATGTTTCCCAGTATAGCATTATGTAGTGGAATACATTTGTGTGGCCCTGTAATTTAATAATAAAAATTATTTGCATCACAGATTGTACAGAATGCATATTTTAGTATATATTTCATAGATTCATGCCAATTCTATTATGTTCGAATGAATGTAACATCATTAAAATGCATTTGAAACTTTTTCCCAAATGACCGTAATGTAATGGAATACTTTTGATTGTCCCTGTAAATGATTTATGCATCCGACTTTCATAACATTTGAAATGACTCGACAAAATTACGTAATAATTATATTTTTAAATTTCAAACGATTAAAATGCATTTGAAACTTTTTTTCCCTATTGACCGTAATGTAACGGAATCCTTTTGATTGTCCCTGTAATTGATCTATCCATCTGATTTTCATAAAATTTGAAATGACTCGACAAAATTACGTTATAATTATGTATTTTAAATTTCAAACGATTCGGTTGGGTAGTTTTTGCGTTGTTATATGCGGACAGACGGACAGACGGACAGACAGACAGACGGACGGACTGAGCGACAACAATAGGTGCTACGTATTTACATAATTACGAACGCACCTAAAAACAACACAGTGGGTATATGCGTTTCACTTTTATTTGAAAAAAATTCAGGACACGGAGCTTCTTTTTAAATATCTAGATGGTATACAGCGTATGCCTCCATAAACCTTTCACTACACGCCTGCTTAAGAATTATTTCACAAAACTCAGTGGCGTACGTTCTACGCTGTAGAAAACAACAGAGGTTTTTTAAAAGGAAAGTTTACCTTAAAATTTGCCTGAAAAAAATCGATTTTTGTCTTTTAATATTAAATAAAAACCTGTTTAATTGTGACTATTTTGACACTTCATTCTTACCCATATAGTAATTATATCGCGAAATATTGTAAATTTTGTAATTAAACTCAGCGTGAATACCCATACAAATTAAAATGCTAAATGGCTTTTACTTCATGTTCATATTTTAGTTAATTGCACATTTTGAAAATGCAAAAGCTTTTCTTTTTCAATCTATCTTTGAATTTTTCTGTTTGCTGAATATTCTTCCGAATATGCCGTAAAAAATCTAGAAACTATATGCTATGGGTAGAGAGTATAACACAGTGAGTATGTGCGCTACACTCTTATTTGAAAAAGACTCAGTAGACGGCGCTTTCTTTCTAAAATACAGTCGACTCTCGTTAATTCGAACTCGTCGGGACCACAAGAAATGTTCGAAATTATCCGAAGTTCGAAATTATGGAAAACATGCATAGTATACTATTACAAAGGAATTAACGTTATAGTGTTTTTTAAACTTATTTCGTCTGTTATCATTAGAATATGACTTAATATTTAATAAGAATGGATAAATTCATAAACTAATTAAAAGATTAGAAACAAGAACGATGGAAGAAAAATTTAAAGCGACACTGATGGACAGACGGGGCTCTAAGAAAGTGGATATCAAATGCATTGTATTACATGTATACTCGTTCGGAACAATTTTCACAAAAATCAAAGAGAGAAAGTTATCCAAATGGTCTGAAATTCGTGAGAAAGAAAAGAAAAATGCAAAATCAGAATTCTCGTTAGTTCGAACTAAACGAAGTCAAGAGAAAATGAGTTCGAATTAAAGAAAACTTTTAACGTTATTCTTGCATTGAAAATTTCGGGACTTCATGTTTAGTTCGAATTAAGCGAAGATTCGAATTATCCGATTTCGAATTAACGAGAGTCGACTGTATCTAGAAGGTATGCAGCGTATACCTTCGTACACCTTCCACTACACCCCTGCTTAGAACTGTTTCACAGTGATCAGTGGCGCACGTTCCACACTGTAACTTAATTCAATAAAATTTATTATTCTAGTGTTTTCTCAATCTTTTCTTTTCAAATTGGCAACAGTAGATGCAGACATAATGCGCATCGCACAGCGTTACTTCCTCACGTAGAATCGTCCATAAAATCAAATAAGCTTGACACCACCGAGTGCCTTTCTGAATTCTGGCCATGAAAAAATGCACTGTTGTCTTCCAAGTGATTTGGAAAAACAGCTTTATTCGCAGGCCCTTATTTCTGCATGGGCAAATAGGGACTTTGCCCATGGGCCCCAAACCTTAAGGGGCCCCCAAATCAATACATTAAATTATAAATTATTTACTTCCTTTTTTCCAATTCCAACTCTTCCATATGTTGAAGTAATTAAATTCATCTTAAAGTAATATAACAAATTGTTAAAGTGATATAAGCGTTTTGTTCTGTACTAAGGGAAAAAAAAGTACTTTTATTAATTAAGGTGTTTAATTTAGAATTGACTTAGCTAAGAATTTCCTTCTACTTATACCAAAGGTGCAAAAATATGTTTATGTATTACACAAACACATATGAGTGACCATCAGTTCTATTTGAACAACTTTGCAATGATTCGAAAGGGGCCCCCTAATTTATCTTTGCCCAGGGCCCCAATTAGTCATAATCGGGCCCTGTCGGTTTCTTTTAAATGAATTATGTTTAGAGTTATGATGGATTTCTGTCAAATGACAATCCAATTGCTGTTTGAATAGATAAAATCGGCTTAATTTGCCAATTTTGTCAGAATTTTTCCAAAATTTCTTTCTCTTTATCAGCAAACGATGGAAGCTATTGGATTTCATAATATTTCAATGAGGCCTGGAATTTTCGTGCATAGAAATATAAAATGTGTCAAAAAATTGTGAATTACGATTTGAGAGAATCATGTATTGAGATTTTAAAGTAGTCTTTTATTCAGTTCTTATTACTAAAGTACTGTAACCGTTTTATTTTCTTTTTTTAATATTTTTATGTCGAATGAATTTGCAAATGAAATGAAAAATAGTAAATAACTGTACTTATGTTCTAATCTGAATCATCTTCGCTTCACATTGCTTATCATTTATTTTATTTTTTATTTATTCATTTATTTATTTTCAAGACATTAAAAAAACACTATTCTAGGCTAAATACTAAATAAAAAGCACTTATTTCAATAAAATTTATTACTCTAGTGTTTCCTTAAACTTTTCTTCCCAAGCTGGCAACAGTAGATCCTGACAGAACGCCGAATCGCACAGCTGATACCCCTCACGTAGCATCGTCCATAACTTATGTCTCAAATATGCCTGACACCGTCGCTCCGGCCATGAAAAGACGCACTGTTGTCTCTCGTAACTCAAAACCAGCAAAGTTCTGCGGTCCTCTCTCTCTTGTCTTGTTTGTTTTAGAACACGAGAACGTGCGTACGGTACGTACGAGGAGGGTCGTCGTACGGTTTTTACATCGAACGGAATATCCTAGCTCCACTTCCTCGTTGATATGTTTAATTGGGATGATATTTGATGCGACAGTTGGCTGTTTCGAGAAAAGAGACGTTACACTATCTCGGTCGACGGCAAATCGTCAAACATCAGTAATTAAGATGACAGAGATGAGAACAACTCGTTTGGTATTTTTATTGGATTGACAAAGCGACGCGAGTTTCGGTTGCGCGTCACACTCAAATAATTTAGCAAGACATGGGATTTTTCTTTTTTGTATTCTGTCAATGAAATGATTAAAAAAATTTTTAAACAGCTTAGTTTAGATGGATAGTTTTCAAACATGTAGTTTTTCTTGCAATTTTTTTAGAAATCTATCACGAAGATTTCTTCTATTGCAAATATGTAGAAACTAAGTGCGAAAATTTTTATGCGGAATAAGTTACATAAAAAATTGACTATTTTGAAGCTCTGATATACCATCCCCGTGACATGGTATTTCTTGTTTCCTGTAGAGTGGGATAGGTGAATTAAAGTAAGATTTTTTAAAAATAATGAGTGGTAGAGCTACACTGTTAAAAATAAATCTGTGAATTCACGGTGAAACTACCGGCAGCAAAGTAGTCGAACTTTTACCGTTCCGTTAGTAGATTTTCTGTTGTGGGAAATACAAGAAAGAAAAACTCCGTTTGAAGAAGCAGTAACTTTCTGTTACAAAGTTTGATTTTTAATAATAATAATTTAATATAATTTTTAAAATTAATGAATCGATTAATCGTCAACTAATTCGAAATTGCAAAATGATTTTAAGCTGCTATGTTTTTTTACTTAATTATTATTACAATTATTTTGTATAATTTAGTTCACGCCCTCCTGGGGATCGAACTCGGGACCTTTTCATGGCGGAACAAATCCTTACGATGTGAGCCAAAGGTGCTGATTCCGGATCGTACAAAGTATGTCTTTTATGAGTTAGTGGGAAAATCTGTTGTGCTTTTTAATGATTTCCTTTCAAATATATTCCTTAGAATATTTGTAAACGGTTTATTTTATTTCATTTTAGACTGATGCATAATACTTATTATTTTTTAACTAGCTTTATAAATAGTTTAAATTTAAAAAAATCACTCTTTAAAACCACTGTTTTTTTTTAATGAATGAATGAAAAAAAAAGTTTTTATTAGCAATTTTTTTACAAGAAAAAAAATATAGACAATTTTTTGAAATTGCCGTACACTATTTATTTATTTATTTTTTGGCTAATTAATTAAAAGAATTTTTAATAAGAAGTAAGAGAAAAATAAACAGAAAAAAGTAATTTAAAAGAGATTTTTTATGTTTTCATTATTCCATGGCGCCAGTGTAACCCGAACCCACAATCTGCGGTCGCAGGCGATTAGCGGCTTGGTGCCTTGACCATTCGGCCATGGAGCCCACCGCACAACGGAGTGTCTCCGTTTTTTGTTTCTATTTCCATCCGTTTCGTTATTTTCAGGAAATATGGTGGAATTTTGTGATTTGTAACGAAAATGCCCTTTTGTTGTGAAAGGGGGCCTTTTCTGTGAAATTCAAGAAAAAAATGTTCGTGAATTTCAGAATTTTTTTAACAGTGCATCAAACTGTGTCAAACATTAACAATTTATTGAACGTGAATAATTTTATGAGTATTATTGAATTGTAATCTCGTAAAACTTTTTTTTTTCGTTTTTGAATATATATATATTAATTAATAAATATAACTTACATTTGTTACTGATACCGACATAGATTTTACCACTTGGTAGTTATCTGACTATCAGAGTGACCCACCATGGCTGAGAGGTTCTGTCTCCGAAACTGTAAGATAGATAACCTCCGGTAGATAACAGGTGCTGGGTGGGAGCCCAATCACGGCCGTCGGCCTAACTGTCCGTAGTTTTCTTCGAACCTTCGATTTCCTTGCTTAAATAGGGATTAGGTTCCCTTAGAAAGACCCCTCCTCGGAATACCCCCCCCCCCCTTAGGGCCCATATCCCCAGTCATAAACATTGGCCGTCATAAACATATACAAACTGATGATGAGGAAGATAGAAAATATTGTTTCACAACTTAGGAATTAATCTTATAAAAATATTTTGTTTAGAAATCCCTGAATGTTTTTATTAAAAAAATGAATTTTACTGCAATGTGACACATATGTTATTATTAAAATAGCAAATAAAACCTTTGTGCAAAAAAGTTTAAAGATAAAAATCCAACGATTATAAATGCACAAATAATGTATGAAAAGATAGCAAATAGCTGTTTCGAATCTACTATCGAGATTCTTCATCCATGCAAAACTCAGCGAGCTAGAAAAAGCAAAACTGAGCAAAAAGACAGAAAAACGCATGGCTTATATACCCGCTACGGGAAGGATCACGCCTAAAGAAAAGCAACCAATGAGAAGAAAGAAGCCTGAACAACTGGGGGGGGGGGGGACAAGCAGCGATATCTACCGTTGAACAAACAAAACAAAAACTGAAAAACAAGAGAAAAAAATTAAATTAAAGATTTCCAAATGCTTGGGAAATAAAGAGTACTTGATAAGTCATTGACTAAGGAGTGAGAATTTTTAATGATGTGGTAAGCTTCCCAAAAATTAAGATCAAGAATAGAAGGATACTTATGGCTAATGGTGGCTGAAGAAAAGTTGAACTTATGTTGTGAAGACCAACAATATTGAGCAATGCATTTAAGCTCTTGATTTTTGACATACCTTTTATGCTCCTTTAAAAGAAATCTGAGAGCACGTTTAGTCTGACCAATATAAGAAAGACCACATTGGCAAGAAATTTGGTAAATACCCCAGTTATCTAAGCGATCAATGGGGTGCTTAAGATTTGAAAAAGCAATTTTATTAACGGGAGAAAAAATAACATTCAAATCGAACATTTTTAAAATTTTAGCAACTTGCTGACTGATTTTGGGGGAAAATGGCAAAACAACCAAAGTATTGGAGTTCGAATTAAAAATTTTTCTTTAAGATAGGGTGGATTTTGTCAATTTTCTATGAATTGAATCTATAATATTAGGAGAATAACGGCAGGGCCGGATCCAGAGGATCGTTTTGGGTGGGGGGGGGGGCGATACTAAGAAACATAGAATTCAACATAGTCATAATTTCTGTTCATGAAATCATTCCTTGTACAGTTATTATTAAATGAATGATCAAATGAAATGCCTTTCCGTGATCTTCTCACGAAATACGCTTTCTTTCCGCGATCTTTTGACTAAATTCGCGCTCTTTTCGCGATTCTTTGACAGAATTCGCATTTTTGGCGAATTTCGCGTTTTTTTCCGCGAAACTCTGTCAAAATTCGGTTTCTTTTCGCGACTCTTTGACGAAATTGGCTCTTTTCTGCGATACTTTGACAAAATTAGCAATCTTTTGCAACCCTTTGAGAAAAGTAGCTCATTTTTGCTCGACCTTTTGACGAAATTGAAGTTTTTTCCGCGACACTTGACAAAACTCGCGCTTTTCCTGCGATCCTATGTCGAAATACGCGCTTTTCAGCGATCCAATGTCGAAGTTCGCGTTTTTTACGCGATCATCTGTCGAAATTCGCGTTTTTCTGCAACCCTTTGACGAAATTCGCACTTTTTCGCGGTACTTTGACAAAATTAGCACTTTTTTAGCAATCTTATGTCGAAGTTCGCGCTTTTTCAGCGATCCAATGTCGAAATTCCTACTTTTTCCGCAATTCTTTGCCTAGCTTTCTTCCAACCCTTTGACAAAATTAGCGCTTTTTCCACGACCTTTTGACGAAATTATCACTTTTTTCCAACCCTTTGAAAAAAGTAGCTAACTTTAGACGAATTTCGAGCTTTTTACGCGACACTTTGACAAAAATCACACTTTTTCAGCAATCCTATGTCGAAATACGTGCTTTTTGCGATCGTAGGTCAAAGTTCACTTTTTTTTCGCGATCCTCTGTCAAAATTCGCGTTTTTTTTCTCGACCCTTTTACGAAATTAGCACTTTTCCCGTGATCATTTGACAAAATTCGCACTTTTTCGCGATACTTTGACAAAATTAGCGCTTTTTCAGCAATATTATGTCGAAGCTCGCGCTTTTTCAGCTATCCTATGTTGAAATTAGGACTTTTTCCGCGATACTTTGCCTTCCCTTTTTCCACGACCTTTTGGCGAAATTTGCTCTTTTTCCGCGATACTTTGACAAAATTAACGTTTTTTTGCTCGACCTTTGACAAAATTCGTGCTTTTTCCGCGATCTTTTGTAGAAATTCGCTCATTTTCCGCGACACTTTGACAAAATTAGCGCTTTTTAGCGACATTTTAATGAAATTCGCGTTTTTTCCGGAACAATAGAATGTCTTCGACGGAATCGCAGAAATCCCTTCCGGAAAAAAGTCTGAATTAAACACTGGTTTGGGGGGGCGATCGCCCCGATCGCCCCCTCAGTGGATCCGCGCCTGGCCAACGGCCTCGATTGGGCTCCCACCCAGCACCTGTTATCTACCGGAGGTTATCTATCTTAGTTTCGGAGGCAGAACCTCTCAGCCATGGTGGATCCCTCTGATAGTCAGATAACTACCAATTCGTTCACCGATAGATGTCGCTGCTTGTCCACCAAGTTGTTCAGGTTGCTTTCTTCTTATTGGTTGCTTTTCTTTAGGCGGGATCGGTCTCTAAGCGGGTATATAAGCCTGCGTTTCTCTGTCTCTTTGCTCAGTTTTGCTTTTTCTAACACAACTTTCAATTTTCTTTACAATTTTACGTGCTAATTCTTCGTTGACTAGATTCATCAAAATCGGATTTTTTCTTTAGTTTAAACGTTTTGTTATAGACTTAGAAAAAGGAAATGCATTTTAACAATGAAATTGTATGAATGTCTCGTTTTAACGTCCAGATTACGAAACTAGTCGTTGGGGGCCACCGTAATACTTACCCATCATGGATATGCATTATATAATATGTGAAAATAAAATATGTGAAAACTATTTATAAAATGCATTGCAATTCCAAAACAAAATTTAAACGTATATTTAAATATTCTTATATACATAGTAATGCTCCATTAATGAATTGATGAAGAACGTATTTCGACAAATCATATAAAACGCCAAACTACTCAAGTAGTACCGAATTGCGTAATAGAAATATCCTTTTAATTCCAAAAATAATAATCATATTAACTAAGTTTACTGGTCGGATTAAGCGTCTCATTTCCAATTAAATTATATCTTTGAATTGAAGTTTGAATAAAATACAAGGTCATGAAAAATCGAAGAATGTGAAAAACAGGATTACAAATATCTCGGCAACTAATAATCCGATCGACTTCGTTCTTTATGCAAAATTTGTGATGTTTTATTGCCTTTTACATTCATTCCTTAAAGGTGTTCTCAACTGCTCCGCTCAACAAGCGAAAAACGATTTGACACATTTACAAAGTCATTTTTTAACAGAAATATTTATTGGAATGGATAAAAATTGGAATGTCTGACTATGGAAGCGATTTTGAATTCAACCTATTTTTCCGTTTTATGATAGTTAAATTACTTATCGAGTTATAAGCTATTTCGATATCTTGATCACCCGTTTTTCCCCTGCTTTTCGACCGGTTTTTCTGCTTTCGTCGGGAAATGTGCTTAAAAGTGTCAACTTTGAAGGCTTGTTATGAAAGATCGATTGTGTTTTTTAAAAAACAAAACATTGAGTGCAATTAGACAGTTTCTGAATAATAACACCTGCTATTTTCAAGCATTTGCGAACAAAAATAAATTAAAGCATGTGTCACAAAGTTGCCCTTTTTGATTTAAGAACACCCTTAAAATAAAAAATTCAAAATTGTTGTATACCTTTCATCCGAACGAATTTTTCGAGAGTCCGAAAAAAATAGTTCCGGATAATCGAAGTTACTGATATTAAATAGGCTTCGTCTCTTTCTTACATACAAGGTACATAGAAAATTTCAAGTCTCTGTCTCATTTTATTCGGGAGATAGAGCGTTTACAGGCACACAGACGGACGGACGGCAATTTTTCCCCCCTAAAAATATGTTTTTTCGGAATCTCCAGTATCTGAAACGTGTAAATCCATCATTTTTTTTCCGATTTTCAAAACGATTTCAAGACTTACCCTATAGTACGTATAATGGGTAAGTAAAAAAAGAAAGGATTTAGGAAAAATTATATCGGATTTGAATGATAAATTTAAAATGTCTGATTAAAAAAAATTTAATATACCGGTTCTAAAATTTCTTTTAGAACCAACCATTTTTGATGCTACACTATACATACATTATTCTACTTATACAGTCATGCCACTTATGCTTTATCTAGATAAAATTCACTTGAGGTACAGTTGCTTGTTTGTAGTTCTACACAATTGTGTTTGCTTATTTCCTCTTTTTTTTTTTTTTTTTTTTTTTCTTTAAAAGGGTTCTTTTATTATACAAAAATTTTAAAATACTTGTATCTAAGAAAATTTTTATATGTTCTATAGTTAACTTAAAAACACTTCATAATCCATTTTTTGGAAAGTTAACTTGACAGCTGTATGCATTCCCAGTGGTTTTAAGAAACTCCTTTCAAAAGAAATAAACAATGTTAAAACTGTTGTTAGCTTTCGTTTTTTCAAAAACTAAAACAAAATCACTTCACCTTTTTTTCATTCACGTATAAAAACATTTCATATTTATTTACTTAGAAGGTGTCACAAATAAAAATTAAATTAAAGAGTTGACATGTTTCGGTTCATTAATAAGAACCGTATTCATAACATATAAAATCAGTAGAAAATTAAATGACATTAATGAATTGATGAAGAACGTATTTCGACAAATCATATAAAACATATATAAAACAAATAAACAATGGTTTCTGATTTGCAAAGGCTTCGAAGAGGCTGATAACGCCCCTTCCATTAGCAACGTTTAAGGGCTATTACTGTCGACAATACCCTTTTTTCTTATTCTATTGTTTCATATTGTGCTCTCAACATTGGTGAAAGTTAAATTCTCTTCAGAAAACCTCCTTAAATATATTTAAAAATTTCTGTTTGCACTTACACTCCATTTTGCAAAAACTGCATTACTTATTGTATGAACTAAATCTAGTCTTCGCGTTATTGATAACTTCTTAAATACACATTAAAGGTGTATTTCGATTCAAACTACTTATTTTCCGATTTATTTTTAAATTCATTTTTGCTCCCAAATGCAAATTGTCTTATTTAGAAAGTACACAAGGTGCCGTGATTGTCGATTCTTTGATAAATGCAGAAAATATTGCAAAAAAAGCAATCAAAAACGGCATTTTGAACAGATTTTCCCCCAGCGGGAGATCTGTGAACGAAAAAAAGGGTCATACTGAGAAGATAATTGTTTATAAATCAAATTCTAACGAGTTGAGCGTAAAATGGCATCACACGGCACCTTATACGTCTCTTCCAAAATCCCCTCAGCAAGTTTCATGTTTCTGTTTTTTAAAATGTGTCTGAAATTGTATCGGAAAATTTTGAGCTGTTAAAGGTGGAAAAGCGTTTTTTTCAAATACACCCTTAAACCAAAATACATGGAACAGTAATACGTTTAGAAAAAATGGATTCTTTTTTATCTGGCTGTAAAAGAGAAACTCGTATTATAAAAAGTGATCTGTAATTATTCTTTTCAAAACAAGTGAGCAAGTTTGAAAAGAATTCCTTACAATTTTGCTTCTTTCTTTTGTAATATATGCATTCATATATTTATTGATTTAAAATCATTATAAACCAATTGAAATTATCATCAACAAATGCAAATGTGAATATACAAATTATAAAAACTATTTATATACAATTAGTAGTAGTTAATAGTTTGTAAGTTTAAAAAAAAAATAAGATTTAATTTAAATTTAATAAACTTCATATTTTCCATAATCTGAGTAATCTATAATTATGGGTAACAATGATTTTTTAAAGAAATGGAGATGATAGTTACTATGTTGCTAATAATAATACCGGAAAAAATAAGCTAAAGAATTTCTTTTCATATTATAATTAGTTTGTAACTTTTTAAAACAAAATTAGATTTAATTTAAATTTAATAAATGCTATATTTTTCGTAATCTGAGTAATCTATAATTATAAGTAACAATGATTTTTTTAAAGAAATGGAAATAATAGTTACTATGTTGCTAATAATAATACCGGGGAAAAAAAACTAAAGATTTTCTTTTCATATTATAAATAGTTTGTAAGTTTTTTTAAAAAATAGTTTCATTAAGTTTAATAAATGTTCTATTTTCCGCAATTTGGGTAATTTATAATTATGGGTAACATTGATTTTATAAAGAAACGGAAATAATTACTATGTTTCTAATAATAATACCGGGAAAAATAAGCTAAAGAATTTCTTTTCATATTATAAATAGTTTGTAAGCTTTAAAAAAAAATTAATTTAAATTTAATAAATGTTATATTTTCTGTAATCTGAGTAATCTCTAATTATGGATAATAGTGATTATTTTTTAAAGAAATGGAAATAATAGTTACTATGTTTCTTATAATAATACCGGAAAAAATAAGCTTAAGAATTTCTTTTCATATTATAAATAGTTTGTAAGTTGAAAAAAAAATTAGATTTAATTTAAATCTAATAAATTTTATATTTTCCATAATCTCAGTAATCTATAATGATAAATAAAAGTGATTTTTTTTTTTTTTTTTTTTATATATATATATATATATATAAAAGAAATGGAAAAGGTAGTTACTGTGATTCTAATAATAATACCAGGAAAAATAAGCTAAAGAATTCCTTTTCATATTAAAATTAGTTTGCAAGTTAAAAAAAATAATTTAAGTTTAATAAATGTTATATTTTCCGTAATCTGAGTAATCTATAATTATAGATAACAGAGAATTTTTTAAAAGAAATGGAAAAAATAGTTACTATGTTTCTAATAATAATACCGGGAAAAATAAACTAAAGAATTCCTTTTCAGTTTAATTAATTTGTAAGTTTAAAAAAAATAGATTTATTTTAAATTTAATAAATGTCATAATTTATGTAATCTGAGTAATCTATAATATTATGGGTAACAATTTTTAAAGAAATGGAAATAATAGTTACTATGTTTCTAATAATAATACCGGAAAAAATAAGCCAAGGAATTTCTTTTCATATTATGAGGAATAGTTGACAGACCATAACATACATATACAAAGCAAAATTTCTTCATAAAAGCTTAATATACCATTCACAATGTAGCTGCATCGTAAATACCATATGAAGAACAAGAAAAGTAGCTGGAGTGTCTGGGGGGAGGAGGGGAGGGTTATAAGAAGCCCGAGAAACTCTCGGCGCCAGGGCTTTCTATCGTCAATGAATATAACATGAACTTCCGAGAGTAAACGCTGAAATCGTAGCCTTCTGAGCGAAGCAGGGAAAGTTTTTCGTGAAAAAAACATCTTTATTTCCAGCGTCTATGAGTTTGACTTAGCATTAAAAATTTAGATCGCAAATGACTTATGTGGAAGAGGGTGTGATCCAAACACTTTATAACGCACTAGAAAAAAAATATTCGTACCCTTAGGATCTCTCGAAAATGCCCTTTAGAGTGCGTTCAGTTTTCAGTTAGTTCGGGGAGAATATTCACTGTGGGGTTCACTTGAATTTCTTAAATGTGTTTTAAAATATGGATTGGGATGTACAGTAATATTAAAATTTATAAACAACAATATTATAAAATGTTTAATAGTTTTTTATGTAATTTTAGGGGTTGTTCAAGAATTAGGTAATCAGTTAGGGGGCGTCTCGCCTGCCCCTTCCCCCCCCCCCAATGTCGGCAAAATCTAGGTAATCATTTTCAATCGATACAACTTTAGAACCGATTTTTTGCCAATTTTACAAGTTTTTACTTAAAGCATACAATAAAAACTCCAATCCTTCGCATTTTTAACCGACTTCAAAGAGGAGGTTATGATTTCGACCTGTATGTATTTGTTGTTCACGCATAACTTTTGCAAATATGAACCGATTTTCATAATTCTTTTTTTGTTTGAAAGCGTATGAGGCCCATGTGGTCCCATTTCAATTTCATAAAAATCTGATAATTAGAACTTTTTTAAAAATAAAAACTTTAAAATTCAAATTCATTTTGAAGCAATCGACCAATTAGAAGTGTTCCTTTTGCATGCTTTTATGTTACACTTACATAGACACACGATCTTTTCACTGTTAAAAGTTTGAAGTTTTGCTGTCTCATCACTCCACCGCTTTTATGGAATATCTCTATTTTGACCAATGAGAATTCACCATAATACAATGAAGTAATCATTTTCTATAAAAGCGATGGATAGACAATAAAGTAAAAGTTTCAAATGTTTAACAGTGTTCAAAGTGCAAAATCCTAACTGGACGAGGGCCAGGATTCACATAAATTTTGCGCTGTTTGTGAAACGAGATTTATTAACAAGAAAATTTATTTAAAGCATTGAAAAATTTGCTAAAATTCAGGATTCTGATTTGTTAATCTGGTTTCGCTAACACCGCAAATTCTACCTGGATTCCGGACAAGTTCTCTTATGCAAGAAACCGGAAATATAGCATCTAGGGGATATAGTGTGGAAATCGGCTATCTCAGGGCGTGTTCAGAGCAACTTACAAAAGTAACCAATGTTACCGACCGATTGTAGGGCAGTACGAAAGCAAATTGTGGCATCAATGAAAACTTTTATGTTGAATAATAACTGACGTCACACTTCGTTTTGATTTTCATTTCGTACTTGTCTACAATCGGTAAGTGGTCGGTAAGTGACCGGTAAGTTGTGCTGAACACGCCCTCTGTAACACTTAAAAAAGGCGCTAAAATGCTCTATTCTTTAAATGTGCAACAATGCTAATGAAATTTAAAGATAGAAGTGACATCTGCAGGACATTTTCTAAAAATGCAAGAATTATTGCTAGTCTAGATAATGTATCACGAAAATGTCGCAGTGATCGACACTTTGGAATTCAGTAGCATCGTTGCACATTTAAAGAATACAAATTTTTAGCACTGCTTGCATTGTAAAAAATTGAGCCCTTTTGCTGCATCGTCACTCCATCGCTTTTACATTAAACGATTACTTAGTAACAATGCAGCAAAAGGGTCAAATTTTTAACAGTGTCGATAGCAGATTTTCATTCCATGCATTCCAGACTCTCTCCTTCGAACAATGAAAAGTTCTCAAAAATCAAGGCTTATGATTAGTCAATCTTGTTTTGCGTAACAGCGAATAATCCTTCTGGATCCTAACCACTGTTGCAGAGATGCTAGTTTTTTTTCAAAGTACGAAATCTTAGCTGGAACAATTCTCGTACCCACCAAAGTGAAAGATCCATATCGATCCAGACATGAGAATTCGATATCGAAAAGCTGAAAATTCATCTCTAAAGAACCTTACACGTTAAAACAAGAGAGTCTGTGTATCAGGGTGCTTGTTATACCGGATTCACAAAGTGATTAAAGTACATTGCTATGTGCTAGATTTACAATTGGACAAATATAAATGACGAAAAATTTTGATAAGCTTACCATTAAAGTTAAGCTAGTTAACTTCTTTCACCCATAAAACAAACTCGTTCAGGCGACTACCGCCAAGTTCTGGAATAAAAATTCTTAAATTTTCTGTACTTTGGAAAACCGCGTTTATCAAAGAACATTCTTAACTTCAAATATTGCTACTTTCATATAGACGCAGGTTGAATCATGGTGTGATTTTGATAATATCTTCCTTTTTTAGTTTTTATGACTGAAAATACATACGAACATTTACATTTACTTTGCTATGCATTGAATCATAGAAGCAACTTGACGCGATCTGATTGTGTACGCGTACTTTAAACTGTAAAAAATCTGATCCTTTTGCTGCATCGTCACTACCCCGCTTTTATAGAATATCTCACTTTTGATCCATGAGAAAGCTCCATAATAGGCTGAAGTAATCGTTTTCTACATTAGCGGTGGAGGGACGATGCAGCAAAAGGGTAAGATTTTTAACAGTGTACCCTGTTTAAAATATCTTGAAAAATTACCTCTGTTTTTAAAGACTATCTATTTTCTGACCAATGAAAACGCTCCATAGACGTTTTTAGATCGCTCTCATTAGTCAGAAAATAGATAACTTTAAAAACAAAGGTAATATTTCACAATAATTTTAACGTATACTGATGGATTGTCAGCTTTTCAATGCCCATTTACGAAGTCTGTAGATTTCAATGTATGTTACTTAAGGCACTACGCTAGTCTCAGAAAAAGACCCGGATGTTAGTGTAAATACTATGGGTGTGTTCTTTTCAAATATCTCGCTCAAATTTTAATATATTTACATGATTTTTTTTGCATAGGATAGCCGAGGATGATCTACAACCGGCCTAGTTTTTACTTCTTCGATTTTGCTTATGTATGTTTTATATAATGATACACTCTTAAAACTGTGCCTCTGATATGAGAGGCAAATTCGGAATTTTTTTGCCTCTGAATATTAAGAGGCACATGGTGCCTTTGAAATTAAGAGGCACACTGTTAAAACTGTGCCTCTGATATAAGAGGTACATTTTTAATTTTTGTGCCTCTGAATATTTAGAGGCACACGGTGCCCTTGAAATTAAAAGGCACAATCTTTAAACAGTGCCTCTGATATAAGAGGTACATTTTTAACTTTTGTGCTTCTGAATATTAAGAGGCACACACTGTTTTTGAAATTAAGAGGCACATTATGTGCCTTTGAAAGTCTATTTTGTGCCTCTTAGTAAAAGTGGCACTTTTTTTTTATTCTTACATTTTTACTTTCCAGTAAAAATAACTCAAATCAAACATTATTAAAATTTATACTGGGTGCCTTCCTTTATTAAATAATTTATTAATCATTATATAGTTTTAAAGGTATGGTTCCAACAACAAATATGTTTCAAGGATTGCCCTCCATTAATGACTTTTTATGACAAAATAATTATTACATCTTAAAGTTTATACATCCCTTCCCGATATAAATTATATTTTGAAAAAATTTCTCCACCCTCTAATAATAATTAAAAGGGTTCCTTTTTCTGATAACAAAAATATTCAGTGTTAAATGATTACTTTGAATTTTCGGTGTTCCCTGGCTTTAAAAGCAAAATTTCCTGCACCAAAAAATGCTGAAAATTCAAAATAACCTAACTTTGTATGTTTTGTTCATAAACAGTGGAATATGCTCAGACGAAAATTTTTCTTGCTTCCATATTATTTTGAGTTTGAAATATTTAATATTCTTTCTAGCAATGTCAAATGATACTTTTCAAAGTTTATTTATGATTATTTTTCTAATTTTTAAAGTTTAATAATAGAAAAAATGATTTGTGGTTGTTTTAATCTAAAAATATTAATATTCAAAAAATCAAAATCTTTTAAAAAGTGACATTTGATAATGCTAGAAATAATGATATTGTTTATGTTTAGCTAAAAAAGAAATACAGAAATTTAAGCTCTGACACCAATTTAAAAAAAATAATAATAAATAATGAATGATCTTACTAGAAGTTATAAATCAAAATTTAGTTTGACACTTTGCAAATAAAAAATTATATCTTTTCCCCAAAAATAATAAAATTTTCTTGCATTTTGTATTTTATAGTAATTTATAGAAATTAGAAATCTCACAGGCAGTAGTTTACATTTTTGTTTAAAAGGTTTCTTATTTCCAATAAAGGGATAAAAAATGGATATCTTTTTTTAATAATTTAATAAAAATATGCCAGAAATAAAATTCTTATCTGAAAATATGTTTTTTCAGCTAAAAATTAACTTTTTTTTTTGTTATTTTTTTAGTTTGAACATGTAAGAAATGAAGAATAATATTTCAACATTAAACTATTCTTAAATATACATACTAAATTAAATATAATTATTTAATATTCTCGTAAAATAAAACAAATTGAGGCAAATACTACTCTTAATTTATAGTTCTAGACAGTTTATTTTGTTTTTCATCATTTTATTAAAGTAAAGCACTTCTCAGAAGATGCTACCAAAGTTAACATTTTAAATGAGTTTTAGCCACAATAAGATAATTGTAATGCAGTAAACAATTAACTTAGTAATAAATAATGTGCTACACTAAAAAAAAAAAAAAAAAAAAAAAAAAAAAAAAAAAAAAAAAAAAAATTAAAAGCTGTTTGATTTAATATCTCTAAATATCATTCATGTTGATATAGAGCTACTTTGTTCAATGGGGAACATAAATTTTTTTGAGAACAAATTTAAGCCAATGTTAAATAAAATAAACAAAATGGCATTGCTAATTAACTACTTAATACATAGAAATTAGACACGAATAATACTTGGATTTAACACATAAGTAGGGAAAGTGGAAAAGTAAACTATAACAGATGATTTGGATAAAGCCAACAATATTTATTTGTTTAATTTGTGCTGGATGTTAAATAGTATTTTTTACATTCTTTGACTTTATCTTTTCTCCCCTGCTCTCATGTTATTTAATCATTAAAAAACAATATTCTGAAACAAAAAAAAAAAAAAAAAAGAACAGATAAACTTTAATTATTTTTGTTAATGCTGATGCCTAAGAACTTAAAAAATAAATAAATAAAAATACAATATATATGAAAATAAAAATACAGGACACATAAATATACAAATATATTTTATTGTAAAATATACACTTCATTCATTAAATTAATTCTATGCTGTAAGAATATTTAAATTTAAACTGTAATATACAACATAATAATGAAACAGTTACACATTCTATAGCAGAATTATCTTCTAAATATTTGGTCCGAAGAGTAGTTAGTTGCCATTTGAAAAATAAATTTGCAGGTTTCTTCCATTGAGGAACATATCCTAAAGAGAAATTGATAAGAAAAATAATTAAATACTTAATATTTGTTCACAAATAAATTCAAATACATGTTTAAAAAAAATTGTATTTGCTACAATAAACTCCCGATTATCTGGTAGCAGCAGATGGGCACATTGGATAATAAAAAAGCTTGATAGGAATGGGTTCTGTGAATATCCTTATCATGCCATCATGCTTCCGTTAAAAACACATTTTTTATACAAAAACTTATTCCTATTCATGTTTTCTGACTTGTTTCATAAAAACAGTCGCTCATATAAAATCATGTATCCTGTATATGAATACAATATATATAGTTTTAAATTAAACAAATCCTTGATGTAAAAAGCCTAACTAAAAAACAATTTAAATTTATTTTATTGACCCATGATTAGAATTAAAATATATAATTACATACAAAAGTCAAGATTAAAAAATAATACATATAATAATTAATTATTGATAAATGACTGCTTTTATATTTTAGCAGTCTTATTAAGAACACATGCAATATAGAAGGATCACAGATGATAGAAAACATCCATATCCATCACCAGAGTTGGTTTTTTGACATCAAAAAAGGGTTTGTGACATGACAAGTATTTAAAACGTCAAAAACACAGAGTCACAATCTGCTGTGGTGCACTAGAGTTTGTTCAGGAAACAAATTTTAAAACTAGCTTCTATTGCCATACTTCATGTTGAAATTTAATTATATTATGGGTAATTAGCAATGTCTTAAAATATTTTTAATTAATAAAAATTAAGGTAAAAATAACAAATTCCGAATCCCAGAAATTTATCTCGAAATGGACATGCAGAAATATTTGCACAAAAATTATGTTTAAACATTTTTTTTATTTATTGTTATTATTATTTTAATATTTGTAAAAAAATCTAAAGTTATTTAGTATGCATTTTGACATAGCTATATTTATAAAGAACAAGTTAAGTGTTATAAATGCAGGATTTTCAAAAGTGTTATACTTAATATACGTGTTTTTTTTATGCTTTACACATTATATACATAATATCTAGTAGGTTAATTTGAATTTAAATACAATGCATGCTATGATTATTATGTATCTTTATAAACCATTTTTATATCAATCCCTCCCCCCCCCCCCCCCAAAGCAGACACACTAATAGTATCAAGAATACAAATAATGTTTACTTTAAAGTAAGGTAAGAAAAATCAAAAAGCGAGGTAAATAATAGAAGTTCTCAGATTGGGAATGATTGATGAATGCTCAACCTGATTAAAAGAATTTTCTTCAAAAGTGTCTAAAGTTCAGAAAATGTTAATATTTATCCTTAAAAATGTCTAATCTTTAATATTATTTTAACTATACACTAAGTTTGGTTATAAATAAATTTCTTAATAATATAATATCCCTGCAGATTTTGAATAACACATTAAAATTTATTAAATAAAGTTACAAAAGATAAGTTTTCCAAAGTCTAAGATTTTGTTTACTCTTCAAAATATGTTTCTTCAAAAATTTAAATTTATTTTTTCTACAACATATTTAGAAACATTTTCTTTATTAAAAGCAAATAAATTTAACTTATTAAACTTAAATATAGATAGATACATACATATGTAAATAAATATAGATTTTTGGCCATGGTTAAAGCCATCAGAAACTGTTGCATGTCAAAAACTTACCAAGCCTGTCCAACACCACCTTAAATCTATTCACAATTTTAATAGAGAATTTATCTTAACAACTTTAGATAGTTGAAAAGCTACTGGATATAATTAGGTGTAACAAAAATTAAAGTTAAAGAAATATGACTGAATCTTTCAACTGAACCAATCAACCTTTTAAAAAAACATTTAATAAACTAAATAAAATATATAACACTTAATATGATGTGTTTTGATTTTAGGTAGTAATTATATAATTTCTTTAATAAAGGAAAATATATTTGTTTTAGAAAATAAAAACTGAAAGGTTGACAGCTATTGTTATCTTGAGTTAAGTTTTTAAAGAAATATTTTCAAAAGATTGTTATTTATAAGAGCAGTTAGCATGTTTATTGTAAACATTTCCTTCCTTTTAAATCAATGTACTATTAAATTAAATCATCTGTTTGAAAATAAATTGAATTTATACTGAATAAGCACATTAAAAAAAGACTGTCTGATAAAGATAAGAAAAAATTCAAAAGGTAATTTCTACCACTTGTGTTTTTCCTGGTATATGTAACTTCTTGAGTGATGCAATCAAAGCCCTGTTGTCGCATATGGCTGATTTTCTATTTAGGTATCATGAATTTTCACCAATAAATTTTAGTAGTTATTTTTACTTGATACAATGATAGAAAATCCATAAATAAAATAAAATAGTTATTCATAATTTTCTGTTCTGAATTCAATATTTTTAAACAAAAAATCTGCCAGATGCTAAAGCAGTGGAGCACATTATTCTATGGTTACAACCTAACTTTAAAAAATTATGGCCATAGGTATGTATAAAACTTCTTTTAAATTCTCATGCTAATTTCAACAAAAATATCAGTAAAAGATTTATGATGTACAGATTTCGCTCAATTACAGCACTACCTAATCCTACAATATTACAGCACCCATTTAAACATACTTTGAATGAGGAGAAAACATTGTAATAAATCAATAACCAACCTTCTCAAAAAATTAATATACATAAATAATGTAATATTGTGATGCAATTGTGAATGGAAACTTTTCTGACAAAGTGAAAAGGTGCCCAGGAAAGAGTTAAATAAGAGATTTGACTTAAATTTCCAAATTTTGCCTCTTGAGTTACCTGTACTGACAATAAGTTGACACATTTGACTCAAACCTAATAACCTTATTGGAAATAGTATCAGATGTGACATGTAAACAACTCGACAGAATATATCATAGATAATGGAACTTGATAAAAAATAGATGCTACTGGCAATAAAGTTATCACAATGAAATTTTTGTCGACTAGCTGTCAGTCTAGGTATGTCAAGTATATGTCAAGATGTTGAAAATAATTGTACATGTCTTATGTTCAACTATCAACCTAAATACTTTTTCCTGCGGATCGAAAAATTTTAATTTGTATATTTTTACCAATGAATTTAAAAAGAAAATTTAACAATGTAAAATGATATTGTTTCATATTTATTATTTTTATGAAATACATATTAGAGCTTGATATAAAATTTTAAAATGAGTTTACCTAATTTTCATGGATTTCCTTTAATATAAACAGGTGAGCTAATTTAGTGAGTAACACTTGATAAACATAGAAAAATCAAGTTTAATTTTGCCTTACTACAGTTCTTTAGGTTATCCATAATAGCTTAATTACCACTAGGTGTAATTTTAAGTTTTGATTTATAACATATTGTAATGCAATTAAATGCTTTAAACTTGCAAGAGTAGCAATTTAGCTAAACGAAAACCTATCAATTGCACAGATTTTTGGAATACATCTTGTAGTAACATAGCTAAATTTTTGCAAATTTGATATTTCCACTGATTTGTGTTGGTGGTGTGTGTGTGTGTGTGTGTGGTGGGGGGAATTATAGTATGTTGTTTAAAGAAAAAAATATAATTCAGAAAGAAATTTCTTAATTTTCTTTAACGTTTTACTTCTCAAATTAAATTTTCTTTGACATTCTGAAATTACACACCACTTTGGTGGAATAAGGGCACCTGTTCTGTGCTTAGTGCACCAATAGAAATTTTGTTCATACTAATCAAGGAATCATTAAAAAAAATATATAAAAAATACTTTACAAAAAAAGTGATATCTAATGACATTGATTACATGAATTATAATTTATGTATATAATGTAATCATAATATCATGTTTATAATAAATTTTACATGTCTTGAGAAATTTTCTATTTTGAATGAATGTGTGTGAATGAGATGGTTATCTCATTATTTTTCTGGTATCTAAAATAATATTTAATAGTTACAAATTTTAAGATTGGAACACAGAGCCTAATATAGTTGAATTATGAATTCAGTAGCATGCAATAGCAACATGAAACTAACATTAGAACAGATATATTCAGCACTAAATGCAGATAAATTTTAATATACCATTGTTATTGCACCCCATGTAGCTCTGTTTAGTTGTATCAGTTTCCTTAATTCCAGGTATTTGTTAGACATTGAATATCCAGTCTCTCTTGAATTTTCTTCATGTCACCGATTAAAGAAGTAACTCGTCTGTCGACTTACATATCCAGCTGAAAGTAATTAAGAGAGTTATTAAAAAGTGAATCATCTGTTTTCAGTAACAATATTACATGCTTATGATTTATAAAACAACAGACATACAGTAAATTCTGTCCAAGACATATCTAGCCCATAGAAATTTTCTGCCATAGATGATATTCTGTTTCTGACAGAACTTATTGTATCAAAAATCATTCAGCATGACTTTAAATCCTTTCTGTGTCAGACAAATTGCCATCTAACATACTGTATGTAAACACAAATATAGTAGAGACAAAAAATTCATTCCCCATTTGTAACTAAAAATCAAAACCAACAGTCAGCAGGAAGCTGATGAATCAATTTTCAGAAATCCTGTCTTGGAACTTTGATGAAATTTGTCGTTTTTCTTGCGAGCTTTTGATATAAATTGCGGTTTTATCAAATTTATCTCTTTTTTTTGTGATTTTTTAGAAAAATTGGTCATTTTTTTCGCTATCTTTATGCGAATTTTACCTTTAACTGTGATCTTTTGATGAAATGTGCCTTTTTTTCACACCCTTTGAAGAAATTTTTTGTTTTGCACAATCTATTTACCAAAATTTGTATTTTTTGAGGTACCTAGACCATGTTTTTGTGATCTTTTGATGAAATTCACGTTTTTTATGATACCTGTACCTAATTTGTTCTTTTATCGTGGTCTTTTGGTGAAATTTATCGTTTTCCTTGCAAGCTTTCGATGTAATTTGCCGTTTTATCAAATTTATCTTTATTTTGCGATTTTTTTTTTGCAAAATTAGTCATTTTTTTGCTATCTTTGTGCGAATTTTACCTTTAATTGTGATCTTTTGATGAAATGTGCCTTTTTTTTCCCATTCTTTGAAGAAATTTCATGTTTTGCACAATCTATGTACCAAAATTTGTGTTTTTTGAGGTACCTAGACTGTGTTTTTGCGATCTTTTGATGAAATTCACATTTTTTATGACACCTGGACCAAATTTGTTCTTTTCTCGTGGTCTTTTGGTGAAATTTGTCGTTTTTCTTGCAAGCTTTCAATGTAATTTGCCGTTTTATCAAATTTATCTTTATTTTGTGATTTTTTTGCAAAATTGGTCATTTTTTTCGCTATTTTTATGCGAATTTTACCTTTAATTGTGATCTTTTGATGAAATGTGTCTTTTTTTCTCATTCTTTGATGAAATTTCTTGTTTTGCACAATCTATTTACCAAAATTTGTGTTTTTTGAGGTACCTAGACTGTGTTTTTGCAATCTTTTGATGAAATTTGCGTTTTTTATCATTTGTGGCAAAAATTCGTCATTTTGTCAAGGTATTTTGGTGAAATCGGTCGTTTTTCGGGGCCGATTGATGAAATTTGTCGTTTTTCTTGCAAGCTTTCGATGTAACTTGCCGTTTTATCAAATTTAGCTTTTTTTGTGATTTTTTTTGAAAAATTGGTCATTTTTTTCACTATTTTTATGCGAATTTTACCTTTAATTGTGATCTTTTGATGAAATGTGCCTTTTTTCCCCATCTTTTGAAGAAATTTCTTGTTTTGCACAATCTATTTACCAAAACTTATGTTTTTTGAGGTACCTAGATTGTATTTTCGCGA
This sequence comes from Maratus speculifer, assembly GCA_964019185.1. Taxonomy (NCBI): domain Eukaryota; kingdom Metazoa; phylum Arthropoda; class Arachnida; order Araneae; family Salticidae; genus Maratus; species Maratus speculifer. Next base: position 89,245,118 of record OZ025300.1, on the reverse strand, counting down.
TCTTTTGATCAAATTCACGTTTTTTATGATTATGTGGACAAAATTCGTGATTTTCTGAAAGTCTTTTGGTGAAATTGGTCGTTTTTTGGGATCTTTTGATGAAACTTGTCGTTTTTCTTAAGAGCTTTCGATGTAACTTGCCGTTTTATCAAATTTATCTTTTTTTTGTGATTTTTTGAAAAATTGGTCATTTTTTTCGCTATCTTAATGCGAATTTTACCTTTAATTGTGATCTTTTAATGAAATGTGCCTTTTTTTCTTATCCTTTAAAGAAATGTCCAGTTTTGCACAATTTATTTACCAAAATTTGTGTTTTTTGAGGTATCTAGACTGTGTTTTTGTGATTTTTTGATGAAATTCGCATTTTTTATGATACCTGGAGCAAATTTGTTTTTTTCTCGTGGTCTTTTGTTGAAATTTGCCGTTTTTCTTGCAAGCTTTCGATGTAATTTGCCGTTTTATCAAATTTATCTTTTTTTGTGTGATTTTTTTGAAAAATTGGTCATTTTTTTCGCTATCTTTATGCAAATTTTACCTTTAACTGTGATCTTTTGATGAAATGTGCCTTTTTTTCACACCCTTTGAAGAAATTTCTTGTTTTGCACAATCTATTTACCAAAATTTGTATTTTTTGAGGTACCTAGACCATGTTTTTGCGATCTTTTGATGAAATTCACGTTTTTTATGATACCTGTACCTAATTTGTTCTTTTATTGTGGTCTTTTGGTGAAATTTATCGTTTTCCTTGCAAGCTTTCGATGTAATTTGCCGTTTTATCAAATTTATCTTTATTTTGTGATTTTTTTTTGCAAAATTGGTCATTTTTTTTGCTATCTTTATGCAAATTTTACTTTAATTGTGATCTTTTGATGAAATGTGCCTTTTTTTTCCCCATTCTTTGAAGAAATTTCTTGTTTTGCACAATCTATTTACCAAAATTTGTGTTTTTTGAGGTACCTAGACTGTGTTTTTGCGATCTTTTGATGAAATTCACATTTTTTATGACACCTGGACCAAATTTGTTTTTTTCTTGTGGTCTATTGGTGAAATTTGTCATTTTTCTTGCAAGCTTTCGATGTAATTTGCCGTTTTATCAAATTTATCTTTATTTTGTGATTTTTTTGCAAAATTGGTCATTTTTTTCGCTATCTTTATGCGAATTTTACCTTTAACTGTGATCTTTTGATGAAATGTGCCTTTTTTTCACACCCTTTGAAGAAATTTCTTGTTTTGCACAATCTATTTACCAAAATTTGTATTTTTTGAGGTAACTAGACCATGTTTTTGCGATCTTTTGATGAAGTTCACGTTTTTTATGATACCTGTACCTAATGTGTTCTTTTATCATGGTCTTTTGGTGAAATTTATCGTTTTCCTTGCAAGCTTTCGATGTAATTTGCCGTTTTATCAAATTTATCTTTATTTTGTGATTTTTTTGCAAAATTGGTCATTTTTTTTGCTATCTTTATGCGAATTTTACCTTTAATTGTGATCTTTTGATGAAATGTGCCTTTTTTTCCCCCATTCTTTGAAGAAATTTCTTGTTTTGCACAATCTATTTACCAAAATTTGTGTTTTTTGAGGTACCTAGACTGTGTTTTTGCGATCTTTTGATGAAATTCACATTTTTTATGACACCTGGACTAAATTTGTTCTTTTCTTGTGGTCTTTTGGTGAAATTTGTTGTTTTTCTTGCAAGCTTTCGATGTAATTTGCCGTTTTATCAAATTTATCTTTATTTTGTGATTTTTTTTGCAAAATTGGTCGTTTTTTTCGCTATTTTTATGCGAATTTTACCTTTAATTGTGATCTTTTGATAAAATGTGTCTTTTTTTCTCATTCTTTGATGAAATTTGTTGTTTTGCACAATCTATTTACCAAAATTTGTGTTTTTTGAGGTAGCTAGACTGTGTTTTTGCGATTTTTTGATGAAATTCATGTTTTTTTTTTATACTTGGACCAAATTTGTTTTTTTCTTGTGGTTTTTTGTTAAAATTTGTCGTTTTTCTTGTAAGCTTTCCATGTAATTTGCCGTTTTATCAAATTTATCTTTATTTTGTGATTTTTTTGCAAAATTGGTTGTTTTTTTCGCTATCTTTATGCGAATTTCACCTTTAATTGTGATCTTTTGATGAAATGTGCCTTTTTTTCCCATTCTTTGAAGAAATTTCTTGTTTTGCACAATCTATTTACCAAAATTTGTGTTTTTAGGTACCTAGATTGTGTTTTCGCGATCTTTTGATGAAATTTGCGTTTTTTATGATATCTAGGCAAAATTCGTCGTTTTCTCAAGGTCTTTTGGTGAAATTGGTTGTTTTTCGTGGTCTTTTGATAAAATTTGTCATTTTTCTTGCGATCTTTCTATGTAATTTGCCGTTTTATCCAATTTAAAGTTTTTTTTGTGCAATTGGTTGTTTTTTTCGCTATCTTTTTTGCAAAATTTGTCTTTTTTTTCACTATTTTTTTTGTAAATTTTACCTTTAATTGCAATCTTTTGACAAAATGTGCCTTTTTTTCCATCTTTTGATCAAATTTGTCGTTTCTCACAATCTATTTACCCAAATTTGTGTGTTTTGAAGTACCTAGACTGTGTTTTTGTGATCTTTTGATGAAATTAGCATTTTCTATGATATCTGAACAAAATTCGTCGTTTTCTCAAGGTCTTTTGGTGAAATCTGTCGTTTTCTCGAGGTCTTTTGATGAAATTGTCGGGGTTTTTTTTGCAATCTTTTGGTGTAATCTGCCATTTTATCAAATTTACCCTCTTTTTTGTGATTTGTTTTGCGAAATTTGTTGCTTTTTTCACCTGCCCCCCCTCAGAACATTGAAATGTCTCCTCCCGAAATTTTTGTGATTTCAAAGGTCGGAAAGTGCAATGTCCCCTCCCCCTTCAGAGTCGCAGAAGTTTATCTTTGAGAAAAATGTTTGCATACAACACCGGTCGCAGTACTTTTACAAAAAAAAAAAAAAAAAAAGCAGTACTTTTATAAATATATATAGCAGCATTTTGTTACACACTGACCATTAGATTCATTTGTCGACATATGTGACCAGGCCCAGTAGCAGAAAGTTCTTCAGGTGTCTGTGCAGAATACTTCAGCAACAAAAAATAATCTGCGGCAAAATATTTTTTGAACTGAACCGTTCATTACTCAAACAATTATTTACCTATAGAGTTTTTAAGCATTTTATAAATTTTAATAAATAATAATCTTAACTTTTTGTATTAAGTAATAAAGAGCTAAACATAATACGAAGTAATACAAAGATTTGATATAAAAGAATCTGCAAAAGAGAAAGAAAATCTGTGACACCCGTCTCGAGCTTTTTACTACTGGGTGACGAGGTACTTATTAAATAATTAATACTTAGTTTTTCCATCTTTTGAAAGAATATAAAAATTTAAACAAAATAATTATTTAATTTTTCTGAAAACAATATTTGTCTATAATTATTATCATTACCAGTTTCAAATATAGCTTAGTATTTGCTACTAATAAGAAAATGATATTAAGTACTAATTTCATCATAATCCCAGTAACAATATTCTATGCCAATCAGAAAAAAGGTAAAATTGATATGCGACCCAAGATTGAGCAAAGCTTATTATTAAAAGAAATTGCAATAACAAGTATTACCCATAAAATAAGCAAAACTTGCATTTGGAAAAAAAAACTACAATAAAGGTAGAAACAATGTAAATTTTAGCAACTGTTTTTAAGCCCATATATTTGTTAAAAGTATTAGATTAGTCTTAAGCATACATCAACATCTATTATATCTAATGTTGCTACACACAAATGTGGCACTACTTTAAAATCTTTTTTTAAAGATTTTAAACTTTGGTGTGTTTGCAGAGAAGGTTTGGGGAGGGGGGGGAGTGCTAAATTACCAAGTGATTATTTATTTACCAATATAAAAATAAGAATTTAAAGAGGGGGAAAAATTCCAGACAAACTCCAAGAAAATAGAGTAATTTTTGCTTTCTCCTCATTCCTAGAAACCTCCATTTTCCTTTTTTTTCCAGGGGTTTTAAAAGAATGATAGACCATTCTAATGTACACTTAGTTAAAATGTAAAATACAAAAAATTTTCCTTTCTCAATACAGTTAGACCAAATGAGGAAGGAAAGGGGGGGGGGAATGATCAATTGTCACTAAGTGAGATTCGTGATAAACTTTTGGTGATCCTTTGAAAAAACTGAATCTTTATTTTACTATAATTAATAATTTATTTATTTTTTTAAATCTAAGAAATTTTTATACCCATAAAGTTTTAGATATTCATATTTGAAATTTTACATTAGCAGGCTAGAATATTTACATTAATTGATATTATTACTAATTATGCTAATTAAAAAATAAATGCCTATGAAAAAGCAAACGAATATTTTAATTTAGTTTTCAATAACATATAACAGAACAATTTCATCTGACACAGTAATTAAAATTATGTACAGTTTCAGCCTCAAATAAATAGTCATGCAATAACATCACCAAAATAAAAAATTCATGAAGTTTTAAACAAAAATGAACAAATATGCTAAAACTGTGTGCTACTTAAATAATCTTCAACAACTTTATAATTAATTTTGTTACAATTAAAAAAGCTTTAAAGATTTTTGTTTTCATTAAATAAAATGCATTTTATATTATAAAATGGAAATTCTCTGATCATTAAAAGAAAAATACAGATATGTATGTACAATAAAGTCATACTAATCATCCACAAGATTAAAACTTATGAATTTGCTCTTATATTATATAAAACTATATATAAATATATATAACTTATGAATTTGCTTTATGAAAACTTATGAATGCAAGTAAATAGTCATGCAATAACATCCCCAAAATCAAAATTCATGAAGTTATAAACAAAAATGTACAACAAATATGCTAAAACTGTGTGCTTACTTAAATAATCTTCAATTACTTTATAATTACTTTTGTTACAATCAAAAAAGCTTTAAAGATTTTTGTTTTCATTAAATAAAATGCATTTTATGTTATAAAATGGAAATTCTCTGATTATTAAAAGAAAAACAATAAAGTCATACTAGTCATCCACCAGATTAAAACTCATGAATTTGGTAATATGCAAGGTCTGAGGTTGGCAATTGCTGATTTAGATAAATAATTCTTATTACAATAATAAAAAATATAAAAAAAGGAATTTTAACACTTTCAAATTTTATGTATTTTGAGAAGGAGATGAAGCAATTTTCCTTTTTTCTTGAAGGGATGAAGCAATTTTCCCTTTTTCTTGAAGGGATGAAGCAATTTTCCTTTCCTTTTTTTTTCTTGGGAAGAAGGAGCGATATTGTCTAAACATTTTAAATAAGCAGAAATATACTGAAATGCGAAAGATTCTGTGCCTGAAATGTAAGGCATAGTAGTCATCGTTGAATTAAAGGGGTGACTCCTCCCCCCCCCCCCCCAAGAACATTGAAATGTCTCCCCCAGAAATTTTGTGATTCAGTGGTCAGAAAGTGCAATACCCCCCCCCCCCCCCCCCTGGAGTGACAGAAGTCCTTACTTAAAAGTGGTTTGTTTGTATTTATGTCGGCCAATTATCTACATTGTGGGATATAGGCCCTTAAGGGTGGGATGCCCTCCGTGAGAGTCTTTCTAAGGGAAGCTAACCCGTATGTATGCAAGGTTCGAAGAAAACCACGGAAAACTTTGAACGGTTAGGCCGACGGTCATGATTAGGTTCGAACCCAGCACCTCCCATCCACCAGTTTGGAGGTCAGAACCTTGCGGCCACTGGTAGAAAAGTGTTTGGATTCAACACTGTAGTACATTTACAAATAAATAAATAAAATAAAATAGCAGTTTTTCACCAAGTACTGACCATATTTTGAAAGAATATAAAATTTTAAACAAAATATTTACATAATTTTTGTCATAAAATATTTGTTTATTATTATTATCCTCACCAGTTTGAAATACAGCTTAGTATTGGTTAGTACTAGTATTAATTTTATCATAATCCCAGTAACAATTTTCTGTGCCAATCAGCAAAAAGGAAAAAATTGATATGCGACCCAAGAATGAGCAAAGCTTATTATCAAAAGAAATTGCAATGATCAGTATAACCCATAAAATAAGTAAAACTTGTATTCTGAAAGAACATTACAATAAAAGTAGGAACAATGTAAATTTTAGCAATTGTTTTTAAGCCCATATTTTTTTTAACTATTAATCTTCAAGGTGTAAAATTTATCTGCAGCCGTGTTATGCTGTTTATGCTATTTTGGGACTATAATTAACAGAAAATAAATCCACATATTTTATAATTTGTATCACTTACCGATTTTGTCCAATAAAAACTAAGAAACTATATTTTTTCTTTAACTTTTAATTAGAAAAATGCAGCATACAATTTTTTAGAAAGCAAAATATGAATCAAAATTGTAAGTTTTAAGCATCATAAAAAGTAGAAATACTCAAGAATGTTGTGAATTCTCCGTTACCTTTCACCTACTTAAATAAATATATAAATATGGCCTGGCCTTGAAACATTAATGTGGATTGAAGTATGAAAATATCTATGTAAATATCCTCTCTGAAGATTTTCAGCACAATAAAAATACATACATACAATCCATACACATTAGATGATAAGCAAACAAGTGTTACTACCGTAACACTTGTTTGCTGTCTTTTTTAAAAATATTAAGATATAATAATCTGAAAAACTTATGACCAACTGCATACAATTGCTCCATCCCTAATCCTGAGTGTTCCCATGTATATGGAATACATTTTTAAAGCACGATACATTGTTTTTTAAGTGTAAGTAATTTTTTTATTATGTAAACAATCATACAAGAGAACAAAAATACAAGTGAAATGTACTTACTTATTCAAGACTCATCTTTCCTTCCAATACGGGCGACTGGTGGGATGTTATTTGCATAAACATGAGTTTAATAAAATAAAATAAACTTAATTCATATAATTATAATATAAAAATGATAGTTGAATACGACACTGCAACATCAACAGCGTACGACGCCATTAAAATTGCTATCTGCCGCCCAAAACACATCCAGATGCATCACGGTAAACTTTTCGTTGCGCATGCGTATTTGCCACCGTGGTGCTTCTCGCTTTGACGGGGAATTTTCAAAGGTACACAAATTAAACTCCGTTCCTCCGTGCTTCTGAGTAATTTCACTTTCGTATCGGTGACTCTTATTTTGTCGTGACCTGACGTTTTTCTGGAAAATCAGAGGCACTTTTTCTATGTGCCTCCCATATCAAAATAATAGAAGGCACGATATGCTTGTGCCTTTTATGTAAGAGGTACAGTTTTAAGAGTGTAGTTTCAATTTCAGAACCGTTTAAACCGGTTTTGAAATTAAAAATATTTTTAAAGAAAAAATCTGAAACCAAAATTGAAAAAGTAAAAACAAGGTCGATTGTGGAATATCCTCAGCTATCCTATGCAAAAAAAATCACGTAAAAATTTTAAAATTTGAGCGAGATATTTGAAAAGAACGCCTCCATAGACTTCACTTTATTATCCGGGTCTTTTTCTGTGCCTAGTGTGCAGCCTTAAAGTTTGCTGGATGCGATAAATTTCCGAAATGTTAAAGCTTAAATGGACAAGTTCTCGCATCCACTAAAGCGGAAATAGACATCGATACCAATCGACATCCTTAAGTTGTTGAAAAGATGAAAATCCTTTAGTATATATTTTGCTCCGGAGGAAAAAATTATCACTACAAATCAATGCAAAATAAAGTGCATAGATATGTGTAGCAAAATTATCTTTAGATTCAGATTTGGTTACCGAATTAGACACCAGAATGATTTCAAATTTTGTTCATGTAGGATTCCTCGATGTGAATATGACGACACATAGAGCACAGTATACGATTGATTGAAAAGATTCTGGACAAAAATGAGCCATCAAGGGGGTCCTTGTGGCCGAATGGTTAAGAAACCACTCTGCTAATCTCTTGAGAGCGTAGGAGATTGTGGGTTTGAATTCCACTGGCTCCGTTGCATACACTCTTTATGTGTAGCTCCCGGTTGTACTTTTCTTGTGTCGTAATATTTCCTTGTGTTATCTTGTCCTTGTATGTCCACGAATTTGTAAAATAATATGGATTATGTATTTATGTCTGTGTAGAAATAAAGGATCATTCGGCGTGCAATCGAATTCTACCAGGAAATTATCATCAAATTTTAGAATAGAAAATGCCTAGCATTGCGATACATTGTTAAAAATTTAACTTTTGCTGCATCGTCACTCCATCCCTTTTATGGAATATCTCATACATACACTGTAAAAAATTTTACTCTTTTGCTGCATCCTCACTCCCCGCTTTTATAAAATATTTGTCTTTTGACCCATGAGAATGCTCCATGATAGGCTGAAATAATCGTTTTCCATAAAAGCGGTGGAGTGAGCTTAAAATTTTTAACAGTTTAGTTGGGACAAAAGCGTCCGTGAAAAAAGTATTCGGGCATCGAATGCTGTCACTCTCTTATAGATGCAGCCAAGTACAGGTTATGATTTTCGGATTCCTCGTCGAATCATCACCGCTCATTTCCGATGCATTTACTGCATTTATAGGAATTAGGTTGTTGTTGTTTATCTATTGAATCATAGAGCGATTTTTGTTAAAACCTTTCTTTTTGTTTTTCTGACTGAAGGGGGAGTACTTTTGACTACACTAGAAAAGTATTTTACTATTCATTGATACATGGAGTCATTTTGCTGTTTACTCATATATGGAAGCGCTTTGCCGCGCGCTTATGTGTAACGACACTTTACTTGAGGCATTGTCACCTTTCGATAACCACTTCTGAAGTCCGTACGATTAGATGCTGACTTTAAGATTTCACAATGCGGTAGCTTTTCGTCGTGCCAGATCTGAAGAAGTTACCACATCCAGAAAACCTAAAGATTCACAAGGATACTAACCGATATTGTAAAAGCCTTCTAAAAAGTTGACAATCAAACAGTGACAAGTAAAGCGAATACATCAGACTCAGCAAAGTGCGTTCATTAGTAATGCGTTTCAAAGAGCCATCATATGTCAGTACACATAATTATATATTACGGTATAAATAACTAAAAAGTAGGAAATAAATTTAACTTTTTCAAAAAAATGTATAACCGACTCCAAAAAAAAAGCGCTAAAAAGAATTAAATAATTCTATAAAATTCTCTAATGACAAATCGTTATCCAATAACCACACATTGAATATCATGTACCGGTATAAAACGGTTAAATTTAATATATAGAATTTAATAACCACCAAACATATTTTTTCCAGAGAATATTTTTTACAAGAGATTAATTTACATATTTTTGATTTAATTTTTGAATATATACATATAAAAAGTAAGGAATTACTTTTTGAAGTTGGTGCCAAACTATCTTAAGAATAGTAAGATTTGTGGATATATTATGTCTAGTACCATAAATAAAATGGGGAAATCATTATCGATTATGATTGTTTGGCACCAATTTCAAAAAGTAATTCCTTAATTTTTATATGTATATATTCAAAAATTAAATCAAAAATATGTAAATTAATCTCTTGTAAAAAATATTCTCTGGAAAACCTATGTTTGGTGGATATTAAATTCTATATATTAAATTTAACCGTTTTATACCGGTACATGATATTCAATGTGTGGTTATTGGATAACGATTTGTCATTAGAGAATTTTATAGAATTATTTAATTCTTTTTAGCGCTTTTTTTTTGGAGTCGGTTATACATTTTTTTGAAAAAGTTAAATTTATTCTTAAGATTATTTTCAAAAATCTTAAATTTGCCGTTTCTGTTTTTCGACTTTGCGTGACTTCTGAAAATAAATTGAGAAAAATATCAGGAAGAGTGGTCATTCTAAGTGTCCGACGTAGCAAAAGATTAGTAGAGTTCTACATGATCAACTTGCACTAAAGATGGTTGAGGACTTCGGTAATAACTTTCATATTACTCGTGTGTATGGACTTTACCCACGAGTTGCAACAATCATATCTCGGCGAATATTGAGTAACAGTGTTCTTCACTCCTATGTGCTTTACTCACGTGACGTCAGCCGCGGGTAAGCAGAAGAAAAACACATGAAGAACATTTTAATATCGCTTCCTCTTCGTTCAATAAACGGTCTTTTTCGGAGGTTTTCTCCCGGCAGAAACGTCGCTGTTGCCATTCGTGGGTAAAGTCCATTGGACTGGAAAGCCACGGCACAAACAATCATATCATCGAGTTAGCGGCAAAAATTCTGGGATTAGACAGAACTGGATAATCATATTAAAATGCAACTGGTCTGCCAAAGTCATAATTTGGTGGAAACCACCAGCAAAAACTCTATTTTCGTGGTTGATTAGTAGGTTTACTATTGTGTTTTCCTGCTCCCAGTCGTCAATGTTTTCATTCCTTGGATATAGAATAGAGGCTTGCACGGGCCCGGACTTGGTCCCAGGCACGTACCCGGCCCAGCGAAATAAAAATAATTTCAAACAGGCCGGGTCGGCAGAGTTAAGACATTTTTAACGATGAGCTGAAACATCAATACAGAAATGTAAGCATGTCCACCGAAGAGATCGGCATCAGGCATTGCGTCTAAGCTGAGTTTATTTTTATTCTTTTTATTATTATTATTATTTTATTTTATTTATTTATTTTTTCAGCGGACTCGAGCAGTGCTGAAATCAGGCTTGCATTTCCCCCCCCCCCCCCCAATAAAGCCGAGCCGAGCCGAAACTGTACTTAATAGTTCTCAATATGTATTGTGGAGGCAATATGTTTTGTAAAAATATTAAAAACGATAATTAAACTTTTGCTAATTCTTTGGAAATGTACCGTAAGGTGGTCAAGGTGGCTCAACAACACAAAACTTTGACCCATTTGTTGATTAACTTTTAACTGTAAAGGCTTAAAATTGACAAGCCTGACTACTGAAGCGATTTGGAATCCAATAGCGTTTTCCGTTTTATTTGTAAATAAATTGTTAACTTTGTTAAACAATGTTCACTCTTGCTAATCCATCTATGCATTCCTGAATCGACTCATCGAATCCGAAAAGAAGTAAAAGCATCTCGAGTTGAGTAGGAATTCAAGAACTCTGCATTGGTCAAATAGGAGATTCTTGTCACGGCTTCAGATTTTTCTACTTTCGCGTGATGTCGCAACTGGAAATTCGTTTCAAAAGGCTATCTTTAACACCATTATATTTAAGAAGCATTGTCTTTAGCAAAAAATGAATAAAGTCCTTTGATTACACAGATTCTGAATGAGAACACCTGCCAATCTTATGCTTTTTCGAAAAGAAATAAATTCAGAAATGTGTCAGAAAATAGTCAGTTTCAATTCTTTTTCTTTTTCTGAAAAATTAAAAGTATTTTTAATGCCAATGTAAAGTTTCAAAAATTAATTGTAATAACAGTAATTTATTTATTTGCTTGTTTATTTTAGGATTTTGTATCTAACTTTTCTTCGTAAACAGACAAATAAAAACTAAACACTCATCATAAATAAATTTGTGCAATAGAGTAAGTATTTTTTGAATTATACATAAACTAAATTATTTCAATACTTTCTCATTATTTCTCATATTCTTATTAGTTCCAATTCTTTTTCTTTTTCTGAAAAGATAAAGCATTTGTAATATCAATGTAAAGTTTGATAAAATTAATTGCAATAACAGTTTTTATTTACTTATTTCTTACCTTGTTTATTTTAGGATTATGCAGCTGACTTTTCTTCGTAAACAGACAAATAAAAATTAAACACTCATCATAAATAAATTTGTGCAATGTAATAGGTATTTTTTGCATAATACATACACTAAACAACACCTATTTGAATTAACACAAATATTAACTTGTATTTTTGTGTAATAAACACATGGTAATAATTATACAGTGATGAATTCAGGGGACAAAATTAGCAAACAACTTTAAAATTTTAATTTTGTGAATAGATTTTCAAATTTAAATTGTTTGTATAACCCGAAATAAAATATTTGTTTTATATATTAGGCATTTTTTTTTACCATATTGCCTGAGTTATAGGAATTTAAATGTAACATAACATATTAAAAAGAGAACATCGAGCCTGCCAGGATTCGAACCTGGAATCTCCTGATCCGTAGTCAGGCGCGTTATCCGTTGCGCCACAGGCCCACGGTTTGGAAAGCGCACTGTTTGAAACAAGTACATCACATTTTCAATGTCAAACTTTAATTCTTTTGTATGGGTTTTAAGTAAAAATTTTCTCGAAAGATTGTGTTGGTGTTCGTGCCGCAGATAGAGATACATTATTACAATATTAGTGTAAATATTCTAGAATTTTTTTATTACCTTTTCAATATAGAAGCTTTTAAAGCTTTAAAAAAAAAAAAAAAAATTAAAAGCAATTTTTATGACGCGAAAATACCCGTTGGGTAATGTTAATCTTATGGAAGAAATTTTTTAACGTAGCTCGCTTACATTGTATTTCATTATTTTCATAGTTTTTTATTTTTTATTTTAATTTATTTTTTATATTTTATTTATTTATTTTTTATATTGAGTGACTGACGTCAATCTATATAAAAGCCGTTTTTCACTTTACCTATTTTCTTTGCAATTTTTTCTATGAGAATACTTTCATTTTCGAAACCGGTTCCTAAAATAAAAGAATTCTAATAAAAAAAATAATATTTAAGCAAAATCGAAAAAGTAAAGCAGAGATTATAGAAAGGGCTTCAATTTTTTACATCTCTTATTTTTTGCACCTTTCGGGCCTATATCCCACGTGTTGATAATCGACCAATGTAAAATAAACCAAACCCATTTTTTGCATGTTGAACAAGTTCAAGCATTCTTATCATAATTTAATATTCATAACTTAATATTATGTGATTTCATAATATACATATCCCTAAAAAAAAACCTTTTATGTCGCTTGGAAACTATTATAGGCGTCTGTGTTAAAATTTTTTATTCACCTTTTCTCAGAAGGCATTTTTTCTATGTATCTGAGCATTTATTAATTTTTTTATTATTATTTCCGTGTATCTATGTGTAATGTCTAAACCAAACTATATTTACATTAAATAACACAAGAATTAACTTGTATAGTCCTTGAAAAAACCTTAAAATCACATTTTTAATTTTGATGTTTAGAATAAAATTCCGAAAAGAGTTATAAAATTTGAATTTAAACAGTTATCGATATAATATGTGAATTCAACTCAATTGTAACAGTTAAAAAAATATTTTTTCTACATGTTTTAAAATTTTGTAATATTATCAAATGGAAATAAGTTTATTACCCTTATTTCCTTTAAAATCTAACTTAGTGAGATAACATCATAACTGTAGTATTTTATGATGTTTATAGGTTAATAATGGCTAGAGTTTTGAAATATGCAATTACTTCTTTAAGAGTGACCCTTGTCCCAAAAGCGGCAGGGGAGCTTCTGCTCTTGTAGCTAGTAGACGGGAGGTGCTGCTTTCGAACCCAATCGCGCTGGTCGGCCTAATCGTTTGGAATTTCCCGTGGTTTCCTTGTGTGAATACGGGTTAGGTTCCCTTAGAAAGACCCCCAGAGAAGGCACCCCTAAACGGTGCATACAGACGTAACTACTACCTGCCGTCATTCGTGGGCGTGTTTTGTGTTAGCAGACTGCGCGTTTTATGTATAATGACTTTCCCATGTCAAGGAAGGAAAATTTCAATCCAACCACATAACAGAGAACCTTTACCTCCAAAACGGTTGGTCTCCTTATCTCCTGAGCACCCCCCCCCCCCCACACACACACACACACCAGTGGAGGTTCTGACCTCCAAACTGGTAGACGGTAGGTGCTGGGCTCGAACCCAATCGCGACCGTCGGCCTAACCGTTCGGAGTTTTCCGTGATTTTCTTCGAACATTTGATTTCCCTGTGTAAACACGGGTTGGGTTCCTTTAGAAAGACCCTCACGGAGGGCACCCCGCCCCTTAGGGCCTATATCCCACAGTGTAGATAATTGACCAAAATAAATACAAACAAACCTTATGTCCTGAGTCATTGTACTCTCCGCATGAAAAACTTAAGGAATCTTGGTTCGTCAATTGTATGCTAACAAAAAGCAGTTTGATCCGATTTTTGAGCTGAAAATTGTCATTTTGGAAGTATGGAAACAAATACCCATTTCCACATGTAGAAACCTTGCCAAATCTTTCCTAAAGCGTGTTTTTTAAGTCTTCAGTGTTCATAAAAAACCAAAAAAAAGTGCTAAAAGTCCAAGTGCAAATCATTTACGTTTGTAATTTAAGATTTTAACCCTTTGTGACTCAAGACCAGAGCCTGATTAAAGCACGTGCCTCCAGGGCCTCGGCCCTGGGCCCACCAATTTCAGGGGCCCAAATATTATGTGGCTGATTTTTTTTCCGTTAATCAAATACTTTTCAAAAATATTATTTTATAAAATATTAAATGTAAAATTTAAATATTCTGAATGTCTCAGTAAAATTTTTAGAAATCAAGCATTTTTAGGCACTTTTCACCCAAAAAACTTTGTCAACTCATCAAATAAACCTTCTTTTTCTGAAAGTGTCGCCGAAAATGGGTAGGTAGCGGGGGCCCAACTTTTTAACAAGCCCTGGGCCCAACTTCAGCTTGATCGGGCTCTGCTCAAGACCTCCAATTAAAAAAATATTGACTCAGATGTTACAATACATCATTTTAAGAACGTAGAAAAATAAAATTAGAACGTAAAACTGAAATAATTATTGACCAAAAAGTACTTATCAAGCAGGGCGGTCGTTCTCCAAAGCCAAGCTTGAAAAAAGTAATACGCCCGCCGTCTAGAGTATAATCCCTGGAACTACCGAACCAATTTGAAAATTAAAGGTAGCAAAAAGATTGTGATCGACTCTACTCCATCATAAGCTTCCTTTTATGCTTGTACTGCTATCAAGGAACATATACATGAGTAAAAAACTATCTAAAATTGCAATTAGTGTGATGCATTTAGGGAAAGAATCTTGAAATTTGGCATACTTGTAGTTTTAAAATGTAAATGTTCACTAAGAACTGTTTCTAAAAAAATTTGAAATTTAAGTGCAAGAAATGATTGAAAACTTTACAAAAACTGTGTAACAAGGTAAGTCTCCATACTGAGCATATTTTGATTTTTTTTTTTTTTTTTTTTTTTTTTTTTTTTTTTTTTTTTTTTTTTTAAATACCAATTAAACTACTTACGTATGTAATAAAAGATCAGTCAAATTAAATGGCGGAATTACAGTAGAAAGTGTGTAAAAAAAAAAAAAAAAAAAAAAAAAAAAAAAAAAAAAAAAAAAATTCTAATATTTGGCTTGAAAAGACGAAAGCATCACGCGTCACTGTGTTTGCCGTACAATCAAGTTTGAAAACATGGAAAACAGGGTGCAGGAAAACATAATGCTAAGCCTACGAGTCAACCACTAGTGGTGTTAATTTTGCCTTATGCACAACTTTCAGACATGGATCATTAAATTCCTCTATTACTAATCTTCCATAAAATAAAGGAGATTTTGTTGTGCTCGATGACGTAGGGTTTTGTGCTGTCGGCTCTTGCACTGTAAGTAATGTGTTATTAAGATAATGATATTAGTAAGTTTTTAAGTCAGACTTCCATATTTAGTTATACATCAAGAAAAATCAATGAAAATTACATCATTATGACTCAATTATAATTCAACGAAACATAATAATAACATATTTTTCACCATTACAAAATATATATGCATATTTTAATATTCATGTTCACAATTTTAAATATATTTTAACATGCAAATGATTAATAATAAATATATTCCCCCACTTTTTCACATTTGCCAGTTACAATTTTGCATTAAATACAAACTATTTTTACTATGACATTATTTTCACACACTGAAGCTTTCTGAGAAAAATGTTTCAATTTCTGTGTCTATTTCCATTATCATATTGCCTGAATAATAGGAACTTAAATGTAACATGATTACGATCACTTTGGAAAATATTGAGAAAAGCTATAAAAAAATCCAACGAGCACATCGCGACTGCCAGGATTCTAACCCTGAATCTCCTGATCCGTAGTCAGGCACATTATCAGTTGAACAACAGGCCCCGTCGATCTGTGTCTGCTGTAATGAAATAAGTATATCTCCAGGGGATAAATTTTAATCACTTCGCTAACATATCAGATGTAAAAACTGTCTCGTGTATATTAAGAATGCAAAATTGTATTAAGCCCAGTGCCGTAGATAGATATAATATGATAACAGTAGCAAATATATCCTTAAATTATCAAATTTAAAATTCCTGTATAACGTCATATGGAATATCTGCTTTATATAAAAGTGTATTTTAGGTAGATTTCGTATGAAATACTACCTATTGCAATCGCACCAGTCTATATATCTATATATCTCACTTTTTTATGGGCACGATAACTTCTATAATTCTTCACCAATCTCCACCAAACTGGTACATAAAATCAAAGGGGATAAAATCTCGGCTAAGTTCATTGATGGGCAAAATCGGACCAAGGGGGTCGGAATGGGGGGCGTTTTTGTGAAAACCGAAAAAACGCCATAACTACTTAACTAAAGTAGATATCGAATCGGTTTAAAGTTTACATTACTTCTTAAAAATGGGTCAAAAGTTTATGCATGACAGATTTTTGATAAATTTAGAGGGAGGAAGGGAAAGAGAGGAGCGAAAAAAACAGGGATTTTGAGAGAAAAAAATTCATAACTTCGTCAATTTTCAAGATATCAAGTCCAACTAAATTTTTTGTAAATGTTCTTAAAATTATCTAAAACTTTTGTATTTACAAGTTTTTGATAGGACCAACTTTTACCGATGAAAAAATTTAAAAACGAAAAGAAAAAGGGCGGTGAAAAAAAGAGAAAAATCCATAACTCCGTCAATTTTTAAGCTATCAAATCTGATTAAATTTATTTTACATCGTCTCAAAAATATCTACAACTTGTATACTGACAAGTTTTTCACAGGACCAATTCGTATAGCAAAAAGAAATTAAATAAAAATAGGAGTTGGAGAAAAATACCTCAAATCCAAACTGCTTATATTCTGACTCATTTTTTAATTCATTTTTGATTTTAAAAGCATTCAAATGGTAGATCCTCTTATTTAGAAACTGTATAAAGTGACGCATTGGTCAATTTTCTGATAAAGTTAGAATATGTTTAAAAAAAAGCTACCAAAAAGGGTATTTTGAACAGAATTTCCGAAAGTTATCCGGACTGAAAATTGAAGAAAGTATTCAAATAAGAAATTGCGTTTTTCTCTGACTCGTTTTTAAATCCATTTTTCTTCTCAAACGCATCCAATTTACAGATCCTCTTATTTAGGAACTATATAATGTGATGCATTGGTCAGTTTTTTGATAAAGACGGAATATATTTTAAAAAAGGCTACCAAAAAGGGTATTTTGAACAGAATTTTCCGAAGTCATCCTGACTGAAAATTTAAGGAAGTGTTCAAATAAGAAATTGCGTTTTTTTTATGACTCGTTTTTAAATCCATTTTTGCTCTCAAACACATCCAATTTACAGATCCTCTTATTTAGAAACTATATAATGTGATGCATTGATGGGTTTTTTGATAAAGACAGAATATATTTCGAAAAAGGCTACCAAAAAGGGTATTTTGAACAGAATTTCCCAAAGTCTTCGTGATTTGAAAATTTAAGGAAGTATTCACATAGCAAATTGCGTTTTTTATGACTCGTTTTAAAATCCATTTTCGCTCTCAAACGCATCCAATTTACAGATTCTCTTATTTAGGATCTATATACTCTGACGTATTGGCCAGTTTTTTGATAAAGATAGAATATATTTTTAAAAATGCTTTCAAAGTGAGTATTTCGCACAAAATTTTCCGAAGCAATCATGATTAAAGAATTAAGGATGTATTCAAACAACAAATCGGTTATTTTATGACTCATTTTTAAATTCAATTTTTTTTCGCAAATGCATTCAACTGACAGTTTTTGTTATTTAGGAACTATATAATGTACTGTTTTGGTCGATTTTTAAATAAATTCAGAATTTATTTCAAAATATGTTGTCAAAATGGGTATTTGAGCTGAATTTTTCTTAAGATGATTCTGATAAAACCAGTTTTTGCAGAAAAATGAAATTAAAAATTTTTCATAAACGGCCAAGTGAAGTTATTAAACTGGGTTTATCTCTAATCATATATATATATATTTTTGTTGAAATGAGCACTCTTCGAAATCTACCTCCGCCTATAGGCCCAGCCGACAGGGATTTTTTTCATTATCATATTGCCTGAATAATAGGATTTTAAATGTGACGTGATTACGGTCACTTGGAGGAATAGTGAAAAACATACTATAAAAAAAATTAAAAAAAAAACCATATCGAGCGTGCCAAGATTCGAAACTGCAATCTCCTGATTCGTAGTCAGGTGCGTTATCCGTTGCTCCTCAAGTCCCGTCAGTCCATGTCTACTGTAATCAATTAAGTATATTACCAGAGGCTAAATTTTAATCACTCTGCACATGTCTGCAATTTAAAAATTGTCTCGTGTACATTAAGAGTGCAAAAATGTATTAAGCCTCGTGCTGTAGAGATAACATAACATTAGCAAATATAGCACGTAAATTATCAGACTTAAAATTTCTTTATAGCGTCATATACCGGGTGTCCCAAAAATGACAGATGGATTTTAAAATTCAATAACTTGCAAACGGTAACAGCTATTTAAATAATTTTTGCAGGAGGGTTATGTATAATGTCAGGAGTTTTTTTACCGTAATTTTTTTAATCGGTTGCCACGCCACGAACGAATCACCATGTTCGAATTTCAAACAATAAGTGGCGCTGACGGCGATTGAAGGCCATGTCGACACCTCACTCAGCACTGATCACCTGGCCTTCAATTGCCGCCAGCACCACCTATTGTTTGAAATTCAAACTAAAATAAAAAATTACGGTAAAAAAACTCCTGACATTATACATAACCCTCCTGCAAAAATTTTTTAAATAGCTGTCACCGTTTGCAAGTTATTGAATTTTAAAATCCATCAGTCATTTTTGGGACACCCGGTATATAGAATATTTGTTTTATATAATAGTATATTTTTTACTACGCTTTTATTAACTTCACCTGTATGTTTGTGAGTTTGTAACTCTCCTTATTTTATGTATGTTCACCGATTACTCCGGAACCATGCAATCGATTAACTTGGTTTTGGTGTTAAATGAAAGACGATGGTCTCGAATTGGTACCACTTCAGTTTCATCGAAATTGGTTCAGTACTTTTTTAGTAATTAGGCAAAAACTAATAAAATTAGTGATTTTTCGCTAATTAAAAGTGTTGAATACGTTCACTGAATCAGTGATGCCGCTGGACTTGGAAAATCCTGGGTCCCGGGGACCCAGGACTTCTAAAATTCTGGGTCCCTTTTTCAAAAAAGCGGGTCCCCCCTAATAAGTCATATTTTTAGACGCAAAAATTGAACTTGTTCATTTGCAAAGAAAACTTAAATGCAATAATTATTGTTTTAATTAATGTACAAATAATTAAAGCCAATATTATTTTTTTAAAACTATTAAGAGATATTTATTTTACTTTTTTTAAAATATAAATGCGCAAGATATAAAATAATGCTTATTTGAGTGTAGAAGATAACAAGTATCACTATTGTTCACATTTCTTTTAAAAAGGGGTAAAACTGATTTATTGAAAAAGACATTTTTCCTAAAAAAAAAAAAAAAATACTTTTCAAAATAATCAGAACAATCAAAAACAGATTGTGAAGCAGGAAAATCTGTTTTTGGAGCAGCAAAAAACTATTCGGAAGCAGGGAAGTTAGTTTTTAGAAAAGAAAAATTCTATCCTGTCATTAACTTTTTTTTCACATCCCTTTGACGAAAATTGCATTTTAAAGCTATTTTTATCACGAAAATTGCATTTTAAAGCTATATTTTCACGAAATTTGCCGTTTTTTCACGATCTTTTGGCGAAATTTGCCGTTTTTTCGCGATATTTTCACGAAATTTGCCGTTTTTTCGCGATCTTTTAACGAAATGAACCGGTTTTTCACGATCTTTTGACGAAATGTGCTATTTTATCACAATTTTTTGATGCAAATTGCTGTTTTTGCGAATTTTCTGACAAAATTTGTCGTTTTATCACGATTTTTGGATGAAATTTGTCGTTTTTTCGCGATTTTTACGAGGAAATCTGCTTTTTGTTCGCGATTTTGTAATAAAATTAGTCATTTTTTAACGAAATTTTTTGCGATTTTTTGATGAAATGTGCCGTTTTTTCGCGATCTTTTGACGAAATGTGCCGCTTTTTTGCGATCTTTAGACGAAATGTGGCATTTTATCACGATTTTTTCATGAAAATTGCCGTTTTTCGCGAATCTTTAGACAAAATTTGCCGTTTTATCACGATTTTTGAACGAAATATGTCTATTTTCGCGATTTTTTGAAGAAATCTGCTTTTTTTCGGGATTTTGTAACAAAATTAGCCATTTTCGCACAAAATTTTTGACGAAATTTGCCGAAAATTATTCGTTTTTTCGCGATTTTTTAAAGAAATTTGCCTTTTTTGCGAATTTTCGACGAAAATTACGCGTCCCGCGGGACGCGTAAGCTCCATTTTTTTGCGTCCCGTCGCCGATTTTTTGCGTATTTTACGCGCTATAGCGCGTCTGCGGCATCCCTGCTGAATGGAGTGTAGACAGCATGGCCGAGCGGTCTAAGGCGCCGGATTGAAGCTCTGTTTTTCGAAAGAGATTGTGGGTTCGAATCCCACTCCTGACTTTATTTGCATCTATGTAAAATTAAAAAAAAATTTCCGTATTACATTTTTTACTTTTAACCGGCTTCAGAAAAGGAAGAGGAAGTTATCAATTCGACGCGTATGTATTTTTTTCTACACTCTAAAACTGGGAGGAGTGAAAAGCTCACTTTTTGTAGGAGTGATTTGCATTTTCACTCTTTTTAGAGTGAACTTTATACAAATACACTCTTTAAAGACTGGAATTTCCGACTCCCTAAAAAAAAGTGAAATATCTCACTCCGTTCTCGAGAGTGAAATATCTCACTCCATGGTCGAGAGTGAAAAATCTCACTCCGTCAACGAGAGTGAAAGCCCGGCATTATACGCTTGAAAAAAATCCCCGCTCAACTTTGAACCAATATATGGAGTAAAACAATGAAAAGTATCAAAATATGTCAATTCTTACTTTTCAAAAATTACATTTTATAATACAACCTATAAAATTACGCTTATTTGCCATTAAAACGCACTCGTTTTCAAAAATGAGTGTCACTCCTTCGATAGAGTCAACGGTCACTCTTAAAAAGTGACTTAGATATGTATTACGCATCAGCCAATCAGAAATCGTCTTCTCAGTTGTGATGATAAAAATGTTTCCGCCATTTTATCGTGTCCGTTATGTGTCTCACTTTCGTTTCCTCGGTCTACAAATGTGGATCTTTAATTTGTATTATTAATACTGAAAAGTAGTTTGAATTTCGATCTTTGAATGATATACTCCGATATCTTATGATTCAAAATAATCCACATAGATTAAGTTTCTTGATCTGGAGTCAAAATAGAGAACAAATAATTCAGTAAAAAGTAATAATACTCCATTAATACTCAGTGACGAAGATGTTGCACTGCACATAACTTATTTATCAAACAAAGGATTATTATTCATCAAACAAGGGATAAAAAAACCGGTAAGTCAATTTTAATTTCAACTTTTTATTTTCCGAATGTAACTTCTAGAATGTTGAGTTAACGTTTTATTTTAACAGGAAGCTGTCTGCTTCTACTATCTTTATGTGCGTGGAGGGAAAAAAAATCGCTGACGCAAAGATTTGTGTTTTATCCTTGATGTTTATAAATGAACGGCTATAGTAATTTTAAAAGTTTGCAATATGACTTATATTAGATAAAATTTATTTATTAGAGATAAATAAATCATTAAAATTGTTTTTCCAATAGTAAGAATAATACATATGTAGTCATTTCTTGTATTTTATATTTTCTTAATTTTTCTTTTTCGTACATGAGTATACTTTTATAAAACTTTAACTCACATTTATAGAATACTATAGGGTAGATGTAACAGTAATGTACACACCTGAATGTTTTTGGTTTATAAAAAAAAATAATAACAACTAATAAAAATTTAGCTTTTATTTATTTTTTTTTCCGTAACTCGCCCTTGCATATTTTATAATTTAGCACTTTTGTTGACACTCTTAATTAGACCAATCAGGAAGCTCAAAATAATGTTTTTAAGTTTCACTGTTTTTCATTGAAAATCGTGTTTTCATTGAAAATCATACTAAGAGCTGGCTTCATTTAATAAATTTATGTATTCCTTATTTTATTGCAAAATTTCCAATTTTTTGTTTTTGTAGTTGAAGAAAGCTTTGAATTTTTTATGTATTTAATATCGTTTATAAAATTTCATTAATTTTTAAGGTTTTGAGAGGAGTGTCCATTACTGGAATACTTAAGTAGTGATTTTCCAGTAACGTACACCTCATATAGGCACTGTTAAAAAATATATAGTGCATAAAATATTTTGATTTAATCAAAAACTTAAGTAATCAATTTTAATTTTTAAATTGCACTTACCAAAATGTAATGACACTAAAATTTTTATAAATAGTTGTTTTTAAGTTATATTAATGTGACTTATAAAATTTCAATATCTTCTTCATTTTATTATTATTTTTTAAAAATGAATCTAACGATGTTTTGCCAATTTTATAATCTGGCAATCAAACCGCTCATGAAGCCGAAAAAAATGTTTAAGGGCACAGTCAAAGAGGGGCTTATAAGGCTTAATCGTTCACCATTTAAATAAAAACACTTGAGTTACAGAAGTCGTCAAAAACACATTTTCTCTTAAATATTTGTTTATTTTTACTTTTTCAATTTTGTCTGCAGATATTTTTTTAAATAACACTTTCATTTTTGGTACCGGTTTTGAAAGTAAAAGAAACTTTATAAAAATGTCTGAGACAGAAATCGAAAAAGTAAAAAAGATGCGATATAGAGACGAACCTCAGCTATTCAATGTAAAATAAATAAATAAAATGTCAAAATGCAAACGAGATATTAGAAAAATCTCTCCCCATAGGATTAGCATTAGCTCGTGAGTGTCTTCGCCGGCAGGTACTACATGCACATCTACTCTATATACGGAAATAAAAAATTAAAATTAAATATGACTTACCATGTCATTTTATAAATACGGCTTGTATTAATATATATTTTTCAGAAATAAGATTTTAATTATATATAAAAAAAAACATAGATAACGTGCATTATGGATTTATTATGTAAAACTTAATGGGTGTATCTGAAAGAAAAATATATGTTTAATATTTTAAAACTGTTTAATAACTTGTGCTTATGGGCATTTTAAAACTATCATATATTTATGGGACTACCAATGAAAGCAAACACAAGGAGAAAGATTGGAATAAAATAGTTTATTTCTGTCAATAATCTAATTCATGTGTAACTTTAATTACGTTTTCCCTTAAAAAGTTCAATTAATGTTACATACTTTGAATTAAATAAATATTGTCAATAAAGTATTTTATTCCAATCTTTACCACGTTTGTATTTATTTTCATTGTATGTTCTAAAAGACACGATGCTTTTAAAATGTCCATAATAGCAATAGAAAAAGGAATTAATTGCAAAAAAAAAAAAAAAAAAAAAAAAAAAAAAAAAAAAGAGCATTCACTCCTATGAAAAAGTGACTACTCACTCCTACTAGGAGTGAAAAAACGCACTCCTTTAGGAAAAGTGAATAGTCACTCCTCAGAAATAGTGATTATTGACCCCTGTGTAGAGTGAATATTCACTTCCTAGGAGTGAGTATTCACTCTTTCAAAGAGTCAATGATTCCACTTTTGCCTAAAGTGAATAGTCACTCTAAAGAGGTTCGGCATATTTTGAGTCTGCGATAGAGTGAGTATTCACTATTCTGGAGTGACTATTCACTCCTTTTTATTTAGAGTGTATGTATGTTCACCAATTACCCTTAAACTATCCAACCGATCAATTTGGTTTTTGTATTAAATATAAATATAGTTTAAAAAAACTAAAAACCCCGCTTTTAAAGTAATCAAACTAAAAAGTGAAAAATAAATATAGTTTAAAAAAACAAAAAAACACGCTTTTTAAGTATATCAAACTAAAAAGTGAAAAATAATTCGTACTATAAGCTGAAAACGAAAATAGATGAAAAATACTATATTACTATAAAATAATTGCTATTATAGAAATCAATTAATAAGCAATAAATAAAATTATCGTGAAAAAAAAGCGTGGGGTGCTTCTTAAGAACTGATGGATGGAGCATGGTAGATGGAGCACCCCACGCTTTTTTTCCACGATAATTTTATTTATTGCTTATTTATTGATCTCTATAATAACAATGATTTTATAGTAATATAGTATTTTTCATCTATTTTCGTTTTCAGCTTATAGTACGAATTATTTTTCACTTTTTAGTTTGATATACTTAAAAAGCGTGTTTTTTAGTTTTTTAAAACTATATTTATTCATTTTCATATTGCCTGAATAATAGGAATTTAAATATAGCATGATTACGATCACTTGGAGGACTAGTGAGAAGCATACTATAAAAAAAATCAAGAAAGCATATCGAGCCTTCTAGGATTCGAACCTGGAACATCCTTACACGCGCATTATCCGTCGCGCCACAGGACCCGTCCGTCAGTCCAATTTAACTGTAATTAAAGATGTCCACCTTTAGGGGCTATATTTTGACCACTTTGCACATGTCTGCGATGTAAAATTTTTCTCTTGTGCATTGAGAGTGCAAAATTGTATTAAGCCTCGTGCTGTAGATATAATATGATAACATTAGCAAAAATAATCCGTAACTTATCATATTTAAAATTCCCGTATAGCGTCATATAGAATATATGTTTTATATATTAGTGTCACTTTACACTTTTTATTAGTGTTGTTGCGAATTCCTCTCGGACTAAATGATTAGTCCGGTAGCGTATGAGAAGAAATTCACCCACTGAACCAAATCTAAGTGATTAAATAATATTTATTTACAGTTCATTTTAAGTCTTATTTAAATTATAAATCAGTCAGTTACGCATTTTTTAGTAGTGGGTTCTGAGTCTTGCGCGAGTGCTCCCGGAACACAGAAAATTTCTAATAGAGTCAAATTATAGAGTCTTACAGGTCTAAGATTCACAACTTCACTTGATCATATGTACGAAGGTCTCCTTGGACCTCGACGAATTTTCGCTTTTTCCCTCCTCACTGTATGAGGAGATTCTTTCTCCAGAATTCTCACTGGACTACCTGTTTAGTCCCAGGTTTCCACACTAAAACTGTCTCTTGTCCTCTCGTGTCCTCCCTTGAAAACAACTCGAATAGGGAGGGAGCTTGTAGAACCTATCAGAAAACTTACACATGATGTCAGCCTTAAAGTCTTCTAGAATTGGTTCCCTAAAAAACTGAGGTCATACACAAACTATCGTGAGAAAATCTAACACCTGTCGCACTTCAAAGTAAAAGCATTCCGCGGCATCTTTTGACAATTTGTGAGAAAGATATTTGCTGTCTAACCCAAAGTGTTCTCTTGTCAACGAAAACCTCAACTTAGTGGCCCAAAATATCTAAGAAATAGTACAATGATGAGTTCCCACATAGGCAATTCAATCTGTAAAGTTCAATTCTTTACAACACCCCCATCTAAAGATGATTCTTTGGGCTTAGATGAAGAATTTGATAATCACTAAAATGGGTTAGCAAACTCCAGTATCTCAGAATGGCATTTATAGACACCCTCTAATACATTTTTAAAAAAAATACAGATATATAAGCATATACACATAATCAATAAGATTCATTAATTAAAAAAATTTGAACAAATTACATTTCCTGACTTACAAAATTAAAATAAATCAAATTAACTTTCAAAAAGTATAAAAAAAAACTCTGGATGAATTTATTCTACACGACTAAGATAGTCCACGTGGGCAATATCTCGTCCCCGACGATGCTTTATTGCGCAATGATAAGGTTGCAGTATGAGCGCCCATTTCAATGATCTCGGATTGTTACCAGAATTACGTTTTAGAAAAACTAAAGGATTGTGATCGGTCTCTATCGAAAAGAGTTGGCCGTCAATATAATGACGCAATTTCTTAATTGCAAAGACGATAGCCGCACATTCCCTCTCTGTCGCACAGAAACTTTTTTCGGTTTCCGTAAATTTCCGACTTAAGTAAATTATGGGATGCTCCTCTAATCCGTCACGTTGCGCTAAAACGACCCCGATACCCTTTTCGGAAGTGGCAGTTTGTATTATAAACTCCTTCGAATAGTTGGGAGCATACAATATAGGTTCCTCCGTCAGTTTCGTTTTCAACTATTGAAAAGCCTTTTCCTTTTCGTCGCTCCAGCTTATTTTCTCCCTTTAAGTGCGCGAGTGAATGGTTCTACAATAACTGCACAATCTTTTATGTAGCGAGAGTAGTAGCCCGCCATACCCAAACATCGACGTATTTCGGTTTTATTTTTAGGGGTGGGCAAGTCTAAAATCGCTCGAATTTTTGCTTCGGCTGTGGCGTGCCTCCCGTCGCCCAGTACATGTCCTAAGTATTTGACAGACTTTTGTGCAAATTTACACTTGGCTAATTTAATCTTCACTTTAGCTTCTTCGACTCTCATAAGCACTTTCTCCAAATGCAACATATGATCCTCCCACGTTTCCGGAAATATGGCCTTATCATCCAGATAAGGTAAGCAAAATTCTTCCAACCCTCTTAACATTTTATCCATAAATTTCGAAAATCTAAAGGACGCATTTAACATTCCAAACGGCATGACCAGAGGTAAATAGGAACCAAAACTGGTTACAAAAGCGGCCAGCCTTTGAGCTCTAGCGATTAACGGAATTTGCTAATACCCTTTTGTGAGGTCTAACACCGTAATGTATTTTGTACTGGCAACTTTCTCTACTCAGTCCTCGATGTTCGGTAAAGGAAAAAACTCGGCCCTGGTGATCTCATTCAATTTCCTATAATCTATACAGGGTCGAGGGTCTTTCCCAGGTGACTCTACTAGAATCATAGGGGAGGTAAAATCCGATTCCTCTTCAACAATGATATTCAGTTCCAGCATTCTTTTAATTTCTTTCGTCAAAATTTCCGTTTGTCTAGGCGAAGATCTGTAAGGTTTCATTTTGACAGGTTTATACTCTGACAATTCGATATCGTGCTCCATTAAATCAGTGCGTCCCGGATCATTTGAAAATAAAGAACAAAATTTATCTAATAATTCTCTCAACTGCTCAATTTGCGCAGAGGTGCATCTAGAGTTCAAGTTGCTATCTTTTATAACATTTTCAAAGTTATAAATCTCAGTGCCAGCTTCCGGAAATGCTATATACAAGTCTATATTGTTCTCGACCTCATCTATCTCTTGCGCTACGAAATTGACTAACTCAATTCTTCTTAAATACGGTTTTAAGGGATTAACATGAAATATTTGAGACTTCTCACGCCTCCCAGGAACATTTACGATATAATTTGTCTCAGAGATTTTAGACAGAATTTTCCCAGGACCTATCCATGATACCGAAAGTTTGTTCTTTTTGTTTGTATTTAAAACTAACACCTCATCACCTACGTTCAACTTTCTCTCAACCGCCGTTTTGTCATACCACAAATTTCTCTTTTCTCTCGCTGCGGTCATACTTTTAACTGCCAATTCCTAACAATGTTTTAGCCTATTGACCAAATTAAACACATACTCGGTAATTAATTCATTCTCTTCCTCTCCCCCCCGTCCATTTTTCAAAGGGTAAAGCTTCGGGAGTTCGTAAATTCTTCCCATGTACTAACTCAGCCGGAGAAAATCCCGTAGTATCATGAGTTACCGTCCGCAAAGCTAACAACGCTTGCGGCAAATTTACCTCCCAACTTGTACCATTTTCTGTACAAAGTACTTTCAATAATCTTTTCACAGAACGATGCCATCGCTCGATACCACCATTCGACTGGGGCCTATACACCGATGCATGAGTTAATTTAACTCCAAATTTATTTAAGAATATAGTTGTTAACTGGCTTATAAAGTAACGCCCAAGATCCGTTTGTAATTCTCTGGGATAACCTAATCTACTGAATACCCACATTAACTCTTCAATAATAGTTTCCGATCTTACATTAGGTAAAGGCAAAGATTCGGCATATCTACTCGCCATACAAAATAATGTTAAAATAAAGCTATTTCCTTTTTCCGACTTAGGCATAGGACCTACGATATCAGCGGATGTCTTCGAAAAAATTTCTCCAATAATAGGTACACGCCTGAGAGGAACTTTCCCTATCTCTTTAGGCTTACCAACGCGCTGACAACTACCGCACGTCTTAACATAATCTTCTATCTCTTTGATAATATTTGGCCAAAAGTAATGACGCAACACCTTATCTTTTGTTTTCATTTCTCCGAAATGCGAAGAAATCTCCACATGACAGGCTCCTAGCACATCTAATCTGAATTTTGAAGGTACTATCAATTGTAATCTCTCCCCTCCTTTGTTATCAAGTGTCTTCCTAAACACTAAATCATTCATAATTTTAAAGTGAGACTTCTTATGTTTCGCTTTTTCCCTAACTTCTTTTAACAAAGGATCTGTTTCCTGTTCGGTGTTGAATTCCTGACGACTAACCCTTGCTAAATTCCCGAATTTGTCATTTACATCCTTAGGTAACAATTCACAATTCAAAATTTCATCTTTGTCTAAAAGTTCCAAACCTTTTTCACGCCTTACAATAGCATCATCTGATTCATCTTCCGAACCTCCAACTTGTATCCCTTCTGTCTTTACACATTCCATATTTTCCCTAGCCTCATCCATCACACTGACAGGTTCCCTTCTTTCCTGTGATCTGGTAATCACTACATTCACCTCGCTTACGAGCTGTCTGGCAGAATCAATTAGCTTTTGCGTTTTATTTCCCAAGAGGTAATAACGCAAGTCCGATTCTTTATTGACAACCCCTGCTTCCGTCTTAAGTAGCCCCACGCCATCAAAAGCTATTTCTACTTGTGCTACAGGCAAGCACCGGATTTTAGAATCCTAAGGTTGTTTCACAAAGACATAATCCCTGTCAATTGATTCTTTGTTACATGTTCCTCACTGAGTAAGTCTAAATTCGTCCCCGTGTCTCTGAGAGGGACAACTTCATGCCGATTTATTTTTGCCCTATTCAAATAAGGTTTAAATCCTGTTTCAAAATCTGAAGGTTTACTTAAATGATTCCCTTTAACAGCATCTTTTTCTTTTTTCTTTAACTCTGGACATTCCGCCCTAAAATGGCTTCACGAGTTACAAAGAAAACCTCTGTTTATCCGCCTCTTTTCGACTCGGTCTCTTTCCGATTCCCTATCTCTCCAATTGAAATTCTTTTGAACGCTTTTGTTCTCTACACGCGGGCTATTTTTTTTTTTTCGATTTTTTTCCCCCAAAGGATTTTACGTGGAAGGTTTGTCTTTGAGATTTTTTTACAACTTCTAATTCATCTAAGCGTTTTACTAAAATTTCTGGGTCAGTGAAATTCGACCAAACATCTATTAGATGGTCTTTCAACTCTTGAGGAGCTCTTTTTTTATCTGATCTGTAATTAACAGATTCTTTAATTCCTGAAAAGTCGTGATTTTTAAAAAGTTTAACCAACCTTCCAAATAGCTATTTAATTCAAAAATTAAATCTCTCCACGGATTATTTGGATTTCTCTGATGTTGATTAAATTTTAATCTATACGATTCTGCAGTTAATTTGTACCGTTCTAATAATTTACCTTTCACATACTCATAATTATCTAGTAAGTGTGCTGGTTCTCTAATAATTAATTTTGCCACATTTACAGGTAGAAGCGCCAATAAATTAGTTACTAATTCATCATTTTCTAAATTACATTTTTTTGCTTGCCTCTCAAACAAATTTAAGAATAAAGATATTTCTGAGCGACCCTCATCAAACCGATGTATTAAGGATTTTAAAGGCAATTTATTAATTCTCTCCGCCCCATTATTTGATGCTACACTACGCGTCTCTGCCTCTTGCGATAATTTTAATATTTCCCATTCATATGCCCTGTCTGTTACTTTATCTTCCGTCACCACTCTTTTTGTTTCATTTTCCTCAACTAACAAAGTTTCTCGATCATGTAATATATTTTAAGCTTGTACCAACGCAAAATCTTTATCAAAACCGTCAGCCGATTCTATTTTTTTTATTATTTTCGCAATCGTGTCATTTTCGTCAATCTGAACATCCAATTCCCCTGCTAACACTTGCAAATCAACATTTTTGAAACTTTTCCAATCTGACATTTTAAAAACTTATCAACACAAATTACATAAATACCAAAAAATACAATAACAGGAAAAATATATAAACATGCACAAAAAATATCATTCAGTTATAAACTTACACATTAATTAGAAGTACACTTTTCCCAGTTTAAAATTTCATTGAAAAGAACAAAATGCCTCTCATCTGCAACCATCATTATGCAACATTATTACACCTTGAAATATTTTGCTAAACCCTGAGAAATAATTTCCTTAAAAGCAGATTAGAACATTAAATTATTAAAATTTAGAAACTGTTCAAGTAAATTTCTCTTAACACTCTTTTTCACTAGCAAAATAATATGCTGAAAATTTTCTTAACTGTAAAAATAATACATGCACACAGAAAGATCTTACATAAAAACAATCTAATAGAAAAATTCTTATCGCAACCAACTGTTAAATGCAATCTTTCATCGATCTCTAGTCAGACATTTTACGTGTCAAAATCCAATAACTAAACTAGCTAAGGTAAAAATAAAAAAAACATATACCGGGCAATAACAACGCCTAAACTCTGTAAACAATGCCACCTGAGATAAAAGAATTCACTTACCCCACTCGATGCTGTCAATCACCACTAATCAACAATGGGCTCTTTTACAGTTCTTTCAGATAAGTCGTTTTCTCCAGACCTATGTAATCACGGATTACTTTCATCTCCAAGACTGTTCGTATAGAATGTCTGTTTTCAGCAATTCAGATCACTAAGTTTCTTGTCACAACACACCACATTCTTAATCAACCGTTTCCTTAAGGTATCCAACATCGAAAATCTTGTCACTTTCTCAAAGTTCTTTTTGAATAATCCTTTTGTATTCCAGTTCGCCCTGACACAGAATTCCGCCGCTTGCCACCAGCTGTTGCGAATTCCTCTCAGACAGAATGATTAGTCCGGTAGCGTATGAGAAGAAATTCACCCACTGAACCAATCTAAGTGATTAAATAATATTTATTTACAAAAAGTCTTATTTAAGTTATAAATCAGTCAGTTACGCATGTTTTTAGTAGTGGGTTCTGAGTCTTGCGCGAGTGCTCCCGGAACACAGAAAGTTTCTAATAGAGTCAAATTATAGAGTCTTACAGGTCTAAGATTCACAACATCACTTGATCATATGTACGAGGGTCTCCGTGGACCTCGACGAATTTTCGCTCTTTCCCTCCTCACTGTATGAGGAGATTCTTTCTCCAGAATTCTCACTGGACTGCCTGTTTTGTCCCAGGCATCCACACCAAAACTGTCTCTTGTCCTCTCGTGTCCTCCCTTGAAAACAACTCGATTAGGGAGGGACCTTGTAGAACCTATCAGAAAACTTACACATGCCTTAAAGAGTTCTAGAATTGGTTCCCTAAAAAACTAAGGTCATACACAAACTACCGTGAGAAAATCTAACACCTGTCGCCACCTGTAACACCTGTCGCTAACACCTGTCGTCAACACCTTCAAAGTAAAAGCATTCCGCGGCATCTTTCGACAAATTGTGAGAGTAGTACAGTAATGAGAGTTCCACAACACCCGGTGGACGGTGGTGACCTCTAAGAGGGGTTGAAGGTCATCCGGTGTTCGAGCTGTAAGAGGGGGGTGGGGTGAAGGTCATCGGGCGTCACGCAAGGTTAAGATGACGTCATCTTATAGGATGAGTGTGTTTTAGATAAGATTTTTTTTTAATTTTAAGCAGGAATTTTAGGGAGTTAGAATTTTTTTCGGCGTACTATAGTATGAGGGTGTTATTTTAATTTTAATGCGGGGACTTTAAAATTTTCGGTGCACTTTAGTTTTAGATAAGAATTTTTTTAAATTTTAAGCGGGAATTTTAGGGAGTTAGAATTTTTTTCGGCGTACTATAGTATGAGGGTGTTATTTAAATTTTAATGTGCCGCCTTAAAAATTTTCAGTGAACTTTAGTTTAAGGATTTATTTTTAGATTTTAAGCAGAAAGTTTGGGGTGGTGGTGGTGGTGGTGGTGTATTTTTGTCGGCCGATTATCTACGCAATGGGATATAGGCCCTATGGGGTGGGATGCCCTCCGTGGGGGTCTTTCTAAGGGAACCTAACCCGTATTTACGAAGGTTCGAAGAAAACCACGGAAAACTTCGAACGGTTCGGCCGACGGTCGCGATTGGGTTCGAACCCAGCACCTACCGTCTACCAGTTTAAGGTCAGAACCTCTCGGCCACTGGTGAGGCCAGAAAGTTTGGGGAGATTGATTTTTTTTTTCACCGTGTTCTTTGATGAGGGGTTAAGCGGGTATTTGCGGACATAGAATTTTTTTGTTAATCTAAAGTATAAGGGTTTTTTAATTTTAATTCGGCGACTTAAAATTTTTCGGTGAACTTTAGTTTAAGGATCTATTTTTTCGATTTTAAGCCGAAATTTTGGGTAGATTGATTTTTTTTTTCACCGTGTTTTAAATAAGGGGTTAAGCGGATATTTTGGGCACATAGAATATTTTTTTTCTGTACTATTGTACGAGTGGTTTTTAATTTTAATGTGGCAACTTAAAAATTTTCAGTTTGGTGTAATTTAAGAGTTTATTTTTTGATTTTAAGCAGAAATTTTGGGGAGTTTGATTTTTTTTTTTTCCCCACTGTACTCTTACATGATGAGTTAAGCGGATATTTTGGGGGAAATTATTATTTTAGACTAATCATATAAGAAGAATATATATTTTTTTTCGGGGGTTGATATTTTTATAAAGAATTAATTAAGAAGGGTTCATTCATGGTGAATTAATGAATTATTTTTTTAGGAGTAATTTTGTTAAGATTGAATATTTTTTTCATTTTTTGGAGTTTTACGCGGATATTAATGTTTAATAGGGGGACTTTAATTTTATTGCAATGAAATTGACGTGTGCTCGTCGATCTAACCATTCGGAGTTTATAGTTTTCTTCAAATCATGAATGAATATTGGTTTAGAATTCCTTAGAATGACTTCCACCACTTTTATATCTATCCATTATCATAAATAACACATGCTGGTAATGGGAATTTGGGAAGAACAATTTTGAATATTTATTTAATGAAGGAACTTTAAAATTATTTCGAGTACTATTTTTAGTCATCTATGTTATACACTTGATATTTTAGAATAGTTAAAAAATAACTTTAAAATTTGAATGAAAAAATATGTTTCAAAATGGGATTTTACGTGCTAGCATTGAATCGCACTCGTCGCCCTAACGGTTTGGAATATGTGGTTTCCTTCGAACCTTGGTGAAAATTTAATTGAATTGATTATTATTATTATTTTGTATGTGTTGTATGTATGTGTTTATGTTGTATGTAGCTGTTTATGTTGTATATAATTATGTATATGTATATGTATGTATATGCATGTTTGTGTGTTGTATGCATGTATGTGTGTGAATATATGTTTGTGTGTTGTATGCATGTGCGTGTGTTGTATGTATGTACGTATGTATGTGTGTTGTATGCATGTATTTGTTGTATGTATGTGCGTGTATTGTATGCATGTATGTATGTGTGTTGTATGCATGCATGTGTGTGTGTATGTATATGCGTGTGTTGTATGTATGTATGTATGTATGTATGTGCATGTTAAATGTATGTGTGTGTAAATTTTTTTTTTGCCGATAGGTATAAAGGTGATAGGCCGAAATATAAGTAAATATTATTAGTTTTAAAATCATTTATATTCGAATGGGTAGTTCGATGAATTAAGAACATTAGAATTTTATGGATTAAGAAGTAACAATTGAGAAAATAATCATTTCAAAATATTTTTTTTAAACCAACTTTCATGCAATCCAAAAACTTTTAGTATGAAAATTAAATTGTTTTTTCTTAAGATAAATATTTTATGCGAGTGAAAAAAGTGAGAGTCAGTTAATTTATGAATCACTTTAAAATATTACCAAGCAATAAATTGTTTTGAAACTATATTCTTAAACATATTAATATTTAAAAGTTAAGTCATTTTATACATTTTATATTCAAATTATACTAACCAACATATGAATTCGCCTTCATTCCGCATTTTCTTGAAGAATAATGTTTAATAAACTCTTATCAACACAGCATGTTGTTGTGAATCACTAGCAAGTTAAGACAGGTATGATATGAGTAATCACTCATTCATTTGGGATTTCCCCAAAGAGGTGAAGTCATTCTTATCAAATCCTATTCTGAATGAGAAATATTTCAATTGCAATTAACTTCAGATTTTGTTATTTAATAATTATTTTTTTAATTTGACAATTTTAATTAATTTTTTAGTGAAATTACCTTTAAGATTTTAATTTTTTTTTTAATGCTTATACTATTTCACACATGTACATTCCTATTTGTAAATAGAAAATCATAAAAAACATATTTGAATGATTTTATTATTATTATTGTTAGACATTATATTTGAAAATCATTTAAACTTTTAGCTTTTATTATTATCATTATTTAGATATTAAGAAGTGACGAAGACCTGTAGAATTAATCTCATCTTAAAGCTGATTAATATTCGAAGAAAAATTTATTCTGTTATCTTTTAATTTACCAAACATATATCTTAATATTCATTAACACACTTCTTATTTAATGAATAATATATTTGATGAATAATATATTTTATAATATATATGAGATTTTAATCTTTTTTTAAAAAAAAATTGGGTTATGTTATTTCATACACATACGTTCTTATTCGAAAATTCAAAACCATAAAAAACATCGTTGGTTGATTTTTTATTTTTAATTAGACATTGTATTGGAAAAGCATTAAAACCTTTCATTTTTATCTCATTTAGACTTCAAAAAGTGTCGAAGATCTAACTGCTTTGCAAAGACTTAAAACTAGTGATTTGATGAGTCATACTTTCTGTGGGTTGTTTTCAATTTTGGAATTATCTTAATTAATTACCAAACTTCTCATTTTTTTAAACACCACACTAATCATTGCCCCCATTACTTAATCACGTAAATATAATTTATATAGTTTATAATTATCAGTTTTATACTAACATTTGAGACCTATACGTATGTGTTGTATTAATTCTTTTAGTTTAATTCATACAAATTTTAACTAAAGCATCCTGTGCTAGTTTTCATACATTTATTATCACATCACGTGATAGAAATTCTTGCGATGTTTTAGAAATAATATATATTTAATTTTTTTTTAAAATTAGTTAATAACATGAAAAAAATTTAATTGCTTTTTAACATGAATCTTTTAAGAAAAACATATTTTATTCTGAAACATTAAATTTAAAAACTAACTCTTAAGAATATGACTTGATGCAATTTACTCATTTTAAACAAGTTAACTTTACTAATTATCGTTAAAATTATTCATTTACCAATGATTTAAACTTCACATTTTAAAGTTATTTATATAATATACTAACATTTAATTATAATAGGTTTAATTTTATTAAAAATTCTGAATAAAATAAAATTTATACTTTAAAAAAATTATAACACCATTTAAAAATATTAAACAACAACAACAACAAACTTATAATTAAGAGATGAATAAATATAAATATATGAATCACACAATAATAAAAAGAAATACTTAATCATTCATAAAAATTCTTCCCTTGAACATTCACACGTATGTTAGTAAAAATATAACACTAAAGTTTTCAAAAAAATTATAAGCGTTTCCAAATCAACAAAGAAAATTGAGTATTAAATATCGAATAATGGATATGCACTTTTTACACTCACATCTTACAATGTAATTAGTAACCAAATGTAATGATTTTTAAGCATGTCTTCTTAATTTTTTTTTTTTCAATGAAAGACTATCACAGTTGAATATTTAGCTTTCTCTTCATAACTTTATCGAGAAATATATAATGTATACCACACGATTTCATTAAATGAATCACAATACAATTCAAACTTCTCATTTTCAATGTTTTATATATACTAGTGTTTATCAAATAGGTGTTTATTCTGAAGAATCATAACTTAGTATATTGATGAAAAGTTTGTGTTGAACGGTTTTTAACTCAAATGGTGTGAGAGAAGGATATATTAGGACAGAAGTTATTAAATATAGAGTCTTTAAAGTTTATACCCGTGCAAAAATTGGCATTTCAAGAAACAAAGTTGTGTTATATTTGAAAGCATTCTTTATATTCGAAACGCACACGTGATCACGATCACATCACTGAAGAGTATAGAGAAGCTGTTTATGTTGTATATAATTTGAATTTTCATTAACACAATATTATAACCGAAGTTTTTCGACAGTTTGAAAAGTTATGATGCACAACGTCTGCACACGTTAACACAGAATAAGATTAGCCTATGCCCTTTCGATGATAAGCGTTATTTGCAGGAAAGATGTATTAACATAACATTTTCTTGGTAATTTTACTCGCAGGTTTCGAAACCATAAACATCTGATCATACTTCTCATTTTTAACACGTGACGCTAACCATTGGGCCATTAAAGCCCGTAATTTAGTAACTAAAAAGTAAGAAAGATCATCGAAAGTGATTACTTCACACATGCAAAAATAATTTTTATTGTGACTTATCAGTTAAAAATCACGAAGAAAAGAAAAAAATCACATATGTTTTGGAATACTTTGAGATTTTATGAGTCACTTCATCAGTTAAATAGACATATCCTCTTCTTATGAATCACTACTTATGCTTAAATTTTCAAAGACTTGCTTATATGAAATGTATTATATTTTAGTTTATCAGTGATAGTGTGATTACTTGTTAATACAGGGTTCGCACGGACCTTAAAAGTCCTTATAAACTCCTTATATTTCGATAGTCCTTAATAAGGATCCTTAAAGTCCTTATTTTTTATTGAAAGTCCTTATTTTTTAACTTGTTTAATATTAACGCGATCCGTAAAATATTTTAAAAAATCGCCAAACATTCCAGGGGTGATTCTCGTCCGAAATTTCCGAAAATTTAAGGCGTCCTCTTCCGAAAATTTGAAATTGGGTTATCAGTTCCTCATGGTTGCCAAATAATATGGTTTAGCGCGCGGAAAAAACAATCGCAGAGAAATGCAAATTTCATGAAAGGATCGCCGAAAAAGCACACGTTTCATCAATATTTCGTGGGAAAACGATTTCGTAGATGCTTTTGTCAACGAACTTTGTCAAAAGATCCTGAAAAACGCGAAACTGTGGGAACCCTAACCGTGGGAAAACGCCGATTTCGTTAAAAGATGCGGAAAATCCCGGGGGGGGGGGGCTGGAACTCGCGGAATCCCCTCTCCCCCCGCGCCGCCGATTTCCGGAAAAAAAATCACCTAGAATCACTCCTGAAACATTCATAATCTGCCAAATATGGCAGCTGAAAAAAAAAGATCAAGTTTCTTTGTTATAATTCTCTTATTACTGATTGGACATTAAAGCTGCCTCTTTTTTTTTCCCGATTGCTACGTAGAAACCTCGTATTTACAAACACCAATCGTAATCGATATTCACAATCTAAAATTTCCTTTTCTTTGAAATAGAGGAATGAATAACAAAGAAAAGATATTTCGCCAAATAATTGCGCCAATGTGTTCTATAATCCGCCAGGGATACCGCGGACGCACTATAGCTCGTAAAATACGCAAGAAATCGGCGATGGGACGCAAAAAATGGAGCTTACGCGTCCCGCGAAACGCATAATTTTCGTCAAAAATCGCATAAAAGCAAATTTAGTTAAAAAATCGCGAAATAACGAATAATTTTCGGCAAATTCTGTCAAAAAAATTCGCGAAAAAATGGCTAAATTTATTACAAAATTCCGGTAAAAAGCAGATTTTCTAAAAAACCGCGAAAAAATGACAAATTTCGTCCAAAAATTACGGTAAAGCGGCAAGTTTTGTCAAAAGATTCGCGAAAAACGGCAATTTTCATCAAAAAATCGTGATTAAAAGGGTAACTTTCGTCAAAGAATCGCAAAAAGGAAAATTTCATTAAAAAAATTGCGAAATAACTAATAATTTCCGGCAAATTTCGTCAAAAAATTGGCGAAAAAATGGCTAATTTTGGTATAAAATCCCCTAAAAAAGGGTAGATTTCCAAAAAACTCGCAAAAAAGCGAAGATTTCGTCCAAAAATCGCGATAAAACGGCACATTTTGTCAAAAGATTCGCGAAAAACGGCAATTTTCATTAAAAAAAAATCGTGATAAAACAGTAACTTTGGTCAAAAGATCACGAAAACCCGGTACATTTCGTCAAAAAATCGCGAAAAAACGGGAGATTTCGTCAAAAAATTGCCAAAAAAAAGCAGATTTCGTGAAAAAAAAAAAGCGAAATTTCGACGAAAAAAAAAAAAAAAAATCGAGAAAAAAAACAACAAATTTCTTCGAAAGATCGCTTTAAAATGTAATTTTCGTCAAAGGGGCAGAAAAAAAAAAGTTAATGCCAGGATAGAGTTTTTCTGTTCCAAAAGCTAACTTTCCTGCTTCCAAATTATTTCTTGTTGCTGCTCCAAAAACGGATTTTCCTACTCCACAATCTGTTTTTGATTGTTAAACTTTCTGGGTGAATGTAACTTCTGAAAACACCCATTCATTAAACAAAAACACCCCTTTACTAAACAAAAGTATTCTTTTTTCAGGAAAAATGTCTTTTTCAATAAATCAGTTTTGCCCTTTAAAAGAAATGCGAACAATAATGACACTTGTTATCTTTTATAATCAAATAAGCATTATTTTATAATTCAAATTGTATTTTGCACTTTTATTTTTAAAAAAGTAATGAAAATTTCTCTTAATAATTTAAAAAAAATTAATATTGGCTTTAATTATTTACATATTATTATTAAAACAATAATTATTGCATTTAATTTTTCTTTTGAAAATGAACAAGTTCAATTTTTGCGTCTAAAAATATGACTTATTAGTAAGGAGCCGCTTTTGTAAAAAAGGGACCTAGAATTTTAGAAGTCCTGGGTCCCCAGGACCCAGGATTTTTCAAGTCCAGCGGCATCCACTGATCTGTGTTTGATTGCAGTCTTATTCTTTCACTGGATATGTGTAGCATGGTTAACAGCAACAGTCTTCCTCTGCAGGAAATAAAAGGAAATTAACTGAAGATGACGGAGTTAGAAAATAAGGCCAATGAATTAGCTGATAAAGCTGAATCAACTAAAGATATTCAATTATTTATAAAATCGAACAATTGTAGAAAATCTGCAAAAGAAAATAGGAAGAAATTTCCTCCCTGACCAAAGAAATAGATGCCTAAAAACAGTTGCTAGCCAACTAATGTTATTTATTTTGTTATATAATTACATAATTATGTTTTATGTAAAATTCCAATCTATTACGATTAAAATTTAATGTAAGTAATTATATATACTATTCTCTTTTAACTTTAGGAAGTCCTTGTTTTTCTTTTAAAGAAGCCCTTACAGAGTCCTTATTTTTCATTTAGCAAACTCTGTATGAACCCTGTAATAATTTTAACGTTATTAAAAAAATTTAAAAAAAAAATCAAATGTTAATAATTAATTAAAAAAAATACAAGTCACTATTAAAGGTTTGAACAAATTATTAAAATAATTTTACAAAACTTTTCAAAATATTTAAAAATGTTTCACTAATATTTAGTAATCGTCAAATTTTAATGTCGATAATCATTTATGTGACTTAGGTTTTCTGTTTTAACTGTTAAGTTATTAGATTCCCCCTTCAAGTACATCTCACTGATATGTTTTCAACAACCAACCACCCAACTTTTTTTTTCGTAATCAACTATTTATTTACCCTAACAACCAACTATTTTTTTATCCTAGCAACCAAAAAGCTTTTATCGTCACATGAACAAAATTTTTAAGATGAAACACTTGTCATTTTTAATCGAAAAAACAATGACTTGTTTAATAAATTTTTTCCTTACTTAAATGAAACCTTCGCATGTGTATGGTAAAACTTGGAAAATTTTATTTAATGCACAAATTTAAAGTTAACAGGCAAGGTCTTCACACATCTTTTAGTATTTTACTAACATTTTACCAAATATCTTTAGAAAACAACAGAATTTTAAATAATTATTTTAATAAAAATTCTCTTTTGTAAGTGGCATTACTAAACTTACTTGAAAAATTAACTTGGCAATGCATGTGTTCACTGTTTCAACTTAGTAATATTCATAAGTTTTATATCAAAATCAACTTGTTTGTTTATGTCCCAGCATGGTTTTATAAAATGTATCGAAAAAGACCTTTAGTATTAATGTTTAAAAATATGCAGTTAGTCTTTTAAAGATAAATATTTTAACTTCTTTTATTTAAAAACATTTTTAAATAAAATTATTACAGTTGCCAATTTTTCTCAGTGTTACGAAATATGCATGCAAAACTTTTAATTATAACTTTCACATTTTAGTATTTCAAATTATTGTTTTCAAGGTGTACTAAAATTTGAAAAAATTAAAAAAAATATTTAATTTTCATGCATAATTAAATTAAAATAGTTTAATAATAAAGACACATTTAACATTCTGTACTCACCTAATCCATCACCATCGCAAAACCACGTCCAACACACTCCAGGGTTTAGGAAGAAATGAAAAAAATTCAAAGTCCTTATCAGAAAATGTTATCAGATAATCTTATCTTAAGATATGTGACGTCACAGAACATGTGTCAACTGATCACGTGATGTATACCACGTGACTAGCGCTTTGTATTCTAGATTGGTTCTTATAAAAATTCATTTATGAAGTAATTTAATCATTCTTAGTATAGTAATGGGGGTTCCACATCACCCGGTGGACGGTGGTGACCTCTGCATGCTGCTTGAAGGTCATCCGGTGTTCGTCGTCTAAGAGGGGGGTGGGGTGAAGGTCATCGGGCGTCACGCAAGATTAAGATGACGTCATCTTAGAGGATGAGTGTGTTTTAGATAAGAATTTTTTTTTAAATTTTAAGCGGGAATTTTAGGGAGTTAGAATTTTTTTTCGGCGTACTATAGTACGATGATTTTTTTTTTAAATTTTAATGCGGGGACTTTAAAATTTTCGGTGCACTTTAGTTTTTGATAAGAATTTTTTTTTTTTTTAATTTTAAGCGGGAATTTTAGGGAGTTAGAATTTTTTTCGGCATACTATAGTACGATGATTTTTTTTTTAATTTTAATGCGGGGACTTTAAAATTTTCGGCGTGTTACAGTACGTGGGGTATGTTTTTCGATTGAATTTTCCTGTTGTTCATTTTAAAAGGTCATTAAAAAGTAATTAAAAATAAAGAATGAAGCGACTTTTTTTTCACCGTGTTCTTTGATGAGGGGTTAAGCGGGTATTTGGGGACATAGAATGTTTTTGCTGATCTTTAGTATAAGGGTTTTTTAATTTTAATATGGAGACTTAAAATTTTTAGGTGAACTTTAGTTTAAGGATTTATTTTTTCGATTTTAAGCGGATATTTTGGGGGAAATTATTATTTTAGATTAATCATACACGAAAGATATTTTTTTTTTCGGGATGTGATATTTTAATGAAGATCTAATTAAGGAGGGAGCATTCATGCTGAATTAATGAGTGAGTTTTTAAGGGAGTAATTTTGTTAAGATTGAATTATTTTTTCATTTTTTGGAGTTTTAAACGGATATTAATGTTAAATAGAGGGACTTTAACTTTTTTGCAATGATATTGACTAACCGTTCGGAATTTATAGTTTTCTTCAAATCATGTGTGAATATTGGTTTAGAATTTCTTAGAATGACTTTCACCACTTTTATATCTATCCATTATCATAAATAACATATGCTGGTAATGGGAATTTGGGAATAACAATTTTAAATATTAATTGAATGAAGGAACGTTAAATATATTTCGAGTGTTATTTTTAGTCAACTATGTTTTACACTTGTTATTTTAGATTAGTTAAAAAATAACTTTAAAAATTGAATGAGAAAATATGTTTTAAAATTGAATTTTTCATACTAACATTTATTCGCGCTCGTCGTCCTAACTGTTCGGGATATGTGGTTTTCTTCATGCTGTGGAAAATTTAATTGAATTGATTATTATTATTATTTTGTATGTGTTGTATGTATGTGTGTGTATGTATGTTTGTGTGTTGTATGCATGTATGTGTGTGAATATATGTTTGTGTGTTGTATGCATGTGCGTGTGTTGTATATATGTGTATGTTGTATGTATGTGTATGTTGTATGTATGTGTATGTTGTATGTATGTGTGTGTATGTTTGTGTGTGATGTATGTATGTGCATGTTCAATGTATGTATGTGTTGTACGTATGTGCGTGTATTGTATGTATGTATGTGTGCTGTATGCAAGTGTGTGTGTGTATGTATATGCGTGTGTTGTATGTATGTATGTGTTGTATGTATGTGTGTTGCATGTATGTATGTGTGTGTTGTATGTATGTGTATGTTGTATGTATGTGTGTGTATGTATGTATGTGTGTGTTGTATGTATGTGCATGTTGAATGTATGTGTGTGTAATTTTTTTTGCCGATAGGTGTGATCTTTAGCTGAAAGTGACCTAGGGTCAAAACTTTTACCCAGGAATCGCCACGGGGAGGCAGATCACATGATTCCCGTATTGCACACATTCACATACATTATTTCGAGCGATATTTTTAGTGAAACATAATATGCAATTGAATTTGTAGAATAATTAAAAAATAACTTTAAAATTTAAATGAAAGAATGTTTAAAAATGGAATTTTACGTACTAACATTTAATCGCGCTCGTCGGTTTTTACTGTTTGGAGTCTGTCATTTTCCTTTAACCTTGGAAAACCTTGCGTCAATAAGGATATTTCAGAAAGACCCCTACTTTGGGTACTCTTTTAAAATAATATTTGTAATGAGATGTGTTCGCGAGTGTCGACCTAACTGTTTGGAGTATCAACATATAATCAACAAATTAATACAAAATATTTCACACAATAAAAAACGAAAGATTAAAATCGTCAACTCAAAATGAAATCTCATGCAATTAGAATAAAAACATTAAAAAAAATCGCCAAATTAAAAGATTATTCTTATCTCACAATAAATATTCTGAAAGACCTATTCAAAAATTCCAGATGAGATTAAAGTTTTTATTCAAAATTCAAATAAAACTCCTTAAGTTTTGACATGTCACTAAAAATTTAAAGTAAACATTTTTTCAGAGTATAATTATCAAAGATTAATTTTTCTAATAATTAACTCGTGTAAAGATAGTTCAGAGTGCAATGATTCACCATTTGCTTTTTAAATCTTAGAATATATTATCTGTGATATAAACATCACGTTATGTAAAAAATATAAATAAATATTAGTAGTTTTAAAATAATTTTTATTCGAATGGGTAGTTTGATAAATTAATAACATTAGAATTTTTTGGATAAAAAAAAAAAATAACGATTGAGAAACTAACCATTTCAAAATATTTTCTTGGCATAAATGAATTTAAAAGTATTAAAACCCTTTTCAAAATATTTTTATAAAACCAACTTTCATGCAATTCAAAAAGTTTTTATATGAAAATTGAACATTTTTTTTTTCTTAAGAGAAATATTTTACGTGAGTGAAAAAGTGAGAGTCAGTTAATTTATGAATCACTTTAAAATATTACCACGCAATAAATTGTTTGAAACTATATTCTTAAACATATTAATATTTAAAAGTTAAGTCATTTTATACATTTTATATTCAAATTATACTTACCAACATATGAATTCGCCTTCATTCCGCACTCTCTTGAAGAATAATGTTTGATAAACTCTTATCAACACAGCATGTTGTTGTGAATCACTAGCAAGTTAAGACAGGTATGATATGAGTAATCGTTGGGATTAACACGGTTAAAACACGGTGAAAAA
Source organism: Maratus speculifer (assembly GCA_964019185.1). Classification (NCBI taxonomy): domain Eukaryota; kingdom Metazoa; phylum Arthropoda; class Arachnida; order Araneae; family Salticidae; genus Maratus; species Maratus speculifer. The sequence goes on along the minus strand of OZ025300.1, from coordinate 89,200,907 downwards.
AAAAAAAAATCAATCTCCCTAAAATTCCCGCTTAAAATCTAAAAATAAATCCTTAAACTAAAGTTCACTGAAAATTTTTAAGTCGCCACATTAAAATTAAAAACCACTCGTACAATAGTAGAAAAAAAAAAAAAAAAAACATTCTGTGTCCCGAAATACCCGCTTAACCCCTCTTCAAAGAACACGGTGAAAAAAAAAAAAGTCGCTTCATTCTTTATTTTTAATTACTTTTTAATGACCTTTTAAAATGAACAACAGCAAAATTCAATCGAAAAACATACCCCACGTACTGTAACACGCCGAAAATTTTAAAGTCCCCGCATTAAAATTAAAAAAAAATCATCGTACTATAGTATGCCGAAAAAAATTCTAACTCCCTAAAATTCCCGCTTAAAATTTAAAAAAAAAAAAAATTCTTATCTAAAACTAAAGTGCACCGAAAATTTTAAAGTCCCCGCATTAAAATTAAAAAAAAAATCATCGTACTATAGTACGCCGAAAAAAATTCTAACTCCCTAAAATTCCCTCTTAAAATTAAAAAAAAAAAATTCTTATCTAAAACACACTCATCCTCTAAGATGACGTCATCTTAATCTTGCGTGACGCCCGATGACCTTCACCCCACCCCCCTCTTAGACGACGAACACCGGATGACCTTCAAGCAGCATGCAGAGGTCACCACCGTCCACCGGGTGATGTGGAACCCCCATTACTATACTACTTGTGAGAAAGATATTTGCTGTCTAAACCAAAGTGTTCTCTTGTCAACGAAAAACTCAACTTGGTGAACCAAAATATCTAAGAAATAGTACAATGATGAGCTCCCACGTAGGCAATTCAATCTGTAATATTCAATTCCTTACAGTGTCATAGCACATTTTTATATTCCCTGAATAATAGGAATTTAAGAGTAACATCCCGTAAAGCATGGTGACGTCACTGCAAAGTCGTTGTGAAGTCACATTCTGACTTTGTGATCATCGATTGTCGATGTCATCACAATTGTCGATGTCATCGATTGTCGTCACATGACGTCGATGTGAAGTCATTGTGACTAAAATTTGAAGTCGTTATGGCCGTTTTAGAGCTCTTTTGTGACGTTTCACAAAGTGGTCACAATGTGACAAATGTGACATTCGAGACAAATTTGACATTAACATAGTGACGAAACTGTGACAAAAGCGACGACATTTAAATAGCCAGAAACATGTTTTTTAAAGTAAATAACATGTTTTAAAGAATATATATAAATTTCTAAAAATTTTTAAGAAAGTCACATCTCAGTCACAATGTGACGTCACTGAGTGGTGGAATTTTGGTCACAGATGAGATGTGACCAAAGTGACTCACATTGACGTCACTGTGACGATGCATGCTATTAGGGATGATTACAATCACTTCGATGAATAGTGAGAAACACACCATAAAAAATCAAAAAGTACACCGAGCCCGCTAGGATTCGAGCCTGGAATCTACTGATCAGAAGACAGGCGATTTTTCCGTTGCGCCACAGACCCAGTTAGTTCATTTTGACTGTAATGAAATAAGTACATCTTTATATTCTTCTAAGTATATTTTAATCACTTTGCATATGTCTACAATGTAAAAATTTTCTCTTGTACACTGAGAGTACAAAATTGTATTAAGCCTCGTTCCGTAGATATAATATTATAACATTAGCAAATATATCCCGAAACTTATCACATTTAAAATTCCTGTATAGCTTCATGTAGAATATATGTTTTATATATTAGTGAATTTTTTCATTATTATATTCCCTGAATAATGGGAATTTAAATGTAATATGATTACGATAACTTATAGGAATAGTGAGAAACATACTATAAAAAAAACCATATCGAGCCTGCCAGGAATCGAACCTAGAATCTCCTGATTCGTAGCCAGGCGCGTTATCCGTTGCGCGCACAGGACCCGTCAGTCCAATGTAACTGTAATGAAAAAAAGTACATCTTTAGGGGCCATAGTTTAATCACTTTGCACATGTCTGCGATGTAAAATTTTTATCTTCTACATTGAGAGGGCAAAACTGTATTAAGCCTCGTGCCGTAGATATAATATGATAACATTAGCAAATATATCCCGTAACTTATCAAATTTTAAATTCCTGTATAGCATCATATAGAATATATGTTTTATATATTAGTGTATTTTTTCATCTTTATATTCCCTGAATAATAGGAATTTAAATGTAACATGATTACGATCACTTGGATGAATAGTGAGAAACATGATATAAAAAAAAGCATATCGAGCCTACCAGGATTCGAACCTGGAACCACTTAGTCCGTAGTCAGGCGCGTTATCCGTACGCCACAGGTTCAGTCCACCCTTTTTGACTATAATGAAATAAGTACATCTTTAGGAGCAATATTTTAATCACTTTGCACATGTCTGCAATGTAAAATTATTCTCTTATACATTGAGAGTACAAAATTGTATTAAGCCTCGTTCCGTAGATATAATGTGATAACTATAGCAAATATATCCCGTAACTTATCAAATTTAAAAATTCTGTATAGCGCCATTTAGAATTTATGTTTTATATATTAGTGTATTTTTTCATTATTATCTCCCCTTAATAATAGGAATTTAAATGCATCATGATTACAATCACTTGGAAGAATACCGAGAAACATACTACAAAAAAATCAAAAAGTACATCGAGCCCGCCAGGATTCGAACCTGTAAACTCCTGATCCGTGGCGACACATTCCCTCCGGAATCGCCTGATCCGTGATCAGGCGTGTTTTCCGTTGCGCCACAGGCTCGGTTAGTCCAATTTAACTGTAATGAAATATGTATATCTTTAGGGGCTATATTTTGATCAGGTTGCACATGTCTGCGATGTAAAATTTTTCTCTTGTACATTGAGAGTGCAAAATTGTATTAAGCGTCGTGCCGTAGATATAATATGATAGCATTAGAAATATAGCCCGTAACTTATCAAATTTAAAATTCCTGTATAGCGTCATATAGAATATATGTTTTATATATTAGTGTATTTTTTTCATTATTATATTCCCTGAATAACAGGAATTTAAATGTAACGTAATACGATCACTTGAAGGAATAGTGAGAAACATACTATAAAAGAATTAAAAAAGCAGAACGAGCCTGCCAGGATTCGAATGGAATCTCCTGATCCGTAGTCAGGCGCGTTTTCCGTTGCGCTACAGGCCCAGTCAGACCACTGTGACTGTAATGAAATAAGTACAACTTTACGGGCTATATTTTAATCACTTTGAGCATGTCTGCGATGTAAAATTTTTCTCTTGTACATTGAGAGTGCAAAATTGTATTAAGCGTCGTGCCGTACATATAATATGATAACATTAGAAATATAGCCCGTAACTTATCAAATTTAAAATTCCTGTATAGCGTCATATAGAATATATGTTTTATATATTAGTGTATTTTTTTCATTATTATATTCCCTGAATAACAGGAATTTAAATGCAACGTAATACGATCACTTGAAGGAATAGTGAGAAACATACTATAAAAGAATAAAAAAAGCAGAACGAGCCTGCCAGGATTCGAATGGAATCTCCTGATCCGTAGCCAGGCGCGTTTTCCGTTGCGCTACAGGCCCAGTCAGACCACTGTGACTGTAATGAAATAAGTACAACTTTACGGGCTATATTTTAATCACTTTGCACATGTCTGCGATGTAAAATTTCTCTCTTGTACATTGAGAGGGCAAAATTGTACTAAGCCTCGAACCGTAGATATAATATGATAACTTTATCAAATGTATCCCGTTAATTATCAAATTTAAAATTCCTTTATAGGGTCATTTAGAATATATGTTTTATATATTAGTGATTTTTTTTTCATTATTATATTCCCTGAATAATAGGAATTTAAATGTAACATGATTACGATCACTTTGAGGAATAGTGAAAAACATACTATAAAAAAACGAAAAAGCATATCAAGCCTATAGGATTCGAATCTGGAATATCCTGATCCGTATTCAGGCGCGTTATCCGTTGCACTTGCGCCACAGTCCTCGTCAGTCCAATTTAACTGTAATGGAATAAGTGCATCTTTAGGGGCTATATTTTGATCACTTTCCACATGTCTGCGATGTAAAATTTTTCTCTTGTAAATTGAGAGTGGAAAATTGTATTAAGCCTCGTGCAGTAGGTATAATGTGATAACATTAGCAAATATAGCTCGTTACTTATCAAATTTAAAATTCCTGTATAGGGTCATTTAGAATATGTTTTATATATTAGTGAATTTTTTTTTCATTATTATATTCCCTGAATAATAGGAATTTAAATGTAACATGATTACGATCACTTTGAGGAATATTGAGAAACATACTATAAAAAAATCAAAAAGTACACCGAGACTACCAGGATTCTAACCTGGAGTCTCCTGATCCGTAGACAGGCAAGTTTTCTGTTGCTCTACAGACCCAGTCAGACCACTGTGACTGTAATGAAATAAGTACAATTTTACGGGCTATATTTTAATCACTTTGCACAGGTCTGCGATGTAAAATTTCTCTCTTGTACATTGAGAGGGCAAAATTGTATTAAGCCTCGAACCGTAGATATAATATGATAACTTTATCAAATATATCCCGTTAATTATCAAATTTAAAATTCCTGTATAGGGTCATTTAGAATATATGTTTTATATATTAATGTATTTTTTCATTATTATATTCCCTGAATAATAGTAATTTAAAAGTATCATGATTACAATCACTTGGAGGAATAGCTAGAAACATACTATAAAAAAATCAAAAAGTACACCGAGCATCAGGATTCGAACCTGGAATCTCCTAATCCGTAGTAAGGCGCGTTTTTCGTTGCTCTACAGGCCCCACCAGTGGCCGAGAGGTTCGGACCTCTCAACTGGTAGACGGCAGGTGCTGGGTTCGAACCCAATCGCGGCTGTCGGCCTAACCATTCGGAGTTTTCCGTGGTTTTCTTCGAACCTTGCGTAAATACGGGTTAGGTTCCCTTAGAAAGACCCCCACGGAGGGCACCCCCCCTGGTCCTATATCCCATTAGCGTAGATAATCGGACGACAAAAATCAATCAATCAATCAATCAATCGTTGCTCTACAGGCCCAGTCAGACCACTGTGACTGTAATGAAATAAGTACAACTTTACGGGCTATATTTTAATCACTTTGCACATGTCTGCGATGTAAAATTTCTCTCTTGTACATTGAGAGGGCAAAATTGTATTAAGCCTCGAACCGTAGATATAATATGATAACTTTATCAAATATATCCCGTTAATTATCAAATTTAAAATTCCTGTGTAGGGTCATTTAGAATATATGTTTTATATATTAGTGTATTTTTTTCTCATTATTATATTCCCTGAATAATAGGAATTTAAATGTAACATGATTACGATCACTTGGAGGAATAGGGAGAAAGATACTATAAAAAATCGAAAAAGCATATCGAGCCTATCAGGATTCGAATCTGGAATCTCCTGATCCATAGTCAGGCGCGTTATCCGTTGCGCTTGCGCCAGAGACCCAGTCAGGACAATTTAACTGTAATGAAATATGTACATCTTTAAGGGCTATATTTTGATCACTTTGCACATGTCTGCGATGTAAAATTTTTCTCTTGTTAATTGAGAGTGCAAAATTGTATTAAGCCTCGTGCCGTAGATATAATGTGATAACATTAGCAAATATAGCCCGTAACTTGTAACATCAAATTTAAAAATCCTGTATAGCGCCATTTAGAATATATGTTTTATATATTAGTGTATTTTTTTCATTATTATATTCCCTTAATAATAGGAATTTAAAGGTATCATGATTACGATTACTTGGAGGAATAGCGAGAAACATACTATAGAAAAATCAAAAAGTACATCCAGCCTGCCAGGATTCGTAATTAGGACCTCCTGATCCGTAGTCTGACGCGTTTTCCGTTGCGTCAAAGGCCCGGTCAGTCGTAATGAACTGTAATGAAATATGTATATCTTTAGAGGCTATATTTTGATCAATTTGTACATGTCTGCGATGTAAATTTTTTCTCTTGTACATTGAGAGTGCAAAATTGTATTAAGCGTCGTGCCGTAGATATAATATGATAACATTAGCAAATATATCCCGTAACTTATCAAATTTTAAAATCCTGTATAGCGTCATATAGAACATATGTTTTACATTTAAGTGTATTTCATTATTATATTCCCTGAATAACATAAATTTAAAAGTAACATGAGTACTATCACTTGGAGGAATAGTGAGAAACATAATATAAAAAATTAAAAAAGCATATCGAGCCTGCCACTATTCGAACCAGGACCCTCCTGATCCGTAGAAAGGCGCGTTATCCGTTTCGCCACAATCCCCGTCAAACCCTTTTCACTGTAATTTAAGATGTACATCTTTAGGGGCTATATTTTGATCACTTTGCACATGTCTACGATGTAAAATTTTTCTCTTGTGCATTGAGAGTGCAAAATTGTATTAAGCCTCGTTCCGTAGATATAATATGAAAACATTAACAAATATATCCCGAAACTTATCAAATTTAAAATTCCTGTATAGCTTCATATAGAATATATGTTTTATATATTAGTGTATATTTTCATTTTTATATTCCCTGAATAATAGTAATTTAAATGTATCATGATTACAATCACTTGGAGGAATAGCTATAAACATACTATAAAAAAATCAAAAAGTACACCGAGCCTACCAGGATTCGAACCTGGAATCTTCTGATCCGTAGTCAGGCGCGTTTTCCGTTGCGCTACAGGCCCAGACAGACCACTGTGACTATAATGAAATAAGTACAACTTTACGGGCTATATTTTAATCACTTTGCACATGTCTGCGATGTAAAATTTCTCTCTTGTACATTGAGAGGGCAAAATTGTACTGAGCCTCGAACCGTAGATATAATATGATAACTTTATCAAATATATCCCGTTAATTATCAAATTTAAAATTCCTGTATAGGGTCATTTAGAATATATGTTTTATATATTAGTGTATTTTTTTCATTATTATATTCCCTGAATAATAGGAATTTAAATGTAACATGATTACGATCACTTGGAGGAATAGTGAGAAACATACTATAAAAAATCGAAAAAGCAATCGAGCCTATCGGGATTCGAATCTGGGATCTCCTGATCCATAGTCAGGCGCGTTATCCGTTGCGCTTGCGCCACAGACCCAGTCAGGACAATTTAACTGTAATGAAATATGTACATCTTTAGGGGCTATATTTTGATAATTTTCCACATGTCTGCGATGTAAAATTTTTCTCTTGTAAATTGAGAGTGGAAAATTGTATTAAGCCTCGTGCAGTAGATATAATGCGATAACATTAGCAAATATAGCTCGTTACTTATCAAATTTAAAATTCCTGTACAGGGTCATTTAGAATATGTGTTTTATATATTAGCGTATTTTTTTTTTCATTATTATATTTCCTGAATAATAGTAATTTAAATGTATCATGATTACAATCACTTGGAGGAATAGCTAGAAACACACTGTAAAAATAAAAGGGTCCATCTACTAAAAAAACTTTAGTGATCCTTGTAATTACTAAAAATTTTTAGTAATCTTAGACGGTTACAAAAAAATCTGTAAGAATTACTAGAAAAAAGTTAGCAACGAATAGAGTTAATAGTTTTATATTTTTAATAGCTCTTACTAAAACACACTTGCTGTGGCCTTGATAGCATAGTGGTTATAATAACGGACTCCAGGCTAAAAGGTCCCGGGTTCGAAACTTGCCACTGCCAAATACGCCCCAAATGTATGTAGTGTCTCGTTAATAAAGGGATTAAGAAAATCCTGTCAGAGCAGGTAGGAATGTTTGGTGCTGCCATCTATAGCGGTTTTGCCGAAAATCTTTCGCTTCAGATGTCTGGATGAAGTTCGAAGGAAGCTCCTGCCTTTCGGCCGCACGTAATGGTTATTAGAAATAATTTTGGAGCTATTACTAAAATTTGCTTGGTGGCTCATATTAAAAATTTTTAAGTTTGTTATACAAAAAATTTTTTGTTCAGTTTACAAAAGAAATGCTTGTTTCACTTGCAAAAAAAAAGTTTGTAATGGTTACTAAAAAATTCTGTGGAATACAAATTTACTAAGAAATTTTTAGTAACCCCTTGAATTTTTTTTTACAGTGCATACTATAAAAAAATCAAAAAGTACACCGAGCCTACCAGGATTCGAACCTGGAATCTCCTGATCCGTAGTCTGGCGCGTTTTCCGTTGCGCTACAAGCCCAGTCAGACCACTATGACTGTAATGAAATATGTATATCTTTAGGGGCTATATTTTGATCAGGTTGCACATGTCTGCGATGTAACTTGGAGGAATAGTGAGAAACATACTATAAAAAAAAAGCATATCGAGCCTGCCAGGAATCGAACCTAGAATCTCCTGATTCGTAGCCAGGCGCGTTATCCGTTGCGCGCACAGGACCCGTCAGTCCAATATAACTGTAATGAAAAAAAGTACAACTTTACGGGCTATATTTTAATCACTTTGCACATGTTTGCGATGTAAAATTTCTCTCTTGTATATTGAGAGTGAAAAATTGTATTAAGCCTCGAACCGTAGATATAATATGATAACTTTATCAAATATATCCCGTTAATTATCAAATTTAAAATTCCTGTATAGGGTCATTTAGAATATATGTTTTATATATTAGTGTATTTTTTTCATTATTATATTCCCTGAATAATAGGAATATAAATGTAACATGATTACGATCACTTGGAGGAATAGTGAGAAACATACTATAAAAAATCGAAAAAGCATCATATCGAGCCTATCAGGATTCGAATCTGGAATCTCCTGATCATGGAGCTAAGAAGGTATATCCATAGTCATGCGCGTTATCCGTTGCTCTTGCGCCACAGACCCAGTCAGGACAATTTATATGTAATGAAATATGTACATCTTTAGGGGCTATATTTTGATCAGTTTGTACATGTCTGCGATGTAAATTTTTTCTCTTGTACATTGAGAGTGCAAAATTGTATTAAGTGTCGTGCCGTAGATATAATATGATAACATTAGCAAATATATCCCGTAACTTATCAAATTTTAAAATCCTGTATAGCGTCATATAGAATATATGTTTTACATTTAAGTGTACTTTTTTCATTATTATATTCCCTGAATAATAAAAATTTAAATGTAACATGATTACGATCACTTGGAGGAATAGTGCGAAACATACTATAAAAAATCGAAAAAGCATGTTGAACCTGCCTTGATTCGAATCTGGAATCTCTTGATCTTTAGTCAGGCGCGTTATTCGTTGCGCCACAGGTTCCGACAGTCCAATCCAACTGTAATGAAATATGTGCATGTTTAGGGGCTATATTTTAATCACTTTGCCCACGTCTGCGATGAAAAATTTTTCTCTTGAACGGTGAGAGTTTAAAATTGTAGGAAGCCTCGCTCCGTAGATATAATATGATAACATTAGCAAATATATCCCGTAACTTATGAAATGTAAAATTCTTCTGTAGCGTCATATAGAATATATGTTTTATATATTAGTCTATTTTTTCATTTTTATATTCCCTAATAATAGAAATAAATAAATAGGTTTTTTTTTTTCGGCCGATTATCAACGTTAGGGACATAGGCCCAGGGGGGAGGAGTGCCCTTCGTGGGGTCTTTCTAATTAACCTAACCAGTATTTACACGCTACGAAGAAAAACACTAAAACTCCGAACGGTTAGGCCGACAGCCGCGATTGGGTTCGAACCCAGCACCTACCGTCTATCAGTTGAGATGTCAGAACCTTTTGGCCACTGGAGAGACAATAAATAAATAGGAATAATAGGAATTTAAATGTAACATGATTACATTCAATTGGACGAATAGTGAGAATCATACTTAAAAAAATAAAAAAAAAAGGATACCGAGCCTGTCAGGATTCGAATCTGGAATCTCGTTATCCGTAGTCAAGCGCGTTGTGCCACAGGCTTAGTCAGTTTGGTTTGGTTTATTTTTGTCGTTCGATTATCTACGCTAGGGATATAGGACCAGGGAGGAGTGCCCTTCGTGGGGGTCTTTCTAAGGGAACCTAGCCCGTATTTACGCAAGGTTCTAAGAAAACCACGAAAACTCCGAACGGTTAGGCCGAATGCCGCTATTGGGTTTGAACCCAGCACCTGCCGTCTACCAGTTGAGAGGTTCGTACCTCTCGGCTACTGGTGGGGGCCAGGCTTCGTCAGACATTTTTGACTGTAATGAAATATGTACATCTTTAGGGGCTTCATTTTAATCACTTTGCACATGTCTGCAATGTAAAATTTTTCTATTGTACATTGATATTGCAAAAATGTATTAAGCCTCTTGCCGTAGATATAATATGATAACTTTAGCAAATATATCCCGTAACTTATCAAATTTAAAAATCCTGTATAGCGCCATTTAGAATATATGTTTTATATATTAGTGTATTTTTTTCATTATTATATTCCCTTAATAATAGGAATTTAAATGTATCATGATTACGGTCACTTGGAAGAATAGCGAGAAACATACTATAAAAAAATCAATAAGTACATCGAGCCTGCCAGGATTTGTACCTAGAATCTCCTGATCCTTAATCTGGCGCGTTTTCCGTTGCGCCACAGGCCCGGTCAGTCCAAATTAATTGTAATTAAAATATGTATACCTTTAGGGGCTATATTTTGATCAGTTTGCACATGTCTGCGATGTAAAATTTTTCTCTTGTACATTGAGAGTGCAAAATTGTATTAAGCATCGTGCCGTAGATATAATATCATAACGTTAGCAAATACATCCCGAAACTTTTCAAATTTGAAATTCCTGTATATAGCTTCATATAGAATATATGTTTTATATATTAGTATATTTTTTTCATTATTATATTCCCTGAATAATAGGAATTTAAATGTATCATGATTACGATCACTAGGAGGAATAGTGAGAAACATACTATAAGAAAAAACCAAAAAAGCATATCGAATCTGCCAGGATTCGAACCTGGAATCTCTTGAACCGTAGTCAGGCGTGTTATTCGTTGCGCCACAGCCCCCGCCAGAGTTAATACTGACGGGGCCTTTAACAGTAAACATTAGCTTACTGTAAAGAAATATGTACCGGGTGTCCCAAAAATGACTAATGGATTTTAAAATTCAATAACTTGCAAACGGTGGCAGCTATTTAAAAAAATTTTGCAGGAGGTTATGTATAATGTCAGGAGTTTTTTTACCGTATTTTTTCATTTTAGTTCGAATTTCAAACAATAGGGGGCGTTGACGGCTATTGAAGGCCAGGTGATCAGTGCTGAGTGAAGCGTCGACCTGGCCTTCAATCGCCGTCAGCGCCACCTATTGTTTGAAATTCGAACTAAAATAAAAAACTACGGTAAAAAAACTCCTTACATTATACATAACCCTCCTGCAAAAAAATTTTAAATAGCTGTCATCGTTTGCAAGTTATTGTATTTTAAAATCCATGAGTCATTTTTGGGACACCCAGTATATGTCTAGGGACTAAATTTTTAACATTTCGCACATGTCTGTGATGTAAAATTTATCTCGAGTACATTGAAAGTGCAAAATTGTATTAAACCTTGTGCCGTAAATATAATGTTGTAACATTAGCAAGTATATCCCGTAAATTTTCAAATTTAAAATTCTTGTATTGCGTCTTATAGAATATCTGTTTTATATAATGGTGTATTTTTATTATCATATTGCCTTATTAATACGAATTTAAATGTAACATGATTACGATCACTTGGAGGAATAGTGAAAAACATATTATAAAAAATTTAAAAATCTCATCGAGCCTGCCAGGATACGAAACTGGGTATCTCCTGATCCTTAATCAGATGCGTTATTCGTTTTTCCTCTGGCCTCGTCAGTACACTAAAGGTCTGCACGGGTCGGAATTTCCAGGTCCGGGCCCGGCCCGTACAAAAATCAGTGAAAACAGGCCCGGCCCGTTTTGGCCCGTTACAATTTCTACGATTTCTAAAAAATTCAGATTTTTATCATATAACTAAGATTCCTTTAAAGAATACTGCATACATATCTATTGAATGATTTTACAGTATATTTTACAGCAAATGCACATTAACAACATTAATGATTACTTAGATTCTTAGGCTTTCAACATTCGAATAAAGATTCATTAAAAAATTAATGTGGCTTAGAATAAAAGAAAAAAGAAAGAAAGCTAAAAACATCGTTAATTTTGAAGCTATTTAATAAAAGAAGATTTATAAATATATTTCTATATCATTTTATTATAGATTTCAAATCCAAATTCATTCTTAAATTCAAAGAAGCTCCTTTCTGATACATTTCTCAAATCATTTTTTTTTTTCTCAAAAACGCATAAGATTAGCAGATATCTTTATTCAGAAACTATATAATCGAATGGCGTTATCCATTTTTTGATATAAGCAATTTAAGAATACTGCAAACAAATAAAATACTGTCATAATTAGCGTTTTGAATAGAATTTCCGGAAGCAATAGCAAGGGAAGGGAGAAAAACATGCAATCATTTGAGAAACTATTATATCTCAACAAGGTTATACAAGTATTTTATTTACCAAAAATGAAAAACGCTATTCGATTCCAAATCCCTTCAATAGTTAGGCTTATCACTTTTATAATTTTACAATTTAAAATTAATCAGAAAATGTGTCAAACTTTCGTATTATTGAGAAATTAATTTTAAAATCATCAAGAAGTATATATCCGAAGACTAAGCTAACATAAATTCTTTATCGCTGTTAATAATTTTACAAATCATGTTTTCTGCCAATTAAGTCTAGTACCGGTCCGGCCAGTCTATATGTACAAAAATAATGCAAGCGTGATCTCGGACCGGCATGAGTCAGCTAAAAAAAATATTAAAACGGGTTACACATAATGTAATTCCCCGATGCTGATACACTGTGCATTTTTATATTGATGCTGTCAAACTAGTATGGCCACATTTATACTTATTCTCGTTAAAACCATTTTCGTTGAAAATAGCTCATATTTTATCGTTTCTGCCTAAATCTTCAGAACGGGCCGGCAGGCCCGAAAATTTTTTCTATCGGCCCGGCTCGGCCCGGCTCTGCCCGTCTGGCCCGTTCAATTTTTTTGCCGGCCGGCCCGTCTGGCCCGTTCAATTTTTTTGCCGGCCGGCCCGTCTGGCCCGTTCAATTTTTTTGCCGGCCGGCCCGTCTGGCCCGTTCAATTTTTTGCCGGCCCGGCCCGTTAGAAAATTCGAAACGAGGCCACGGGCCAAGCCCGGGCCCGTGCAGACCTCTACAGTACACTTTACTCTGTAAGAAAATAAATGTGTATTATTCATAAAATAGTTAAAATTAAAATTAAATTATATATATATTATAATTAAAATTTGTCGCACACATTTTCCCTCTTTACCATTATGTAATGGAATTATTTTGTGTGGCTCTGTATATGAATAACAGCAATTTTCTCGACGGATATTTTACCGGACGCATATTTTAGTGCACTTCGTAAATGCATATAAATTTGAATATGTTTGACAGGATGTAACATCTTTAAAATTCATTTGAAACGATTTTTTTTCCCCATAGGCCGTAATGTAACGGGAAACTTTTGAATGTCGCTCTAAATAAACTAATCATGCTAGAAACTTTATTTAATAAGTTTCCTGCTAGGATGGATATACGTCAGTAACTTCAAAAAATATCAGGACAGTACGAGTATATTTACGGGAGAAAGAGCGCAGACTGACGGCCAGACAAACCGAAATCATAAACACTTTTTAACTTTGTTGAAAAGCGAACACTCAGCGGTTTATCTACATTATCTTTCACAGTCTTCATATAATTCCTTATACTCATTGTCAAGCATTTTACTCCTTATTAAAACCACTTAAATCTTACTGATACATATATTTACATTGGTTTAGTTTACTAATTCCTTTAATGTTCTTATTAACAATACTCTATTAAGAATTTGCAGCTTTTGTTGCATAGTCACTTTACCGCTTTTATTGAAAACGATTACTTGATTATAATATGGAGCATTCTTATTCGTCAGAATGGAAATATTCTGTCAAATCTGTGAAGTGACCGTCCAGCTAAAGCCGCAGATGTTTAACAGCATAGAATTGGGAGAAATTTTACACAAGTTTTAGAAAAATACTTCCCATCAGAGTTTTTATTTAAAAGTATTTTGCTTATTTATTTAAATTATTTTTGTATTAACATATATTTAATTTCTTTTATATAATTTTTTTATGTATAAAATGCTTTTGTTCAAATCGATATGTATTCCAAAAGATCACCAAATGATCATTTTTAACAGGTCAAAATGATCCGTCATCACAATTCTAATGTTAACATGCTGCTTGGCATCTTGGCTTTCATTCTACTGTCTTACAATCTATTTGAGCTTTAGAAAGCTGTATATGTCAAAGCCTTAATAATTTTTCTCACAGCTCGCATGTTTTGCATTGTAATTGTATGTGCTAAGATTGGTGATGGTCAATAAATTATTTCAATATTAGTTCAGCTGGCTCTTCATTGCTAGAGCAGCCACAGACGACTAATTTTTAATTCTAACTGGCACCATTTTCCAAAAATAGAAATAATTAACACACACTTTGATAACTTTTGGAAGAGAAATATACTTCAAAATTTATATTAGAAAAATACTGGTGCAAACAGAATACAAAAAGAGACGCTTGGGGCAGCTTTGCTCTAATGAATATTATTTGAAAATATCTTTCTCTAGTAGCACCGGCAACACCTTGCCCATATATTTCGCTGGTTGTGAACTGTGTACTCATGAATGCTTAATAAAATTGTATTAATGAAAAATGTAACACTTTGTAATTTAAGTTGTGGATTATTTCCATTACAATGAAAAAGAAAATTGTGATTTCACTGTCTGCAACTCAATAAATCTTCTCGATATAATTTTAACCGGTATTTCAGTAAGGCTCGGCGAAAATAACGAAAACTATAAATGGTTAGCCCATTATTGGGTAGCCGCGATATGAGTGCTAACCTAACCCCTCCCATACATCACTTTTGTGAGCATAACCTTTTTGACCCTGGTAGGACTCGCTTATAAGATTTATATAAATTCTACTAATTCATTCCTCTATATCTATGGTATTCAAGACATTTGCATTTCTTATTAAATACAAATAAAAGTTTACTCTTTTCAAATATAGCTCACTTAATTTAAGTACTGGACGGTAGTTCTCAACTCAGTAGCTGAGACCATAATGCAGTAAGCATTAAAATCTTAATTCTGAACGAACAGACCCCGAAATGGGGTTGTATCAAGTGGTAATTCAGTTTCGTGTTGGTGACGTTACGATTAAAGAAACAAAATTTAACTCATTAGTTACACAATTGAAATCACGTTATACTGAAAATGCATACGATATTGTTAATGGCTCTATGAGCAATAGATATTCGGCTGTGGAGAAAAGAATGTTTAGATATTTCACAAAAAATAACTAACGAATCAGTGATTTGGAATTGTCGAATTTTGGTTGATTCGATGTCAAATGAACTTCCTCGATAAATATAAACACTTGAAGAAATTGAATTTTATCATAAATTATTTTGTAGTTTATGATTGGAAAAAAAAAAAAAAAAACTTTTGTAAAAGGACTGATTTGAGTGAAGAAGAGTTTCTTAAAAAATTAGCTACAATGGCTGACAAAACGAGAACTTTAGATTTAGCCGCTGTACAACAAATATCTAATGATAAAGATTAATAGAAAAAACTTCAACACTAGAACAACACGTGGTTAACTTGACTGAGAATAGGAATTGCTGTGGTCAGCATAAAGTCAAAAAACAAAAAGACACAGGTATCGCAGCCGATCAAAAAAGCTTTATGATCCCAAGTAAAAGTTAAGAGTCTAAAAAAATTGTAGTGGGAGTAGAATATGAAGTAATTTTTTCTGCAAAATATTTGAAGAACAACAAACACCATTTATTTAGCAAAGGCAAAAATGCGGGTTGCTGTTTCTAATAGACAGTAGTATTAATGTATCATGATGTATATACATTCGTCTCGCAAGTTTAAAAACTGAAATCCTTACTCTTATGAGTTGTATCGTCGTCCCTAATGGTACCGCAATTCGAACTTTTTATGTGAAAACTGCTTCTTTGGATTTCATACTAAAACGTTCATTTCAGATGGTCTTCCATTTTAGTAAAACAAAGGAATTAAATGTGCTGATTTTTTAAAAATCCATTTCACTTGTTAATGCACATTCATAAACAAAAATTAATTGATGATGTTACTAAGTTGTCTATTATCAGGTAAGAATTCCTGTATCTGACAATAGATATAGTAGATACTAGTAGATTTAATCATACATCTCAATTTTGTGACTTATTAAGATTATATACTGATATTAATAATACAAACTGATAAAAATGGTTTATGTAACAAACGTAGAGATGGGAAATATGGTTATTTTTGATTAACAGGTTACATCATTCCACAGTAGCGCTGGTAACAGGTTCCAACATCCTGTTATTTTTGTAACAGGATACAATAAACAATTTATAAACAATTGCTAAATATGCTCCCAAACGGACAACACATGGGATATGGGCCCTAATGGGGTGCCCTCCGTGGGGGGGGGGGGGTCTTTCTAAGGGAACCCAACCCGTATTTACTCAAGGAAATCCAAAGTTCGAAGAAAACCACGGAAAACTCCGAATGATTGGGCTGACGACCGCGATTGGGTTTTGTTCTAATCCAGCGCCTGCCGTCTACCAGTTTTGAGGGCAGAATCTCTCAGCCACTGGTGGGTCAACAACATTTAAGAAAATATCTATAGGCACATATATTTTTGAATATAAAATAATGTATCCTATAGGAAATACGAAAAACAGGAAAATTAGAAAGTACAAGAAAACATATTAAGAAAACTTTCTTTAACATACAGAGGAAAACGAATTTTTCAAAAATCCATTTTCCGTATACCGCGTTTTCTTAATCAGCACTGTTGATGTTTTAAAATCTGAGATGAAATGCATTACTGAATTTTCGTACAGCAAGTCAACGCGTGCTGCCACTACTAGAGCAGCTGCAAAACATAAAATAAATATTAACTGATAGGACAAAGAAACTTATGAGATAGGACAGATGGTAGAGAATGAAATTTTTTCCAGACTCAGTTTTTTTTTACTAGTTTCTTAATAGCAGATATGTATAGTATGCAAGATCGATTGTACGCTATTATGAAAGCAAAAGAGGGTGCTACAAAAAATTAACTACCATTTACTTCATATTAATAAGGTAATATTGTTGCGCAAAATAAAATATTCTAATACTTTGAACTCATCTAAATTTTATCCTACTATTTTTATGTCTTTCAGAAAGCTGTAAACCTAATATTGTACTGCATTTTATATTTTGTAAATATTAAAATCTTATCTAAACATTCCAGATTCAATTTATAAGAAATTTAATTGCATTTACTTAGTATAAAAATGATTAAATTGAAAATAATTTTTTAATAATTTTTCTCAATTATTTTAATATTTGGAATATGAGTTGTATTAAAATGGTTCCAAAGTTCACTAGCTCATACTTTTTTATGTGGATCCATACATAAATAAAAATTAAGACTTATTTCCACAAAATTTTCACCCCCCCCCCCCCCCCCCTAAAAAAAGTGACATTTTTGGAGTGCCAACAGAAATGAAAACTTATTAATGAAACTTATTATTAATGAAAACGTTTTTATTTTTTGAATTGTCAGGACATATTTTTTTGTAATCGTCAGGAAACATTTTATTGTGCAGGAAATACTTTTAAATAATGTGTTTTTTTTTAAAATTCATTATTACAAAGTACTACTACAAAAATTACAATACAATTTTCATTTAATGCGCAATTGTGCATGAAAAATAATGCATATTGTTTTACATAAAAAAATTGCAATAAGAAAAGGTGGCGTATTAATATGTCGCAGATGTCATACACACATCACGTCGGCACAATTTTTTTCTGATGCCGATTTGGCAAAGAAAGTCGAAGAAGTTTGAGAAATGTAAATTTCAACCCATTATGGGTCCATAACGTGACCCAGAATAACGGGAGAAAATTTTTTATGCTAGATTTGTAATGTATGAAGCATAAGCTTTCGATAGACATATTACATCAAAAAATGAGAAACGCCCCCCCTGCCCCCCTCCCAAAAAATGGTCCTATAGGAGAAAACCGGAAAATTAAAATAGCAAAAAGAATGGCGAGTAAAAGTTAGCTATGCTAGAATTTTTTTCTCCGCTTTAGCTCCCATAGAAGCAAAGTTATAGCCTTTTAAAGATTGAAATGAAGTGAAGAAATGAGCAAAATTAGGTAAGTCACCGAAAGGGGGGGGGGGTGTCATGTTAAAAATGGTAGAGAACTAAATAAGCGAAATTTGAAGGTGTATGTTTGGGAGGTGACCCCCCCCCCCCCCCAAGAAGAGCCCTTTAGAAATCAAATCCACAAATCTCAAATTCAGTCTTTCTGATATTTAATAAAAAAGAGACGAAATCATTTTTTATTTATTCTCTTTCTTCAACAACCGCGAATAAAAACCAAACAGGAAACGAAACTTTAAATCAAAAGTCGTTAACGATAACAAAATTATCCTCAGATAATGTGTATTACTCAGCACTTTTCAAGGTTGTCAAATAATTTGTAACAAAACGTTTGAAAATAAACAACAGTTACGAAGCGATAAAATGTTCTTTTGTAATGTAAAACACTACATTTATTGAAAAACGGGTGGAAAACCTAACAGAAAAGAACTACATAACTGAAGTGAATTGAAAAACTGGTGAAAAATCTAACAGCTATTGAAATAGCAAATATTAAGGAATTATTTCTTCTGTGGTTGCATAGGCGTAACCAGCCTTTTGAACGGGTGGGTGACCAGAATTTTTAACCTGAACTTGCTGAATACAAACAATGTCTTATTTTATGTAGTAAAACCTTCTAAAACGGAAGCCTATAAAACAGTTTTAAATTCCGTTTTAGACAGGTTTTCATCTTAGAGTGTATAATTGTGAGATTTAATAAGGGTTTTTAAGGGTGTTTTAATAAGGGGGGGGGACGCAATTTTTTTAAATAATTGTGAATGGGTCTGCGCAAGCAGGGGGGGGGGGGCTGTCCGGACTGTACTTGCTGGATACAAACAATATCTTATTTTATATAGTAAAACCTTCTAAAACGGAAGCCTATAAAAAAGTTTTAAATTCCGTTTTAGACAGTTTTATATCTTAGAGTGTATAATTTTGAGATTTTTTTAATAAGGGTTTTTAAGGGTATTTTAATAAGGGGGGGAGGGACGCAAATTTTTTTAATAATTGTGAATGGGTATGCGCAAGCAGGGGGGGGGGGCTGTCCTTGCTGGCACAAACAATATCTTATTTTATATAGTAAAACCTTCTAAAACGGAAGCCTATAAAGCAATTTTAAATTCCATTTTTGACAGGTTTTTATCTTAGAGTGTATAATTGTGAGATTTTTTTTAATAAGGGTTTTTAAGGGTGTTTTAATAAGGGGGGAGGGACGCAATTTTTTTAAATAATTGTGAATGGGTCTGCGCAAGCAGGGGCGGGGGGCTGTCCGGGCTGTACTTGCTGGATACAAACAATATCTTATTTTATATAGTAAAACCTTCTAAAACGGAAGCCATAAAACAGTTTTAATTCCGTTTTAGACAGGTTTTTATATTAGAGTGTATATTTGTGAGATTTTTTTAATAAGGGTTTTTAAGGGTGTTTTAATAAGGGGGGGATACAATTTTTTTAAATAATTGTGAATGGGTCTGCGCAAGCAGGAGAGGGGGCTGTCCGGGCTGTACTTGCTGGATATAAACAATATCTTATTTTATATAATAAAACCTTCTAAAACGGTAGCCATAAAACAGTTTTAAATTCCGTTTTAGACAGGTTTTTATCTTAGAGTGTATAATTGTGAGTTTTTTTAATAAGGGTTTTTAAGGATGTTTTAATAAGGGGGGGATATAAATTTTTTAAATAATTGTGAATGGGTCTGTGCAAGCAGGGAGGGGGAAGGGCTGTCCGGGCAACCAGCTCGGACATTCAACATTGTTCGGCAAACGTCTCAAAAGAAACGATTAAGGACGTTTTTAATTAATATTATTCTTTTTTAGAGGTACAAAAAATGAAATCTTGATTAAAACAAGTGAAGGAAGATGCTGTCATTAAGAACCATGTGTTATTTATTTAAGAGGGACTTTTCAGTAACATATTAATGCAATATTAGGTTCTAGCGTAGTAACACTGTTATTTATCCTAATACGATAAATAATGCCCATCCCTAAACAAACGTTAGACTTTTGGGGGATTTTTGGTGAACCAAGCTGAAAACAGAAGTCTGAAACCTTTGTGTACAAGGTGCGAGCTATGAAGTTATATGGTTAAGTTGAGACCAACTTAATTTGAAACTATGAATCGTGCAATATTTATTCTTAAAGATCTAAAATCATGCTTTCTTGTGTTTGTGAGAATTGAACAAGTAAAAAAATCTTTAGAACCTGTTTTTTCCTCTGTGTCAGAGATAAAAGAGATATATTTCTCTATATTAATAAAAAAAAATAAATAATATTTTAGTTGATAGACTTAAGCAAACTTATTTTTAAAGAGCAATATGAGATAACGGCAAAGCATTTGTAATATTACCAAAGAAAAATTTGGCCTACTGCTTATCATCACCTATCTGGAAATCATTACGTACTATATATTATCTACTGGATATCTATACGGATACAATCGCCTCAAAACTTCTAGCTGCATAAGTCTTTCAAATCGCGCTTGATGACATGAAGAAATCTGAGTATGGAAGTATAGTAAAAATGCCTGTTATATTTGAGGCGTTAAAAACCAGAATGCACTAACGTACATTTTAAAAGTAAATGAATTTTAAATGTGTAAGCATTCATGTTATGCCATCTATTCGTTGTATAATGAATTTTATTAATTTCGAAACTAATCAAGAGATACAACTTGTTTATTAGATGGTCGAACGTATCTTGCATATCAATCTGCCAGTACAAAAATTGATCTAGTGGCTTGGTCACTCTTTTACTGACAACTTAAACATCCTATGCTTCCCTAAGAAGCTTCGTTTCCTCTAGACACTTTAAAAACTGGTTTAAAAGAGTTTGACAAAAATTTCATGTAGATTTCCAAAAGCATTTTTCTGGAAATTGCAGCTTATGAGATTGTTCCATTTTGATTCTCATGCCTCATTTCAGGACTGAGTTTTTAATATTTGACTTTAAATAATAACCTCAATTTTTTTTCCTTCGTCATTCATTATAAAAAAATTTGAAAGTATGGTTTATGCAAGTTTAATTTAGAAAACGTGCATACCTTTTTTGTGAACTATTGAATATAAATGTTATATTACATAATTTTACTTCAGTGAGAAGGGTAAGTTTCTCGGTGTGGAATTGTCTATAACCCTTGAATTTAAAATTTTTAAAGTTTAATTATTTCTTAAAGGAAAGATTTTTTTTCCTTAGAAACACTATATAGTTAATTGAAACACAGCGTGTCTATAATTATGCGACTCTATTTTAAAGTTGTCTACAGACGAAACTATAGTTGAGTGACATCTGAAATTTAGTAAAAGACATAATGAAGGTATGGTAATTTGTTTCAGCGATTTATTTTTCAAAAATTCTCCACCAGAGGGCATTTTTAAAAAATTATACATTTAGCATACATTTAAGATAGTTTAGAAAATTTATTTACTAACTGTAAATGATATTAAAAACAACATTTCACGGCATGTTCTGATAATTTCTCAGAACACACAGCGGTGAACTGTTGAACATGCTATCTTATGATTAAAATGGCATCTGAAAATGACTATCGTTATGTGGAACATGTTTGTTTTTTTACGAATTGCATATTTAGCAGGCATTTACGATAGTTTTCAAATTTTATTACAACCAAACTTATTCTACATGACGACCAACATTTTCAGGTGCTATCTGGAATCATATGGTAGCATGTTCCACAGTTGTGGTGTCGTGAAATGTTGATTTTAAAATCCGGTAAGGTTGATAAATAAAATTTGTAAACTATAGTAAATGCATAAAAGTATTATAATTCAATAAAAAATGTCCTCTGTCGGTAAAATTTTAAACTACCCCCCCCCCCCTTGTTTAAAGAAATTTCTATCTCACCATTAAGGGTGAGATTTTCTTAAATCAAAAAGGGCAACTTTGTGAGATATGCTTTAATTATTTTTGCTTGGAAATTCAGAAACTGTCTAATTGCACTTAGTTTTCTGTTTTTTTTTTTTTTTTTTTTTTTTTTTTTTTTTTAACGCCATAGATCTTTTATAACAAGCCTTCAAAATTGACGTTTTTGAGCACATTTTTGAACGAAAGTAGAAAACCAGTCGAAAAGCAGGAGAAAAAACGAGTGATCAAAATTGCTTAGAACTGGTTGAGTAATTTAATTATCATAAAATGGAAAACTAAGTTCCCTTCGAAATCGTTTCCATAGACAGGCCTTCCAATTTTATATCTTTCTGTTAAAAAATAAATTTGTAAATGTGGGAAAATGTTTTGCACTTGTGGAGCGGAGTATTTGAGAACACCCTTAAGCCGATAGCAAATTTTCACAACTTTCTAAATAATAGTTTTGTCTGTAGACAACTTTAAAATGAGGTCGTTTAATTATTAGTACCCTGTATATTTATTTTTAAAAAACAATTTTGTAATGCTTTGGTACATTATATGTAAAAATTTTAGTAGCGATTTAGTAGAGATTTAGTTTCTGTGTTTAGCTTACAAAGCACGAAAATACTGACCACTTCAAAACAGAGCTGGTGGTCAAAAGTTTTTTCTTTTACGTCAAATTTCTTCTGTTTGTCCTTGAACACTGTCATCTTAGAATCGTAACTTGTTTATTAGTAGTGGAGGAATATTATCTAAAGTAATTTATCTAAATACCAAAAGATGCAAATGGCAATAGTATACATGGAGCTTTTGAAGCAACACAGAGATTGCGAAGTGCGAAACTCATAATTTGTAATGATTATAAATTAAACATTTTTCATACAAATATATACAGGGTGAGTCATAAATATCGAAACAATAGGCTATCTCCTTAAATATTGTCCCTAGACCCATACTTCCAATTGCAAAAATTCATAAAAAAAGGTGAAATTTCTGATAAAATAAGTTGCAACTCCATGGGGGGGGGGGGGGTCTATTTGAAAAAATACAAAAATTAAATTTTTATACGGCCCCGGTAGAGCAAAATTCCCAATTAAGAAATTATTCCTTATCCATTCCTAAATTGAATAAAAAAAATTTCATGAAAATATCTAAAAACCTGACAGAGATATTAAAATCCGAAATTCTAAAAAAATCGTGACTTACACCACTTTACCATGCCTTTAAACGAAGAGTTGTTGGCTAATTTTCAAAGCAAGGGAGGGGTCGTCCATAAATTATCAATTATTAAATGTTGATTTAAGACAGTGCCTCTCATTTGGACATAACAGAGCAGCGTATTGAATTAAATCTAAACTGGTTTGCAAAATATGTTGGTAGGCTGCACTGGAGGTCTGCATAGATCGAAATATTTAGGTCAGGTCCCAAACCGACCCATAGGGGGGAAAGATTCCACCCGGCCTGAAAAAATGTTAAAATCATAACCCGAACCGGTCTGGAAAATAGTTTAAATCATAGCCCGGTTCAGCTGCAAATTTCTACACAGTTTTTTATTTCGGTGTGGGAAAAAATTGTTTCGTATGGAGGAGTTCTGACCAAAAATTTCTTTTATAAGCTTTTCGTTTTTTATATTAATACTTTTTATTATTAAAGAAGCGCCAAAGGCTGCAATATAGTTATTTTATCAATGAATCTCTAAATGTAAACGTTTCACTTACATATCGTTAATCCATATCCCATGCGGTGGAGACTTTGAAAAGTGTTATGCAGTAAAACCTTTTAAGACGGTATCGCATAGGAAAGAAAAAAATACATATTATAGAGAGATGCCCTTCCTAGGAGGTGTAATTGGAGTTTATTTTTTTTCTCCGGTAATATTGTACTTATTTTGCATGGATCAACATATTTTCCGTTTAAGACAGAATTCCGTCATAGGCAGATTTTTTTTTTCACTGGTTTTATTTTATTTTATTTTTTAGCCTTTAAATATACTATTCTTTAAAAAAAAAAATAATTTTAAAGTTTTTTTTCTGGAAAATAAAGATTAAAAAATCTATGTGTTTTTCATAAAAATTTTGATTGAGCCGAATTTTATTTATTTTATACACGTATTAAGTCAGCCACAGACAACGATTTTAATACGGGTTTTGTCGAGACTGGGATTGAAAATTTTGTCCAGTGTACACATAGGAAGAAGGAAGCAGTTCCCTCCTTTATGAAAAGGTCCCACCAGTGGCCGAGAGGTTCTGACCTCCCAGCTGGTAGACGGCAGGTGCTGGGTTCGAATCCAATCACGGCCGTCTGCCTAACCGTTCGGAGTTTTCGTGATTTTCCTAAAACCTTGCGTAAATACGGGTTAGGTTCCCTTAGAAAGACCCCCACGAAGGACACTCTCCCCTGGGCCTATGTCCCTCGAGTAGATAATTGGCCGACATAAAATAAACCAAACAAAACCTTTATGAAAAGTACGTTAGGCCCGGCCAGGCGAATCTTCAGAAAAAAGTAACGTCTCTGTCCTGGCCCGGCCTGGGCCTAGAATACAGATTTTTTAACATAATTTCCAGGTCAATAAAAATCCTCAATTGTCAGACCTAAACTTAAAAAAAGAGACTTAATCTGCATCTTAGAAAAAGCATTCTTTTAAATAACTGACGGACATTTAAACAGTACACTTCGTTTTTCTACATTATGATTTTTCCCCCACTATTTCTTGTCTTAAAATTATTAAATGTTAGGCATTTAAAAAAAAAAAAAAAAAAAAAAAAAAAAAAAAAAAAAAAAAAAAAAAAAAACTTGAAAGACGTTATTTTTTTATTTATTTTACATTAGTTTTGTTTCGGCAAATTTGAAGAAATATTTACTTTTGGAAATATGATTTTTTTTTTAAAGTTATATTATATTTTTAAATAAATATTTTTAATAGTTTTAAAATTAGTATTAAAAACAAAAACCTTGGAATAAAACTAAAATCAGATGTTCATTTTTAACTAAATGGAAAGAAATTGAAATCTGATAAATGATGTTACGAGTTATAACGATTTTTATTATCCCATTTAAACCAGTATTAACCACATGAAACTTTTATAAATTGTATGAGAAATTTTAGGATGTGATTTTCTTAGTAAATTATATGGCTAACCATCACAAAAAAAGAAAAAAAGAATCAAAATTCTAACTCAAAATATAGACTTTTTACGCTTTTCCTCGAACTGTTAAAGTAACACTGTTCTTTGAATTGCGCACATTTCAATTTGTGTCTAATCCCTTGAAACATGGTGAATTTTTTAAACGGCTATAACTTTGCGAGTTTTGAAGATATAAAGATGCAACTTTTTGTGTCTTATTCAGGACTGAATTAGGAAAGTTTTCGTAATTGGAAATTTTATCCTACGGGGGCCATATAAAAATTTAATTTTTGTATTTTTACAACTAGACCCTCCATGGAGTCGCAATTTATCTTATCAAAAACTTCACCCTTTTTTATGAATTTTTGCAATTGGAAGTATGGATCTAAGGGCAATATTTAAGGAGATAGCCTATTGTTTCGATATTTATGACGCACCCTGTATTTTAACGTACAGAGTGTACTGTTACATTTTTTAAAAATTTGCATATTTTCATGTTATTTTCAGAATTGTATTTTAATTGTAACTGCTATCTTTTGAAACGGCATTTATTTTAACTTGTTGAAGAATAAACATGCATGTGATTGAACTAGTAAGTAATCTCCTCTTTAATTGAACTCATCATTTATTTATTAATTTTCATAAACTAATTCATTAATTTACTTCAAATCTTCATACTTTTAAGAAATATTTTAGAAAGCTGCAAGTGTCATTTACTGAAACATAAGATGCAAGAGTTCAGTATGGAATCAAGTGTGAATTTAAAAGATCATTAAAATGAACTTTCAAACATGGATTACAATGTGTTAATACACATTACTATAAAGTGACCTTCGTCAAGAACATTAAAATGATAAGCTTTTCCTATTTTACTCACATACATTTTGGCAAAATGATATGGTTATACAGTTAACTATGTGAAATCCACCAATGTATAATCATCAAACGTCTATTATCTGCAATACATATTGGAATGTAAACAACATATAAACTCATAAAGTTAAATTTGGTATTTTTTTCAGTTATCAATTTTCCAGTTAAATGTTTAAATATAAATTGAATATAAATATTTAAATATCCTTGAGTAATAAAATTTTATCTCTTAACAAGAACTAATGAGTTCATGGATTACAGAAATAAAGTATTGACAACAAATCAAAATTGAAACTACCATTGTATTTGAGAAATTAGATTATGTAGTCATTGTATTACGATAAACGTGCAAGATTGATATTGTATGTAATTTAGTTTTTCTTTTATTATTATTTTTTAAATTATAATTAGCAGATATATTCAAGCAATGTTGCATTGTGTTTTTTATTTTTTTCACTGCAATTGTAATTTTTATGCAGTAGTTCCTAATTTACCGTCAGACTTCCACAAAAATGTATAGTCCACAAAATTCTCGGTCTCTCAATGTGCGGATTTCGCAGAGTAGACTGTAGTAGGGCTTGGTCTGAGGATATTATAAGCAAAACAGTACTCGGGGATTCTTTTAATTCCGGGATTGTTTCCTAAATTTCACATATACACTATATGGCCAAAGATGACCGGCCACTTGCGATTTTAGACATTTTGTTAAATTTCTTGAAGGAGGAATGATGGACATGAGGAATTATTCTGAAACTCTAAGCGTGTAAATAAAATAGTACAAGTCATACGTTTCCGTGAAGATTTTTTCTCGAAACTCTATAGTGGACCGTCAACATATTGAAAAAGAACGAATAACTTTTAAATAACCCTGTCAAAACTAATGTAGCAAAAGCACTAAATCCGATATAAAGTTTCTATATGATTCACCAACAGCATTACTTGCCAACCTCCAATTAGTCTTCCATAATATGTGGATTAATTTGATCCAGAATTAATACTTTTTATACCTTTTTTTTTAAGAAATGAAGTTAAATAAGTTTCACCTAGAAACTTCCAATTAATTAAACAAATTTTGTGATTCAAGAAACGTGGTTAAACTGGGTCAAATTAATCCACATATTACTATGATTAATGGGAGCTTGACAGCTATGGTCAACAGCTTTTTGATCAGTTCGAAGTCAGATAGCAAAGTTTTCTAAAGTAGTGTAAATTATCTCATCTCCCAGGTACATATTTAAAACTTTGTAAATTAAATATTACCCGCCCCCTCCACCACAGAAAAAAAAAAAAAAAAAAACTGGAACCTTAAATATTAAGAAAGTGCATTAAATTCTCGATATTTTAAAGAAATTAATACTACTGAAGAGCTTGTTCTGGTTTGAATCGACTTTTGATGCAGCAATAATTGGAAATGGTAGAGCTAACCAACATTTCTTTCTTTGATTTTCATTCTTTACAGTATTTGTAGATTATATTGAAAGATAGCTCTAATTGTTGGAAAGAGATTTTACTATTTTACGGTTGCTACCACAGTATCACCAATAAATAGTCCTGGTTATCCCAAATTTTATAATAGTTTATGACCCTCTGCAGGGATTTGGGTTCGACAGCCCTGATTTCGACATTTTGCAGCGCCAAGCAATGTACTTCAGATAGAGGTTCGCTTGGTGAAACTTCGATCTTTCAACAATGTAATACATCAACTTAACCTTTGACTGATGTGACCGAAATTGTAACATAACTAGTGTGAAGCGGTCTGTGAGACCGCAAGATCAAAAGATGAATAAAAGGCATGATTCACTCATACCGGGTGTCCCAAAAATGACTGATGGATTTTAAAATTCAATAACTTGCAAACGGTGACAGCTATTTAAAAAAATTTTTGCAGGAGGGCTATGTATAATGTCAGGAGTTGTGGCGCTGACGGCGATTGAAGGCCAGGTTGACGCTTCACTCAGCACTGATCACCTGGCCTTCAATCACCGTCAGCGCCACCTATTGTTTGAGATGCGAACTAAAATAAAAAATTACGGTAAAAAAACTCCTGACGTTATACATAACCCTCCTGCAAAAAAATTTTTAATAGCTGTCACCGTTTGCAAGTTATTGAATTTTAAAATCCATCAGTCATTTTTGGGACACCCGGTACATGAAAAAAACTGTTTTGTTGAAACAACTGAATTTTAGTTAATATAGCCCCACTAAAAACTTTGGATGGAACGACCAAATTTTATTGAATTAACAAAGTTATATTTGGTTAATCTAACCACATTTTTGTCATTCCAATCAAAATATTTGATTGGGGATATATTAATCTAAATTTAGTCGTTTCAACAAAACAGATTTTTCCGTGTAGGATAGTGTGTTTTACTAAGCTTTTTGTACAAGACTATTATAATTAACATTCATCCATTTAAAAGTCTCTGGTGATAGTACTAAAGTTCCAAATGAAACAAAATTTTGGTAGTACTGAAAATTACAAGCTAAACTATAAAAATTGAAAAAAAAAAA
Organism: Maratus speculifer; assembly: GCA_964019185.1. Classification (NCBI taxonomy): domain Eukaryota; kingdom Metazoa; phylum Arthropoda; class Arachnida; order Araneae; family Salticidae; genus Maratus; species Maratus speculifer. The sequence continues at coordinate 89,172,174 of OZ025300.1, read as the reverse complement.
CATCTGTCTGTGAGATCGGTAACATTAGATAAAGGTTAATGAATCTGCTTTCTTTACTAAAACCTAAAATCTCCTAAATGACATTCTTTCTGCATTTATAGCAAAAACATCAATTTTTATTTTAAATTCTCAATATTTTGTGTCTGATTATGCATTAAATTCATTTTTTCCCCTCATAGTTTAAAATTTAATTAGCTCAAACGTACCTTAAAATCGAATAGAAGACGCGTGTTGTATATTCAAAAACTCAAGAGGGTTCCCAAAAACACAGATTGCTGATATACCACATTGATAAGATCCTCACTTGGCAGAATGCCAAGCCGATTCCATTCAGACTTTAGGTACAATAGCCTATGAGACCGAGACTGCTTCTACGTTTTCATGGAAATGATATTAAATAATGTTTTCTATTTTTTGTTCTGAGTAAAATTTTATTTTAAATTAATTAGATTGTACACCTTCTATCATTTCTCGGAATAACCTTTCCAAAATGCATATTTTCTCCTACATTTTGTGAATTTTAATAATGTAAAGAAATATTTAAAAAAAAATTGCTTATCTGGCAAGTTTTAAAATCACGCCATGCAGCCGTTAATTCTAAAAACGATTAAGTTACGCTATATTGTGAGGGAAAATGTTATTAAGCTAAGTTTAATAATCATACCTTAAAAAAAAAATTTTTTTATTATATTTGTCTTTTTATAACTTATTTTAGTGTAACAGAATTACAACGTAATATTTAAAAAACAGATAATTCAATTACCGAAACAAAAAGATATTCGCCAAAAAAATTCGACGGATCTAGGATGTTTTCTGGAGAAAAGACAATTATTTTTGCTCGTGCTGCTGCTGTTCAAATGATCCCAGTGAGGGCTTTTAAAAAGAACGTACAGATTTTCAATTTTTATAAATGATTTAAAATATGCTTGTCTTTCATGGTTGCAAAACTTTTATTTACATTTTGTTATAATTGAATGTTTATCTTGTCGCTGTCATTTCTCAGCATCTGGTATCTGATTATCAATAGATTTTTCTTAACGGCGGTGTATCAATATTTGTAGCACTGCTATACATTTTATGAACACTAACTTTTTCATGTTCATAAGAAAATTTACAGTCCTGGAAGGAAAATTGTGTAAAAAAAGATGGTGGCACTGTTGGAGCCAGTTTAGTGAAATCCCTTTTTAAACCTTTCTGTGACTACAAGACTGACACGGAGACTATTTTTATATGCTGTTAGCACCACTATTTTTAAAATATGCATTGTGTAGTATATTTTTCTTGTATATTTTGTAAAAGCATATGTAAAGTTTCTATGTTTCGAAAAACTGGTGCGAAGTGAAATTAAAAAATAGTCGCTTATGGCAGCCTTGTATAAATGAAAACTGGAAAATGGAGTTAATAGCCAAGTGGCCGGTAGACTCAGTTTTATTTGTGGTCACTATAATGTTTTAAACTTTCCTGACATTTAGATTAATTATAATCGTTATAGATATACAAACATGTATTATTAACACACTACACGCAAAATTGAAATCTAAGTTGGTGAGTGTATTTCACAGGATTAAACAGTATCTCTTGAAAAAAAAATAATTGCAGAGCATGTGGCATGGCATAAGTAGAAATATTGAAAATATTGTAATGTCTTTAAAAATCGCTTCATCCGGTGGAGAAAATAAAATGATAAATTGCTGAAATGTATGTGCTATCATTAATATATTTTGTAGAATAAAACTGAATTTCTTGAAAAAATAATCGAACTGAAGAGCAAGCACATGGCGAAAAGCTGAAATATTGAAAATACAGTTAAGTCTCAGAAATCTGCTTGCATCCAATGGGAAAATTAATTAATCAGTTTATTAATTAGTATTAATCAAAGTATAGTTGCATTATTTCCATGAAAAAAGCTTTCTTTTGGCGATCGATAACAACTTTTTTAATCCCACTAGGCAAGTAGAAACTAGGGTGGCGATCGATCACTGATTTTTTAATCGCCACTTTTACAATTTTAATAGCCACGTGGCGAGTGGCGAACGTTAATTTTCACTTACAAGGCCTTGTGTATTCAGCGACTTGAATCATATGTCATTTAATTTATATGCATTTTCATTTCTTTCAATTTACAAATTATTATTTATTTAAATCTTGTTATTCTGCTTCTAAAGTCTAAAACAACTTTTTATTATTTGTACACAGTCAATTACTCCATGTTTTTACATTATTACTTGAAACTAATGTGTTTCAAAAGAAATAAAAAGTATGTAAAATTGATGAAGCGTATTATTTATGATTCTAATATCCAATACAGGACACAATGTAATTATACTTATGCGATTCCTTGCTTATATGAAGTTTTAGCTGAATCATGGTCTTTATAAATTCTTAACCCTTCCTTTATTTTACTTTTTATAACAGATTGTTATCCTTATATTTTTTAACTCTGCCCTATATACCATTTCCTTATATTTCAAAAGATTTCGGGTTTCCTTACAAATTTAATAATTAAAGCTCCTATTCCCGTCAAGCGAAGCACTCGCGAGCTAATGCTAATCCTATGGGGAGGTTATTTTTCAATTTTACGTTTGCATTTCGACATTTTTTTTAATTATTATTATTTACATTAGACAGCAAAGATACATTTTGACATCACTCCTTTTTAACTTTTTGAATTTTGATTGCAGATATTTTTTCAGAATGACACTTTCATTTTCAAAACCGGTTTCGAAAGTTAAAGAAACTTTATAAAAAATATCTGCAACTAAAATCGAAAAATTAAAAGATGGGCGATGTCAAAATGCATCTCAGCTATATCAAAAAATAAATAAAAAAAAATATTAAAAAAAAGTCGAAATGCAAACGAGATATTAGAAAATAATCTCCTCATAGGATTAGTACACTATATTGCCATTGATTATGGGACACTTGCGATTTTAGACATTTTACTAAATATCTAGAAAAATACATAAAAAATCATCTCGAAACTCTTAGTGTATAAATATAATAGTATACGTCATACATCTCCGTGAAGATTTTTTACCGAAACTCCATAGGGGACCGTCAACAAGTTAAAAAAGAATGAATATCTTTTGAATAACCCTGTCAAAACTAATGTAGCAAAAGCGCTCAAACTCTAGATTATGATTGGATGCCTTATTGTAATACACTGTGTTCATTTTTATGCAAATAGCATGCATACTCGCAGAGTAATTAAGGTTTTTATAAAAATGGCCCCAAATTTTTCCAAGTTTTTCCCTTATAATTTTCACAGTTCTTAATATAAAATAATATTTTTTTCAGACAATATGACAAACAACATTGCACACAGTACCCTGTAATCAGAATTAAAAAATAATAAAAATTGTATGAAAAATAAGTAGGTTTACTAAATAATTTTTTACTGCGCATGCGTCAAAGATATCAAAATTTCATTTGCATTATGTTAGCTATATGTATAGAGCAACTTTTGTAAAAGTCTCAAAATTATAGCTTGAAAATTCTGAAAGTAATCGTCTATAGAAAAAGGACAAAATCCGTTGTTTCCAAAATGAAGCAAAAAAATGAGGGATTTTATCCAAAAGTAGTCCTAACATCCCGTATTGTGTATTCTATATTGACACTAATCAATGAATATATGGATACAACCCCTCTTGTTTTTGCTTCATTTTGAGAATAACGGATTTTCAACTTATTCAATTGACGATTATTTTCAGAATTTTCAAGTTATGATTTTGTGACTTTCACAAAAGTTGCTCTATATATTTAGCTAACATAATATGCAAATGAAATTTTGATATCGTTGACGCATGCGCAGTAAAAAATTATTTAGTAAACCAACTCATTTTGTATACAATTTTCATTATTTTTTAATTCTGATTACAGGGTACTCTGTGCAATGTTGTTTGTTATATTTTCTGAAAAAAATATTATTTTATATTAAGAACTCTGAAAATTATAAGGAAAAAACTTGGAAAAATTTGGGACCATTTTTATGAAAACCTTAATTACTCTGCGAGTATGCATGCTATTTGCATAAAAATGAACACAGTGTATTACAATAAGGCATTCAATCATAATCTAGAGTTTGAGCGCTTTTGCTACATTAGTTTTGACAGGGTTATTCAAAAGATATTCATTCTTTTTTAATTTGTTGACAGTCCCCTATGGAGTTTCGGTAAAAAATCTTCACGGAGATGTATGACGTATACTATAATATTTATACACTAAGAGTTTCGAGATGATTCCTCATGTATTTTTCTAGATATTTAGTAAAATGTCTAAAATCGCAAGTGTCCAATAATCAATGGCAATATAGTGTATTAGCTTGCGAGCGTATGAAAATACAAAATTTCCTCTCTAGAGGGCGTTGGGATACACTAAAAAACATTTAAACATTAGCGGCAAAATTTTGTAATTTTAATTATTGTAATTCTTTGTTGTAAGTATCAAGCCCCTATAATGCGTATCATTTGAATTATCTATTTTTCAAACTTGATGTCATTTGGACCAATAGAACGCATTATAGAATCCTCTGAAGTGGGCAATTTATTTCTTGCAGTCTCCGCATGGTTGTGTGCGTGTACCAGTTGTTTGCCGAGTACTAAATATTCCAAAGTACTGAAAATCTGACGGTGGATTTTATTATTATTATTATTATTATTATACCGCAGACCAGGCCCCTACCTGCCAGGCAATATGCTTAGCTTAAAGAGTTTTTTACCTGGCTGTGGGGCAGAAGCCGCTTGATTGTCACAAGCTGAGATCTACCTGATTGTCATGTACGCTAATGGCGCCTGGTGCATGTAAAATCCGTCGTGGGTGCAAAGTCCTCCAAGTTACCTGTGAATTATACCTCTGGAGGTGCCTTGCCAGGTGAAGGCCTCATCATCTGGTCAAGGTTCTAAATTACGAGACCAAATTGAGTAGCCATTTGCAATACAAACAGGATATAACGTTAAGCAACCGACAAAACAAAGTATGCTAGACTGCGAAGCAAGTACTGCAGATGTGATGACGCGCGAAGCGAAGGAATCATGTTTTTTGCCGCTACGCGGCAATTAGGCGGTCACCCGCTCCGATACCAGGTATCTAACCCGTTAAGCTGAGGTAACTCGGCAGGTAGGGGCCTGGTCATCGGTTAGAAAGAAAGAAAAGAGACCTACCTGATTGTGGCTGTATCACTGTTATTTTATCATATTTGTTACTATGCTGACCTGTTCTAGGTTTCTTTTAATTATCTGTTTGAGTTCGTTCGTACGTTGTTGGAACTGGAAGGAATTAAGACGGTGGATTTTGCCACGACATACCGTATTCCACTGTACTGATAATCTTACGGTGTATTTTGCATTTTTATTGACCATTTTCACTTTTTTAATAATATTAATTATTTATAAAACGAATTAAATATTATAGGTGCATTATAGCGCCCCCTAGCAGCGAAATGTGCACTTTTAATTTTTGCATTCTTCTTCTTTTTTTCTTATGTCAAGCACATCATTTGGATTATCAATAAATCATACTTGAACTCATTTGGACCAATAGAATGCATTCTAAAGCCCTCTGAAGCGGGCAACTTATTTCTTCATCACCCGGTATTTACTCAGATGTCAGATTACATCATTTAAACTTTTTATGTCCCAAATTATGAATTCGTGAGATTTCCATCATCTAAAACATTTTTCACCAAATTTTTAAATCACTTTAGAAGATTTATACAGTCATTTAACAAATTTTAGAAAGATTTTGCTAATTAAAATTACTTAAATTTGAATTTCTAGAGATTTTGCGAATATTTATAATTTTATTCAAATCTTTTATTTAAAAATATTATTTTTACTATTTTATAGAATTAGAAAGTATACACTTATAATACATTTGCAACAGAAATATTTTCTAACTGATCCCCCCCCCCCCCACACACACACACACACATTCAATCTTTTAACGTTAAGCAAGCTGAAAAGAAACACATGAAAAAGGAATCATCCGTTTAAAAATATTTGTGTTTCGAGCAACTAATAGTATATTTAAAACAAAGTAAAATATGCAGAATTCATGATTTTTTTTTATTAAAAAAAATATATATTTTTTTAAATCTTACACAATATTGTTTTATATGATTTTTCTTTTAATTTTTAAATTTTACACATACACACACATGCATAGTATAAGTATTACTAATATATATTAATAAAATTATACAATTTACAAAAATGACTCAAAGCTTCAGGCAATGGAAATCTCTATTACACAAAATGCATATAAAATTACAAATAAGATGTAAAAATTAATCCAGCTTTCAGTATTTTAGTTAAAATAAAAATAACTGCAGCACATAAAAATTCTAAACAAATTTGGAAGCAAAATATGTTGTCAACTTTGGTTCTTTTTTTTGTTAAAGAACTAGTGCAAGCAGACAAATTTAGCAGCTTTATCAGTTGATTTTTAATTTTCAAATATACCAAATCAAAAGCAGAAAATATTTGTTCTAAAAATCTACAGAATACATGTTCAACTAGCTTTTTATTGCAATAGCTTTATCTACTTCAGTGGAATGAACGTGTTCTACTTTCGGTTAGGTACATTAGTTGCATTGAAGTAGATAAAGCTATTGCATTAAAAAGTTAGTTGATTATGAATTCTGTAATTTTTTTTAGTATCTGCCTTTTCGATAACTGTAACAAATATCTTACCTTCTATTATTCTAAAAGGCTAAGATTCCCATTAAGGTAAGGTTGAATAACAAAGGGCCATTATTCATCTTATTTATATTGGATTCAAACAAACAAACAAAGAATCATTGAATGGTTTAGATTTTGTTCAAACTTTAATATAATAAGCAAAACCAAAGCAGAGCACGCGAAGTAATACAAATTTATTTTATCTCCAATAACAGAAATTTTTCCAAGAACTAATATGTAAATATTCCCACATTTAATATATATATATGCAAGCTTAGATTTCTTTACTGTGGCAAGATCATTTTAATAATTTGTTTCAAATGAAATTTGAAAGAATATTTTTTTCTAAACTTTACATTGTATTTTACTTTACGACTAATTTTAAGCTTAATCTTTTTAAAAGTTGTTTGAATATTTGTATTATATAAAACTAAATTATACTAAAGTACATTAACATGTTTGTTTACATTTAAGTTTATTTAAAATTAGCATTAAAAAACAGTAAATCAAGCATTTTTTTTAAATCAATTGATTTAAATAGTGATTTAAATTATGATTAAAATCAACGTATTTATAACTTATTCTAAACAGTATTACTACTAATGGATGTATTAAACTGATTTTATAACATGTTATTTTAATGATACTTTAAAGTACCGTCGGGACATAAAAGGTTAAGCATGTAAAAAATAATTTTTAAAAAATTTAGATCATAAAACTATTGGCTAAAAGGTACGTTTTTCATACCTACAACAAATACAAAATTACATATTTATTATAAATATTGCTCATTTTCTAATACAAAATTGGAAGATATAAATAATTACCAATCAAAAAAATCTATTTTCAAACGCATCCAACTTTTTTAATTTGACAAAACTTACAAATGATAAAAACTTTGGCATGAAAAACTAACTTAATATTGCCGTCTGTTGAATATTCTATGATCAATTTATTATTAATCGACATAAACGGGATTTTAAGACTGGAACTCAAATATAAACCGAAGTTCAATAATTTTCCTATTTTCGGCCGAAAATGAAAATATCTAAAAAAATTAAGTAACTTATATGTTACATGCATATACATAATTATATGTTAATTATATTCGTTTATTAAATATACATAATTATTTATTAATTATACCAGTTAGTAAAACATACATAATTATTAATAAACATGGTACAAGTTGGCTTTCTGTATAGGCTATGCTGTCAAAGTAACCAAAAACTAGTTGGATGTGTCAATCCCAAAACTTTCTTCTATCTCATAAGTACATTTTAATATTAAAAAAAAAACGTGGTGAGCCCAAAGTCACCCACTATCGAATTTCCTCGAACATTTGACCTAGCCTAATAAGATTCTGGTATCCGAAAAGCCTAAAACGCAAAATTTAATTAATATTCTGAGAAAATGAGCTTAGTAGTGCCTCATGTTGGGTAATTTATACTAAAACCTAACAAGCATCTATTTACGTCAAGACCTAACAGAATCTGAAATTTGATGAAATTTCGTCCAATAGTTCTTGAGATATAGTTATAACAAAAAATTTGCAAAATGTAACACAGCAACACCATATCTTGGACAATTTATGCCAAAACGTAAAAAAGCGTCTAATTATGTTATGGTGTAAAAGAATCTGAAGTGTGATGAAATTCTGTGCATTAGTTCTTGAGATATAGCTAATTTAAAAAAAAACGTGTAAAATATAGCACAGCAGCACCATTAGTTGAAGGATTTATAACAAAACGTAATCATCGTGTAATTATGTTATATGTTATTTTGTAACAAAATCTGAAGTTTGATGAAATTCTGTGCGTTGGTTGTTGAGATATAGCTATCGGAAAAGTCGCGCAAAATGCAGCATAGCTGCACCACCTGTTGCAAGGTTAATATCAAAATGTAATCAGCGTCTAATTATGTTATATATTCTAGTGTAACAGAATCTAAAATTTGATGAAGTTCTCTGCATTAGTTCTTGAGATATAGCTATCGCAAAAATCGTGCAAAATGTAGCATAGCAGCGCCACCTATAGGGCAGTTCACACCAAAACCTTATCAACGACTATCTATCTCAAGGTATCGCGGAATCTGAAGTTTGGTGAAATTCTGTGCATTAGTTCTTGAGATATAGCTATCATGAAAATCATGAAAAATGTGGCATAGCAGCGCCACCTGCTGGCCAATTTACACCAAAACTTAATCAGCGCCTATGTATATCAAGGGGTCACAGAATATGAAGTTTGGTGAAATTCTGTGTATTAGTTCTTGAGATATAGCAATCCTGAAAATCATGAAAAACGTAGTATAGCAGCGCCACTTGCAGGCCAATTTTCACCAAAAACCAATAGGCACTAATTCATATCAAGGTCTAACTGAATATAAAATTTTATTAAATTTCGAGTATTAGTTCTTGAGATAGAGCGCCCACAAATTTTTTGTCACATACAGACAGACAGACACACAGACAGACAGACGGACAGACTCACAGACAGACATTTTCTAAAAATAGTCAAAACGTGTTCAGGACCTTCTAAAACGTATAGATCCGTCGAAAACCGGAAGTCGAAAATTTTCATGAATCCAATACTTTCTTCTTGTAAAGATAGAAGAAAGTAAAAAAAAAAAAAAAAAAATACCGATTCAGACGCCTGTCGACTTTTATTTATTTATTTATTTTTTATTAGATAGTTTGAAATGAAATTAAACCAATTACATGTAATTTTAAATTCATAAAAAAAAAAAATGTTATTTTTGGTTTATATTGGGCAATCCCAGTTAAAGATTCCCAATAAACTGTCCGGCGTACACATTATATGAAAACCGTTTTTAATTTAAAAAATTATAGTAGATTCCGTATTACTTCCGAAGCAGTAAAATTTTCATTTAAATTTTTTTTCCCCTTTCCATCAAGATTTTTCTGCTTTGGATTACACGAATTAACATTAAAATTGTAAAAAGATTTCTCCTTTTCAAATTCACGGATCCGAAATAGTAAAATTTTTGTTCTGTTTTCTTGTTCAGATTTCGATATTTGGATTTTTCGGGTTTGTGGGACGAGAACTTGCAAAATTAGTAAAAAGGAAAATATTTTTTTTTCCTTCAAAAACTCTAAGAACTGAAATAATACCGAAATAATGATATTTTCACCTTATTTTTATTGATTTCTCTCAGAATTTTAACCAACAGCAACACTAGTATATTAATTAACCTGCCTGGAGTCGAAGTCGTAAAAAATTTCCGGTGTTGGAGTCGATATTTTTTCCACCGAATCCGCAGTCCCTATTTCTGTACATTCGTCAAAAACTGCTCACTTTCATATAAAATAGCATAATTAATTCATCAATGGTACAGAAGAATTTTCTATTTATACGAATTTCATCAGATTAAAAAACGTTTTAGGTATACATACATCGATTTGTATTTTATAATGATTTTTGTAAAAGATCATCTGATATACTATAACTCTTTCAGAGAATATTCGAAATAGTTTTGGGGTTTCAAACTAAAAATTTTCTATTATTATTAAGTCTGGATTTTTTAATGAGCACATGAAAAGCGTCTTCAATATTTAGTAATGCATTGCTTACTTTATAATTTGCTTTCACGTCTTGAGTCAGTCATAAATCATAAACAGTTAAGTTCATAGCAACAAATAAAGTTGAAAACATTTGAACCAGCCCCGGAGCGAGATGGCTACTATCAAGAATTCTTTTTTATACAGAACAGCACATTCAATAATAGTTTAAAAAATCATTTACAAATAGACTTTTTTTTTTTTTTTTTTTTTTTTTTTTACAGAAAATTAAAAAAATATCATGCACAGTATACGGAAAACCAATAAACTATAAAACTTCATGATATTATAAAAATACTGAAAACATAAAATTCTATGATATTTTGAAAATAAATATCGGATATATATCATGATATAAGCCCATTGTTACATATCACCGAAACTAATTGTACTAAATACACAGAAAGTTTTAATGTATCGTAATTATTTACTGCACATCAAGTGTAGCAAATGTGGTGCGTTCGTACTATAACGGAGTTTTAAAAATATTCAGATCTTTGTGTAATAATGTACAGTACTTTGGATGCAATAGAGTATCCGAAATGTTTTGTGTATCCCTGTAAATATTATTTGTTTTCTATTATACAGGAAGTAATTTGTAGTAAACCTTAACAACGTATATCAATTTCATAAAATGTGAAATAGTTTAATATTATTAAAACGCGCCCCAAACAATATTCCTCCCTCATATCATTATGTAAAGGAATACTTTTGTGTAGCCCTGTAAATTAATAACAAATATTTTTTGCACCACAGACTGTACAGAATGTATTAGTATATAATTCATAGATGCATATCAATTTTATTATGTTTCCCCGTAAACTATCATGTAAAGGAATACTTTTGTGTAGCCCTGTAAATTAATAACAAATATTTTTTTGCACCACAGACTGTACAGAATGTACATTTTAGTATATAATTCATAAATGCATATCAATTTTATTATGTTTCCCCGTATACTATTATGCAATGGAATACTTTTGTGTAGCCTTATGAATTAATAACAAATATTCTTTACACCACAGATTGTACAGAATATATATTTTAGCACATACTTCATAGATGCATATCAATTTTATTATGTTCGAAAAAATGTAACACCATTAAAATGCACTTGAAACTATTATTTTCCCACTGGCCGTAATTAAAAGGAATACTTTTGATTGTCCCTGTAATTATTAAACTATGCATCCGATTTTCATAAAATTTGTAATGACTCGACGAAATTATGCGACAATTATATATTTCAAATTTCAAACGATTCAATTGGTTAGTTTTTGCTCTAATTATATGCGGACAGACGAAGGGCTGAACGACGACCATAGGTGCTACGCACTTACGATATTTATTTTCAAAATATCATAGTATTTGATGTTTTCGGTATTTTCATAATATCATGAAGTTTTATAGTTTATTCGTTTTCCGTATACTGTGCATGATATATATTTTTAATTTTCTGTCAAAAGATAAGTCAATTTGTAAATGATTCTTTAAACTATTATTACTTAGTTAGGAATGCACCTAAAAAGAATTCAAACATTTTCGGATATGAGAAAATCGAATAAAATTTCTGGCAATGGGGAAAGATTTAAATTCCAGAAAACAGGAGAAATTTCGACAAATAAACACACAGAATTTTGTCAATGGACAAACGACTGACACAAGACCATTGGTATGGTATGTGGGCGTGACTAGGTAAGGGTCAGGGTGGGGGACTAATCTCTAATCCTTTCCAGAAATTTGAGTATATTGCTGAAAGAGGAGAAACTATTTAAAGTGGGAGTAAGCAGGAAAAGTGTCCAGGTAACAATTAACCTTGGGAAATACTAAGGAAAACACCTGGTGTTGAAGTACACTTTGTCTCCTGAACTAATATAACGATTTCAATGTATTTTTAAAAATTGTTTTGACTTTATCTTTACAAGGCTCAAATTGGGGGGGGGGGGGGGGAAACCGAGGTGAAGAGCTATTTAAAATTCATCGTTGATATTTTACTTATTTATTTTGAAAATATCGACAAATTTATGTCTATACAAAAATCATCATACAAATCCATACAAAAAATAATTCGAAAAACGTATTTTATAGATGTGCCAGAAATTAACTACTTTGGAGAGTCAGAAAGATTCTTATTGATGACAAAAAATAGATTTGAAAGAATTTAAGGCTGTTCTCAACTGCTAAGCTCAACAAGAGAAAAACATTTTAACACATTCACAAATTCATTTTATAACGGAAAGGTATACAATTGGAAAACCTGACTGTGGATTTCGAATCGAACTGGATTTTCCATTTTTTAATCAATTAATTACCTATTGAATTATAAGCAATTTCGATCACTTGACAAACAAGTTTTTACCCCCAGTTTAAGCGTTGTTCTTCTTACGCCCGTTAATTCGGTTCTAAACGCCCACCTTGGCAATATTTTCTGAAAAATCTATTGTGTTTGCATAAAAACAGGAAAATGAGTGCGATTGGATAGTTCCTCAACAAATCATTCTTAATTTTTAAACATTTATGCTTATTTTTAACAGTTATGAAAAAAAAAAAATTGACTTTTACGGGACTCATTTTATGAACTGTTATGATAGATTTCTGATAAAAAATCTTATGATAGAAAAAAAATAACAATAAAATAAAAAAAAAAAATAAAAAAAAATAATAATAAATAAAAATATGTATACATATATAGCAGCTTTACAGTTGAAAGAAGGTGAAGATAATGCTTAGAAAATTTATTTACAGCAATTATTTTTATCTTTCACGAAAATTTTAAAGACTAGATTACCTAAATACGGTACCAAAATTTAAGTATTTTAAAATCTATATAGAAAAACATGTAAAATGAAGCTTGTTCATTCTGAAATCCTGTTTTTTAACGGAAAAAATTCGTATTCCCAGAGTCCGATCAAGTTGAAGTTGGGTCCCCTTACCTCCCCATTCCCGGTAACACTTTTAGAAAAAAAAAGTAGGTTTATTTGATAACTTGACAAAGTTGTTTGGGAGAAAGTTTCAAGTTTACAAAAACAATTAACTTACAAGAATAATTAAGAAAATGAATTACTGTCCACTTTCTGAAATAAACATTTATATAATTTTTAACATCTATGATCCACAGTTTATGTTGCAGAATAAATGAGGATTTTTTTTTTTCAAAACTTGCGTTATCCAAGATCATAAATATTGTGTTTTCTCCAATAGTCTAGTAATCAGAATCTAAGAATTAACGGTGATTGTAGGCCTCTTAAAAAAAACTTACAATAAAAATGTTGACTTTTAAAAATAAATAGTTAAGGGGCTACTTGAATCACGCAAAAACATCCGTCCGCTAATTAATGTAATCCTGAGAAAGAAAATTTTTTTATAAATCTCATTTGCATTTATTTATTTATTTATTTATTTTTTTTTTTTTGCATTGGTCAGCTGAGATCCATTTCTATAAAGTTCATTTTTTACTTTTTCGATTTTCTTAGAAGGTTTGTTTTTAATGGGAATACTTTTACTTTCGAAACCAGTTCTGGAAACAAAAGTATCCTAATTTAAAAAAAAAAAAAAAAAAAAAAAAAAAAAAAAAAAAAATCCAGTAATTAAAACCGTACAAAAGCCTTTGTAGAAGCCAATTTCATCTAGCAAATAACGACAAAAATAAACAAACTAATAATAATACTAATAATTTAAAAAAGCAAACGAGATATTTAACCCTTTCGGGTCTTGCGTACTATTCAGGCATTTAGTAATAATAATAATTATTATTATCTGTGTAATTCTCTTTGCGCCGTTTGCTATTCTTTTATTTTACTCTTTAAATTTAAAATAAAGGTTACTTTACTGAAAGAGTCGTGTAATAAAACGCAAAAACTGTTAAAAAATTGTAATATCAGTTAAATCTCTTTGCAATACAATATTTTCTAGACATCTTCAAGAATTCTTCCTCAGCCTATTGTCATATGAATTGAACAGTTCTGCAAAACAACAAAATTCGTTATCTTTCAGACGAATCTTTTCAATGAAATATTCGTTAAACACTAATTAATCTATTTGGATTGCTAGTATTAATGTTATTAACGTAAATGTAATTTTCTTTAAAAAATTGAAAAAAAAAATCGGACTCGAAAGGATTTAAAAATTTTCCATGGATTCATTCATATTAGCGAACGGGTATTTTTGTAAAGGGCGAAACTGGGAAATTTCATCACCGGCCAGTGGCCAGTAGTACCAGTTTTATAAGTGGCCACTTTCTTTAAACTAGCGGCCACTGTTTAAGATAAAAATACTAAACAATAAACTTTTTAAAAAATTTCTATTAGTAGCAATTTAAAATTAAATAGCACAAATAAATACGCTATTATAAACACAATGCAGCCAGAAAAAAATAAATAACATGATGGAAAGCAAGAAATTTTAACTCTCTCCTTGTAGAAAAGTGGCCATAAGGTGGCCGTTGACAGCCAATTTTTAGTAGCCACTTTTCTCATTCACTGCCCTGTGGCCGGTGGCTAGTGCTAATTTTGCTCTTTATAATTTTGCACGAGTGAAACAGTTTTTTTAATAAGAATAAAAGCCATAATGCAGCAAGAGCTCGCAGCTCTTAAAAATCATGAAATTTAAGCAATATAGCAAGGTTGGGGGGGGGGGGGGGTAGTTGAAAATTTTATGTTTTATTTTCATTGTAAGCAATCAAATATCTTACAAATTACTGCAAACTCATTTAGATTATATTACATAATTTTTTTTTTTATTTCCGCACTGATTTCACATAAGAAAGAAAAAAGAACCAAGAAAAAAGTAAGAAAAAAAAAATGAAAATTCCTGAAATAAGGAGAAATTTATTAATAAAATTAATTTTTCCACAGTTAACCCTTTCCGACGCAGAGTAAATCTGTTTGAAATAATTATCGTATACCAGAATTTGTAAGCGAATTTATTAGAAAATAGAACTTGCTTATTTTGAGGTATGTTGTAAAAGGAAAATTTTAATTAAATATTCATAGTGCCAGTAAAATTAAAATTAGCTGTTCTCTTACAAAGACACCGTGCCGGAAAGGGTTAAGGCCTCTGTCCCTGCTCGCGAGCTAATACTATTCCTATGGGGAGCTATATTTCTAATAATTCTTTCGCATTTTGACATTTTTAAGTTTTTTTTTTTTTTTTTTTTTTTTTTTTTTTTTTTTTTTTTTTTTTGCATTGGATAGCTGAGATTCCTCTCAAGATCGCTCCTTGATTACTTTTTTGATTTTGGTCACAGGCATTTTTTTATAAAGTTAGTTTCTCTTTCAAAACCGGTTCAGAAAATGAAAGTAGCCTTATAAAAATATCTGCGACCAAAATCGAAAAGGTAATCAAGGAGCGATCTTGAGAGAGACCTCGGTTATCCAATGCAAAAAATAAAAAGTAAAATAAAAATAAAAATAAAAACTCAAAATGAGAAAGAGTTATTAGAAAAATGTCTCCCCATAGGTATAGCATTAGCTCGCGAGCGTTTTCGCAAGAAGGGACAGGGGGCTAAGCAATAAATACTACAGTAAAAAGACAGTTATTTAATTTTAAAAAATGTCTTCGACTTTGTTCTGAATTCTGATAATATTTAAAGGAAATATTTTACAAAAATGCATTTTTAAAAGTTCTCTCTTTTGAATTTTAAAAATCTAATGAGAGAAAATGTTATAGAATGAGAATTTTTTTCTTCCTAAATCACTTCAGTAATTGTCTTTCTGTAAATAAATTTACTTTAAAAAAACCCTGCAATTTTATACCTTTTTTTTCACCAAGTTATATAAAAGTGAAAATTTGTTTAAAAAAATCTGGTACCGATCTGTTTTAAAATTAAAGAGGATAAAACATACTCCACCACCTTCAAGGAATTAAACGTTAGTAGATTAGAAATTATAATATAATAAATATTTTAATTATAATATATTTGTATCGTTATATATTATAAATAAAAGTTATAGTATATTTATATAATGATAAAGAATAATAACATTTATCGTTAAAAAATATTCTTAAAAGAATATGTTTTAAATTTCCATATTTATGCATCAATGATTTAATCCTTTATTTATAGAATCATTTATCAAGAAATTGTTCCACCTCACTTATATGATAACTGAAGATGTAGGGTCAGTCGGGGGTAATTCTTGGGCAACAACTTCGACTTTGCGGGGTAATTATTGGTCACAGTATTTTTGAGTGATTGAAAATGTACTCACCAAAATGAAGAAAATAAATAAATAAAATAAAACAACAAATAGAAATACTCTAAACTAACTTCTTTAGAATTTACCGTTTAGTTGTGCGATTATTACTTATTTAGTTTGTGTGTGTGTGTGTGTGTGGGGGGGGGGGGGTTGCTCTGAAACTGATTGCTAAGTTTTTTGCAAAATAACATTAATCTTTGTTATGGCACATTTTTACAAAAATCTTTCTCACAACTTAAAATTTTAAATATTTTTCTTTTCTCTTTTTTTTGTTCAGTTGTTAACTACTTTAGCTATTAAAAAACTTCTTGAAGTTTGTAATAATTTATAGAAGTTGATCAAATGTTGCCCTAAGCAAGATAAAATCGAAAATAGCATTTAGTTATACATTTTATGGATCAAGATATTTGCAAAATATTAATTAATCCATTCACAGTAGGTAAAGAAGTAATAAATTGTGCTTTAAATGTTGTAACAATAAATAAAATAAATCTTCGGCTTATTAATGTTTTGTAAAATATGCAAGATTATTTTGCATATCAAATAACTTTGTATTCATACACAAAACATAGGTTATGTTTTATCATTGCACAATTATGAGATAAAGAAAACTACTTATTTTAATACTTGGTCCGAAAAAAATTAACTTTACTGCAATATTTATATCAAAAAGGATGCTGAGTGATAACTATCCCAGAAGTGACCAAGAATTATAATAATTTCAATTGTAAGTGCACATGTTTTTAAGCAAACATTATATTATATAGCCATCGTAGTGGGTTTATTCCACACACACACATTCGGATATTAATGGTTTTTGACCAGGAATTACCTTACTGAATTTTTTAAATAATTTGAAATTTAGATATTTTTTCTTTAAAACTAATTAAATAAATCGGTAATTATAACTTTTTGGAAAAATATTTACAAAAATAGATTAATTAACGAAAAATACTCTTATGAAAATATCACAGTATTTATATATAAAAAAAAAAAAATGTATTTAAATGTATTATGATCATCTCTGTAAATGGAAAGGCTTTGATTAATAAAAAACACTTATGGAAGTATTACAGTACTTATAAAAGCATTGTATTTAATGTATTATGATTATCTCTATAAATAGAAAGGCTGTGATTAATTAACAAAAGACACTTATGGAAATATCACTGTACTTATAAAAGCAATGTATTTAAGAATGTATTATGATCTTCTCTGTAAATGGAGAGGCTTTGATTGATTAACAAATGAAAAAATAAAATACTCTTTTGGAAATATCAGAGTACAGTAAAACCCCGAAAATTCGGATTAATTGGGACTGGACCCAATCCGGATTATCCGGAGAATTAGAAAAAAAATGAAATAAAATATAACATACTAACAGAAAATCACCTTTATGTTAAACTTATTGAATATTTGCAGACAGTAATAATGTTTGCTTAATTATTCCGAAAACATGTCAGAAAAAGTTTTTTTATTTAGAATACGACGATGAAACAAGTTAATGTTATGGAAATTAGCCAATCGCTTCTCAAACTTGGGAAAAAAAAAAAAAAAAAAAAAAAAAAAAAAAAAAAAAAAATCACCAAACTGATCCGAATTATCCGGAGATCCGAATTAGCGGGGTTCTACTGTATTTATAAAAGCAATGCATTTAAATGTATAATTATTCTCTCTGTAAATGGAAAGGCTTTGATTAATTAACCAAAAAATACTCTTACAGAAATATCACATTTCTTATAAAAGCAGTGCATTTAAATGTTATTATGATCCTCTCTGTAAATAGAAAGGCTTTTGCAGTTAAAAATGTTTCATAATTTTTTTTTCTTTTTGAAAATATTTAGCATTGACTGGTTTTCTAAATTTAATCGGGCAGAATATTTTGTATATAAAGAAAAATAAATTTATATTCAAGGCCATAGTCAGAAAAATATTTCGGAAGGGGATTTCGGATCAAAATGTTATTTTAATTTCCTTTATTTAAGAGCCGCTTTTTAGAAATTATTTTTAATCCTGGTGAATGATTTTGAACGGCTTATTAAGTTTTATTATGAAGAGTAAAATTGAATAATAAAGTTTTAAAAAAATAAAATTTAATATTTGACCCTTCTTCATTGGAAATAAATTTACATCATTCATTCATGTTGACGTTGCTTCACACATGTATTGACATTGTTATAGACCAAATTGATGTTTTGCACGAAAGTTTAAAATTTTTTATTTTTGTTTTACCAAAAGCAAAAATTAAAACATATTTAGCATTTTTTTTTTTTTTTTTTTTTACTTTGGGAGAATTATGAAATGAATCTCTGATTTCTTTAATAATTCCATTTAAATAAGTTACACTGTCTGAAACCCACTGTTGTTGCCATGTTGTTCCACAATCCACAACGCTAAAATTCGGCCAAAAATTACGAATAAATAAATAAATAATAATAATAAAAGATTTATTTTAAAGAATCCTAGAAATTGTACAGTTTTAGCAAAAAATAAATATTAAAAAATGATAGCGCAAAATTTAAATTGTAGTTAATTTTTAAATTTTTATTAATACTTAATGTCATACTTTATTGACCCTTAAAGGAATTTTAGACAGGGTTCAAATCCTGGTGATCGCTACAATTTTGTTTAATAGACAAAGTACATAAATTTTAAATTAAATTTTCTTCAATGGCACTAAAAAATATATCGTCAATGCATAAAAGATTAATAACGACAGATTTATGTTAAATGTATGTTACCAATATGCTATTTTATGTATTTCTCGAGAATTAGCAGAGCGCTTAAATACACTACGAAAGCGGAAGACGCTTTAGCCGACTGCCTCCGATCTTGATTTACAAAGAGACATCAAAAATAGTAAATTTAGAGACAAAGCGCTTTCCTAGATGGCGTTAGTATACCGCAAATTCAAATTATATAAAATCCGAATGACATTCATCAATCAGTTGAATGACAATCTCAGCTTTATCGAAAGGATCTATTTTATACCACAGATAAACAAACTGAAAATGATAAAATTAGATCAAAAATTAGTTTTGAATGCAGAAGTATTTCGGTATACATTTTTTAAAAAGCAAAAGATTATATTAATAATTAGATTTTTGTTTGTATGCCATTATATAACAAACATAACCCCTCCCTTATTTAATAAATATTTTAATTTGTACTCATTTAATTACTTAAATCGTATAATAACTATTATAAAATATTAAATCATTTTCCCAGGTTGAGTAATAATTTTTAAAGCAGATTGTTTTATTATTGCATAAAATAGGATCATTTTGAATATTATTTTTACTCATTTTTACATATACAACAACATTAAAATTTCATAATTACTTTAAAAGTAATAAATTTCTGAGTAAAATGCATATTTCCATGCTTAAATTTTAGTTTAAAATAATAAATAAACTGAAATACAATATAAAGTAAAGATATATGGAGTGATATAATTATGAATTGTGCAATATTACATATAATTTAAAAAATATTCATGATTTAAGACATTCAAAATAATGACTATTTCTAACCCATTCATAAAATACATAAAGTCGATCTATTATGTATGTATTAAAGTAAATTTCAAATTATAAATATTATTATTTTTAAAAAATAAAAAGGTAAAAATCATTTTTTCTTTTTTTAAAATTTTGTAGAGAGTATGTATAAACTATCTATACAAATATTTCTAACTAGAATGTTTTTTTAAAGTAAATTTTAATGATTATAAATTCTTTTTGGGTTTTGGAGGAAAGCACATAAACAAGTAACACTATTTTATAAATCAAAAAGGCAATTAGAAAATAAGTTAAATACAAAATAATATTAATAATAGTTTTTTAATTTGAATATTCTCTAATAAAATAAAACTAGATAATTCTAATTAAATAAGTATAAAATCACTAAACTTTCTTCCATTTAAAAAGCAAAATAAAAAATTCATTTTTTTTTTATAAATCTGCACTAAAATGGTATGTTGAAACTATTAATTAACAAAAATTACATTAAAGATATTTACAAATTTAAATATTTGTTTAATGTTTTACGAATTTTATTTTTTCATATTCATTTCAAAACAATTCAAATTTAGACAAAAATATTTGAACCAATGAAATAAATAACAAATAAAGAAAATTAAAGTATTACATAGGAGCTTGTGTTTGATATACAAAGCAATGCAATAAATAAAGGATTTTTTATTGTATGCATATTATCAAAATAATGCATCCTGCACAATGTGTTTATTTTACATTCAAAGCACTTCTGTTAGTAAACTATAATATTTTTAACTGCATATGGGTCATTCCGTGAGGTTTTGTAACGTGAGTTACCAAGATTATAACTGCGAAATTGTTGTCCACTGTTTTAAGTTTTTTTTGGCTTTATTCACTTAATGAGATATCCCCAATAAAATAAGTCTCATTTTTCAAAACAAAAATATTGATAGAAAAAATCGTAGCTGGTAAGTCACGTTACAGGCATGCATGGAATTATCCATTATATATTTTGTAAATATGTCACTATATGCACAACATTAAAAACTTACTTTATATTATTTTTTCGAATAAAATCAATTTGATTACAAACATTTAAAATGTATTTTAATATTTTATGAGCAATTTTAAAATTTAGGAACAAAAGCGTAGATTTGAGGGAGAGAAATAAAAGAAAAACATACACAATACAGACACACACACACAAAAATATAGCTAATTTTGCTTTATTTTTATAAGAATTGTATTTTACAAGTGAATTTTAATTTTGCAAAAACTCCTAAAAATATACATTTAAAAAATGAAAAAAAATTCATAATAGTTAAAGAGAATAAAACTAATTTTAGATTTCAATAATTTCTAAAATACATTCAATATTCTGATATGCTTATGCATTAAAAAAGTATACAATCTACTCATTAGAGAAGATAAAAACATTGCTAGTTGTAATCTAATATATCACCACACAATACAAAATTAATTTGCTTTTAAAAAATAAAATTAAATAATAAATGTTCTTACCTTTAATTTATGAAATATATCCAAATGAAGCATGATTTTTTTTATTAAAAAAATAGAAATTATATAATGAAAATCTCATGCAATAAGCAATTATGTAGAATAAATTTGTATAAAACAACTTTTATTTCAAACATTTCACCTGTGACAACAACTAAAGACGCCAAAGTTAAAAAATAAACAAAAAACAATTGTAAGACATGGGTACCATAAATCAGATTCTAGAGAGAAACTGCATTTTCTTTGTAAATTTTCTGATGTTAGTGCATAAAAACAAATTATGATTTTTTTTTTCCTTACAAGAGTATTTAGTTCAGTAAATAATTTATTGAAAGATATAAATAAAACTAAGCTGACTTTTTGATAAAAACTGCACTTAAATAACAATTGAACACGTAAAAGATCTAAAGTCTTCGACTCTTCATAGAGAAATTATGATACTAATATAAAATTTATGATAAAAGCAATCAAAATTTTAAAAAAAGCAGACGTAAACAATAGCTGATATTGATGGAAATACATCGCGAAAGCAAAGAAAGATGACAAATCAGATGTTACATGATATCTGCATGAATAATTCATCAATATGTTTTAGAGCAACCAGAGTTAAAGACCAAGATATCGGCGAAATGATAGTATATAAACAGTAGTTCAAGGAGCAACAACAGCGTGGCCGCCATTATAGTGATAGATCAAATCTCCCGTGATTCCTCACTCTGCGCAATCGCAGAGCTTCAACCGGAACTTCCGCTATTTCCCATCCATCAGGGGAGGTAGGCGTGGCCTGAGCGCGTGATTGACGTCCGAAATGCGAGCGCGACGCAGCGCCGTGATTGGTCGTCCTAATCGATGACGTCGTCACCGTCGCGGCATACGCTCATCTTTTATGGCGAAGTGGCTTGACTGGCATTATCGTTCAACCCACCTCGGTGCCGTTGCGGAGGAGCTGTCCGTCAAAGCCCATTCCCAATCAAAACACTCAATTATACGGCAGTGTGGTGGTGTTGTAAGTGTGTTCCCGCGTGTTTTATGGATGTTCGGTGTTTCTGGCAACAGATCTGTGGTACTGAGCTTCGGTCGGGGCCCTAGCTCGGTCTGATAAAATTCAAGGCCCCCCCTTCCTCCGTAGTATGAACGATCAGCCAACGATGATGCATTCCGTATCGCAAATGCCTTCAGCGAGCATGGCCGGTCATGTTGGGGCCCAACACGGCTATGGACTGGCCCAAACGTCCCATGTACCTGGTTCACAAGGGGGAACCCCTGACCAGGATGCACCTAAACATGATATCTCAGAAATTCTTCAACAAATAATGAACATTACGGACCAAAGTCTGGATGAAGCTCAAGCTAGGTATGCAGAGCTTTTCACTATTGCACATAAGCATCGGCGTGCTAAGCCTAACAACGGCGCGCTACTTCGATTTACTACAACCGATGGCTGAGCATAAGCTGGCCGCATGCTTCTATTATATCCAGTTATGTTATGTATTTTTAATGTTGTTTTGTTTCGGCAAAACCTATACTGAGAGTTGTTTTTTTCTCTCGTATAGGAAACACACTTTGAACTGTCATCGTATGAAGCCTGCACTGTTTAGCGTTCTTTGTGAGATAAAGGAAAAAACAGGTAAGTGCTTTGTTTACATTCTTTATCTGAGCTTTAAACCGTTAATAGCCATGTACAGAGTTAATTATACAATTTCAATGAGCAGAAACTGCAAAATTCCGCTTCCAGAGGACATATTTGAATATTTTTTATGGTTTGTTTACATCTTAGAAATTGATATCCACAGCATACTACTCTAAGTTTTACTGTAAATTTTTGTTTTATTTGAATAATGAGACATAATTGTTGAATTTTTAAAATATTATGTTATTTTATAGTGTAATTTATGCATATATAAGAAATATTTAAACAATTGATGCTAATCTTTTATTTACTATTTAGAAAAATCTGTTTACTTTATAAATGACTATTATAATTTATTTATTTTATAATATTTAAGAGAAGTACCATAAACAAATGCTTTAGTATTCATAACTGTTTTTAATGCTGCATTATTACCCTTGTTTACATTTTAAAAAAATTTTATTTAGCCTTTAGATTTAGCTTCCTTTGTAAAAAATAGTATATCCATAATGTTTTAAATATGCATTTTTATTAGTCATTGTCTTAATTTTATTATTTTAGGCTAATCTTATCAAGTATTGTTAAATTTATACATTTAAATGTTCAGTTGTTATGTAATGATTATATTTAAATGTTCATTTTTCTCATTATTTATAGCTAGTGTTAGGATGTTTTTAGATTTTTTTTTTTCTTCAGAATTTCTATGTTATTAAAGTACACCTTAACAAATGCGATACATAATTATTTAGATTATAGGTACAAATACTTTTATAAATAAATCCAAAGTAACTCTGATCTTATCAAAACAAAAAATCATTAAGGGATAGTTTTATTGTTAACCCTTTCAGGAGCAAAGGAATTCTGTTCGTAAAACGATGAAATAATAGACTGACACCAGAATATTCAAACGAATTTCTTAGAAAATAAAATTCTAGTATTTTGAACTTTCATTAGAAAAGTAACATTTTATTATAATATTACTGGTGTCATTTGTCAATTTTGGCATTAAAATTAGGTGGCTAGACCCTCTAGCCACCGCCCTTGAAAGGGTTAATTATTATCATAAGATATTGCAGCCTATTTTTGGATTATTCCACTTTAAGCCCATTTTGGCATAGACTTAATTTTATTTTATAATATTATTTAGGTTATAAATTAAAAAAAAAAAAATGTTAAGCACTGTCACATTTTGTACTTTCATAGAAATATTGTTTATCTTTCAAACTTGTTTTTTAAAATTTTTAAAAAACAAGCTGTAAATTTATTCTTTACTCCAAAAATTGTAAAATCACCTTTCCGGAAGGTTATCTCGTGTGAAACCTAAATGCATGCTGAACATTTATGCTAGAAAATTAAATCTAATTTGTTTACCACAGTAACATTTCCCAAAGCTGTTATTTTATTACACGGCTATGATGATGATATGCACATTTTTGCATCCTCCACCCCCTCAATTATGATTTTAATGTGGGGGAGTTTTACTTTTTTCTTTTTCTCTGAATGTTTATCTATTTGAATTTTTTGTTATGCTGGCATTTATTGAGAAAACATGGACATACAGTGTTTAGTTGGCTTTAGTGTTAAGACACACAATGTTTAGTTTATTACCTTTTTATCCCCAAGTGACTTTAATGTTACTTTTCATTTTTAAATTTTTTATCAAGAAAAATGTTATTTTTCATAAATATTTGTAAAAGAGCTATCCAACCACATGGTGCTTATTTCTCCAATTTAAATTGAATTTTACGTCATACAAAAGATTATATAGGGTTATAAACCACTTGCAGAATTCAGAAGGATATGTTTGACTTCATGCATGTAATAAACTAGAAATTTGCATGTTTTCGTTTTGATAGTGAATTATTTAATAATTTTCATCAATCTTTTGCTACTGGCTATGTTTACATGTTAGTCAAATAAATAGAAATTTCGAATTAAAATTTTACACTATAATGTCATACTTTTTTTAGATTATGCTAATTTTATGCGACACAATAGTATATTTTGTATAAAATAAAATTTTAGCTATTTAGAGGTAATATTTAAGCACATAGTATTTAAAAATTGACATTCTAGACTCATAATACTTTATTCAACCTACATATCAGTGAAAAAGCTTGTGTTTAACTTCATAAAACATAGTGCTTTGATATGATAAATATTGTTATTTAAATGCAGAAGTGTTTGTATTTTTAGTCTATAACGCTTCTGTCTCTAACTTAATTAAACATTGTGCTTTAATACGATAAACATTGTTATTTAAATGTAAAAAGGTGTATTATATTTATAATAAGTATAACAATTTGCATAGTATTTCAAAGCTGATCATCAAAATCTGATTAAAGTAAATCAACAATTTTTTTTTCTAGTAAAAAATATCCATGCTTTTTTTATTGTAAATGTAGTTTAGTTTGGTGTATTTACTTTTTTAAGGAGTTCATCATATAATTTTTTTTAATATTAAACATTTTCAAATATTTTAAATAATAAAGGACTGAAGTATTTATATTTGATTTATTTCAATTATCTATTTTATTTTATTGATGTATTTTTTGTGGGGGGGGGAAGGGGGTGTATTCAGATTTAATTTCCCACATTCTGTGAACATCTTCTAAGTATTAAAATATTTTTCCATTGTTTAGGCATTTTGCAATAAGATTTATAAATATTATTTAAATGCTACTGACGAATGTAACAAATAAAAATGTAAAGGCATAAATACTTTAAACTTTCTTGATAAAAAGCATGTTTATCTAATGAAGTAAGATGTGATTGGGGGAGGGGGGTTGTTATTTATGTCAGAATAAATAACAAGGCCAATGAGAATCTAAGTATTGCAAGAAATATTTATAATAGAGTTGCCAGTAATGGACACTCTTAAGGAAATTCTTTTTATTATTAATAGTTAGAATTTTTGTATTCTTTTTTTCAATACTATATTAATTTATCAACAATATTTAACCATTCTTATTATCTAATTTCCCAAAATTAATAGTATTTAATTTTAAATAACAGAAATATATCACCCAAAATCTGATAATGGACATCCCATAAAAAGTAATAAATATAATTGTTTTTATTATTGTATTTAGAGCCAGAATGTAATGGAACAAAATAGTTATTATAAATTAAATTTAACAGTTAGAATAATTTACTAAATCATTTGTGATAATAAGACAGACTTTTAACAACTTCTATAACTTGATTGTTTTTTATTTAAAATGGGAAAGGATTAAGCCCTGGGCTCCTCTTTGACTGACCTTAAACAATATTTTCAGCTTCCTGGCTGGTTTGATTCCCAGATAATAAAATATGCAAGGCAAAGTTGCATTCATGAACAACAACAAATAAATACAAATAATAGTAATACTTTTTTTTTAACCACATTCAAGTAACTTAACATCTATTTATAAAAGTTTTGGTGTTATTACGTTTTGTTAAATGTAATTTAAAAATTAAATTTGATTCTTTAGGTTTTCAATTAAGTCGAAATGTTTTATGCACTATAAATATTACTGAAATCGCATTTTTAGCAATGTCTATATGGGGTGTCTGTTATTGGGAAAATGACTATTTAAGCATAACAGTAATGGACACTGCTCTTAAAACATTAAAAATAAATGAAAACTTATAAATGGCTATTAGTATATAAAATTTAAAGTTTTCTACTGCTGTCAAAACAAAAAGTTGCAAATTTTTGCTAGAAAATAACGGGTTAAGATTTTCACTGAAAAACAGTGGAATTTGGTTTGATTAAGATTGTCAACAATAATGTAAAATTATAAAATATACAAGAGGGGAGTTAAGAAAAAACAAAAACTAAAAGCTTAATTTTTATTGGTTATTTTTTTATAAATGAAAAACATCAAGGAGTGTTCATTATGGCACATCTACCCTGATATCTATATAAATAAACAGATGTAAAAAATTAGTTATATTCTTTGTTTTGCATGTAGATATAATTACTTTAGTGTGTAGCTATATTTTTAAATTTTATTTAATAAGTGTATAGCTATAGTTTATTACAATTAATCTTAAACTGCTCTAAATAAATGATTTTTCATATGTTTTTATTTCTTCATTTGAAAATGCAGCTCTATTAACATTAGTTTTGAGTCTTATTCAGTGTATTTTAACTAATAATAGTGTAGTACATTTTAGAAAAAATAAACCTGTTTCTTTTGAGCGCTAGAGTTAAAGACCTCACCGTATTAATAATTCAAAACAATTTATTTTTAAATTTTAATATTTACATCTGTAAAGATTTAATGTATTATAAAAGTCTATAAATTATAGGAATACATTTTGTTTTATTAAATTGTATTCAAATACATGTTTTAAGTACAGATTTAATGTTATAGTTTTAATAATTCATTATATAATGCTTTAAGTTAAAAAAAAATGTAGATACTTACACTTATCTTATTAATAAAATGTTTGTTAAATATAACTTAAAATTAAATTTAAAATTGTAGTCTAATTCCAAGCTAAAACTTTCCCTATTGTATACTTGGATAGTCTTTATATAGGGTGGATAGGGAGTTGGGTGATTTTTATATTTTCCTATAAATACTAGTTATATTATCTAAAATGCCTTTTCTTAAGGCATTATTTTATTTACTGCTGCTGTTAATTTCAATGCAGTAAGGATGTAAACAAACATTGCTTTTCAATTAACACTTAAAAAACTTTGCTAGCTTTCACATGTATTTTGAAACCTAGTATATTATAAACGTTAGTCATTTTTTATCCCAGTTCTTAAAAAATATTTATTTTTCAATAGTGCATATTCATCTACAATTTATTTCATATACAGGGTCATAAAAAATAAGCGCTTCCCCATTACCCCTCGCCCTCAAATAATGAATGATGCATGCATAAATTTAATTCTTGTACTAGTAAATTAAGTCTAAACTGAGCATTGTTTAGAGGCTTTGAGTGTTGTGTGTAAAAATATTCTTTATTTAAACACTTTCATGACTTAAACAGGTAAAAATACTGAAGCTTAGCAAATTATAAATGGTATCTCTATTCTTTGTTTTAGCTTAAAAATTTTATGTTAACTTTGAAAAAACTGTTTATTTTTCTTTTAACTACCTTTTCACCCATAATTTAATCATATTTCATATAAACTAGGATAAAAATAAAAGAAATAAAACTTCAATGAGCTCTTTTTTTCCCCCGAAATAATGTTTAATACATGCTTAAAGTTAATTCTTGTACTAGTCCACTAAGTCTAAACTAGCACCCTTCTGAGGCTTTAATTTTAGCGTATACCGCAGTTCGTTATTCAAACAAACTTTGATGACTTAAATTTCTAGAAGAAAAAAAAATGCGCTCTTGATACTTACTCAGCAGGCTTGTAATTAATATTATCGTTTACATAACTAAGCGCTTTGGCGTTTTTTATTCGCTTCCTACCCTTTAATTCCGAAGAGTAGATTGTGTCAATATTTGAATTCGCGCCATTTTCCCGAAGCAGCGGCTAATGTATTCAGTATGCCGTCGCAGCTCGAAAAGAAAAGTATCATCGTTTGCAGACATGAGACATCTCAGCTCTTGATTGGTTTTTCGTCGCCATAAACATGAGGCACGCTACGAATTGTGAAATTAGAATAATTAAACTCTCAAGGGGGAGAATTTAGCGGTTGAAGTTTATTTTATTAGTTTGAAGAATATTGCTTGCCATTTTCAGGAATTAGTCAAAAAAAAAAGTGCTGCGATGTATATATACGAAAGGATTGATCGAAATCTCAACACATACGATTGATTCGATCTTTTATTTCAACAAAAATATCTTCGAAATATCGACGATTTTTTCCTTTATACATTCAGAGATTCAAATATGATTGAGTCAAGTCAAATAACAAATTTCTTTTTCGATTAGCTTTGAGCCAGAAAATTTATTTAAAGAAATGTTTTTTTGTTTACGATACTTACTTAATTTTATTTATGTTTTTTCAGAATATATTTGATTTGGAAACAAAATAGTTAAATCTAAAATACACAGCTATTATATTAAATCAAAGAAAAAATATCTTAATCAATTCTAATATCAAATCAGATAATAGTTATTTATTGGATTTCCCATAATCTCACAATTTTCATCTAAAAATGCATGAAATCTTCCAATATGGGTGATTCAATTCTTTTGTTTACATTTTAAACTTCACAAAGTGGTGTATTTTATTTTTACATTATATAGTTCAAAAAACCTATGTTCCACTCATACATTGAAAAACATTAAATTTTGATAATTAATTATAAATATTTTTTATGAAAAATGAATTGATGAAAAAAGGGGATGGGTTGTATGACAGTTTTTTTTAAAAAAATACAATCATGATTGAATGATGTTGATTTTTCTTCTAGTAAGGAAAAAAAAATCTCTTGCCATGAAATAATTTTCATTTATGATTGTGATCCTAGCTTATTTTTGTTAACATTTTAAATCGGCTCATTGCTCTTCATCAATTGAAATATTTTGGGAACACTGAAAGCATTAAGGGCATTAAAGCATTCTTAAATCAAAAAGGGCAACTTTTTGACACATGCTTTAATTCATTTTTGTTTGGAAATGCATGAAAATCGCAGGTGTTATTATTTAGAAACTATCTGATTGCATTCAATTTTCTGTTTAAATAACACAATAGATTTTTTATAGCAAGCTTTCAAAGTTGACAGTTTTGAACACGTTTCCCGTCGAAAGCAGAAAAACCGGCCGAAAAGCAGGAGAAAAACGAGTGATCAAGTCATCGAAATAGCTTATAACTGGATAGGTAATTTAATTATCATAAAATGGAAAAATAGGTTCGATTCGAAATCGCTTCCATAATCAAGCATTCCAATTTTATATCTTTCTGTTAAAAAATGAATTTGTAAATGTGTCAAAACGATTTGCGCTTGTTGAGCAGAGCAGTTAAGAACATCCTTAAGTACTATCATTCGGAATAAAACATTTTTAAATAGGAACAAAGGATTATTTGGTTATGAATTGAAAACGATTTGTGTTACTAGTTAATTAAAAAAAAAAAAAAAAAAAAAATATTAGAAAACTGCTTTAGAAATTTGGCTTCGTTTGAAATACATGGTAAATGTTTTTTTTTTTTTTTTTCTCATAATTATTGGTGGCGCGGGATCGTGTTTTGTCTAAAATCATGAAATGTTTTTCAATTCTCTCGTGAGTTTCAAATAGTTCTAAATAATTCACCGAATTCTATTTTCCTTTGCAGACTCGTCTTTAACTGTTGTTTAAATTTTTACTGTTTAACTTCTAATTTTCAGTTAGATTGCAAATACAGAAAAATAGTTAAGAAAATGCATTGTTGTAGTAGTGATTATTTTTGCAGTCGCGTACGTTTTGTCGTAACAATTTTCAATTGCGCATTGCTTCTTGCTGGCTGGTAAGATTTTCTGAAATTTCACCCTCACCCGTTCTTATGCAATTATAGAATCTTGGTTTTTTAATACTAAAAACAATTTTTTTTGGATTTTTTTTTTTTTTTTTTTTTTTTTAACACGCGATTTTTATCACTATAGACTCGAAATCTTCAAATGCACAAAACCTTCCCCTAAAGATAATGAAAAAAAAAAAAAAAAGTCTTACAAAACTATATTTTAGGTTTCCAAAAGACATTTTCTAAGTTGTAATTTTAAAGTGCTATTTTGACCATAAAAACGTAGTGATAAGTTATAATAGAAATGATTTTTCGTGTTATTAATAAAAGAAAGGGGAAGATTTGTAGCTTGACATTATAATTTATATGTATTTTAAGTAAAT
Organism: Maratus speculifer; assembly: GCA_964019185.1. Classification (NCBI taxonomy): domain Eukaryota; kingdom Metazoa; phylum Arthropoda; class Arachnida; order Araneae; family Salticidae; genus Maratus; species Maratus speculifer. The sequence goes on along the minus strand of OZ025300.1, from coordinate 89,141,298 downwards.
TCTTAGGTATGATTTAGAAAATTCAGAGCTTGTATTCTTTTTTTTAGTTACCTACTTGATTTGTTAAGTTGATCATTTAATTTTATACGCTTCAGGTGATAGAAAAAAAAAATCCGATTTCTTTAATTTTGAATCTTTTTACAAAGTGCGCCGCCAACAACTTATTGTTTGTTCAAAGCGATTGCCGTTGACAGACTGTCCACTCACTATCAGTGCACTGTAAACTGATCAGCATACCATTCGGTTGTAGCTTGGTGGTGAGTTGCCAAGTAAGTCTACTCCAAGTGTCCGGCGTTTTTGTATGTATATTTGTCAATCTACATTTGCGATATTCCAATTTGGATTCCAAATCTGCTTATCTATTTTAAAAAAGTATTTTTCTTTCAAATAAATATATAAATGAAATTTCAAATAATTAAATAAGGGAAAAAATGGTAAAATAAAGAAATAAATCCATTGGCGAAGTATCTTTTTAAATATTCCATTTTCAAAATAGTTTCGCAAAATTTAAAATTGACTCTAATAAATGAATTTATTTTACTACTAAGAATGTATTTGTTAAAAATTTTTATGATTTTTTTTTTTTTTTCATATATATTTTTCTTTAATTTTGGTTTGAAAATGCAACATCTGAATATTGCAAAGTTTTTCTTTAATATAATAGGAAAAAAAAATGGAGTGATGTTTTTTTTTTTTTTTTCTTTAATTGGAATTTTAGTTTGATAACTGAAATTGCGTGATTAGCATGTACGGGTTTCAAAGTAATCTTCTAAACATAAATGATTGTTTGTGTTATAATAAAAAAAAAGGGGGAGGTAGATTTTTAGCTTGACATATAACTAATTATATTTATTTTAAATACATTTTTAAGTATGAATTTAAAAAATTAGAGCTTCTATTTTTTACCTACTTAATTTAATTATCCGTTTTGTTAGGATGATCCTTTATTAATTTCATACGCTTCAGGTGAGAGAAAAATATATCAGATTACTGTTGTTTTTAAATTTTTTTACAGAGAGCGCCGCCAACAACTATTTGTCCAAAGCGATTGCCGTTGACATACTGCCCACTATCAGTGCGCTGTAAACTCGTCAGCGTACCATCCGGTTGTAGCTTGGTGGTGAATTACCAAGCCAGCTACTCTGTTGTACCTTCATTTGGCATTTTGTACGTTTATGATATTCCAATTTGGTTTCCAAATCTGCCTATTATTTAAAAAAATATTTTTCTTTCGATGAATAAATAAGGAAAAAATAGTGAATGAAATAAATAAGAGTAAATAAAAGGTAGAAAGAAAAAATTAGTAAAATAAATAAAAAAATAATTGGGAAAATAGTAAAATAAGTAAATGAAAATAAATCAATTACCGAAGCATATTTTTCAATACTTTTATAATATTTTCCCAAAATTTAAAATTGGCTCTAATAAATGTAGAAATATATATATTTCTTTATTTTTGGTTTAAAAATGAAACTTCAGAATGTTGCAAAGTTTTTCATTAATGTAAAAGAAATTAAAAATTTTGGACTGATATTTTTTTAATAGATATTTTGTAGCTTGACATATAACTGATTGCATGCATTTTAATTAAATTCTTAAATATAATTAGAAAAAAAAATTTGTATTCTTCTTTCAGTTATCTACTTTGATTATCCGTTTTGTTATGCTGGATTATTTGTTAATTTTATACGCTTCAGGTGAGAGAAAAATATATCCGATTACTTTTGTTTTTAAATATTTTTATATACAAAGAGCGCCGCCAACAAGTACTATTTGTCCAAAGCGATTGCCGTTGACATACTGCCCACTATCAGTGCGCTGTAAACTGATCGGTATACCATGCGGTTGTAGCTTGGTGGTGAATTACCAAGCAAGTCCATACTCTGATGTTATTTTAAGGTTTTTGAGAAAGCTGAAAGTGTCGGCATTTTTGTACATATAATTGGCTCTTTGTACGTTTGCGATGTTCCATTTTGGATTCCAAATAATTTATCAATTCTGCTTATTATTTTAAAAAAAAAATATTTTTCTTCCAAAAGATAAATAAATAAAAAAAATAATTATAAAAAATAGAATAAATAAAAATAAACCTTTTTATCGAAGCATCCTTTTAAATACCCCATTTTCAAAATATTTTCGTCAAATTTAAAGTTGATTCTAATAAATGAATTTAGTTTTTTATACTTTTTTTTTCTTTGTTTTTTGGTTTGAAAGTGAAACTTCTAAATATTGCAATGTTTTTCTCTTAATACAATAGAAATAAAAAATTGATATGATTAAAAAGTTGATTTAGAGTTTTGAAAGATTTTAGAATTTTTTTTTTATTTTTTAGTTACCTACTTAATTATCCGTTTTGATATCCCGATTATTCGTTAATTTTATACGCTTCAGGTGAGAGGGGAAAAAAATATCCAATTATTTTTGTTTTTAAATCTTTTTATAAAGAGCGCCGCCAACAACTAACTATTTGTCCAAAGCGATTGCCGTTGACAGACTGTCCACTATCAGTCGCTGTGAACAACTGATCAGTATAACATCCGGTTGTAGCTTGGTGGTGAATTGCTAAGCAGTAGGCCTATTCTTTTGTTTTTAAGAAGCTAAAAGTGTCTGACATTTTTGTACATACATTTGACACTTTGTACATTTGCGACATTCTAATTTGGATCCCAAATAATTTAAAAAATCTGCTTATTTAAAAAAAAAAAAAAAAAAAAACTTTATTTTGGTATTTAAAAAAAATATTTTTCTTTCCAAAAAATTATAAGGAAAAGGTAAAATAAATAATATTAATAGTAAGGGAAAAATAGTAAAATAAACAAAGGGGAATAAACCCATTATCAAAGCATCTTTTTAAATGCTCCCATTTTCAAATTATTTTCGCAATATTTAAAATTGACTCTGATAAATGAATTTAGTTTTTTATATATTTTTTCTTTGATATAATAGAAATTAAAAATTTTATAGACTGTTTTTTTTTTAATTGGAATTTTTATTTGTGATAATTGAAATCGTGATTAGCGTGCATGGGTTTTAAAGTAATCTTCTAAACGTAATCATGGGTTTTAAAGATCATCTATTCTGGAATCGCGTATAAAAGCACCAGAATTCATATTCTAGTACTCCATGTAATCGTTAAATTTAACGCTCACAAAACTTAATGTAAAAATTCCCTAAACTTTAAAGCTTTGCTGAGGAAGAAAAAAATCCAAATTATTTTCTAAATGAAAGCCTGTGAATGATATGTCTCTATTTTAAAAGGAGAAATCAACACGAACCATAAGATTGTTTACTGCCAACAACTGCTACAAAAAAGAAAAAAAAAAAAAAAAAAACCCTAAATTTACGATTGAAGTAAAAGTGTTATGACTTTTTATATTATGCACTGGTTCGTGAGCTTGGATCATTCGTGAAAAGTACTAAAGAATAGTAATATAAAAAAAGAAGAAAAAATGTTTTTTGGGTTGCCGTTAACGACCTTGGTTTCTCGCCTTCCATCTTCTGTAGCGCTTCAAGTTACATGCCAGTTGTGTGTTTCTAATGGCGTCTTGGAATATGAAAGACAGGCCAGATTACTATCTGGATATTTGTTTTTTCATCTGCCTCAAACCCTAAATATAATTAACGCTGGCTTGTTAAGTTCATCATCAGTAAAAGAGAAGACACAGATAAAATATATAGCCGCCAATTTATTATAAACTACATGCCTCATAAAATGCATATGAAGATTTTTTTATGAACCGATTAAAAAATAAAGTGCAACTAAAATCGAGCAACAATTACAAATAGGGGAGAATTGAATTGAAAGTATAATTTTTTGAAAAAAGATCTATCAAGTCGTATGATATGGAAATGTATGAGAATATATTCTTCTGGTACCACCCCAAATAAATAAATATTACAGGTTTAGAAACATAAATTCGCTATAATCAAGAATATGTTATTAAACATAGAGCTTAATGTATAAATCTGATTTTTTTTTTTCTGTTGATATATTTAAAATTTACAGCTGAAATGACTTTGTTGATCATGAAAATTTAGTTTCTAATAAATCTTCAATTTGAAAATATGTCGTTTAAACGTAAAAACATCTAAGCGTTTCTGTTTCTATTGTATTTAACAGGTAACAAACAAGAACTTATAAATTAACTTAATTTCTATAGCTTAACATGCATTTGAGCATGTATGTTAGGGAACAAACAATTGCGAAGTTTCAGAATAATTTCTTAATTTCTTTCTATTCTTGCTTTTATGATTGTTTTGTATTTTGAACAGTGGAAATTTTTCTTGGTTCTATTACTGTGTTAATTCTAAAGCCCATTAATGTCATGATCTAAGCTTTCAAATTTGTTGAAATCTATATAATAACATGCAGAAATCAACGACAGGGAGGGGTGACAGATAAGGTACATAAATAATATTAACGAGAAATCAGTTTCAACTCGAAAATCCCTAGAGGAGAGGGTGAATTGCCTAATGAAATTATATAAATTATTTTATTACTGGCCTATAAATGAAACATTTTTGTCTTTAAATAACTCTGCTAATAAATTCTAATCTAAACTTAATGATTAAACAGCGCATCCCTCCACTTAAGTATAATGATTAACTCTGTAGAATTTAATGCTGCATTAAAAAGAAAAGTGGATGGTGTAATACAACAGAGAATAGCAAAAAATTAAAAATAAATGAATAAAGAAAAGTCCTTAAAATTTTAACTAATTAAAACTGATGAATCCTTATTTAGTAAAATTTACCTTTTTACTTATACTCACGATAAAATTGTATTTAATTGCTATGTTTTTTGTTCCATGTACTCATTATTCCCATTTCTGAATTTTTAACCTTTTTTTAAGGAAAAAAAAATATTTTTTCGTTTTTCATTTTGTAACATTTTAATTATTTATTAATATAAAAAAGAAATAATAATAATAAAAAAAATGTTAAGAGTACTTGTAATTCTCATAGCTGTCATCTTTTTAAACATTTCTTAAATTTTTGTAAACTATTTATTCTACGCAGACTATTCTTTAAATTGTAATATTTAATTCATTTTCATAGATCTAGAGAAAGTAATAAAATAAGCTTATCATTATATCTCGGCACAGTGCGTAAATAATAATAATAAAATGAAAAAAAACCTTTTTTGCTACATAAATTGCTAAAAATGCGTAAAACACTTCATATTCTCCTGGGAGAATTAAAAGCATCGTTTTGGGAAAGTTAAAACAACATTGTATTTTTTTTCCTCTCTTCACTTCAATTCTCCCTGTTTCTGTTTGTTTTTGAAAGAACTTTATTAAGATATTTAGGTGAGTGACATAAAATGTTTAGTTTATGAAAGCTTTTGTTTATAATTATCTTTACGTTATACAATTTCAAAATAATTTTGTGTTTTTCAATGTCGAAAACATATCTCTGTTTACATTAAACTAATAATTTATGTCGAAATATTTACTTTTAAGGAATGAAATTAAAGGTTTGGAGAGGGGGAAATCCTGAGTGTAATGTTGATCGTGTTTGTATATAATGAATCAAATGTGTTTCTTTAATGATGTAAGGAAATTTTATGATTTAATGCAATTAATTGCATTTGAGATGAGAAAAATTCGATAAAAGATTCAATAAAATAGCACTCGAAAATTCTTAGAATAAACGACTGTTTTTCAGTGCATGTATTTTTTCTTTTTGCACTAAGTGCGTTCTATTATTTCTAAAAAAATAAAGAAAGAAAAAGAAAAAAGCCCTAATGGCGTATTCCAATCTAAACTGCTTGTTTTCAGAGCCCGATCAAGCTGAAGTTGGGCCCAGGGCCTGTTAAAAAGTTGGGCCCCCATACCTACCAATTTTCGGCGACACTTTCAGAAAAAAAAAGTTTATCTGATGAGTTGACAAAGATGTTTGGGTAAAAAGTGCCTATTTTAAAAGCTTCTAAAAATTTATTGAGTCATTCAGAATATTTACATTTCATATTTTATAAAACAATGTTATTTGAAAAGTATTTGATTAAGGGAAATAAAAGTCAGTCACATAATTTGTGGGCCCCTGAAATTAGTGGGCCCAGGGCCAAGACCCCGGAGGCCCGTGCATTAATCAGGCCCTGCTTGTTTTTTGATTTATTTTTAAGTTCACATTTCCTCTCAAACGCATCAAACTAGTAAATTCTCTTATTTATAAACTACATAATGTATCGTGCTTGTCGATTTTTAGATAAATGCAGAAAATATATTTTTAAAAAAATGTTCTCAAAGTTGGCCTCTTGAACTGAATTTTCCGAAACAGGAGATCTGCGAACGAAAAAAATGGTCAGACTGAAAAAAAATAATTGTTTATAAATCAAATTCTAATTAAATGAGGGAAAAGTGAAATCACACGACCACTTACACATCTCTTCAAAAATTATTTCAGCAAGTTTCATGTTTTTACTTTTAAAAATGAGTGACTTTATGAATTACAAATAAATATAAATATTCTGGCATAGAAATTTGAGAAATTGCTGTGTATGTTCTAAGGCAGAAGCTATCCAAAAGAGCAACTTTATGACATAAGTTTTAATTTATTTTTGTTCGGAAATTCGTGGAACTAGCTGTTGATGTTGTTCAGAAATTATGCAATCGAACTGTTTATTCGGTTTTTTTGCAAACGCAATACATTTTTCAGAAAATTGTGTTAAAGAGGGGATTTTAAACCGAATTTCGAGTAAAAGGAGAATAACTGTTCAAACTGGGGTGAAAAACATCATTGTCATGTGATCAATCCCTTATAATTGAATAGGTAATTTAGTGATAAAAAAATGGAAAACATTTCGATTCCAAATCACTTCCATAGTCAGGCCTTCCAATTTTATATTTTCCTGTTAAAAAATAAATTTGTAAAATGCGTCAAGTTGAGTAGTTGAGAACAACCTTAAGGTATTATTACATGAAATTATGCCAGGGTTGTTAAATACTCGGGTTTTTTCAGAAAAAACCCAACTCACTGTGTTTTTTCAGGGTTTTTGGGGTTTTATCAGGGTTTTTCGGGTTTTTTCAGGATTTTTTTGGGTTTTTTCAGGTTATTGTAGGTGGTTCAGTATGCTTGAAAAAAAAAAAAAGTACTTATTACTAAATTTAAAATAGCTAATTGATTATTACAAATATATATAAATCAATGGCAGTAATCAAAACTATGATAGATAAATTGATTATTAGTAATAATTTATAAAGTATTTTTTTATTATTACTAAATAATAGAATAAGCCAAGTAATTCTACATGTCTACATAATTAAATTGGGATTCTAAGCATATATGGTATTTTGTTATGAGTTTCTACTGTATAACATAGATCGGATTACACATCAAAGTATTTTTTTAATGGAAATTTTTTTTTTTTTTTTTTGTTACTTACACATGCTACAGAGATTAACTAACAATTAATTCTTTTAAAAATTGTGATGGTATAATTAGGACATTTCTTTTCTTTGGGGTGGGCGGTGATGATTATAAACTTTGAGTGGTGTACTCATATTAAAAAATATATTACAATATATTATATAAGTAATATAAAAACATTATATAAGTAATTTAAAGTTGAAATTTTGAAAAAACCCACTTGGGTTTTTTTCTGGGTTTTTACAAGTGGGTTTTTTCAGAAAAAACCCACCCGGGTTTTTTGGGCTGGGCAAAATCATAAAAACCCTGAATTATGCATTCATCGCTCCCTGTTCTAGGAGTGCACTTTACAAAATTAAAGGGTACATTTTATAGATTTTTAGAAAAATAAGGTGCTGCCTTTAAAATCATGGACCGTAGAGGACACTGTATGAAATTAATAATTTTAATATGGCGTATAAAGAATCGAATTACTTTCAATAAAATTCCATTTGAAAAATTATTATTAAATAACATCTAAATGCTAATAATTCTCATTTACATAAGTCATCTAACTTCTGTTGTCAAATTTTGAGAAAATTAGTTATACGATAAAGCGTTACTACTGATAAAAACTGTAAAAATCTTAGTTTATTTCCAATAACTGTTCTAACATGAGAAAAAAAAAAAAAATACATTAATTAATGATACTCGTTGTAATAGATTTTGTTGGGTAATTTATTTTATATACAAGTTGGAAAATGAAGCATAAAAATTTTAGTGCGCGAAATATATGAATTTTATAATGCATTTGCTGTTATTTATCCTCCTTTCTCTTTGATTCCACAAATTGAATTATTTGTGCTTCATATTTTCCATATCTTTAATTTAGTTTCGGCTTCGGACAGAAAATTTTATGCTTTAAAGTGTGTGGCATTTTTATTTTATTTTAATAATGCTAGACTAACAAAATATTCATAATTACATACATTTTATGTTCAAATATCGTACTGATTACAAAATATTGAAATTAAGCTTTTAAGATACTCTAAAATTTCTGGATAAATAGTCTGTTTTTCAGATCTGTTTTTTCGCCAATAAATATAACTGTAAAATAAATGGAATTGCTTGTCAAACTTTGAAATGCTTATTTAGCAATCTGTGCTTAGATTTAGAGATGCTTAAAATCTAGTGCATCAGGAAAGAAAATTTTCGTTAATGTTTGTCAAATTTATCATTAAAAACCTGGATGAATATTAAGTATTTTGATGTTAGTGTGAAGGAATAAATTAAGGGAGAAAATATTTCTTGGTTAATACAATAGCCTCGTAAAACTTGTTTCATTTAGCATTTGCATTTTAATTAATATTTCCGTATATCCAAACTATTAATGCTAAAATTCTGGTAATAACGCATAAGATTTTTTTTTTATTTTTTGAGATATTAAGTTTTTATTTATTGCTTGTACTTCTATATATATTAGGAAAATTATCATTTCAATTTTAAGAATTTTTTGGATTTGAATTTTTTAATTAAATAAATAATTAAATGTACATCAAAAGTTGCTCATGTGTGGAGTAAAATGTTGCAAGAATAATTCCAAAACTTGTGATTTTTTACATGTATAATTGAAAAATACATTCCAATGCATTTCGAGGTTAAAGTCAAATTATATTTATGTGAAGAAAATATAAATAAATAAGGAAGCAAACAGATTGCAATAAAAACGCACTATGCAACTACAAAGCAAAAGCTTCAATCTTACGGCTGATTTGTCTTGAAGATTTTTGGCTGATAGTAAATTCTACTTTTTGTACTTTAATAATTGTAACATAACTATCAAAATCTTTTGACCGCTTTCTTTTATCGTAAGAGATCAATTTATAGCTATTATGCAAAGCATAGAAATGTTCTAGTACATTTTTTTTTCTGATATTTAGGTTTTAATCTAAGTTTGTAGGAACTTTTTGCACCCATGTTTATATGTAGACATATGATACTGTAGTACATCGAAATAGTTTATGCTTATGCGTCTGCAGATTTTGGTGCTGTGACACAACATTGTTAATTAAAACATACTTATGCAAATAAATAATACCTATGTTCAACTCTTAAAGATAAATACGGGCATACATAAAATAAACCTCCTGTCTCTAAATTTTTCACTCCAGTTGGGTTTATTGTATCTATTGTTATGTAGGTCTGCATAATATTGGTATATACCTTTTTAACATTGTTTGATATTTCGTTTTATAGTTTTTCCTTCCTTCCCCTATGAATCCACATATTTATGGCAATTTTGTAATTATTCGATTTAAATTTCGATTTTGTAATTATTCTAGTTAAGTTTTATTAGAAAATAGTAGCTCTTTTTCTATTGCTCATTAATGCCTAAAAGTGCATTGACATTTCAAGTATGTGTATGTGTCGGTATTTGTAAAGAAAAACCCTTTAAAACTTTGTTTAAATTATATTATAAAATGTCATTTTATTGTATGAGGCGTTCCGTAGATTATGAAATACAGTTAACTCTCAGAAATCCGCCAATTGTATAATCCTCAAATGTCTATTATCCGCGCAAGATGTTGGAATGTAAACAATGAAAATTGTCATTAACAGTTAATATCATAAAATTAAATTTGATACATATTTTTTCCGTAATCAATTTTCGAATGAATAAATATTTAAATGTAAACAAGATATAAATATGTAACTTTCCTTGAGTAACAAAGCTATCTGTGTGCAGAAAGTAATGGATATTCATAGACTGCTGAAAGAGTAACTGACAACAAACCAAAACTGAAACTATCACTTATTAACTCTGATCAGCCAGTCTTGAATTGTGTTTTTTCCCCATTGTAATTTCTGTGTATTTGTTTCTAATTTATAGTAAACAGTAAACAAAGGGATGATCTATAATCCGCAAAAAGGTATAATTCGCCAAATTTTTTATCCCTAAGTGTGCGGATTTCACAGAACGTTAGTTAGTGAATTGAAAAGGGACGCTTTTGCATTTGTCCAAATAAGATTTTAAATAACTAACTTCAGGTATTTTAACTATCTGTTTTTATTTATAGATTATAATAACAAATATTTATAAAATATATTGGTATCTGTTACAAATGACTGTTATTGTACGATCAGTGAAATATTTGTCAGTTTCATTAAAAATTAATACCATCAAACGAGCCTGTAGTAGATTTGGAAGATGACTCTTAATTGCATTTATCCAAATGAAGCTTTACAATTTTACATTGGAAAAATATTCACGAATTTAAGTTACACATATCGTTCATCCTTTTTAGGTGCGTTCGTAGTTATGTAAATACGTAGCACCTATTGTTGTCGCTCAGTCCGTCTGTCTCTCCGCATATAACAACGCAAAAAGTACCCAACCGAATTTTTTTAAATTTAAAATACATAATAATTACATAATTTTGTCGGGTCATTTGAGATTTTATGAAAATCGGATGGATAGATCAATTACAGGGACAATCAAAAGCATTCCGTTGCATTACGATCAATGGGGAAAAAGTTTCAAATGCATTTTAATAGTGTTACACTCATTTGAACATAATAGAATTGACATGAATCTATGAAGTATGTACTAAAATATACATTCTGTAGAATCTGTGATGCAAAGAATATTTATTATTAAATTACAGGGCCACACAAATGTATTCCACTAAATAATGTTACACGTGGAAACATTGTTTGGGGCGGGCTTTAATTATATTAAACTACTTCATATTTTATGAATAAGATATACGTTAATGAAGTATAATAAAATTTACTCTCTGCATATTTACAGGAACACAAAGATTTCGACCACTATACTGTATCCAAAGTACTCTCTACTATATCAGAGAGATCTGATTATTTTAAAACTTCGTTATCGTACGAACGCACCTCATTTGCTACGATTCACGTGCAATTTCCAACTTGTTTAAACTCAATCTTTCTGTAATTCCAAGCCATTACTTTACCTTCTATTTATTTATATTACAAGTAATTTCATTGTGAGAGAAGTGGAGCGTCAGAAAGATTTGTAGGATCATACGCATTATTTCTGGTGTCAATATCCCCCCTTTCTGAACTATATTTAGTGTACAATGATGAATGAGGTATTGCAGAGGATTTGTCTTCGTCTGACAAAGCATACTAAATTTTCGTTATGTTAGGTTCTGCTGTTAACATCCCATTCCCTATGCACATACAAAACAAACAGCGATGAATAGGGTATTATAGGAAAAGTTCTTCAACAGGCTTTTGACATAATATACAAGTATTTCTTTAAAATAAGTTATTTTATTTTGTAAAAAAATGCAGTTAATTATACATGAATGCACCAGAAAATAAACTTGAAAGATCGCATTGAGGAAACTTAACACGAGTCTTTAGATTAGTTACGAACTAAAAGTCAGTGTTATTTGAACTGGAAGAAGTTTCTCAACTGAGGATCTTAAATTTTTATATAAAAAAGCACATATATGTATTCAAATGGAAGCGCGTTTCGTATCTTTTCCCGCACGAAATTTTCGTCTCTTCCATGTCTCTTTATATACCCTGTCCGTCCTTTCTTTGGCATAACGTCAAGCAAGGCTGCATATATTTTTTCCCCCTCTTCACTCAGCTTCCCTGTCACTCAATGCGTCGCCCCTTTTTGAAACATCCTTCTAACAAAAAGTATGAGGGGAGGGCCTTGATATCCCTCGATCCCCCCCCTTCACCGTCAGAGTGGGATGGTGCCAACGGGGCCCCCTCGGGGGTCTTGGGGGATCCCTCACTCACACATACACACACATACGACTCCTTTGCCAACCCGGCCTTCTGTTGTATTCAAGCGATCTGCGATAGCCATTTTTGTTGCCTTTGCCATAGTAACATAGGGCGTCCAGTAGTTGAATAGGGTCCCCCTAGCTTAATGTGTTTGACTTTTTTCTTTTTTTTTTACCAAGGGGGTCGGTTGCAACCGCCTATTGTACATAGCGTACTGCTGCGATTTGTACCGAAGGGTACATTCTGTGTATAGCGGAAGGGAGGTCATATAATGGTATTTTTTATTATTATTTCTGTTCTTATGGGAGCCCCCCTTCAATAAGGTATCGCTGACAAATTTCTTGGGCAGCCATGGGAAAATGAGGACATTAAATAAAACTAATTTTTGTGTAAAAGTGCAAAAGTATTTGATTTATTTTAACGATGAAATATCGCTCTCGTGTATGAATTTATGTCGGGTTGTTCAATAATTCCATCATCGAAAGGGAGTAACATTGCGTTCACTTATTGAATGTAATAGTCTTTCTGATTGCCACTAATTCAACTGGTCTTACATTGGCGTCCTTTTTATATTTCTTATTTTTGATAAGCTATGGTCAATTTTACAGGTTAAATGACAGTCTAAATCCTAAAACGTGTAATTTGATACTATTTGTAGAAATTAACAGCATTATTTAATACTCGGTTCTCTTCCTGACAGCTGTTTTGAAACAGCTAGCTACATAGCTCAATAGTTCAGTCTACAGATACACCACATATTCATTTTTTGCAACCAATTTTAGCGTCCTGTGTATGCTATAAATGATTGATTAGATGATACATAAAAAGAAACTGTCATTTCGCTGACGCATTAGCAGAGAATGTTAAAGAAACATCGCACATCTCCTTACAACATGACACAAATGGCAACCTGATTACTGATGTCACCCCAATTCGGAGGTATCGCTCTGTATGCCGTTGGCATTAAGATTGTGTGTAAACACTTGTTTTGCCATTCTTATACACTTTTCCAGGAATTCTTTTGTTTTGAGTCCTTTTGTGATTTATTTACAAAAGAGATACCTGCAATTAATAGTGGGTCAGGAGGTAAAGAGTGGAGATCTACTTGACGGAAGAGGTTCCTCTGTTGCAGCACATCGATCCGTTTCCTTTTACAGATATTAAAAATCAAAAATATCGCATGGTCACAACAAAAAACTCCGAAAATGATAAAAGTGGAATGATGGTCTTGTGACTTCTCCCCTGTCCTGCCCCTTATTTCATTGATGCGTCAGCTGATTGTCAGTTTCCTTATCTCTATCATCTAGTAATCACGCACATATATAGGGGAAGATGGGGATACTTGAGCCATTTTTTGAATTTTATTTTTTTTTAATTTTTTATATTTTTTTAGAATAAAATAAAATATTGAAAATGAAAATTTGATATTTTTCCTTCAACTAAAAACCACTTTCAATAAATTTTGAACTATTTTTCTATGCATAATAAATGTTTATTTTTTGTTTTACATCATGGCTCAAGTATCCCCATGGCGGGGATACTTGAGCCATAGTGAAGGGATACTTGAGCCACTACAGAAAAATACCTACAAAAGTAATTTTTTTCGCTTTATTTTTGCACAAATATTTTACAGAATGATAAATTATGAAACGTAAAGTGTTTCAAAACCAATTAAGAAAACAAAGCTAGTAATACGATCATTTTTTGTCGTTAAAACTGGTTGTCGAAGGATAATTTGAACCTCAGTTATAACGACGGTAGAAGCATCCTCAGTTCAGAGCCATTTAAATTTGGAATCTGCAATTCTTCTTGCAAATTTCATTTTCAAAATATTAAGCACTTATCCAACAAATATTTTTAGTTTTCTTTCTGGCATATTTTATTAGTAACCAACCATCAATAGAAGGTTTTCTTTCACATCATCATCATTGACAGAATTTTCCTCTAATGATATTGTCGAGCTCATGCTTTTAGTTTAGTAGCTGTCGGAATTTAAGCCAGATGTATCATTCTACTATTTCAAACACTTTTTTGATTTCACAGGAAAAGATTTTGTCTTCCTCTTTGGCTCCATGCAGGTAAGTTTGAACTGGGATTTTTGTTGCTTTTCTTGTTTTTGTGCGCTCTTTTTACCAATTTTTCTTCAATTTTCTTAGTTAAAAAAAAAGTTACAGCAACAGAGGTTACGATTTCAATATAAAATACTAATCTTAATATGTTATATTAAAAAATAAATATTTTATTATGTTGGACCTAACTAATTAAAGTATTAGAGATTATAGCCTGTAAAACCGTTTTAAAAAGTTATTTTCATTTAATGAAAATTAAATTGAAAACTATGTTTACATTTATCTAGACAGACTATTTTGTTCGAATTTTGGTCGTTTGTCAAATCGAACAAATCGAAAAATAAAATAGACATTTTCATTTAAAAAATATGCATTTTTAAACATTTTTAGGTCTTTATTTTTTTAAGAAAAAAAAATAAAATGAAAAATTATTCTCCCTTTTCTCCAGAAAAATATCTATTAGTGAATATAAGGATGGAATTTTATTTTTTGTTTGTTTCACCCATGTTTAATTTCTAGTGAGGATGGTTAAGACATGGCTCAAGTATCCCCACTCTCATTGGCTCAAGTATCCCCACTATCACTATTTTTGTTTCCCAGAGTTTTACTAAATAAAGCATGCAGCAATTAGAACTATTTTAGACTCAAAATACAATTGAAATTATGCTTATTGAATGTATGTATATAGTTGCAACTTTAAACAAAACTTTGATAACAAAAAAACCATGCACCCAAATATTTTTTTCAGATAGGGAAAAGACAACTATTAATCACTATACTTTCAAAATGGTACCAAGATGTGTGATTTCTTTTTTACATGTTCAGAACTATAAATATGTTATCATACTGGCAGTTTTAGAAAGAAAAATTAATCAACTGTAAAGATAATAGGGGTGGCTCAAGTATCCCCTATGCTCAAGTATCCCCACTCCCCCCTACAGTAAAAAGTCAATGAAAAAATCTGTTACCAAAATGTGATGCTGCCCCTCTGATTATGTTACTTAGTGCTTCCATGCATGCATCTGAACGTCATTATGCAATTAATTTTTATTGTATGACGTGTAGTATAATAAGTGCTTTGTACGTCTGTTTTTAAAATCTATATTTAACTAGTTGGATGTGCCAATCCCAAAACTTTCTTCTATCTCATACATACATTTTAATATTAAAAAGAAATAGTTACTCATTTTAATGCTTTAATAATTTTAATTCAATACCTTACCAACTTTCATTTTCATCTTAAATTTCTGCTTCAATCAATTAATCGGAGTAAAAATGAATTTCCGTCTCTGCACGAGCCGATGGACAATAGAATGATAAGCAGATTTTTTTTTTCAAATTCAGGGAGGACTTATTTGCCTTACCAACAAATAATCATATACAAAATGTTTAGTTCAGTTCTAGAACTAACTTCATACACTTTTATGTGGTGCAATATTGAAAATAGCATAAAATTCGGTATTGCAGCGCCCCCTTCCGGCAGATTTTTTTCAGATTCAGGGCGATCCAACTAGCCATAGCCATACACTTACACAAAAAATTTCGTTCAATTCGATGCATAACTTCATGTACTTCTGGTCGGTACAATATTGAAAATGGCACAAAAATCGCGATTGCAGCGTCCCCTTCCGGTGGATTTTTTTCAAATTCAGGGAAGACCAACTAGCCATAGTCATACATATACACAAAAAATTTGGTTCAATTCTATTCATAACTTCATATACTTTTGGTCGGTACAATATTGAAAATGGCACAAAAATCGCGATTGCGGCGCCCCCTTCCGGCGGATTTTTTTCAAATTCAGGGAGGACCAACTAGCCATAGTCATACACACACACAAAAAATTTGGTTCAATTCGATGCATAACTTCATATACTTTTGGTCGGTACAATATTGAAAATGGCACAAAAATGGCGATTGCAGCGCCCCCTTCCGGCGGAATATTTCAAAACTGAAGGCGGACCTACTTGCCACAGCCAAAAACATTCACAAAAAATTTGGTTCAATTCTATGCATAACTTCATACACTTTTTGATGGTAGAATGGCGACATACAGACACACAGACACACACACAGACACACGGACAGACAGACATTTTGTAAAAACATGTTTTTTGGAATCTCTGACCCCTAAAACGTGTAAATCCGCCGAAAACCGGAAGTCGAAAAAAATTTCGATTACAATACTTTCTTCTATTGAAGATAGAAGAAAGTAAAAAATTAAAATCGTAGCCATGATCAAGTCTGGCGTAATTAACGGTCACTTTCTAAATAAATATTGTTTTACATTGCCCCTTAAATATTGGTTCTGCTTTCGAAAATTCAACTTCAAATGCAAAGCTTGATTTCTTTCTTTTTCCTTTTTATTTATTATTATTTTTTTTTTGGGGGGGGGGGGGAAAGAATTGATAGATTAAAAGTTCTTCATCTATAATGGCGCAGTTAGTAACAGTTAAAAAGTTCATTTACACTTTTTTAAGCTGAAAATATCAAATATTTGGAAATATAATACATATCAATCATATATAACACCATTATAAATCCCTTACAAATTATCAAAGAAATTGGGAATTTATAAAGTCATACTTTAAAATGATAATATTGCAGCTTCCAATTGAATTTCTTATGTAGTATCAGATGACTACCAAAGTGGAAATCATATTTGATATGTATAATCAGTTTCTATAATTAGTTTTGCATTCTTTTCCCTAGTAGAAAGATGGCATACATCTCATTTTGATTTTTAAGAAAATGTTAAACAGTATAACGGCTTGTTTTTAGGGCTAATTTGTTATGTCTAAGTTAACTTATTTCAAATCCACTTGAACACAATATACAAGCCGGAAAAGTTCTAAACAACGCGTTTGCCCAACTATTCAATGCGCCAAATCATTGTCGTATTATTAATTTATTTCATAACTTCAAATCGATATTTTCATATTTAATATTGCTTTTCTTTCTTTTGGATTAAACAGCAGTGTCACTGTATTTCGCAAGCGTTTGTATTTGCTTCTGACTTAACATCTATTCTTTCATTAGATTGCGTTCGAAAGGCTCAAAATAAAAGAAATAAAAAAAAAAATCGTCTGCGACACAATCGCTCTTCCATTTACTTGATTTCGGAAACTGAACCGCAGTGGAACGCATGAATTGGACAATGAGCCCTTGTTTTATTTCTTTATTTAATTGTTTATCTAGAAACGGATGATAGATATAAAAATAAACTGCTTTTACCAAGTGTTTGATACAGCGATTCCCAATCTATGAGTAGCGGCGAACGTTTCGGTGGGTCGTATTAAAATCCAGGTTTGTGACAAAAAAATATATTTTATTTAATAGGTTCTTAAAAATATAAGAACTTCAACAGTAAATACAGTCGAACCTCGATTTAACGAATTGATTGGGACCCACAAATCCGTTCGTTAAATCAAAGCAATTCGTTAAATCGAATATCAATTTTTGTGAAGAATATGGTATAAAAATATCAATGCAAAATACCCTTAAATATACAGATTTAAGAAAAAAAGAATGATTATTGTTTGCTACGAACTTCAAAATTATATGTTAGGATATTAACGTTTAAATTATCAAAATTCTTTAATGTTATTTGTTTTTAAAACTTAATACATTCATACTTATTGGCAATTTGGAAAGAAATCATTGATAGTGCTTTGTTTTGAGCTCATTGTTTTTACTTTCCAAAGTTCTTTGTCGATATTTTCTAACTTCGTAAGAACAACATCATCAACCTCTTGAGACAAAAAATAATTTTTTGAAGTGATCAAGCTGCAAATTGATTCTTGGAATGTCACATTTTTTATTTGAATTTTCGTCTCTTCGTCATCTTGACTGCTTTCAGAATTTTCATTCTCTTTCTGTTCACTATCGCAGGTACTTAGCTCTACATATTTGTCTACATCTTTGTCATGTTTCTAGTTGAAAAGGGGAAAAGAATGCCTTTTGAATCCACCAGAAGTGGGATGTAGCACTTGGATTAAGATGCGAAAGATTCAAAATTTTATGTGCAAAAAAATCAGTTTTAGTTTTATCTGCAAATGCAAATTGTTTTTCAGCGATTGTTGTTCGTTAAATCAAAGCTAAAAATTCGTTAAATCAGAGCATTTTAGCATCTTTTTTGTCGGGACAGAAAAAATATTCGTTAAATCGGAGAATTTGTTAAATCAAAGTACGTTAAATCGAGGTTCGACTGTAATACTTAACGGAAAAATCCGTATTTTCTTTTGGATGACTATATAGGGTGGAACCAGCGCCGTCCAAAAGGGGGAGGGGGCGAAGGCCGTGGAAATTTAGGGAGCGCCAAATTTATACTATCAACATCATTTTTGGCCTGTCACGGGGAAAAGTTAGGATGAGGGGGCGCCAAACCAAATTCTTACTTTGCCCCAGACGCAATTTTCTCTTCGTACGTCCCTGGGCGGAACATCCAGAAATATCTAAATTTGTTTTAAAATACTTGATAGGGTACAATACGACACAACATTATTCGTGTGAGCATGTTTTCTAATTTTGCTGTATTTTGAAAAACAATTACTGAAACAATCTGCTTATAGACAAGTACTTAAGGGTGTATTTCGATTCAAAATGCTTATTTTCCGATTTATTTTTGAATTCATTTTTGCTCTCAAATGCACCAAACTTTCAAAATCTCTTATTTGAAAAGTACACAAGGTGCCGTGATTGTCGATTCTTTGATAAATGCAGAAAATTTTGCAAAAAAGCAATCAAAAAACGGCATTTCGAACCGATTTTTCCTAAGCGGGAGATTTGGGTACGAAGAAAAGGGTCATACTGATAAGGTAATTGTTTATAACTCAAATTATAATGAATTGAGCGTAAAAAGACATCACACGGCATATCATATGTCCCTTCAAGAATCCCCTCAGCAAGTATCTTTGTAATTTACGTATTGTTTTCTCTATTATTCCATTTGCACACATTGGGATTACCAGTTTTTGTTGATAGTGTGTGTACCTTTCATGTGAATATTTGCTTTTTCTGCAAGAATAGCGTATAGAGGTTGTACAACAATTTCCATGCTGATATACACCCTTATATTAAATGGATCGCATTTTTTTTTTCTTTTTAACTTAACCCCTTGAGGGTGAATCAATAATGTCTGAGGAAAATTGAATTCTCACTGGGAAAAATCATAAAATTTTATTTTAAAGTAAGAGAAGGCAATTTAAAATTTTGTCGTCCGTCAAAGTTTAAAAACGTGAAATTCCGTTAAGTTTCTGGTGAGAATCTTGTTTAAGGCCCCTGTCCTCGCTCGAGGAAACGCTCGCCAGCTAATGCTATTCCTATGGGGAAGCATTTTTCTAATAACTCTTTAGCTTTTTGACATTTTTTAATAATTTTTTTTTTTTTTTTTTTTTGCATTGGATAGCTGAGGTGCATGCCGACAGCGCACCTTTTTTACTTTTTCGATTTTGGTCGCAGATATTTTTTTAAAAAGCACTTTCAGTTTCGAAACCGGTTTTGAAAGTGAAACTGACTTTGTAAAAAATATCTGCAACCGAAATCGAAAAAGTAAAAAAGGTGCGCTGTCGGCATGCACCTCAGCTAACCAATGCCCCCCCAAAAAAAAAAAAAAAAAAAAAAATTCAAAAATGTCAAAATGCGAAAGAGTTATTAGAAAAATGCTTCCCCATAGGAATAGCATTAGCTCGCGAGCGTTTCCTCGAGCGGGGACAGGGGCCTTAAATTAGGCGGGATAAATATATGCTACATTCTTTGAAGGTGAATCGCGTACCAATAATGGTTGAGAACCGCTGGTTTAATACATTGATTATGATAAAGCACACGCCTGTATGTCATAAAAGCAGCGCATGTGAAACATAGGAAAATAAATTGACAACCCTTCTCAATACTTCTTTTTAATAAATATTACTAAATTTACTAAGTACTCTAAATATCGTCTATTTAATTATATTTAACTATGAATTTTGTGAAATTTCACTTCTATTTTCTGTTATTGGAAGCATATTTTTGAATAGGGGTGAAGAATTTTCATAATCTTACGGTCAAAGATTTGTTTTGACCAGCTAGCTAGATAAAGTATACAGACTAAAAAATAACCAAGGAAAAATATACGACCGCAAAAATAATTCATCATTACTACGCTTTGTCTTATTATTTGCATAAAATTAAGAAAAATATGCACTTGGGGAAAAATTTACAATATGTTAGGATGTTGTTTACATTGCAGAAATTGAGGGAAACACAAAATGAATATAAATATTTAATATCATTTTTTTTTTCTTAACGGTTTCTAGTATTTAAAAGGATACTAGTAATAAAGCATAAAATGGGGACCATTTTATATATTTATTTTTAAATAGACTGCAGTGTTTTAAAACTTACTCGCCTAATCAACAATTCCCCCCCCCCCCCCCCCTCCCTCGTCAGTGGCGAATAGATTTATGCAATTTCTCCAACTCTGATTCTCATTGCCATGTTACTACTGTGAACTGTCAGCTTTACAATTAAGTTTTCCGATTCGAAATTTCTTTTATTCAGCATAGTATGTAAAGGGTAGCATGTGACCCCTTGACCCTAACGAATTTAGATATGCTTTCATGTCCACCGCATCCCACACGAATAACTTGAAATTGCAGACATTATCATTCGCTAGATGTCATCAGTAACTGATTAGTGTGTTTCACATCGCATCAGAATTGCTAATTTCGGCTATACATAACTGGTGCGAGGTCTTTTCTCTTATGAGATAAATCATCAAAGAAACCGAAAGCAGAGATGTTCATCTCTTAAAACAACATGTCACATTAGCAAGCTTTGACAATAAAGGGAGTGTACATTTGTGCAATAAACCCGGAACGAAAGTGTGGTCTGATAAACTGTGTCCGAAGTTGATAATACGTACACTTTTTTGCCATAATTTAAAAATCATGGGATTTATTTGTTCATAGTAACTATTCTGGGTTCGATTTATACATGTTTATTTTGGGGTCGGGGGGATCTTTTATAGCCTAAAAAAACTCTGACCCTTTGGGAGGTTTTCTTTTCTCGTACATTTATTATATACACATTATTATTATAGATAATACTTACCCTGATTTTGACAAGAAAAAAAATCATTTTGTGAATAAAAATTGAGAATTTTTGGAGTGTTATTCCCTGGTATACTGTATAGTTTTTCCATTAGTGTACATTTTGCGAATATCATTAACTATTACAAAATTAGTTTTTATGCTTGATATTTTAAAATTTTGAAAGCATAGGGTCATTTTTGATCCAAACACTCAGCTCAATATAGCAGGGATGAGATTCTTCAGACTTTAGTCTGAATTTCACACTTTTCTTCAATTTTTAAAGAAATTTCAACAATTAAATTTTCGGGAAAATTTTATATTTTTTCCTTAGTTTTTTACTTTTTGTTTTTGTACTTTGATATAACAGTCCATTTTTTACGAATTCCTTTTAATGTTCTGAATTTTTAATGTTTTCCATAGTAGCACTAATTTGTCTTTTAAATAACACTTTAAAAATTTTTATTTTTTATTATTTTTCCATAAATCTTCATTCTTGGTGGTTGGCTTGCTGCACCAAAAATCAATTATGATCAATTTAATTCCTTAAAAACTTATTATTTTAAGAGTAGAAACTGTTCTATCATATACTTTATGTAGTTGGAATTATTTTAATTTGCTGTTTCAAAAAAAGTATGTACTATTTTTAAAATTACAATTAAAAAAATATTCATGTCAGTGGTTTTATTAATGTTTTGTATCTTGGTAAAATAGACTTTTCATTGCAGTAAGTAAATAATTTTTGCCTAATTCTTTCTAACCGTTTCTTTTTAATTTGCCTAAAGCTAAATTGTGTGTAACATATAAATTTTAATAGCAATTGTAATATTTATTCTGCTTGAAATTCATAAGTATTATTGCTCAAATGTCGTTCGCGCAGTTCTCAGATTTTTTATTTTTTGGTCAATGTCATTCCTGATATAGGAACATCGATTTACTCATTTTTGAGCGATTCGTTTTTTTTTTTTTCCTCGCAATATGAGTAAGATTTTTGTTTATTTTCTACCACTTCACTGAAATTTGGAAAGCGTTTTCTCTTTTTCTAATTTGGGTGAAAGTCGTGCGACTTTCCGCTGTCCCCCTTCAGCGCTGTCATTTTCGTGAATCGCCTCTTTTTTACTTCGTCAGCTAAATTTAGAAGCCTGATGGGAGGTCGTTGGGCCCTGTTCCTTCTATTTCTCAGAAAAGGGGTGTACAAGCGATGCTTCCCGTGGAGAGAAGAATGCAGGAAGACAGCTGATACATCACACAGAGAAATAGATACTTTGTCTGCTCTCTGTCCCCGATGACAGGAAAACGAATTAACCTGCACTCTATAATATTATCTGTTTGTGTGTACACTAATTTTTCATTCTCAATTGCCCTCCTACATCTTATCAGGTATCTGCTAAAGAAAATTTTGATCTGTTTTAAATAGCCCTTTACGAAAATTTTCAACGTAAACCTTTCACAACTTTACGGCAGGGTCCGTCAGAAAACTTTCACCTTAAAACACGAATGTTCAATTAACCTTTCGCTAAAATTTTCTATCTCCATGCAAACTTAACTGATTTAAAAAGAATTGTGACCTGTTAAATGTCCATAGATAATTTGGTTGTCTCACCTTCTAATTTTGTTAATATTATTCAGAATTGCCTAGTACGGTCGAGAGGTAATATTTACAATTGACCTCATTTTGATTATTTTTTAAAATGAAATTTTAGCTCGATTTTTTAGTTAGCCACGTTTTTGTTAGTTACCTCCGATTTATTTGAATTAAATTTTGGTACGATTTAGTTCGAATAATTACGACGAATGTATGGTTAATAAAAGTTCGTAGGGCATGTTGCAGAACGGAGTGTTTTTTTTTTTTTTTTTTTTTTTTTTTTTCTTTACCTTTTCTGATAACTTTTTGATTTGGTAGACTATCCTTTGGTCCCTTCCCAAAACTAATCAGGCAAGCGTCTTTTCAGGATGAAGGTATATCCAAAAATTGAACCAAAACAGTTAATTCAGCATGAAAAACCCATTTACCTAAACTATGAGCCCCCCCCCCCCGGTCCCCCTTTCATACTTAACCAATAAATCCCCAAAATCAATTCCTTGTCACTTTTTTTTCCGGTAACTTTTTTTCTTGTCACTTTTTTCCGTGTCACTTTTTTCCGCTTTTTTAGTTTGTCACTTTTTTTCCGATAATTTTTTTTTTTTTTTCCGGTCGCTTTTTTACCGTTTACCCTTTGGAATCTAGATCAAGAAAATGTGCATGTCCAAGATTATGCCCGGTTCCCTGTACTATAAGGACTAAATTCGGATTTAGCTGATTATAGGTTTCATGCTTCCTGGTAAACAAATACTGCTTCCATCCTTTATTTTTTACTCACCTATCCTGCACCATTTTCTTTTTTCCTTTTTTTCTGGTGCATATAGGCTACATTTATTCAAATTTTTCATAGAATTTTGGCATAACAATAATTCGGTTTTCATCGAGTGTTTTCTGCTGTTAATTTTTTTAAAGCTTATCTTTTTATTTTGTTAACATTGTTCAAAATTGTCTGATACACTATATAGGAACGCCTGCAATTATTTATTAAGTATTTGCTGCTATTCATTTTCTTTACAAATCATCTTCTAATTTTTTCAGTGAAAACGAGTAAGTGTAATAGTATTGGATTCATTATAATTCTTTAAAAATTCAATTTTAACTCAAATTTATACAGTTACGACGGATATCAATTTCATAAAGTTCTTGGGGCACAAGCAGATTTTTGCTGTTATGTGATAACTTTGATTCCAAAGACCATCTATTGGTCACTAGAGCCAAAAAAAAAAAAAAAAAAAAAAAAAACCCAGGAAGATGAATCTCGGTTCTCTATACTGTAAGAACTAAATTGGGATTTAACTGATTTACCTTGATACGTTATATGCTTTCTCCTAAACAATTACTGCATGCTGATTGTTTCACATCCCTTGATTTCTACCCGCCTATCCCACACTATCATCTTTTTTATTTACCACGGTGCGTATAGGATAACAATTATTCAAATTCATCATCGAATTCTGCATTAGAATAATAAGGCGATTCGATTCTAATCGGGTGTGCATGCTGCCATGACTTCTCTTTACACCCCATCTTCTAATTGCAAACATTTCATTCTTTTGTTCCATCTTGTAATGCACAAACAGTGTCATTTATTTCGGGATTTGCCCGGTATAGGTACTAAATTGGATTTTATCACATTATCTTGATACATTATATGCATTCTCGTGAACATCAACAGTATTAAATCATTCTGATTGTTTCACATCTCTTTATTTGTACCCGCCTATCCCATACTACCTTTATCTTTTTTTTAGAATTATTATATAATTGTAATAGTTATTCAAATTCGCCATGAAATTCTGCATAATGAATATTAAGCTCAATTCTAATCGAGTGTTTGCTGCTATTTTCTTTTTACACCCTATGTTATAATTGTGTTGCTGAAACTTGTATTCTACAGTATAAATAGTAACACCTACTATGGTGTTAATTTTTATTTATTGTTTTTATAAATTTTAGTACGAACTTAGAGTTACAACATATCAGGTTCTTGGGGGTACTAGCATTTTAGGATATATATATATTTAACTTGATAACCTTTTGATTCGATAAACTATACCCATTGGTCACTAGAGCAAGAAAATTACGCAGGAAAATGCATCCCGGTTCTCTATACTGTAAGAACTAAATTGGGATTTAACTGATTTACCTTGATACGTTACATGCTTTCTCCCAAACAATTACTGCATTCTGATTGTTTCACATCCTTTGATTTCTACCCGCCTATCCCACACAACCATTTTTCTTTTTCTTGGTGCGTATAGGATACAATTATTCAAATTCATCATCGAATTCTGCATTAGAATAATAAGGCGATTCGATTCTAATCGGGTGTGCATGCTGCCATGACTTCTCTTTACACCCCATCTTCTAATTGCAAGCATTTCATTCTTTTGTTCCATCTTGTAATGCACAAACAGTGCCATTTATTTCGAGATTTGCTTTTCTTCATCCATCTTTACCAGATCTTTATCGGAAGAAATAATAGGAGGATTATTTTTTTATCTTTCGGTACCGGAGTGAGGTGGATTAGAGTTCATTCTTATATATATATTTTTTTATTTTAGGAGGACCTCCCTTCCTCCCCCTCCTTTTTTTGCAGATGAACAAAAGGAATTGTCGGATTTTATCGGAACCATCTTGTAAATGCTTTGCTAGGTCTTTACTCTTCACAACATTTCTACGGTATTTTGGACAACGCATGAACAAAATGAATGAATGAGTGAGATATAAAGCGAACGGAATTCAATTTTCGGTTATTGTTAGAGCGAGTTACGAATGATGAAGGTGAAGACACTGATAAAAATATAGTATTTCCTTGTAAGTTTTTAAAACATCGCCGTAACTAACTGACTGCGTCTATGACCAGATAACCCTCGGCCCTCCCGTTTCATGCTATTTTTGACCGATAAAGACCTTTTGTTTGTTTTGAAGTCTCGAACCTTTAAGAGTGTATTCGAAAAAAAATATTTTCCCATCCTTAACAGCTCGAAATTTTTCGAGATATTTTCAGATTCATTTTTAAAAGTAAAAACGTAACTTACTGAGGTGATTTTTAGAGATGTATAAGAGGCCATGCGATTCAATTTTGCTCAATTAATTAAAATTTGATTTATATAG
Source organism: Maratus speculifer (assembly GCA_964019185.1). Lineage (NCBI taxonomy): Eukaryota > Metazoa > Arthropoda > Arachnida > Araneae > Salticidae > Maratus > Maratus speculifer. The sequence continues at coordinate 89,115,334 of OZ025300.1, read as the reverse complement.
AATTCTTTTCTCAGTAAGACCTTTTTTTTATTCGTTCCCAGATCTCCTGCTTCTGAAAATTCAGTTCAAAAGTAGAAATTTTTATACTAACACACTGACTAAAATAATCTATTTCTATTGCCTATCTGTGGTTTCAATTCAAAAAATTGCATTGGCCGATTCAAACACTTTTTAACAAAACTTACCACTTTCAAGACCGATTTCCCCTTAAAAAAAAAAAAAAAAAAAAAAAAAAAAAACTTAAGCGTATGAATTCAATTAAGTTGTAGAATTCTCATACTACCACACTGACTGAAATAGGCAATTTCTACTGCCTATCTGTGGTTTCAGCACAGGAAAAAAAAAAAAAAAAAAAATTGCCCGATTTACATTTTTTAACAAAATTTGCCATTTTCAAGACCGATTTTCCTTTTTTAAAATCCTGACTTAAGCATTTGAATTCAATTTTAAATTGTAGAAATTCTTATACTAACACACTGACTGAAATATGCAATATCTTTTGTCTGTGGTTTCGGTACAAAAAAATGACTGCCCTCGTAAAGTGCATTGGCCGATTCAAACAGGTTCTTCAATTTGGCATCTACTTCTTCGTACTGCACTGTGAGACCATTACATTACTTTAAAAGAGAAAAAAAAAAAAAAAAAAAATAGTTTTCAAACAAAAGCACTTGCGAAAATGTAATTTAGTCTGAACAAGTTTTGCATTCGATCACCCCATTTTCTTTTTTTGTCTTCTTTTGGTCGTTATGGGATGTTAATGGAAACCATTTATGACGTATTAACGTTTAAAACGCAGCACAGGTGAGAAGTAATTTTCTGGCAAAAGACCTCTGCATCATAAATTTTTCTGGAGTATCGTGGGGAATGAAATAGCTTGCTTCCGCATTATTTGAAATGTTTTGATTGTTAATTCGTTCTCTTGACTTTTGAATTCCGAACAGTGATACTGTTTAACTCTCTTAACCTTACTTTTTTTTAATACATAGGGAACGTATATTAAAAACTCGTTCATAACTAATTATTTCTTCGTTTTTAAACCATTAAAGTAGGCGTTTTTATTTATTGAATCATGACTTACCTGTATAATTAAAAGTTTAGAAATTCGAGCATTTAAGGGTGTATTTCGATTCAAACTGCTTATTTTCCGATTTATTTTTTAATCCACTTTTGCTCTCAAACGCATCAAACTTGCAGATTCTCTTATTTAGAAAGTGCACAAGGTGCCGTGATTGTCAATTCTTTGATAAATGTAAAAAACATTGTAAAAAAAGCGAAAGATTTGAGAAAAAAAAAAAAAAAGGGGGGGGGGGATCATGCCGAGAAGGTAAATGTTTATAAATCAAATTCTAATGAACTGAGCGTAAAAAAACATCACACGGCACTTTATACACCTCTTCAAGAATCCCCTCAGCAAGTTTCATGTTTCTACTATTAAAAATGTGTCTGAAATTGTATCGGAAAATTTCGAGCTGTTGAAGGTGAAAAAGTGTTTTTTCGAATACACCCTTAAGCTATAGTGTAAATAGATTTTATTTTTTTATTTATTTCAACGGTTCCTAATATTTTAAATCTAAAATTACAACATAATTATATAAATAAAAATCTGCTACAATAATTATTTATAGCATTTTGATATTTGGTCAGAACAGAGCCGAAACTAGGGGGAGTCGGTGCAGATACCTCGGCCTCCCAAAAATTTTGGTTCATCGCTCGGTGCAAAAATCAAATTCTAGCCATAAATGTCATAGAATAGTACAACTCAAAGTAAAACATGTTTATTTTATTCTTTTTTCTTTGAACGGGATTGAATTTTCCCATGAAATGTTAGTCTATGGGTGCCAGAATAATACTTTATTAACGAACCCATCCAAGACACTTTGTTTTCAGTTATACCATCCCAGATACACTGAATTACCTGTAGTTTAATATTTCGAAAATTGTCATAATAACATGTTTTTGCATGTTTTTGATTTTTCGTACAGTTTGCAATCAAACTATATCTACTTATCATACTTAACGAATTCATCACAAAGATACACTTGCATAATCAGTATCCTCTCCCGGTTAAGTTTCAATTAGCCAACCCCTTAACTGGTTTGCCCGACCGGCGTTCGGGCAAGATGATCGTTTCATCATTTAAAGCTTTTTGACACCACTATTATTTTTAAGAAAATTTTCGTACTATTGAAAGTCGGGAATGTTTAGACTAAATTTTACGAATATTTAATATTAATAATAGCAATGTGAATCCGCTATTTTCAATTTATTGAACGGCGACGAATTAACCAATTAAAGGGTTAAGCCATAACAGAAGGTCGACTTCTAAAGAAATCAATCTAAAAGTATTCAGAAAATATACTTACCTAAAAATTATTTTATATTGAAAATGAAAATTAAAGGAACGTATTGTAAACTTAGAAATATATTTTGAAAAGATGCTGAAAATTCATGCTTTTTTTTTTTGGTTTTGAAAAAATAAATAAATAAATAAATAAATAAATAAATAAATAAAATTAAATTAAATTTTAAAAAAATGTCCTGGTTCAGAATCAGATTGTCTAAAGATTCAAAATATCAATGAATATTTTTGATTTGAGAACTAGTAAAGTCTTGAAATCGCTGATTTATGTATATTTTTGTGTAATTTAAGTATTTTTAATCTCGTACATTATTTAACAATGCGTATTTTATCACAATTTATCTATTTATTTGGGAGGTATATATAATTTATAAAAACATATAACTAGAAGAAACGCAGGTGAAGCTAATTTCTGTTTGTATCTAAAAATCTTTGCATTATAAATTTCTCTGGAGCATCACAACAAACTAAAAAAGATGCTTCCGCATTATTTGAAATGCTTTGATTGGAATTTCGTTTTTGGATGTTGAATTTCGAATTGTGATACGTTTATCTTTTGAATTTTTTTTTTTTTTTTTTTGACTTTCCAATTTTAATTATGCTGAACCTATTTTAAAAGTTCGTGCATATATATTTCTTTCTTGGTTTTTAATATTTCCTTTTTGATATTTTTATGGATTCAATCAAGCTTTACCAGTATAATTATAAGTTCTGAAACTCCTGTTGTTGAAGAATAGTTTATTTTGCTTTTTTATAATGGTTAATATTTTAAATCTAAGTGTGTTGAATCATGACTTGGTCATAATGGAAACCTGTATAATAGCGTTTCATGTAAATAATTCTTTATTGGGTTTTTACCGTATTCAATTATTTAAGGGGACAGTTTTTCTTCAACCGGTCAAAAATGTTAGAAAATTGATTCAAATTTCATAAAGCAAATTCAATGAAATCTTTTGGATTTTTAAGCTTAACATTACTTGTTACACTATGTAAATCAGATTAATGAAAAATATTTTAACTAAGAAAACTTAAGTAACCTGCTCTTTGTTTGATTTCGTTAAAAAAATTTTATTTTATTTATACCTGCGCTAAATTTTTGAAAATGAATTTTAAAAATGTTCCGATTTTCTAACTTTTGTTAAATAATTGTTTTTGAATATTTTTAATTCGAATCAATTATATTTTTTAAGTGTTAAAATTAAATGTAATAGTTCTGTCTTTTATCAAAGGATTTAATAATTATAAAGCAACAATTTTAAAATTATTTTAAGAGATATTAAACGAAACCTTCTGTGCTATCATACCTAACAACTTGATTTTATTTTTATCGCCTGATTACTCTAAGTTCGGTTGTTAAATGAATTCTCAGTTTTTTAAATATGTTTTTGGTATATATATTATTATTATTTTTTTTTTCCATGACATCAGTATAATTCTGGATGTCTATATCTATCAGGAAAATTCAGGACACATTTTTATGGACTTTGGGATGTTATGGAAATTTACCTTTCTGGAAAAAAGTTCTGAAAAGTTTATTTCCAAGAAGAATTCTGAAAGATTTTTGAGAAAAAAATCGAAATTCTACGAATAATATTTAGAGTTATAAAGATTTAAATTGCTTCTCGTAACTAACTCGGTTCACTGAACTAACTAGCTTCACTGAAATTTTGTTTGGTTTTTGTAATGGTTAGGTGATTCGGTCTGTTTACTTATCTTCTTTTTGGGAACTGAACATTTGTTAGCTTAATCTGTTGAATAATCTTTAAATTTGTTTAATTGGTGAACAGGTGTATTAGTTATGAAGTTTTTAAATATTAAAATATTTAAATTATTTTTAAACTATTTAAACAATCAGCATTCAACTGCAGGCATGAAAGATTTCCTCCTAAAAGGAGGAATTCCACCATTTTTAAGGGTGTTCTTAAATCAAAAAGGGTCACTTTGTGGCACATGCATTATTATTATTTTTTTTTTTTCGGAAATACATGAAACTAGCAGAAGTTATTATTCAGAAACTGTCTAATTGCACTCAATTTTCTGTTTTTTTTAACACAATAGATCTTTCAAAACAAGTCTTCAAAGTTGACACTTTTGAGTGCATTTCCCGACGAAAGCAGAAAAACCAGTCGAAAAAGAGGAGAAAAATGGCTGATCACGTTATCGAAATAGCTTAGAACTTGATAGGTAATTTAATTATCATAAAATGAAAAAATAAGTTCGATTCGAAATCGCTTCCGTAGTCGGGTCTTCCAATTTTGTATCTTTCTGTTAAAAAATGAATTTGTAAATGTGTCAAAACGTTTTGCGCTTAACGGAGCAGTTAAGAACACCCTTAAAGTAATTGTGGACATTCTCTGGATCTGTGCAAAAATGCAAAGAAAATTTTGGAAGGATAATAGAGGGGAGGTGTTGCTAAAAAATTTAGTAATCTAACATTTTGTCTCTCCAATCTTTTGGAGTATGTTCTTGAATTGTTGTGCAAAAGAGACATAAAATGAAAGGTGAATTTACATCATGTAAGCATCTGAAAGTCGTGTAAATGAAGATGTTCAATGTGTCCTTGAAGATTTTTTTTTTTTTTTTTTTTTTTTTTTTAAGGAAGTTTCTTTTTGGAATAGAATACTTTGTACTATTTATGCAACACTTTAAGGCAATTTCTGTGATATCTTTTTCGAGTTGTATTTTTGAAACAAAGATCAATTTAGCAGAATTTTTTTTCTTTTGAATAAAAAAAGAGGGGGGGGGGGTATTTAACAGTTAAACCATTCAAAATATTTGTTTTGGAAAAAAAAAAAAAATTGAACTTTACATAACTTTATCAGATATATTTGCATTAACACCTTTAACATTGTCAATATCTCTAAATTATGAAAAAAAAAAAAAAAAAAGAAAAAAAATAGCAATCACATATTTAGTTTTCTTGTATCTGTTTAAATGACACTTACGCGTCTGGTGCCACTGTATAGATGAAGAAATTTGTCCACCTTTTTTCTCATTTCCCTCTTTCATATTTGCAACTGTGACTGGCTGTGATAAAGGATTTCATCAAATGACTAAAATAAAGAATTTAAATCGATGAATCCTGATTTATTAAATAATTATTACTTCCATTTATTCCCTATTAAATTAGCTGGCATATTTTTGATTTCATTTAACGTGCCTGTGTAAGAACTGAGATAATTACAAATTTTCGAAATTTCTTTTAGGTAAAGAATAGTTAATAAGTACTTCCGCATTACTTAAAGTTTAGATTAGAATTCTTCTTATATAATGTTGTTTATTAAATTCCATTTTTCCCCCCGTTGACCTTACTACAGTGACCTTCTTGCATAGAGAGGTTCAATTGAAAAATCATTTATTTCCTATTTTTCAATCATTGTATCGCATATTTTTGATTCGGATCGCAGTTCGTAAATTACTGTGATTACATGTCTAGGATATTACGAAAGTTTGAAATAGTTTTGGGTTTTTACCCCCTTTTAATTTTCTTAATTTTCGTGATCGTGGGAATGTGTCGTTGGTAAGTATTATTCTGATGCATTTTCTTTTTTTATACATATATAAATGTAATAGGATGGTTTGTGAGAAGCAATTTGACTGACTTGTTTTTATATGACTTTTTGATGGAAATGTATTTCTTTTTAGACACAACCTTGATTTTGGCCTTTCTTTGTACAAAAGAATAGCGCCTATGTAAGTGCAGAACAATGCTATACGTATACATAAATCAGCATTTCACAAACTTTTAACTCTTGAAGCTCTCTTGAAGGATTAAATGATATCCCTAATTGAATAAGTCGGGTTTATGCCTAATGGATGAGAAATTAATCATTGGAAATTTTTGAGAGGAGACACCCTGTATAAATTATTTTATTAAAACATTGCAAACTGAGACTTGAATCGTTTCGATATTTTTTTTTTTTACTAAATTCTTGTTTCCTAAATACTGGAACCTACTCAATGGCTTTGAAACAGACTCCTCATTTGATCGTGGGAAAAGTTCAAAATAAGCCATTGTTCTAATGTATTTTATTTTAATTTTTTCTGCGGAATAACATTTTGCTAGAGCAAATTTCCTATTTATTTATCACAACTTTTTTAATTTTTTAACTTTTTTGATTTTTACTATTATTCACAGGCATGAAAGAGTTCCTCCTAAAGGAGGAATTCCACCTTTTTTAAAGCAATTTTGGACATTCTCTGGATTGATACAAAAATGCAAAGAAATTCTTGGAAGGATAATAGGGAGGGGGGGGGGCTAAAAAATTTAGTAATCGAACATTTTGTGTATTCAAATTCTTAGATTCTTCAATTGTTTTGCAAAAGAAACATAAAATGAAAGATGTGCTTATATCATTTGAAAGTCGTGTGAATGAAGTTGTTCAAAGTGTCTTTTTAAAAAATTGGAAAAAAAAAAAAAAAATAGACATTTGAAAATTTAAAGTGAAAAAAAATTTCTTTTTGGAATAGATATTCTATTTCAAAAAGAAATTTCTTTTGACGTGTTGTGTAAATAGTATAAAATATTCTGAATATTTTGTACTATTTGTGCAACATTTTTGGATAATTTCTGCGATACCTTTTTCAAGCTGTATTTCTGAAAAAAAGATCATTTTATCAGGGAGACTTAAATCCCCTCCCCCTTTTTTTTTCAATAAAAACAATTAAGCCATTTAGGATAACATTTGTTTTAGAAAATTAATGACTGTACTTTATATAAGTTGATCAGTTGTATTTGGATTTAAACCTTTAACATTGTTAATACTTTCTAAGTTTGAAAAATAAATAAATAAAAATAGCAATCATACATCAGTTATATTTAATTTCATTATATAGTATCTGGAAAAATGACACTTAAATTTATAAGAATTTTCCACTTTTTTTCTCTTTTCCCACTTTCATGCCTGTATTCAATTAAGATTTCTTCGCATAAAAATCTATTTTTGCTGTTCTATTGCTATTTCTTATTAAAAAAAAAAATATTTTAACCATAATTCAAAATTGCCTTAAACTTTAACTATTTAAATGTGTAACTGTAGACTGAGTTATGACATGCAATGAAGAGTTTTTTCGGCTTCCGCTTTTTTAAGTGAAAACACCATCATATTAAGGCAACATTCTTGTTTATTTAATTTCAGGTACTCATTGGGAATTATCACTTTTATTATTAAGTTGATTTTTTGGAGAAAGCCTCAGAATATTGTTCTGTATAATAATAGTAAATTATCTTGTCTTTTTGAGTGCTTAAAAAGGGAAGAAAATAGTGTGTGTGTGTGTGGGGGGGGGGGGGGATTCTCAAAGTATTATTTCTATTAAATCTTTTTTATGTACTTGGTTTTTGTTTGTTTATGTTATAAATTTTGTAAAATGATATATGATCGATATCGCTAGATTTTTGGAATTCGATCATCCAAACACTGCAGAGATTTTTCTGGAAAGTAGGTCCATTTTTTAGAAATGGACTATAAACTGGATGTATTTTATATAAAATGTGCTTAGTGTAATTTAAATACTAAAATATTTTACTGTCAGATATTTTATTCTTGCTGAAGAAAAAGTATGGATCTTGAAACACTTTTTGGATTATTCCTTTAACACGACCCCCCCCCTCCCCAGTTTTAAATGATGCTTAATCTCTCCATCATGTTTAGTGAGAATAATCAAGGATTCTGAGCACATTGTGCGGCACACACTCACTCGTCCCTAAGGCGTTAATAGGATATTCATGTTTATAATTTAATACCGTATAGGAAAAACATAAGACACTCGGAATTTAGAGTTAAATTTACTAATGCCTCCTAAAATTGGATGTCTGTAAGATTTCTGCAAGAAAGGTAAAAATTTTATTAACATTTTATAAAAGTGCCTTTTAATGAAACTCGTAGAATGTTGAGGGTAAAACTATTAAATTTGTCTTTAAAATGACTATGAAAAATTATATCTGTCAACTTGTGAACAAAGTAGATAGCTTCAGTAGGCAAACTTCTATAAAAAAAAATATTTAAAAATTGCCGAATTTGAATTCTTACTAACCTTGATGACAGGCAAAGCTTATTCGAAATATGGAAAAATTATTGCTATGGATATTCTATTAATTTAAACCTTTTTTTTTTTTTTTTTTTTTTTTTTTAATTAAAAAAAATAAGATGGTTTGTCTCACGGATATCGAGACATTAGTTCTGGCCATCAATACTGGAACTAGTTTTTCCACAATCATAGCAGATCGATTGTCTTTATGCAGAATCGAAACTGGAGAAATATTAATAATGTAGTTCGGATGGGTATTCGAAAGAGAATATATATATATATGTATTAGAAAGGGCTTTCTCTAGGTGTAATTCGAAAGAGTGGGCGTTGTCAGTGCCTATGCCACCGCTTGTGGGTGGTCTGCCTAAAATACAACCGGACAACGCCCATTCATTAGAATAACTGCTCCATGCCAATTCTAGTGTCTTTTTTTTATTCTTTCTTTCTATCTGTTTTAGCTACGATTTTCCCATTTTGCCCATTTCTTTCTCTATGATGTCTATTCTAAGTTTCCTAGTTTACTTAGTTATACATATCTTCCCTTTTTTTGACTTGATAGGTGACGGGAACGTGCCAAGTTTTTTTTGTCTTCTAACAGGTTGGTTTGTCGAATTTGAAATCGTAATCAAGACGTTAAAATAATAAATTGTGCGCATTGTGATGCGTTGGTGTGTTGAAGGTGTTTTTCTAACTTGGTGCTGAATAGTAATTGCCTAATTATTAAAGTTATATGTGCGTGTATTTTCTTTTTTAACGATGAAATTGGTAATCATTCAAAAATACGACTCGGGATGCCAAGCTAAAAGCTATCTTGATATCTGCATAGATATTTGATATATTACTTTGCTTTTGTGTGTGTGTGTGTGTTTGACTCATTTAAATTAAACTCATTCGAATAAGCGCCTGGTTATGGTGTGAATCTTTGAACGGCTGCCTAAAGTATAAATTTTTGAACCGCTATCTTTGGTGTGAATCTTTGAACCGCTGCCTGTGATTTGTATTCACTCTAGAAATAAAAAGGGCACTACTGCAGCAGAAAAGGGCACTTTTGCAAGAAAAAATTTTTGTTATTGCCTTTTAGAAAGGAAAAAAGAAAGCAGGAAAATACATAATTTTTAAGTAAGATAAATCAAATAATATTAATTTTGAATGTTTCTATAATATAAAAACTAAATAGAATTAAATTAAACCATGATTGAATAGTTTGATGTTCTTTTTCTTAAAGAAATGAAAAAACTCTATCATTTTTGAACACACAAATTTAGAAATACTACAGAAAAAAATAAATATTCATTAAAAATCTCTGGGTAAAACCAGTGGTGCATTTTGCTACTTTTAAAAAGGGCAGGGTGCATTTTGCAAATTTGAAAAAGGGCAGGGTGCTGCACCCTTCAAAATTGAGGTTTTATTTTCGGATACTTGGAGTACGGAAGTCGATGTACTTTTGTGAAAAACTTGAAAAAGATTCAATTCAGTTACTACTCTAAAATGAACCAAAAAAATATTTAAAATTCCTCCTAGAATTTTCTTATTGGGTAAACTCGTTTTGTTTTGAAATCGGACTAATTGAACAGAAACCAAAAAAGTTCGCTATTCATATCAAATTTTATGAATTTGAATTTTGCAAAGGGTCTTGTTTTACAAGAAAATTTATGAAGTGCCATTTATGAAAAGGAATGTCTTGAAACGGCCTAATATATTTTTTTCTCCTTGACATTTATTTTTCTCTCCCTGCCCTCTACTTTTTTTTTTTAGTATTTTCTTCTTAAACTTTAATTTTTAAAATAAAATTAGGGGAAATTTAACTTCCGCCTTTTTTTATTTTTCCTGATCGCTCAATATTCTTTAGAGAATTAATAAGAAAAAGTTATACTGATGTAGAATGCGATGGACGAATACGCTGCTTTTGTGTGTTTATCATGGCTGCTGAGATTTTACTTTCTGATGTTCTTGGTGGGTTTGTTTTGTGTTAAGGTAAGAAAGGTCGCCGTTTACGAAACTACTTTTCGAAGCGTTGCGATGCTTCGATGCACAAGACACGCCGCTTTTCAGCATCGAAAGTATCAATGTGATAAATAACTGAAGTACATTATGAGGATGGTAATGAGTTGTGCATAAATCATATTCTACTATTCATTATCATCCGCAACGATCTTTTTTTCTTCTTTTGTCTCTTTAATATGCTTATCTTTGGTAGTGGGCGATCTCGAGATAGAAGTGTGTAAAGGACCAGGCACATAGCACCAACTTCTTGCGGTCAGGCATCGCTATTTTTGATCTTTCGTGTCGGTGCTTTGATGTATAAATTGTTTTTCAGTGAACTTTTTTTGAACTTCAAGAGAGAACTCGAAATCAGTTGACAGCTTTACGATTGAAGATGGGGTAAGATAAACTTTCATTTCCTTTGTCAATTCGGTAGGGTCAGTCCCTCAAAAATCATTTAAAGAGGTTTCACCTTTGTTCCGTACGGAAACAAAAATAGATTTATTGCTCTTTTAGTGTAATAAAAAGAAGTGCTGTTCGCTCGCAGCCTAAGATGCTTTGCCTACTGCATAACTGCCAGCTTATACGGTTTCTGTTCCAAGTGTGCCAGTGGCCAGTAATACCAATCTTCTGAGTGGCCGCCTTCTTTAACCCTTTTCGGCACACTGTGCCCGGTCTGGGATACCTCATTTTTATTCCAAACTTGCAAACGGCACTAATAATATTTTAGTAAAATTTCGCTTTTACAATAAAAGCTAAAATTAAGGATTTCAAAATATCTAAAAAATTAGTTTGTGAATTCCGGTGTCAGTCGATAATTTCTCTTTTTACTAACAAATTTTGCCCGTGCCGGAAAAAATTAAACTAGCTGCCACTTTTTTCTGTAAAAATATTAAACAGTAAACTCAACTTTCGTTAAAATTTCTAATAATATTTATTAATCTAAAATTGAATAGCACAAATAAATTAGCTAATATAAATAATGAAACGCTTTTTTAATCTTCTTGAACAATATAGAAACCTAATATGAAACAGCCTTTTTATAATTAAAGAAATAAACTTAAAAAATATGTCCCAGACCTCCCCACTTACAGGGAGTATGGGTCAGCAATAAAACAAACCTGTAAGGCACAAATAGTCTAGGGTCAACTAGATATACAAACAGAGATTGTAGGTTAGTAATGTATGCGCCACAGCGTAAAAATTCCATTAGTTTCATGAAATAGAATTAAAATTTCGGGATTATCACTCATAGATAATATTAAAAAATCATCAATTTATTGACATATTGAAGTAAATGAATATTGCTTTTTAAAGGGCATTGGTTGCCCGTTAGTTTATTTACCTTAGAATTGTACTTATTTTTTATTAATGAACCTGCTAGACTCAACTACAGAGTTACTCAAGTAAAAATTAGATTTTATTTTTATTTACTTACTTATTTGTTTTTCAAAATAACTTAAACTTTTAAAGGAAAATATATAAATATATAATATTCTGGTATTCGGAATAACGAAATTGGTCTATATTTCAATCTATAATATTTAGTTGTTTTATTTAAAAGCAAATGGTTTAAATAAAACAACTTAAATATTTTTATAGGCTAACTGTTTATTCTAATTATTTTTTTGGAGATTGTAAAAAAAAATATATATATATACTGAAGAACAGACTAAAAATTCTGTACATAACACTAACCTCAAACATACTGTTTTATTCTTTAGAGAATTTTAAATGTTAAAAAGTCGGGAAATATTTCCATGCGTTTAGAAATAAAAATTTCGAATCATTCCTCTCGGGGTCAAGAATTTTTTTTTATTTTTATTTTAAACTGAGCGATGGGATCGAAAATTCATTTTTTCCTATCTGTCCCGAGTGTGGGGGAAAAGTTTCCCCAAAGGATCCGGTAAAGACTAGAGGGCAAAAAAGAATAGGGAAAAATTTGTAAGTTGGAAAGATGGGAAGGTCGGATAAAAAATATATTAAAAAAAAAAAAAAAAAAAAAAAAAAAAAAAAAAATCCCGAAATCGTAATAAAAATTTATTTTTCTAAACGGACCATGTGATTTGGTTTTACGCTGGAACGATGTGGTGCATGCAGCGGCCTTTTTATTTTTTATTTTATAGGACGATTTTAGAGCGAGTAAATAAATGCTGCAGAATAAATAAAATGAATTGGAAGAAAAAATTAAATGAAAAAAGAGTTTTGACCTTTTTCTTTTCTTCTTCCAGTTGAATTTGAGATTTGAAATTGGACATTGGCTTTTGGGGGCGGGGTGAAGACGGAGTGGTACACAAATTTTTTTCGGTTAGTTTGGTTTTGAGATTTATTTTTTTGTTTCGCTGATCCCCATGAGGATTTCATTTTTTTGTGAATGTAGTCATTGATTTGTATTATTAGCTCATGAACTTGAACTCTGATTCTTGTTCTATGAGCTAAATTATCGTTCAATGTGGATATTTTTTCATTTTTAAAAGAATGGACAAAAAAAGGTGCTTGAATATATTGTGTGTGTATGTGTGTGGGGGGGGGGATCAGAAATCTGGAGACAGTTTATTTAATTGGATAAAATTCAGGGATATGTTTTTAGGAAAATTTTAGGTTTTTTTAAGGATCCTTGACAAAATAATTTATCTTAAAACAGGACCCTTCACATTTTTTTTAAATCCCCAAATAGGACCCTTCATAAAATTATTTGTGTCTTAAATAGATCTCTCACAGAATTTTTTCACGTTCAAATTGAACTTTTCATAGATTTAATCACTTGATAATAAAATCTGGTTTGTAAATAAGCAGTTGAACTCGCCAAAGAGCATATTATTTAGCTTTTTATATGTGAAAAATAGAACTTGAAGACATCGATAATTTGAAATTCATAAAATTCTGACTAGAATTTTCCCAAATATAAGAATAAATTCATAATTTCACAAAAACAGGATCCTGTGAGAAAAGCCTTGATTATTTCATTGCAGAAGACTCCCTGAAGTTGTTTCATTGCAGTGTTATCTTCATAACTTTAATTCTAATGGATATAGGCTTTTAACCCCTTTGCAACGGGAACCTTGTGCGAAATTTTTAATCATTTGTCGCGGATTTTTAAAAACCAGAAATTTGTGCCTTATTAAATCGAGAAAATGCTCCGATTTAAATAAGGCAAATTTTACTGTAAAATTTTATTGGTGGGGATAAACAGGGATCTTTAAGCCTTTTTGCGGCACGTGTGCGCGTTACTCGTCCCCAAGGAGTTAAAGTAATTTTCAAGAGATTGTCTTGCATTGTGACTATATCACGAGAAGTAAATGAAGCATAAGATTTTTTCCGAAAATCTGTGAATCTCCCCCTCCCCCTTTGTTATTTTCTGGTCTTTAAAAAATAAACGTATTTTATTGTTAATCTTATAAAGTGCCAAATATTCTTTTGGAGGGGGGAGGGATCGAGCGAATTTAAGTAATTGAGTAAAAACATTAATTAGTTTTTTTGCATACTGCTCTTTATATATAAATTCTTACAGGGGCTGCACAAAAGTATTCGCATACCATTTTCCTTATTAAAGGAAATTGCTGAAGGGGAATTTTAAACTAAAATATGTATCTCTTAAATGAAATCAATTTTGAATGCATGTTGTTAATAGATACAAATCTCTATCATATACAAGGCTGCTAAAATATTCGGATAATTTTCCGATTGTAGATGCGAACAACTGAAATTCGGTTTTGACATGCATTATACATTTCAATGTGGTGAAATGAGACCTAATATTGAAAATTTTTAAACGGTGCAGTTTTGTTACATTATACTGAATGTGTTAGAAAGTGCTTCATAATCCATGATTGACGCATGATTTTTTTTCTTTCTTGTTGATTTCTAATTTTTATTCATCCGTTTTTATTTCTTAGATTAATATCAGTGAATTTTTTCTTACCAGAAACTGGGTGGATATAAGTGAAAAATAAATTGTGTATGTCAAAATATCTAAATTGGTTTTACCAACTAGATGCCAACAAAATTCTTCATATAAGTGCTTTACAAAACCACAACGTTAATGTATGGAGGTTTCTTAATGCACTGAACTTAAATTCTGAATTTCAAAAACCAATAATCGATATGACAGTCGGGTGAGTCAGTCCCATCTTGTCCACTAAGCTCACTCGCTAACAGCCCTATGTTGCGAACCCTTTTACCCTACCCTTCCATTTATCATGACGTCACCATCCATTCTCTAAAATGTATGTCGACTGAGGAATTTTTAACACCTCACTGATTTTTCGGACGAACGAATGCACTTACATCCTTTTTATCTATCCATCTACCTTGTTGGACACAACAGAAACTGCCTAATGTTTTTCCTCTCTCCCTCCCCTTCCCCACCCTCTCCCGTCTATCGATGGCTGCTATATGTATTATTTACAAGCATTTTGCACTATCAGGATTACAAATTCCCATTTCCCTTCTCCCTCCGTAGCCGATGAAGTGAGAAAACTAAACACTTTTTTTTTTAACTTCATGGTGCAATAGATAGATGGGTATCGGTTTTTCTGTAGGATGATCTCTCGATTTTATTATTATTATTATTATTTGTGTGTGTAGAGTTCCTTGTTTTGTCCAGCACAGCAGTGGGCGCTGCAGATTATTTTAAATCTTGAAGATTAATCTACCGGCTTAAAAAAAAACGCTGAGCTCTTTTAAAAGTTTAAATTTGCTTTAAGTCTCTTAATTTACGCTATTTGTTTCACAATTTTATAAAAGCAAAATTTTCTTATTTTATGGGATATTGTTGTTTTAGCAGACTTAGTCTGACACTGTTGGGTTGTGGATAAATTTTAGTATGCTGCAGACTGACTACACTATTCTGCTTCTAGGCCTTTTTTGTTGCAAGTTACTGGGATTTTTTTTTTTTTATTGAAATTTTCACAAATGACCATCTAAAAGATTTTTATGTTCTTCTGCTAAATATGCAGGCAATGACTTACAAAGTTAAATAAATAGATAAAATCAAGCAAATGCAATTATCTATGTGAAACTGCCCAATTTTATTCCTCTCCTCCTCCCGTACATTGACGGCTGCTATGTATTATTTACAAGCATTTTGCACTATCAGGATTACTAATTCCCATTTCCCTTCTCCCTCCGTAGCCGATGAAGTGAGAAAACTCACTTTTTTTAACTTCATGGTGCAATAGATAGATGGTTATCAGTAGTTTATCTGAAAGATATCTTGATTTTTATTTATTTATTTATTTTTGTATAGTTATTTTTGTAGAGTTTTCCTCGTTTGAGATTTTAAACATGTACATTTTTAATGTCCTGGATGTCGAATTCGACTTTTTACATTTTTATGGCTAAAATCGCGAAGCTCTTTTGCCCAGTAGCAGAAACTGTCCAGCACAGCAGTGGGCGCTGCAGATTATTTTAAATATCTTAAGATTAAGATTTACCAGCATAAAAAGAAAGGCTATTTAAAAAGTTTAAATTTGCCTTGTCTTTTAATTTATGACATTTGTTTCACAATTTTATAATATTTTATAAAGGCAATTTTTTCTTATTTTATGGGATATTGTTGTTTTAGAAGAGTTAGTCTAGCACTGTTGGGTCGCAGATAAATTTTTGTATGCTGCAAACTGACACTTTTTAAATTCTGCTTCTAGGCTGTTTAATTGCAAGTTACTGAGATTTTTTATTGAAATTTGCACAAATGACCATCTAAAAGATTTTTTACCATTTTATGTTCTACTAAATATACAGGCAATGACTTACAAAGTTAAATAAATAGATAAAATTAAGCAAATATAATTATCTGTGTGAAACTGCCTAATGTTTTTCCTCTCCCCCTCTCGTACATCGACGACTGCTATGTATTATTTACAAGCATTTTGCACTATCAGGATTACAATTTCCTATTTCCCTTCTCCCTCCATAGCCGATGAAGTGAGAAACTAAACACTTTTGAGGCAGTTTTTTTTTTTTTTTTTTTTTTTTTTTTTTTTTTTTTTTAACTTTATGCTGCAATAGATAGATGGGTATCTTAAGTTTTTCTGTTGGGTTAATCTCTCGATTTTTTTTTTTTTTGTGTGGTTATTTTTATGGAGTTTCGATCGAGATTTTAAGCACGCATACTTTCAATTTTTTGGATGTTTGGTTGGGGGGGAGGGGGGGTTAAAGTATTAAATTAAAACATTTTACTATAAAATAATTTAAAATATGGATATATTTATCATTTTTATTCTAATTTAAAATCTTGTCGATCGAATAAATAAATTTTTAACATAACTTATAAGTTAAATATCAAGTGAATATTTTTATTTTAAATTATTTTGCGCAATATACATTAAAATCATGATTTAAAAATTTATTTTTTATTTTTTAAGATGATAATGCTCTTGAGGATTACAACGATGGAAAACCACAAGATATTATTGAGTGGAAAATGCTACATTTCATTAAGCCCCCCCCCCTCTTTTTTTTCCCTTTGTCGAATTGTATATTGTGTAAGATCTTCACCGCGTACCAAGAAGACTTCTTGACCTCAAGGACAGTTGGGAAGCAGCATTGCATAGTGCCACTTCTACAAACAAAAGATTTTCCTTTTTTTTTTCCCTTTTATATAAACCCATAACCTACCTTGCCCAATCCAACAGGCGGCTTTCTTTTGCCGATTTGAACGCTATATGCGCGCATTTTCCATTCGAAATTAAACATCTGTGTAGCCGAAAACATCCAACATTTTAACCTGTTCCAAATTGTGACGCGGGAGGGTTTTACCTGTATTACGAGTTGTTACTTCCTTGTCACTCTCTAGATACAAGTTTTTTTTTTCCCTTTTATGCCTCGCGGTGTCTTCGGACACTTCTGCATTAAGACTAAATTTAATTGGATTGGAAAAAAAAAAAAAAAAAAAAAAAAAAAAAAACTAAAACTTTCTTTTTTTTTTTTCTTTTTTTGGTAGCTTGACCAATTGCTATACAGTTCGTCAACTGCATATTTCGGGTGATTGTGAATTTGTTGTTGTTATTGTCGTATCGTTTGATGTTACTGCTTTGTTTTTTGTCTCCGTTTTGTTCTTATTTATTTATTTATTTATTTATTGTATGCTTGTATGGCATTCCTGAAGTGTTTTCGAATAGACCAGTTATTGGAAGATAGTTTGACGAAAGTGTTGGTGTATACCGGTTGTTCTAAGAGGAGTGTGAGGTGCATATCAAAAGCCATTTTGTTTACTTGTTTATTTTTTCGTTTTACTAAAATAGGAGCTTGGTGGTTTGGGGTTTAAATAAACCTCATATCTTCTCAGCAATAAGATAATCGGTGTTTTATTTTGCACTATCATCAATGCTACAGGATCTAACCTGAACTCCCTTGATTGCAGAACTTTATTAAACTTTTTTTAAAGTTAAAAATATATATATAAATTAGGATCACAATTAAAAATTGCCTTTTTTAAGTCTTACTTTTTATTTCTCCTCCTCCCCCCCCCCCTCTCTTTTTCAGTTTAAGAAAAATTGGGTATATAAAGAGGAGACTATTTTCTTTGTTCCAGGAGTAGTATTGCCAGTCACAGACCTATTTTGCGCGAAACGCATGTAAAGAAAATAGATTAAAATAATCAACTGAGTTTGATTCTAAAAGTATATAGTGTATATATATAAATACTTTTACAAATAAAACCAAAGAAAATTAGATACTACCATAACAATAATTCAATGAAACCAGTATTTATACTGTCTTTATGTGTAATTAACATGAAAAATGAAATCCTATTACAATCATTTGAAGTTTGAAGTGATATAGAAAGTAGATCCCCTTCCGTGAGGGTCTTCTTAAGGGTGTTCTTAAATCAAAAAGAGCCACTTTGTGACACATGCATTAATTTATTTTTGTTCGGAAATGCATGAAACTAGCAGGTGTTATTATTCAGAAACTGTCTAATTGCACTCAATTTTCTGTTTTTTAAAAAACACAATAGATCTTTCAAACGAAGCCTTCAAAGTTGACACTTTTGAGCACATTTCCCGACGAAAGCAGAAAAACCGGTCGAAAAGGAGGAGAAAAATGGGTAATCACGTTATCGAAATAGCTTAGAACTGGATAGGTAATTTAATTATCATAAAATGGAAAAATAAGTTCGATTCGAAATCGCTTCCATAGTCGGGTCTTCCAATTTTGTATCTTTTTGTTAAAAAAATGAATTTGCAAATGTGTCAAAACGTTTTGCGTTTGTTGAACGGAGCAGTTAAGAACACCCTTAAGGGGACTTGATGCGTATTTACTCAATAAAAAGAAAATCAAAACTTGTACGAGCATAATGTGTGTGTATTGTTTCTGCTAAATAAATTAAATATTTTGTTTTACTCTTATACTTTTAACCCTCACCCCGTCTGTTAAGTTTTGTCTATTTTCCCGTTTTCAGGAGTAATATCTTACCAGTCCCAAACGCATATCAAGAACGAACATATTAAAATATCAACTGAAAATTTGATTCTAAAAATGCCTACCCCCCCCCCCTTTATTACGACATTTTAATAATATTCGTAAGATTTTCTAAGAGAAACTGCATACAGTAAAAGTTTTATTATGCTTATTTATCCCGACGTTATATGAATATCTTGCATTCTGACTTTGATATAGTAAGTAATAAACCTCCTTTTCCTTCAATTTTCGAGAAAAGTCCGGATTAAAAGATCAGGGAAAGTTTCTCGACCCTTGGGCCTCCAGTTGGAGGTATTGGGAGTCATTCCGATTAAGATGATTCCCGCCATACATCATTTTCATCCTTTGGAGACCGTGGGTGTGGGTTTTGATAACTTCCGCTTGTCAGCGCGTTCGCTTGTTCCTATAATTTGTCTGTTATTAACCACGTTTATGATAATCGATGCCGATAAGAGGGCTGATTTATAACGAAAGAAAAATAGATACCTTTAGATTAAACGCTGCTAAGTACAAGAAATGGATTTGCCTGCTGCTGAAGATTCCTACATTCGTTTGCTTTTGGAGAGGACAGTTTTATTTCATCGTTGATATAATAAATATTTCGTAATTTTGTTATTATATAGATAATGTATTTTCCGAATTAAATGTTTTTGGTAATATATTTGTAGAGCATTGAATTAAATTTTTTTTAAAAGGTAAAAAGTGACCATTTTTATAAGATTATTTAAAAAAAAAATTAGGTCTTCGAGGTTGTTCTTCAATTTATTTAGATTATTATTATTTCTTTAACATGTTTGTTGCATTTTTATTTTTGTAATTCCTACTTTGTTTCAAACGGTTAGAGATAAATATAATCGTTTGCTTTTGAGAACAGCTTTATTCATTGTTGTTATAAAAATAAATGTTTCGGAATTTTTTTTTATATTAATTGAATAATACATTTTCCCAACTAAATGTTTTTGAGAATATATCTGTAGAGAATTGAATTTAAAAAATTTATTTAAAAACTGATTAAAAAGTGAACAATTTTATAAAATAAATCTTAAAGACTAGGTTTGTAAGGTTCTTCAACTTCTTCAGATTGAAAATATATACAGATCATTAAGTTAAAATATAGCCCTTTTTCCTGGGGAAAAAGACTTTATTTTATATATTTTTACACGTTTTTTTTTTTTTTTTTTTTTTTTTTTTAATTCTTATTTAATTTTAAATCGAGAATCGGTGCAATTGTATAAAGTTTGTAAACAATGTATCAATGTAAAAATAAATTTATAGTGAACTAAGGCATGGGGTCTTATATAAAGAAACACTTGCAAATGTTGTGCATATGAACGATGGTAAGAAACTGCAATACCATAACGCAATTTACGTGATTATAAATAATTTCTAAAATAAAGAGAAGATTGATATACAATTATAGGGTAAAAAAAATTAAATATCTGATAAATTTAAATTTTTTATATCAAAATTGTTGTATCATACAATAATCATTTGTCAAATAAAATTCATACCAGAAACAACAGTAAAGGGCTCATGAAAAAAATTAAATTTTTATTTATTAGTTGAATTTATCATAACGTATTAAATAATGCAACTAAAATAAAGATAAATTTTTACCTTAAGAAAAATGGACACAATTTACTAAATTTGAAATTGAAGTGAATTTTTTAAGAATTTTTTTAAAGCGCTAATCAACAATTTTCTTTATACAGTTTCTATTTCTTTTGATCTATTCCAGCGCTGAAAGATAGCCGCTTGCTAATACTTTTATATTAGCGTTATTTTTTTATTTCTTTTTTCCGTTATTGAGCTTTTGACTACCAGTTAGTTTTTAGTATTCAAGTAATTCTTTGAAACAAATTTTATACGAGAACAGTGGTACAACTATATAATCCACTTGATAGTTGTGTGGGAGAAAGGCAAGTTGGCCTGTTTTCGATCACTCTCTTCTAAAATTATTTACAGCTTGTTGAGGATGTGTGTTAAAAAGCTCGTTAGCCAAGCATCCTTAGCACCCCTATTCGCGAAATTTCGCGAGCCTTAATTAGGAAGTTGTTTATATTATGCATCTCTTGCTCTTTTCCCTGCATAGCATTATTATTTATTATTATTATTTTTTTTTTACTTTTATATTAAAGCCTGTTCCTCTGGTCTTAAAAGAAGCTCATGGTCATTAAAAGAGGAGACGTCCACATCTGGTTTACGTCAATTACCATATGTCTTGTTGTCTGCGTCAAATATGCAAACATTTATGTGGAGATTTATGGACTTTTTTGTGGGGGGGGAGGGGAAGACACCATCTTCTCTAACTAGATTGGCTTGTTAGTAAGTCGACTGGAAACGTTATTTGTGTTAATGCGTGAAATATGTGGAATGACTTACAATTCATTCGCTCACACAGCTGCGTATTACGCAATATTCCCCAATCGAAAATGTAATTATCCTTGGGAGAGTGATCGAGTTAGAGAGCTTGATCGCGGTTTGAAAATCATTCCGGTATTGGTGCTCCTTGCTTGTAAGTTTGCTGCAGTTATGATGTTTGAATGCATTCGTTTGTTGATTATTATCCTAATCAACTGGATTGAATTAACCTTATTATTTTAATGCCCCTGAAATGTCAAACTCATTTTGTTCTATTAGCACGCCATTTTAGATCCAGTATTGTTTGGCTGTTATACTTTATGTCAGGGCTGTCCAACGCGGCACCCGCGGGCGCCATGGCGCCCTCGCCCTTTTGCAGATTTTCTATTATTAACCATTTTTTTAGAAGTAAAATTCTAAGAATGCTTTCTTTAAATTCGTTGATATTTTATCACAGACAGTGGCGCGGCCAAGGGGGGAGGATAATCCCCCCCCCCCAGAGCTGAGAAAGATCGCTATAATTGTCGCTTATATAAATCAAAAGCAAACTTAAATTTAAACACTTCGGCGTGTTTCAGAATCCGCCACTTTATTGAATCAGATTTCATTTAATAAAGTAATTCAATTAAATGATAAAAATTCTATTTAAAACTGTGAAAGTGCATATTACATGGATTTGTTAAGTAAAAATTGGTTTCTTGAACTAAATCACTTTTGAGACTCATTGTGCTAAGATAGTGATTACTTTCTGCCACAAAGAGGCTCTTTCAGTTTAAGTAATATACAGTGAATATTCTAATTAGTACTGATCCTATTAACCGGCGTTTCAAATAATCGGCAAACACTTATCAGAAACTCGATACCCTCCCCCCCTCCCCCCAGTACCAAATTCTGGCTGCGCCACTGATCAGAGATATTATTAAAAACTGCGTATGGCATGCCGTTGTACATTAAAAATCAGAATTAATATTATGGGAGAAGAAAATTTTTTTTACCCTTATAAAGTATTATTAAACCGGAATATAAGTTTCCTTTTAATTTACATGCAAAAAACAAAATACTTATAAGTAAATTTCAAAATTTTATATAGAAATATGTATCATTTCAAAAACTTTCACAATTTTGGACCAACAACTGGAAAGCTATGAAGTTATATTCCCAAACTTTTCCATTCCGAGAATCATTAGAATTCCATTTTTTTCTTTCTACTTTCATCAATATTTTTTGAAAAGAATAAAAGAGTCGAGAAGAATAAAATTAAAAAAAAATTAAGTTATAATCAAAATAAAAAAATAATTGAAAATTTAAATAAAAAAAATAAAATTTAACTTAAATTTAACACAATTAAAAATAAAATAAAATTAAAAATAATAATGAATTAAAGAATAAAATACATTAATTTAAATACGCAAAAAATAAAATTAGTAAATTTCAATTTCATAGAAATACATAAATTTAGAAACTTTTACCACTTTGGCTTCCATTTATAAAGCAACATTCCCAATCTTTACGACTTGGAGAATCATTAGAATTCCATTTTTTTTTCTACCTTCATCACTATTATTTGAAAAAAATAAAGAAGCATAATAAAAAAAAAAAAAAAAATTCCAGGAAAAAAGCGAGAAGAAGAAACACTTTGCAACACTATCTCGAAAAGTTTTATGCCGGGATAAGATTTCCAAGTTTTTGCTCGAATTTCAATATCTCATTTGTATTCAATCAGTGCTTGGCTTCTTAGAATACTAAAGAGTAAGGGGCCGACTTTAGATGAAAGAATAAATGCTGTTACGCCTTTCTATTACCATTTCTTCCCCTTTTTTACCTGCTGTTATTAAGAAGCATTTCACGATACTTATTACAGTTTTTTTCTTCTTTTTCTGCTCTTTTTTTTATGGTGTACGTAGACAGATTTTTTTTTTCTTTTAATTCTCAAGTTGGATTTTATTTTTTCTACTACTACTTCTACTACTAGTGGTAACGATTGTTCATCAGGTCTTAATGTCAATTAAATCCAATAAGTTAAGATCACAACGTGCTGTGAATATCAGGCGAGTAGTTAATTTTGTTATTTATTCGCTGAAGTTCTTAGGGTTTGATAACAGCGATTTGAATGTTAAATAGTTTTATATTATTAAACAATAGGGTTATAAAATAAGAGAATTTTCTTCAAAGGATTATCAAGCGATTTTTTTTCTTTCTAAATTAGCTATTAATGAGTAATTTTTGACTTGACGAGATTTTGACCTTAATTTATAAATTAAAGCCTTTTCTTCTCATCTCTCTTTCTGAAACGATTATAGTAATTTTCTTTCAAAATGATTTTACAGGGAAATTTTAAAGCTTTAATAAAAAAAAAAAAAATGAACTAATAAAATCATAAGGCAAAATCAATATTCTACCTTGACCAATACATTTTTTGTATGCTCACAGTATAAATAAATAAATAATAAAATGTTACGACAATGCAACGTCGGTCTTTAACCCCCTTAAGGCCCCTGTACTCGCTCGAGGAAACGCTCGCGAGCTAATGCTATTCCTATAGGGAAGCATTTTTCCAATAACTCTTTCGCATTTTGCCATTTTTGAATATTTTTTTTTTGCATTGGATAGCTCAGGTGCATACCGACAGCGCACCTTTTTTTACTTTTTCGATTTTGGTTGCAGATATTTTTTACAAAGTTAGTTTCACTTTTAAAACCGGTTTCAAAAGTGCTTTTTAAAAAAATATCTGCAACCAAAATCGAAAAAGTAAAAAAGGTGCGCTGTCGGCATGCACCTCAGCTATCCAATGCAAAAAAAATTATTCAAAAATGTCAAAATGCGAAAGAGTTATTAGAAAAATGCTTCCCCATTGGAATAGCATTAGCTTGCGAGCGTTTCCTCGAGCGAGGACAGGGGCCTTAAGAACGAGTGACACGTATATGTGCCGCAAAAAGTTAAGAATCCTTGTTTATCCCCATATGTAAAATTTTGTATTATTTATTTGGAACATTTTCTAGATTTAATAAGGCACAAATTTCTGTTTTTAAAACCGGTGACAAAACGTTAAAATTTTCATTAGGGGAGGGAAGAAAAAAAAACCTTTAGTCGCGAAGAGGTTAATGGGTTAATTCGACATCATTTTCTTCCCCGATAAAAATGCAATTGTTTCTACTGATAGAGAATATAATAATCTTTTTTGTGCGCCATAATATAATTTAAAAAGTTAAGAAAATTATGAATATAAAAAATTACATGCAATAATTGAAACTACCTGCAAATTTCTCCTTCCCTTATTATTGAAAATGTTTATTCCTGCTTAATTTCCCGAATATCGCATTCATAATTAAATAAAATAGGATTATCTCCTAGTGTATTTAGAATTTTCTATACTTGTTTCCCAGAAAAATCTGGAGGGGTTACTGGTAATGGGAATCCCGTAAGTAAGAGATATAATAATCTTTTTTTGCACGCCATAATATAATTTAAAAAGTTAAGAAAATTATATAAAATGTTAGATGAAATAATTTAAACTACCTCCAAATTTCTCCTTCCCTGATGATGATTTTTGAAGTGATGTATAAAGTGCCGTGTGACTTCATTCTTCGCTCAATCTATTACAATTTGATTTATAAACAATTATTTTCTCAGCGTGACCCTTTTTTTTCATTTGCAGATCTCCCTCTTCGGAAAATTTTGTCCAACACTTCGTTTTTGACAACATTTTTTTTGCGACATTTTCTACATTTACCGAAAAATCGACAATCACAGCACCTTGTGTAGTTTCTAAATAAGAGAATTTGAAAGCTTGGGGCATTTGAGAGCGAAAATGAATTTTAAAAAAAAATCGGAAAATAAGTGGTTTGGATCGGAATACACCCACTAGCCACAGCACCAGTAAATGAGAAAAAGTAGCTAGTGAAAAATTCTCTATCAGCGGTAACCTCCGGATTACTTTTTCATATAGAGAGAATAAAATTCTTGTATTTCATTAAGGATTCTACCCCCCCCCCTTTTTTTTTTTTTTTTTTTTTTTTTTTTTTTTTGTTCCAATATATTTATATTAACATTTTTATGTGGGCTATTCAGTTTTAGATTAATACTTATAAAATTTTTACTGTTTAGTATTTTTACATTAAAAAAAAAATGGCCACTAGTTTAAAGAAAGTGATCACTTAAAAGACACGTCCTACCGGTCAATGGTCGCTAATAAATTTTCCCACTTTTGTCCTATATCTCTTTCCCTTATAATTGAAAATGTTTATTTCTTCTTAATTTCAGGACATCGCATTCATAATTAAATAAAATGAGATTGTCTTTCCGTGTATATTTCGAATTATCTATATTTGGTTTCCAAGAAAAATCTTGGAGGGGTACTGGCAATGGGAATCCCGTATTTAAGAGATATAATAATCTTTTTTGCACACCATAATATAATTTAAAAAGTTAAGAAAATTATATAAAACGTTACATGAAATAATTGAAACCACCTAAAAATTTATCCTTCCCTTAAAGGACAGAATTAGCACTAGCTACAGCCGTAAATAAGGAAAAGTGGCTTGGGAAAAATTATCGGCTACCTTCAGGCCACTTTATTACAAAAAGAGAAAGAATTTTTCTTGCATTTCAGTAAGATTCTCCTTTTTTTAGCTCTAATATATTTATATTAACATTTATTTGGGCTATACAAGTTTAGATTAATACTTACAGTGGTTTTATTATTTTATAATTTTAAATTTTAAATAAATGTGCTCATTAGTTTAAAGAAAGTGGCCACCGTAGAAACTAAAGTCCTTCTGGCCAGTGGCCGCTAATAAAATTTCCCATATTTATCCTATGTCTCTTTCCCTTATAATTGAAAATGTTTATTTCTGCTTAATTTCATGAACATCGCATTCATAATTAAATAAAGTGGGATTATCTTTTCGTGTATATTTCGAATTATCTATACTTGGTTTCCCAGAAAAATCTGGAGGGGGACTTGGCAATGGGAATCCCGAAAGTAAAAAGAGAGAGGTAGGTAGTCGAATTCGGTGAACGTTCTGATTTACACTTCCCTCCAAAGATTGCGTGACTAATCGGTTACAGTTGTACGGTTTCTGCTGAAAGTGATCCTTTAAAGATGGAAAAAAATCCTGTAGGTGTCTTCTGTCAGCGAAAAGTTTGACAGTTTTCTGAACGATTAAAACTATTTGGTTTTTGTGCAAGAGCCAGAGGAGGACGAACGTTTAAAATAAATGCACACGCTATTGGGTCATTCCATGATAACTTACATTTTGAACTATTTTCAGTAATTTTAGTAATATAACAAAACCCCCAAAAAGTATTCAAAATGTAAATTTGACATGGTTTGCTAATTAAACTTATTCAAAACCCAATTTAGAGGAAAATTACCTAATTTTAATGTTATTTCTTAAATTTTGGTAGTTTTTATTTACAAAAGTAATTGCCATTACTGAAAAAGGAATGAGTTTTTATCCAAATTGACCCTTAGATAGATTTGATTTGAAAAATCATGTTAATTTTACGCTTGAATATTTTTTAGTGTTATATTACAAAAATTACTGAAGTAAATTCTTCTAAATGTAACGTAAGTTACCATGGAATGACCATATTCAATTATTATAACGTAGCATACACTTCATTACGAATTGTAAAGTAGAACAAATATGAGCATTATAGATCTATGTACAGACAGGGTCAGACAAATCCCGGGCACCTAGTCGCGAAGGCGATTAAAAAAATTCTCTCTTGCGACCATCTTTTTAATCTAATTATTATTTATTTAACCAAAACAAATTCCATGTGTGAAAATATTTACTTTTAATCGCGCGATTATTTGCAGTGGAATAGGGGGGGGGGGGAAACACCCCGGGGCTTCAAGCAGTAACCAATAATTGACCATCGTTGGGACAGGGGTGGGCATGACATTGCCTTCACATTTTCCTTAAAGATATTAATTTGTCTACTCTTTTAATGTTTAATTTCATAGTTTATTTCTGTTTAATTTGCGTAAAAGGGGTATTATCTTACAATTTTTGATCAGTTTGATTTTTTTTTTCTTTTACTGAATAGTTAACCTGCAGTATAATAGTTTCATTGCAAAATGCACATATTGCTCAAAAACAGGTGTATACGAATATGTGTATCCAGTGTTCTATTTTGAAGGGAATGTGTTAATGTCCGAGAAATGATTCTTCAAGCTGGGTTCTAAGAATTTTCTACTTTTGTCAGTCCTTGTGTACAGAATGAATATAATGAATTGTTTCGGTTTACCACCGTTCTTTTCATTTGTGACGTTTGTTGATGAACGCGGTATTTCCAAATGTATCTTGTAAACATTTTGAACAGTTAGTCTATTTCCCGCTAACGTAATCCTTAATTCTACCCCTTGCGGAATAGATTAAAAAAAAATAAATAAATCAGCAGTAAGGATGAGAATTTATTGGTTCGCAGGCGTCACCACTGGTTACGTAAAATTCTTTTAAATATAAACCTAACTCATTTTGTCCTTCACCAAAATTTTCAGCATAATGTAAAATTATAATTAGCTAAAAATTAAAAAATAATAAAATTGTGATTTTTCAATCAATTGTAGTTTCCTCAGGGCCAAAAAAAATTTGCGTTTGCCCGACAGAGAGGGCAAAAAAGTGAGTGGTCTGATTGAATTTTCGGTGGTCTCGGACCAGTGAACCCCCAAGGATTTTGAATGAGATTGAGTACCAAACTCTTTTTAGATTATATTCAGCGAGAAGGAGTCGGATTATTTTCATAGTCTTTCTTTTCCAAAGATTCAATTCTCTTCCAAAAATTCCGTCTTCAGATTGGTCAGTTCTGGCCATTTTTATTCCTCTTTTAAGGTTTGGAATCAAAGTACAAAATCAACAAAAGAAATTTTCCTCAGTGTAGGTAATAAACCTTTCATCCTTTCGGGGTCAATAAAATGAGTACCAGGCTTGCTTGGAAACTAAAAATTGCGTCCCGCGTTACACTGACCGGGACATATGCTGTATTACACTCTATCGGGGCTCAGGGCTAAAGATAAAATAAAATAAACAAAACAGGATGGACACTGTTAGCCCTGATTCCTATTTGTTCAGATGATGAACATGTCAGGGACCCTCCCTTGCTATTCCTCACATTATCTAGAAGTGCGAGAAAGATGGCCCACATAAAAGAGGCCGACTAAAGAGCAGCCTTGCATAATGTGATCTAAACGGACAGTCTCGCAGAGGAGTTATTAAAATTCGATTATTGCTGTGTTTACACTTCTGCTAACCTCAAGTACTCAAAGCCGAAGTTCATGGGTTTGATACCGTGAACCCTGGCAGAATTTGCCACTGTTGGTATTCAATGTTTCTTCAGCTCAAAATATCTGAATCACGAAATCCCCTCTCCTTTATGTTATTTTTCTTCTTCAATCAAAACCATATATTTTTTAAAGCACCTTATTTCCTTTCTCTTTTTTGTAATAAGATACTGCAAAATTGTTAAAATCAAATAAAAATTACAGTATAAAACCATTTATCCGGAATCCAGTTAACCGGAAAACCAGTTATCCGGAATGACATTTCTAATAGACTGATGTAAGAATCTTTCTAGAAAAGTGTCACACACTGCCAATTTGGCATATACATTGCTTGAAACAATTCTATAGTTTGATAACAGCATCTAGTATTTGAAATGGAAGTATATATTGTTACATTATAGATGTTTTCATTTTTATGCAGAGAAAATAGAATTTTTGTTCCCAAACAATTTCCATAAATTACCTTCTTTCAAACTAACATTTGATCTTCTAATTCTTAGTTCAAGTAATCTGATAATTAATTTAAAATTAGAAGAAACATACAACCTCACATATTCCATAAAATTTGTTTAATGGGTGCTTTTTTTTAATGCCCTACCAGTTAATCGGAAAAACCAGTTATCCAGAATACATCAGACCCCAACCATTCCGGATAAATGGTTGTGTACTGTATATTTAAAGTTTATTGGCAATATTTTGAATTTTCTTAAAAACTTCGGATAATAAAGCATTCATTATCTGTCATCTTTGTTGTTGAGAAGGGAATTGCTAAACTGTTCAAACTCGATCATTTCTTAGTCATATAAATTTTACATGCAATAAATTGCTAGTAATGTGTTATTTTTTAGAAGTAAAACGTTAAAAGAGAACCTTGTACTGAATTTAACATGAAATCAAAAGTATTTTTATTGTTTAAATCTGTCTTGTTTCTTTTCCTTATTGTATTTTCAATTTACTGCAGTTAAATACTTTCTAACAACGTATTAATTATTATTATGTTGTTTACTTTATACTTAAAGTAATTATTTTCTTTTTTATTTTAGGTAAGCTTGAGTTAAATTTTACTTGTGTGGTGAGTACTATTATTTTTTTTTTCTGTGGTTGTTGCAAATACTATCTGAAACAGTTATTTTACATTTTAAACCTTTTCAAACAATATTTCAAAACAAGTATACATGTTCTTAAATAATGAATTGAAACTTGCTTGAAAATATTTATTTAAATTATTTAATTTATTAATAAATCTGATAGTCCTATATTCAAGAAGTGTGTAATTGTAATAAATAAAATACAATAATGAATGGTGATTTGATTGTGGTTACGCACAGAAAAATAACTGTTTTGAACCATCTTGTTCATTTTTCCGGCAAATTATATATATTTTTTTATACCACAAAAATAGAAAAACTGATACACCCTTTAATAGAAATTGATCTTAATTAGAAAAGTGTTTCGGTTTAAATTGTTAGGAGTGATTTAAAGTATACACAAATATATTTGTACAGCAAAGTACCGAATTATAAAGAGGAGAAATAAAATCCAATATTTCAAATAGATAATGTTTCTTCTATATTGTAATGCATAGGCATTGCAATGCAAAATCTGTCAGCATTCGCGCAACGATAAGTATGCTTTTTATAAACTACGTAAAGTATATGACTTTACTCAGCAGGCGTGTACTATACATATACAACACATATTTTGCTCAGAAAATGCTTTGTGGCTGGGTTGCATCTATATAAAATAAATTTGCTTTGTATTGCCTACTTGTTCCAAATTGCACATCTTTAAAAAAAATAATAATATAACAAACACTTAATTAGTATTTTTTTTTTTTTCTTCATTAGTTGCTCCATGGTTGAATAAAATGTTCCAAACGTAGAATACAGATGTATTTAAAAGCTGCTGTGTGTATAACCTTAAATCGCATATATTCGATTATTATTTTGGGAACATGAACCAAAGAAATAACTGAAATAATAGGATCAAATGTCTTAACTATGAGGATTACATTGAAGGGCTTCA
Organism: Maratus speculifer; assembly: GCA_964019185.1. Classification (NCBI taxonomy): domain Eukaryota; kingdom Metazoa; phylum Arthropoda; class Arachnida; order Araneae; family Salticidae; genus Maratus; species Maratus speculifer. The sequence goes on along the minus strand of OZ025300.1, from coordinate 89,084,867 downwards.
GTTATAAAAAAGCAGAGGCAAAAAAAAACTTCTGGATTTTATGATCGAGATAAAGCATGTGTTTACTATTTATTAATTGCAAGGCTTTCTGTATAAACAGTGACATCTTTCTACAACTCTACAGGTGCAGTAAATAGTGTGGTGTCTGTTGAATTTACGATACATTCCCGTTTATAACTCGCACGTTGAAAATAAGAAAATTGATCAGTATTTGCAGGTGCGGATTTATGTGCTGGATATAAAACCGAAAGCTTAAAATTTTAAGCTTAGGAATTGAGATTTCTATATAGAATGAAAGAAATTGCTATTACAAACGCTTTGTGCAAACTCATTTCCCTTTGGTTTTGGCGTATGTTCTCACTTCATACTTGCGTATTTTCTTTCTTTGTATTGGTTATATTTTTTAATGTATGTTCTTTCTATATATTTCCATAAACCTTTTTTCCCAAATACTCACTCAAATTGTATGTGCGTCATACTCTGGTTATTTCATTTTTTGAACATTCTGATAATTTTTCGTTCCCGGTTCTCTACATTTAAATTTTTACATATGAGAATTAGTTCGAAAAAAAAAAAAAGAATATTTTGTGCATAAAACTTATTTAAGATATTTTTTGTGAAAACATTTTTTGCGTAAATATACAGGGTGAAAAAAGATCTTGACGCGTATTGAATTCAATAATAAAGAAGAAAGTAATTGGCTTATTAATGCACTATTTGGGCTGTTTGTCTTCCCGTGATCGAAAGTTTTCTTAAACGAAAAACTATTTCAAAGAATGGTTCATAAATAACGTTATACCTTCAAAATTTAAAGCATAAAAAACGAACAGTGGGATCTTTTGTATGGTCTACTACAACATTTTAACACGCAAACTATAGGTATATAAACAGTCGAATCTAAGTGACTGCATTCTACACATGTCCAATTCACTCTAAGTTTATTGTTAATCTCGCGTTTTTGATGATTTGAACACATAGCGCCGTCTGTGGAAAAAATTCCTAACTAATTATTTTAATTTCCTGGGGAAAAAAAAAAAAAAAAAAAAAAAAAAAAAAACTTTTTTGATCCTAAAAAAATTATGTCAAAATCTCAATCCTGTACGACAATCTCCCCCCCCCCCCCACACACACACACGAAATTTTAAAGTATGTCAAAACTTTTGATCCAATTTGTATATTCTTTATAATTTTTCATCAGCAACAAAATGATAAACTGAACTGATCAGTGTTTCGCCAGATCATTCATAATTCAATTAGTTAAAATAACCTGACAAAAATTTCATTTCTCAATTTTCTCATAGAAAAATTTCAAGTCGGTTATAATGTGTAAATGTTTTTGCAAGTTTGTTCTCGTTATAGCATGTTACGTTTTAAATTTTAAATGTTAGTTTTTTACGACTGAGATGCTGAAAAAAATGTATGTGAAAAAAAAAAAAGTAATTTTGGAAAAATTCTTGAAACATGGAGTAAAAAAACAAGTGCTAATTCTTTCTGACCGTGTCAAATCAATTATCCGCTTTAATGCCTCTTGCCTGGAATCTGCTTATTTTACACCAAGTGTGTAAACGTAAATTCATCTGAATTTATACCGTTGTTATAAGATTTTTTAATTTGCTTATTGCGAGAATTGTTACTGTGAGAAAATGTTTTTTCGTTATAACAGAGTTCCATTGTTGCATTGAATGCAGAAAAAATAGATATTTTGAAATACAGAAAAAACCATTGGAAAAGAGAGAAATATATCATTAGTGCTAATATTCTGTTATAACGGGTAATTGCGGTCACTTTATTCACGCTATAACTGAGTTCGAGTAATTTTAACTGTTATGCAGAATATCTTTTGCCTCTGGGGTTTTAAAAAAAACATGATAATAGTCAAATTTGCAATATAATAAAAAAGCTCTGCAGTGTTGGCAAAATGTACCATGCTCTTTTTCACAGTATTTTAAGTAAGTGCATCCCTAATTCTATTCAAAGATCTCTAATAATTATTTTATTTAATTAATTTGGAGTGGAGTTGTATGCACAATTATCTGTGTTCCTTTGAGCTAACAAAAATTTGTAGTAAATCGCAATTTCTTTAGAAAAACACAGGACATCCTAATTAAATTATACTTATTATTTTAAAATTCTTCAAATCATTCAAAATTGTTGTTGTAATTTATTTTTACTTGGTATTTTATTTTATTTATTAATGAAATTCCTAGTTTGAGACACGTATTTTAGCTGCGGCTTATACGCCGAAAATCACGATACATATTCCTCCCTTTTTTTATTTTTGTTAAATACTATAAAACAATGCCCTTTTGTCTTGAACTAGCACCGTTTTTTGGCGACTAGTGCATTAGCTGCTCGCTGCACACATTCTTTCTAGAGTAAACACTAAGTACAGTGCACAAATGTTCCAATTACTTCCCCCCACGCTATAACAAAATTTGATATAAAATATCGCCCTTTGTATCTGAGATTAAGGCTAAATATATCCGAAAAATATTTAGTATGGGTAAAAGAAAAAATCCTAATAAAAACATAACTCGGCACTAAAAAAAAAAAAACAATCACCCCCTTTTTTTCCTGACTGACTGTGTCGGATCCATTATCTGCTTTAATAAACTCTTCAGCGTGGAATCTGCTTATTTTCCGCAGAGTATCTTAATTCAGATCTGACCTCTTGCAGGCCATAAAACAAGTCCTGCACGTGACCACAACAAATGCCGTGGCCGTAATTCTTCCGACGTAAAACTGCCAATAAAAGCTAAGCGCCACCGTATGGTAAGCCCTGGCATCGTGGAGTACGAAGAACTGGGAGAGGAGGGCAGGGGTAGGGGCTAGAAAAATAAAAGCAAAAGCCCCACTTTAGCGCTCTTATATCATCGTAAAAGCTCAAATTAAACTCAAGAGCGCGAGCGTATGTGTTTAGCTACAGGGGCTTGGCATCAGGTTTTAAAATCTTCGCCATAAAAATTCGCTTGATCGCTTCTTCGGGAGGTGTACACGGCCATAAAAAAGTGCTGGCCAGTGTTGTGTCCGGCCTTACGTCCGTGTTTATGTCCGTGGTTTTGTCGATGAAGTACTTTTGTGTGTTTATTCTTTCCATCAACAAGTGGTGCATTGGTTGCGATATGGCGCGCTCCCTCAAAATGATTTAAATGGTGTAATGTATTTATTGCCTATGGCGATATTGGAAAGTTTCTCTTGTGTGTTGAATTTTTAAGATCTTGAAAAGAGTTTGCTTGAATTTTTTTGTAAATGTTAAGTTTAGTATGTGAAAGCATTGATAGTTAATAGGGTTTTTATGAATGTATTATGGTCTTCTTTAAAAAAAGAAAACCCTTTTCTGGTCTTTAATATTTTCTAATGTTGTTTATTGGTTTTGCTATGCCGCTTTCTCGAAATGATTTAAATAGTGTAATATAGTGATTGCTTGCCTAAGGCATTATTGGGAAATTTTTTTCTGTGTGTTAAATACTAAAACTTAAAAAATAAGTTTTGGGTTTTTTTTATGTGTTTAGATGTTATTAAATTGTAGTAGTAATGTTTGAAAAAGTTGAATGTATTAATGATAATATACAAAGGTATGTATATATTTTCAAATTAATGCATTTTGATCGCATTAAAAAAAGTTGGAAATTGCACGTGAAGCGTAGCAAATGAGGTGCGTTAGTACGATAACGAAGTTTTAAAAATATTCTTATCTTGCTGTTATAGTAGACGGTATTTCCGATACAGTATAGTGGTCGAAATCTTTTTTGTGTTCCTGTAAATATACAGGCAGAAACTTTTTATTATACCTCAGCAACGTATATCATATTCATAAAATGTGAAATAGTTTACTGTAATTTTAATTTATAGCTAAATTATTTTTAATCTAAATATGTGTTTTATTGCTAAAATGTGAGACAAAAGGATTATGTACATTTTTTGACAGATTAAAAAAAAAAAAATTCTTCAATTGCATTTTTTTTGTTGACATCATCGCACCTTATCATCCAAACTAATTTTCTCAGGTCATGAAATGCTTCATGATTCTGTGACCAGATTTTTACCTTCGTATTTTTCCACCCTCTCCTGAGTTTTATCTGTGTCACTTTTATTCAATCTTTTTTGGCAACAGTAAACTAAAGACTTCGCGCTATTGACTTAAAAATAATAAAGCCTCGCAAGGATTTTCTCAACTGTCTTGCCAGATTTATGGCAGGTTTGTGTGATCCTTGTTTGCTCTGTACAGATTATGGGCCTGGAACAGCGTTAGCTTATTGGACAACTGCTGTATATATGTTTTATTGCGTTTGCTTTTGATTATATATCTTTTATCAGAAGTTTTTAAGTTCTCCTGCATTACGTAAAAAATGGCGTTTGTACAATTGAATTGTCGTGAAGTAGTTCTTTTTTGTGCTATTAATGTTAATGTTGCGGCAATATCCGGACCAGCTGTAATTATCAAGGGATTTGGAAATTGGTCAAAGAAAAGTCATGAAATTGCCAGGTGTTATTCAGCAACTGGGTAATCGAAAGATGCTTTCCATATTTTTGTGAACGTAAGATTTTTCCAAAAATACCGTCAAAGTTGGCATTTTGAATCGGATTTCCAAAAAAAAAAAAAGGAAAAATCCAAAGGGAGGAGAAAAATCGGTTGTCGCGTTGCCCAAAATATCTTAAGGATGTATTCAAAAAATATTTTTTCACCCTCAGCAGCTCTAAATTTTCTGATACATTGTCAGAATCATTTTTAAAAGTAAAATCATGAAAATTGGCGAGGGGATTTTTGAAAAGATATACTAGGTGCCGTGTGATTTCATTTTTCGCTCAATTCATTAGAATTTAGTGTATAAACAATTATTTTCTCAGTATAATCTTTTTTTTTTCTTTTTAATTCACAGATCTCCCGTTTCTGAAAATTTAATTCAAAACGCCGTCTTTAAGAGCTTTTTTTTTTTTTTTTTTTTTTTTTTTTGTATTTATCAAAAAAGCATATTTGAATAAAAGAATCTGACAGTTTAATGCGTTTGAGAGGAAACATGAATTCAAAAATAAATCAGAAAATAAGCAGTTTGGATTGGAATACACCCCTAACTGTGTAAATTATTAAAAAAGAAAAACGAAGGAAAAGAAAAATCCTTATTTCCATTCTAAACAGGGTTGCAAAAAAGCCGGCTAAAATTAAAAAAAGCCAGGCCGGTTGGCTTTTATTGATTTTAGCCGGCTTTTTTTGGCCAAAATTGGCTTTTTTTGGCCATCATTGGCTTTTATACAGTGAAGCATTTTAATGATAAGAAACACATTTTTAAGTGTCTTTTAGCTAATTTTAATGATGTTTAATTTACTTTGAGTTAAATAATTTATTAAAATGAAAGATTGGGATTTTAATTATGATTCATTATGAGAAATTGGGATATAACTCAATTTTTCAATAATGAAGACATTAATACTAGAATAACACATTGATGGAGTTGCTAGTGGTTTATAGTCAGAATTGCAAATATGTCAGCTAAGTTATAAAATGGCCATACCAAGTGATTATTTCTGATTTACATTGACCTTTAAAAATCTTACCCTTGTTTTTCCATTTTTACTGCTTTAAAAAATTAAAGAGGACTATAGTTACTTAATTATATATTATGTTATTACTTAGTTATTAAAATGTCTTGTTTTATTCCCTATAAAGTTTGACCACAGATATTGAAAAACTAATAAAACCTGCTTTAACATGGGTTTTATTGGGTTTTTTTGAGCAGACAGGTTTTTGCAACCCTGCTATAAACATTTAAAATCATACATAAAAAAAAAACACCATTTCTCACTATTGAAAATAGTATTTCGAATTATGTATATTTCATAACATATTATATTTCCCAATTTATTTCAGTATTCTCAATTAGCATATGCATGAATATATTCATTCATGCATGTGGGCATACATGCACTTTTAAATAACAAAGACCTGTTCAAAATTTTAAGTCAACAAATTTTATTAGAACATTTTTTATTGTTGTTTAATTTTATATACAGACATGCTACTTTTCCGCGGAAACGCGGAATTCCGCTTTTTCGGCGACGAATTTTATTATCCCTGGGATCAATGTAAATATGCATTAAAATTTTTTGACATTTATATGTAGGGGGGGGGGGGGGAGGTAACGATGAAATACAACAAAAACGCGAGTCAAACGGCGCTAAATTAAGAAAATTTCTTCAAAGTATTGCAGAAAAAACGCAAATTTCTCCAAAGGATCGAAAAAAAAACCCTATAAAATCATCAAAAAATCGCGGAAAAAAATACTATTTTCTTCAGAGGATCGCGAGAAAAAACACGATCTTTGTTAAATGATCACGAACAAGACGCGATTTGCTTGTAATTGCTGGGAAAACACGATTTTTGTGAACAGGTTGCAGAAAAATACTCTAATTTTGTCAAATAATAAATAATCGTATTTTATCGAAAGATCGCGGAAAATGCGCCAATTTTGTAGAAAGATCGCAGAAAGTACGGAAATTTTAACGAAAGGTCGCAGAAAATACACATATGTTGAAAAAAGATCGTGGAAAACACAAATTTTGACGAAAGATCACGAAAAATATGCTAATTTTGACGAAAGATCGCGGAAAATACGCATATATTTTACGAAAGATCGCGGAAAACACGCATGTATTTTACGAAAAATCGCAGAAAATACGCATATGTTGACGAAAAATCGCGGAAAATACGCAAATTTTGACGAAAAATCGCGGAAAGTACGCATATATTGACGAAAAATCGCGGAAAGTACGCATATATTGAAGAAAAATCGCGGAAAATACGCAAATTTTGACGAAAGATCTCGGAAAATACGCATATTTTGACAAAAGATCGCGGAAAATATGCAAAATTTGACGAAAAAGCGCGAATTTCGCTAAAGGATTTTGGAGAAATGCAAATTTCATTAAAAAGGCTGTGGGAGAAAAAGTGCGATTTTCGTCAATTGGTCGCAGAAAAATACTAATTTCGTTAAAAAATTGCAGAAAAATGCAGATTTCGCCAAAAGTTTGTGAGGCCGTGAAAGTTCAGCTTTTTTCTTGCTGAGCCTGTAGCATGTCTGTATATAATTAAACAAATTTAATTAATTATGTGTTAAACTCTCCTCAAATACTGAATCCTTCCTAATTTCTCTTTCAACATTGTTCATTTTATGACTTAATCTTTGCATATTGGCCTGTAAGAATGTTTCCATGAATGCTTTGATATGTTACATTTTGTCATAATTCAATTAAATATAATTCTTAAGAAGGTGTAATATAAGTAGAACTATGAAATATATAGAAATTTAAAACACATTTTTTGAGTATATTTTCTTTTTTCCAAGATTTATATTTTTCAGACATAATGCCTTCACAGTTGACTTCTAGCGGTTATAAAGACTTATTTATTTGAAAAATTAAATAGAAATTTATAACTTTTTTTGTAGTAAATAATTAAAAATGTATTAAAAATAAATCAATTCAAATTTAATATGAATTCGATACAAATTAACACTTTAAAAATAAAAGCCGGCTTTTTTCAATTTTAGCCGGCTTTTTTTAAGTGGATAAAACCAAAAAAAGCCGGCCGGCTTTTTTTGGTTCGGCTAAAAGCCGGCAACCCTGATTCTAAACCGGTTCAGTAGTCAGCCCTTCCGATTTTGTACTTTTTATATTTAAAAATGATTTAGTAAGTGTATTAGAAAATTTCAGACTTGCTGAACAGTGCTCTGAATATCGCTGTCTATCCTATTCACGTTTGAACAAAATGACCAGAGCTTAGAAAAAAAAAAAAAAAAATATATATATATATATATATATATAATACATGCAAGAGAATAAGTGATATTCCAAGTTAATTACTTTAAAATTATGTATAACTTACTATAAATACCCCCCCCCTTTTTTTAAAGATTTAAATTAAGGTTCGGGTTTGTTAGTTGATCCATTTTATTTTTTAAATTTTATATTTAAAAGCATTTTAAGCTGAAAGAACCTTCTGATTATTTGAGCGTTAAAATTTTATTTGCATTCTAAGAAGAAAAAAAAGTGTTTGCAGAAAATAACTTATTTTGTATTCAACATTTTTACATTCTTCCGCATCTTATTGTGTATAAGCAGAATAAAAAATGAATTACATTTTCTTTCAAAGTACACTACTATTGTAAAATACTTTTATAAACAAAAGAAGAAAAAAAATCTGAGGGGGGGGGGGAATTCTTTTTAAAATTATCTCTAAATATGTATTATTTCAATAAATGTCTTTAAAAGGGCGGGGAGGAGGGGGTGTAAAGCATTGTTTTAATGCTAGTATTCTTTATAAAATTATTTTCACGCTTTTTATCTGGCAATATTTAAAATTTTACTTCGTTTATAATCAAATATTAGTTGCACATTTTCTTTCAATTCTTCATTGTTAGAAAACAGATTTTTTTTTTTTTTTTTTTTTTTTTTTTTTTTCTATCTGTTCGATTTGAAGCCAACGGAAAACAAAAAATGCAATATATGCAAAGATTATTAGTTTCTGCATTGTAAAAATTATTATATGAAATAAAGGAAACTTCTCTAATAATATTTGCTTTGGAATATTTCAGTTGCTGGTAATGGAATTTACGTATCCTGAAAATAAACCCGCAACCGAGTCATAATTTCCCCCGATTTTTCTATTTTTAATTCTACATTCTTTAATTTGTATTTCAAATATGCCGCTTTGATGATACAAATTTGGTTTTGCAAAATAAATAGTAGTTAAAGATAGTTCGTTAAATAGATTGTATGATAATTTAATGGTTGTCTTTTATTGTTTAGATGTAGCAAAATTCCGGACTTTTGTTTTAGGAAGTGCAATCTCAAATATTTTAAGACTATGAATGATCTACAGTGCAACTTCAAAAATATGGCATCAAAGTCCCTCCTTTTTATATATACTTCTAACATACGAGAGAAAGAAAAATAGCAGACGAACATGTGCATTTTTCTTCTCTTAAGTTTGGAAATTTTTTGTTTATTTATTAGAGCTATTTTTAAACTTTTTTTTTTTCAAAATCATTGAGTGTTTTCTTGTAAGATAAAACATTTAAATTTGTTAGAAAGGCGATAACGTTTATTGTTGAGTATGGAATCGAATCGGAATTTTATGAAGTTAAAAGCAGAAGCTAAAAGTACTGCAATTTTATACGAAAAATGACGTTCCGAAGAATTAAAGTGCTCATAAAGGAAAAAAATTCCCTTTTTTTTTTGTGTGTGTGACATTAGAAATATGAAGTAATGTAAGTTTTTTTAACATTTAATTTTATCATTTAAATACCTCTTTTTTATGAATTTTGAATAAAGATACTAATTAAGAATATCGGAAGAACTTATGACATTATTTAAAAAATTCGGCTTAGTCTCGGTTGCGATGATGTCAGATTTTCAAAGTTATACCGTAATTTATTTGATCTATATTGACTTTTAGTTCCAAAAATTTCCTTTAGTGTACATATAGAAATACATTTGCACATAAAAAAAAAAAAAAAAAAAAAAAAAAAAAAAAAAAAAAATGCGTATATGAAGCAATGAATACGGTGTCTGTAGATGTGTCATCAGATTTAATTCTCTGCTCAGTTTATTTATTATCAGGCATGAGAGTTCCTCCTAAAGGGGGAATTTCACCTTTAAAGTAATTTTCGATATTCTCTGGACTGATGAATTATTTGCGATTCCAATTCTGTAAAAATTCACCACCTTTAAATAATGTACATTATTGCGTTTTCCTCCGATGACATTTACTTCGTTGATGCATCGCAACATGGTCTAATATGAAATCTGTTACTGGTAAGCTACAGTGTGATTCCATCGTATCAATTTGTTTGCCCCTTTATCATTGGAGATAGAAATGCTTGAAATAAATATATAAAAAAAAAGTTGCTGTCTTTTCCTACGCACAACAGCTCAAATAGGTGGTAAAACTTAAAAGTAGCGTGTAATTAAATGTTATACATTGTACCTGTTCGATTTGACACGATGTCTGTCTGTGATAATGGAATGTTCATTTCTGCTGTATGCCCAAAACTTTCGTGTAGTAACAGAGAACGTGCCTATTCTTATGAGGGAGGGGGACTTTTCAAAGCCCTTTGTTTTGAGCGTGCATATTTCTATGTATTATACATTAGAACATAATACCATTTTTAGAAATAGTCGACTCTTCAATTTTTATGCACGTTTCATACGCTTCCGGGCATCCAGTTGAAGTGAGAGAATTTTTTTTCTCGAATTCAAACACATTTTTCATTCGCTTCCATCCCCCCTCCCCGTTCTTATACACCTCGCCCCCCTTTTCACTGCCGCCGCCGAATCTAATTTAAAACAGCCGCGTGTTAAAAAGAGACTGTCGCCCCCCCCCCCCCTCACAATCTCAAATAGCTATCTAAATTTTATTTCCACGGATTTGCCGGAATTGGGAGAGAAAAACCCACCTGCTTATACCACGCATTAAAAGATTCTCTCCGCCCTGTGTACCCCTAGCGCGAATGATTTGCAATTCAAACAAAGCCGAAAAGAGGCTTTGTTTTCTCGCGCTTCTAACCCCCTCCGATTTTTAAAGAAACGTCCTTCCCCCCCTCCCCCCTCTTTTCTGCCTGTGTCTTCCACTACCCCGTGCCGTGTGATTATTGTGGTGAGATTGCTCGTGTTTTAATTAAACGTCTTCAGCCTCTCACTTTGAGCCGTTTCGCTAATGCCGCCCACGAAGTTTTAAGGGTTGGGGGCAACTGACGGTATGCGAGTTTTGCAGGCTACCGTTTTCGGGAATTTTTAAATGGAGTAATTGCTGGAGATTTTGTTTGACAACGCTTGCGAAGTCAAATAACGGGAAAAGGTCTCTGTGTTTTAAAAGTATTAAAATGTTCAAACATTTTCTGGTTATCTGTCGCTGTGGTGAAATGTTTGAAATATTTGTGTGTGTCTGCTTTCTGTACGAGATTTGTCGCGTGCGCGAAAAGTTTTCTGTCGAATATTAGATTTTTGCACCCTCCGGAAGAAATAAGTGTGTTGAGGTTTTATACTTTTAATACTTTTGTATCTTTTTGGGCGGCTCTGCTAAGCATTTATTGATTGACAGTGTGTTTGCTCTGTAGACTTAGCCTTGCTAAAATTGTTTTTCTCCAAAAACTTTAGTTTATTTTTCCTTAGTACCTGCATCGTTTTCCACAACTTTGCAAGTGAATACTTTGCAAAAAGAAATAAATGTAGATAGAAAGGGTAGTATGTTACAGTAACATAAACATAAGTACAGTCGAATCTGCTAAGATGGAATTGCAATTGACCAAAAAAAAAAATATTTTGTGAAGTGTCTTATTTTCGTAATTTTAGATTTATATTTGTATTGCATTATTTGTCCGGATTATGAAACTTTTAGTTTAGTGCAAAATTAATTTTGCCACTTATCTGTTCTGTTTAGTAATACGCACAAAGGACTCTTAACAGTTATTCATTATTTAGAATATATTTTTAATTCCAAAATCAATAAAAGTAAATCGTGATTTTGAATGGAAGTTGATTCTTGCATTATACTTCTATCCATGTGTGGAGACTTAACCCTATAACTGCCGAGGAAATCTGATGAGATATTCAGTGCCTTATTTAATACATTCTACAATTAAATAAAAAATAAAATGCCGACTATTTTTCTAAAATAACAATAAAAAATTAAATAAAATAAAAAAAAACACGGCTCTGTTGTTGGTGAAAATTCCCCATTTCTGTAATATGTGCAGGCATTTGCTGAAGACGTATCTATATATCAGGGCAGGTAAATGATTGTCACAACTCGTTACTAGAATTATTATAACAAATCAACCCCAATATTTTAATTTCTGATTCAAGCGCAATTCCGCAACAAATGACTTAAACATTCGTACACACAGTCTCCACACAATACCTTTTTAAATTTTGTATTTTTGTTTTTTACTTCTGGAATCTAATCTGGAAGAATGGGGCTTGATTAGATAATCGTTACTGACATCTGTGCATTCCGATTTCTTCCGTGTCCAAAGTAACTAAAGTCTGCAACGCCTTGAGGTAGATGAGCATGTCCAAAAGTGACAACTGAAATTGTTGGACCAGACATAAGTATAATTGAAAAGTTCTCTTTTCATATGAAATAAACAGATGGTTTCTCTGCCTCACTTCTTGGAATAGATTATACGAATCATCATACCAGAGTAATTTTTCTGTAAAAAACGTAAGGTGTGTTTAGTTATGATCGGTGTTCTGGAGCGAATGACAGCGGAGAAACAGACTTGTTCTGCTCCTTTAAATAAGCTTGTGGTTCAATACTTATATCTCTGGTGAAGATTTAAAAGCGCCAGTCTGGCTGATAGTTATCTCAAAGAGTACAAACTTATTGAAATAATTTGCTTGTAAGTGACTAAGTAACTATGCATGTAAAAGTGATTATATCAACACTGAAATTTGCAGTCTGACGAAAAGTGCTAGAATGAAGTTTTTCACTTTCATTCACCTTTTTTTTTCCCGATTTTTCAAACAATACCGGAATTTAGGAAATTTTTAGAGTGAGGGAAAATATTTTACGAGGAAAAGATATCTTAAAAATGCAATTAAAATGCCGGGGGATGGGGGGGAGGTTGTTGATTTAGAGTATTTAGAATTCATACTTATTTTCTTGATTAAACGTTTTTGAGGAAAATATTCGCTATTCATAAAGGAATCAGAGTTTCAATTATTTTCTACAAAAGTTAAGTTTTATTACAATTTCTCACTTGGTGTCTTGATTATTTCTTTACCACGGTATTTATACAATGTAGAAAATAATAATCCTCCAGTTAATTATCCAATAATATTTTGCGTACGTGTTTTGTTATGACAGACGCTTCAAGACTATTCTTCCTTGAAAAATAAATAACTTTGAAGTTTTCCCTAATAATACTTAGATCATCGTGATCACAGTTAAGGGATAACGTCCTCTTTACAAGCTTTTCAGTGTTTTACAGAAATTACTTTGGATTTGCAAGAGATAAGGTATAACAGGACACTTGTTCTATGATTTGGTGGAGGACTTGTCAACTGTTTTAGAGGTGTATTCGTAAAAAATATTTTTTTACTCGCAGCAGCTCTAAATTTTCCGAGACATTTTCAGACTCATTTTTAAAAGTAAAAGCATGAAACTTGCTGAGGTGATTTTAGAAGAGATGCATAAGAGGCCGTGATGCGATTTAAATTTTTCGCCCAGTTAATTAGAATTTGATTTATAAACAATTATATTCTCAGTGTGACCACTTTTTTCGTTCCCAGATCATCCGCTTCGAAAAATTCTGTTCAAAACGACAATTTTGACGGCATTTTTTTTGTAACACTTTCTGAGTTTATCAAAAAATCGACAAGTACGGCACATTGTGTAGTTGCTATATAAAAGAATTTGCCAATTTTTGATGCGTTTGAGAACAAAAATGAATTTTAAAAATAAATCACAAAATATGCTGCTTGGATTGGAATACACCCTGATCGAAGTCTCTAGTTAAAATCCGAGAGCAATTCTTCTACGAAAAAATTCTTACATTAAAGAGAAAGATGCTTTGCACCTCAGGTACAACGTTTAATGTCAAGTCTTTTTTATTTTTTTCAAACGTCGTTCCCTTAAAAAAAGACTACAGGCTACAATCTAATATTCATAAAGAAACTAGTTTCAATAATTTTCTACAAAAAATTAAGCATTATTACAATTTATCTCGTATATGTATTGATTTTGATTATTTCTATACCACGGTCTTTACAATGTAAAAAATAATAATCCTCGTGTAAATTATTCAAAAATATGCGTGCGTGTTTTGTTTTGACACTCGTTCTACCTTGAAAAGTAAATAACTTTGAACTTTTCCCTAATAATCCTCAGATCATCATGATCGCATTTAAAAGGATAACGTCTTTTTACAAGCTCTTCGGAGTGTTTTACAGAAATTACTTTGGATTTGCAAGCGATAAGGTATGACAGGACACTTGTTCCGTGATTTGGCGGAGGACTTGTGAACTGCCTTAAATCATCCATGGCAATTCCGCTTGTCAAAGTCCCTAGTTAAAATCTGAGAGCATTCCTCTACGAAAAATTCCAACAAGGAAGAGAAAAGATGCCTTGCACCTCACGTGGAACGTTTAATGTCAAGTCTTTTTTTTTACTTTGTTCGCTTAAAAAAGACTACAGGCTACCGTCGCCGTTTATATTATCTACATAGGTATGTTTATCATTTTCAGACTTGCCAAGTCCCCTGGTTTTTGTTTCATTTTCAATATTCCGGATTTTTGACATTTTTCTCCTGAATTTTTAATGTAATTTTTCTTTATTTATAATCCTCATTCATAACTTTCATAATTGCATATTTTTAAGAAACGGCAAAGCATTTCCTTGTATTTATAATGAATTTCAAATTATTTTAAAACATTTTAAATCGCTTGATTGTTTAAAAAAAATTATTAAATATCTATGGCTATATTATTTAAAATAAGTTATTTTATGCTTCCATTAAAAAAAAAAAAAAAAAAAAAAAAAGTTAGACATTACTTAAAGGGGATTTATTTGCTCTTGACGCTCAGTCAGCATGATGATGATACTCAACAACAAAATTTTCATTGAAAAAAAAGTCTTTTTGATTTCTTTATAAAAATCTCCCTGATTTTTGCTCTCTTGCACTTGACAACTTTGCGTTTTGGAATGTAAAGATACTTTAATTCTGTCTTCTGTAGCGGCTTATTTCCACATATTCCGTTCAAAAGTCGCACCTGAGATTTAACGAAATTATTGCTGTATCTAAAATTTTCTTAGATTTTCATCCTCTGATTTTTGTTAACAAAATTTTTTTTAGGATTTCGTTCATCTGACGAAGTCTCTGTCCTTTGTGTATCCGTCACAGAGTCCGTAAAAAAAAAAAAAAAAAAAAAAAAAAAACTAGAAGTCAGACTTCAGATTTTGTGTACTTACAGCTAAATTCCCCGTTTCACTGACAAATAATAAAAAAAAAAAAAAAAAATGAAAACGTCTATTTATTTTAATTGTTTCAGTGTCATCAGTTCATTTTTGAGATTTAAATTTTAAAAGAGAATCTTAATTTCAACAATTTTCGTGTAGTCATCGTAGCTTGGAGGTAACTCGACTGCTTTGCTCAACAAGCGCAAAACGTTTTGACATATCTACAAATTCCTTTTTTAACGGAAAAGTATAAAACTGGATAATCTGACTACGGAAGAGATTTGGAATTTAACTGAATTTTCCATTTTTTGATCAATCAATTACCTATTGAGTTATAAAGGAATTCGATCACGTGACAAGCAAGTTTTTCATCCCAGTCTGAGTGATTGCTCTGCTTTCGCTAAGAAATTCGATTCAAAATGCCAACTTTGACACTTTTTTAAAAAATATGAGGACCCCCAGAAGCCAAGAGGTATAAGTGACAAAATTGAAAAAAATAGAGTTAAGTGCACAGGGTATCTGGAAATATGCTTTTTTCATTTCAGGTAAAGAAATATAGGTCATTTTCTTATTATTTGAGTTATAGAGATAAACCACTTTTTTCGAAAAACAAACAATATTGATTAATTATACATTTAAAGAAAATTGTACTCTTTTTTTTTTTTTTTTTTTTTTTTTTTAAACAGTTATTGAAATGAGAGTTCAAAGATTAGAATGCAAGTAGCAGATGTTCCCTATTTCAATTTAATCAATTGTTATTGATGTTCCAATTTAACACCAATTATCTTTAAACTCAATTTACTCCAAATCGACATTTTGTCACTTGTACCTCTTGGCTTCTGAGGTCGTCATATATCGTCTGCAAAAAAAAAGGGGGGGGGGGAATGCGAGCGTTGGTTGGGTGTACTTATGTCGGCTAATTATTAACACAAGGGATATTGGCAGAGAAAACATTGCTAGTTTCGACAAAGAAAGTGTGAAATTTCGATGCATGCCTGTTTGGTCAGGGAATTTGTCAGTCATGTTTTGCTGTTAATCCTGGTGTAGCGTCCCAATACCTGTGGTGATAATTGGTTTTTTATAATATGTTTTATATATTTCATCTTTAAGTCTGATGATTCAGCTTATTACTTGCCGTTTTTCGATATACCTTTTTTTATGTTCTGTTTCAACGGAAACAATTGTGATGATACAGTTTTAGTCTGAAAAACCAAATAGACTTTAAGGGTTTATTCCAATCAAAACTGCTTATTTTCCGATTAATTTTAAATTCACTTTTGCTCTCAAATGCATCAGATTGGCAAATTCTCTTATTTAGCAACTACACAGTGTGCCGTGCTTATCGATTTTTTGATAAAGGAAGAAAATATTACAAAAAATGCTGTCAAAGTTCGCACTTTGAACCGAATTTTCCGAAAAGAGATCTGGGAACGAAACAAATATTCATACTGAGAAGATAATTGTTTATAAATCAAATTCTAATTAATCGGACGAAAAATGAAATCACACGGCTTCTTATACATCTCTTCAAAAATTACCTCAGCAAATTTCATGTTTTTACTTTTAAAAATGAGTCTGAAGATGTATCTGAAAATTTCGAATTGTTGAAAGTAGAAATGTTTTCGAATAAACCCTTAATTGACATCTCAGAAAATCTGCACAAATGGATAGCTAAAACGTGTGTATGTATTTTCACAACCATCGATGTGCATCTTCACTGTATCCCACGAGAAATGCCATCTTCTTCATGGAATTAGGATAATCATTCTTGGACACAATGATAATGAACCTTGTCGTGCTCTTAATGGTCGGTAAGTCGCGATCTATTTTACTCATGGATAGTAAACCATATATAATTAATTGATTATTAAGGTCTACCTTTTGTCTAGCTTTTAGACTGGTTTGTCGACATATCTCTAATTGAAAACAGATCAAAATATCCCGTCTCGTCTTTTCGACTGCTTTTAGACGACTTTATAAAACCATATTACGTGAATAAATGTTTGTGTGCAGGTACCTATCTACAAATTTGGGAGCCCTGGGCAGAAATGCTAACGGGGGCGACCCTTGCACTTAAGATATTGACTTGGGAAAAAAAGGAAAAAAAAGTTATTAAAGAAACCATTATTGACTTTAAAATATCCATTAAAAATTAAATATTTTAATCGGTAACTGAATTTTAAATAATTATTTCACAATCATGAAATTTAAATGAGTAGAGGTTTTATAATGAACTGTGTGTTGCTAATTACTTTTTTTCTATGCAAGTCTATATCTAGAATGATAAAGTATGCAATAACTATTGGTAAATTTTCCACAACATCACGCTACAAAATACGGCCACTTTATTTTAGGTGGCTCTTACGGCCTGCAAGCTACGCTCACTAACATTTAAATAATCTGACGATAACAGGAGAAAAATTAAACAAGGATTAGAATACAAGTTATTTTTAAAGTGATAAAAATAAAAGAAAATATTCATTATAATGAAGTAATAAATGGATGTCTCAAGACAAAATATACTATATTATAAAAATGCAATATGTACAAGATTGGATGCAGAATGACATGTAAAATTTCATTGGATATTAAAACTACTTCAGATTTTGAACAATGATTGAAAAACCTTTTAATAGTTTTTGGGACCCCCCTCAAAATCAGGGTCCCTGGACCCATACCCCGAATTCCCTGCCTTAAATCTGGCATTGTTTGTGTGTAGAAAACTTATATAACCAGAAAACAAATTTCTGCCATTCAGAGAAGGGCCGTAGCTAAAAGATTATTATAAATAATGATTAGACTGAGCTGTGTCGTGAGATTTGGAGTCAAACTGTGTTTTCCATTTTTTGGTCAATAAATTGCTTAGTTATAAGCTATTTTGTTCATGTGACACAAGGGTTTTTCACTTTTCCTTGAGCGGTTATTTTTCTTTCGCGCGGAAAGTAAATTCAAAAGGTTCCACTTTGACAATATTTTCTGAACAACGCCTGCCAGTTTCATACATTTCAGAACAAAAATAAATCAAAATGTATGTCATAAAGTTGCCCTTCTTGATTTGATAAGAGCCTTAATCGATTACATGTCGGTCTAATGAATTTTATATCAATTTTCGAATTACATGCTTCTTCATATTTCTTCGCACAGAATAATTAAGAAACGAGTTTATTTTGCATTTTTTCAATTAGAATGAAAAATAGCTTTGTAACACTGAGGAAAAATTTCAAAATTGTATAACCTTATTTCTTCACTACGCTGAAAATCAGTTCTCATCTATTCGCCGACATAAAAGAACATTTCAGGAAGTCAATGGAAAGCAGTATAGAACATAAAATCCCCCAAAATCCAAGTTGGGAGGAGGTTCTGTGCGGCAAACACACTCTACTAATCCTTTTTTCTCGTCATAAATTCCAAAAGATCCCCCTTCCAAGGAGGAAAGAAAAAAAAAAAAAAAAAAAAAAAAAAGTCCCTTTTGTTTTTGCGGTAATTTTCGCGGCGGTATTAAAGCATCGAAATGCGTTGTTTAACTGTAAAATACGTGATCAAGAATTCTTGTAAAAAGATAAAAGCTCCCCGGGAAAGAAAGAAAAAATATTTGTCGGACTTTCACAAGAAAGGCAGTCTATGAAATGCACTTCAGGGGCACATAATATAACTTTCCAGACACCACAACGAGCTAAACGCTTGAGATTTTGGTTTCGCTTGGGGAAACAGTACAAGCAGCGAGTGATCATGCGCTGCAGTAATTATGAAATGTTGTCGTGACATGCTGTAATTTTCGTGTTTAGTACCGGTGACATGTGTTACCCTAAACAGACTAATTTATTATCGCATACTAGAGGATATAGCGACAGACATGGGTACACACACGAGTAAAATCCAACATAACGCAGATCATACGTACATAGATAGCTCGTGCGATAGGATTTAGCTTTAAAGCAATTGTGCAAGGAAACATTCCATTTTTCTATTTATCTCTAATAGATGCTGAATCAAAATGCCTTCAAGAACCATACACTGTCAGGAAAACTCGTCAATGTACACTAAATTATTCCTCTTTTAAATTAGGGGATATTATTATAAATAATGTAACTGAAGCATTTCTAGAATTTCCATTTTTTTTTTCTTTTTAGAAAATTTCTTTAAATATACATTTAAATTTTTTATGTATTTTCTGATTAGAATTATACATCAGATGTTTGTTTGATTCCACTTTGTATTTTTATTCTCTTGCATGAAAGAAAATACTTTAAATTACTTCTCGTATTAGTACAGGCATATGCATTATATATAGACCCAGAAGAGAATTTACTTTTGGTTCTATTTAAAAAAAATTTCAAAGCTCATTTTTAGGCTGTTTTTTCCTTTTAAGAAGTATCTGAAAATTGCGATGTAAAGAAACGATTGGTATATTTCATAGATCATTATAATAGTGTCGTTAAAGTTTAACACTGTTAAAAATTTTACTCTAGTTTGAACCTTTGAACCAAATTTCGGTGCTCAGTAGTTGTCACCATAAGATGAAGTCTCGTACCAAAATTTGGAGCTTCTTATTTCAACGTCGTTCCAACTCTTGGAGTTGTGCTTCAACAGGACCTCCAAATACTGGTTCAAGATTTTTCCATCTTGCAGTGGAAGCTATTTAGTTCCAAAGTTTGGTTCAAACTAGGATTTTTACCAGTGTAGTGTACCGCAAAATAAAAGTTTGAGAATCGCTGATCAGACCCGATGGTCAGATTTGTATGAAACGGAAAACTTCCTGCGCACGTAAATATTTAGTCAATTTTCTGCAAATTACTGTTTAAGTTACGTGTTGCATTAATTTGACGTGGACAAAATTCGCGTTTTTTTTTTGCGTGATTCATGGACGAAAATCCCGTTTTTAACGCGTTCTTTGGAAGAAATTAGCGTTTTTTGTGCGGTCCTTTGTCGAAATCTGTTTTTCTAAGTTCGTAAAATTTGGTGCGCGCGTGCGTCTATATTATGCAACTCTACTGATGGGTTTATTTTCTGAAGCTTCAACCAGTTGCTCATTATTAAAAAACTCGAAGATAACTGTCTCACAATTAAATATTTTCATAAATTTGATAGGTTATCATTATGTTAGATATAGGAGTGGGTTCAGACCAGTTTTGGAGATGTCAAAGTGGCCTGTTGTATGAAAAATGCCCGGGCGTCGTTCTCATTGGAGCGGTAATCGGGCCTGGGATCCCGCGGCTTCGCTCCCTAGGGGATGCCGCGGAGTATCCCCATGTGCTCCGGCCTCCCGTCGACCTCCTTATGGTCGCACCCGATGACTTCCACGTGTGTGTTTGAAAAGATTTCCACCTTGATGGATTTCCATTAGAGGCCATCTTTAGCATCCCGGGGGCGTTTAATAGACGAATAATACATAAATTTAGTTATGGCGCCAAATTGGTCTTGAGTAGGTGTCGACAGAAAATACCGCCATGGTGAAACTGCTGCTGCAATTCCAAAGCCACACGCTTTACGTTAATTTTGATTAAGACTCCGGTGACACGGAAATTTCCGCTAAAAGAATATTAAAAAAATTTGTAATTTCCATAATTTTGTTATGAGCCTCAAATGCTTATAAGGTAGCTGAATTTGTTATAATTGCATATTAAACTACAGTAAATCCTGTCTACAGTGGAATCAAACGCGAACGAAAAAATATTCCGTTGTAGGTAATTTTCCGCTTTAGACAAATTTTACTCAGTTTATGTATTTGCAGGAACTTTAATATCTTTCCGAGTTAGACGGATTTCCATCTTATACAGGATCAGTCATACAGCGAGTTTACTCTATATATGGTTTTCTAGGTATTTTATATAAGATTAAATAAAGGTGTTAATTTTAATACGTCAATTATCGTGCATTTTAATATACAAAATTGAATTTTAAATGTCTTCTAAATTTAGACCAAGAACCCGCAGATTTTATTCTCTTAAAGTCATGGGTGCCAAGACCTTGAGTCTCAGGACTGATTTTAGTCTTGAAGAGACTTTAGACTCAAAATAAATTCTACTTTACATACTTATATAATTGCAATTTTTGCAATCAAGAACTTTTAATGATTGTTTTTTATTGTAAGAGATCAAATTTTAGCCGTAGAAATCTTCTTATTCTTTTTATTTGGTTTTTTCTAATGCTCAAAAAAGGTTTCTGTCTTGGCTTGGGTGTGCTTCTTGCAACCATGCGTAAAGTATCTCAATGAAAAAAATTGAAGAATCGCAGATCTTAGTAAGCAACTTCAATTGAAATCCTATTTAATGAGGATGACTTCTTATGAAAATTTTTCCTGGACAGGGAAGGTGAATTTTCGTAAAATCTTACAAGTGCAATTTGCTTACAGTGTATTCCCATATAAACGTACCATATAAATTAGGAAATATATGTATCAAAGAAATGTTCAGACTCGTGCAAATATTGGGGAAAAAGTGCGAAATATAGACAATGAAAAAAAAATAATAATAAAGTTTTTAGCATATTTTTGTAGACTGCCAAAAATTTCATTCGCCTGATCAGAAAATTCACTTGCCATTGACGAGTAAATTTATGTAACTTCCTATTTCCGTTTCCTATATATCATCTTAATAAAAGTCACTCAAGTATTTTAGAAATATTTTCACAAAATTTGTCTTGCTCATCGCAATTGATCAGTAATAGAATGAGATCTCTCTTCAATTTATACAAAAATATTTTAAAATTCCGAAAAGCATGGAGCTGTGTGTAGTCTACTGGACCATTATTATAAAAAAATTTATTAAAAGCAAATTAATTAAAAGCCTTATCCGAATTTCCCTTTGTAATGTTAAGTCTATGGGCATTTGATGCATTCTTGCATTCAAAATATCTCCTCAGGGAATTAATATTTTTAATTTCTGTCAGTATTATTTTCTTAAAGATGCATTTTCCCCTCTTAGTTTTAAAATTAATGCTCGGTTTAATATTTTTTGTTTTAAAAAATGACGAGCTGAAAGTAAAACCTTAAGACCTCATATAAAATCATCCATAGATTTTAGAAATCTTTTGAAAACTAAGAGAAAAAAAAAAGATGCATCTTTTAAGAAAATAATACTGACAGAAGTTAAAAATATTAATTACACAAGGAGATATTTTGAATGCATCAAACGCCCGTAGACTTAACATTATTGTTGGGGAATTCGGTCGTTGATTGACCAGCCGTGGTAAGTGTTAAAGTTTACAATGGGAATACATTTAGACTGTTTTAAGAAGATAAGAGTGTAGTATTTATTTTCGCTGATTTCTCATTTTAAATAAAAACATTTAAGTCTGACAAACTTGGGGCTATGTGTTGTCTACGGTAGCACTATTATATAGCAATTAACACGTAAAAAAATAATTAAAAGCCGTACCCGATGCTTTAAGTGCTAAAGTTTACCATGGTGATACATTTAGATTGCTTTAAAAAGATAACAGAATAGTACTTTTTATTTTCGTTTGATTTTCGCAAAAAGTCATTAAAAGGCTCGATTTATTTTCATGTATCTATCATTTACAAGAGGTGTTAAAAAATGAACTCAACACCGTTCGCTTCTGCTCCTGATTATATTCGCTACGACTAGAATATATATCTTTTAACTGTCATTCCAGTGGAGTGGGCCCATCAGTCTCCTATCGAAAGCTTTGCTTGCCGACTGACACATTTACAACTATTTAATATCCGCGATGATGGGGCATCTGTAAAACACGGCCGTAGCGAAAGGATATTTCATTGTGCTTGTATGTCACCATCTTCGCCGCACTTTCTTCACTTAATTGCGATTTGAGGTGAAAGATTGCGCTTTTCCGATGGGTTGACTGAAGGCCTTCAAACATTTATATTGAATTAAAGAGAGATTGGGGGGGGGGGGGGGAGGTCGTAGTCTTATCGCTTCCTCTATCCCGGATATTTGATCACATACAGTTCAATGTTATCGACTGTTATAAGGACGATAATGCCAATATCTCAACTTCACACCCACGTGAATCAAGTATGCCTGGATCTTGCGTCAGCACTTCTCTAATGTTTGAACTTGCGATAGTGGATTTATTTTTTGCAATTATTTTTTTAACTTACTCCCTCCCTCTCTTCCCTAAGCAAATGTATGCGAGAAAGGTTTGTTTGTTATTTTTTTATTTGTTGCATCCAAAGTTACTTGGCAATCTCCAATGCCTCGCATGTCGACGCGTACAGAATAATTTGCTAAGTGATCGCATCTTCTGGGTGACTTGTTACGTTGTGACAGGAATACTTGTGTAGGATAATCAATGGGATTATGTATATCACTTTTGTTTTTTAGATGTTGTTAAAAGGATTTTAATCAGTGTTTTCGCTTCATTGAGTTTTCTTTCTTTTTTTTTTTTTATTAATTTTAATCTTTCTGCAATTGTATAATAAAGGTGTTTTAGGTAGCTTTTAGAAAGTGTGATTTTTCTTTTTTTAGGTTGTGCGAAAACGTTAAAATGGTCTCTTGTTTGTAGAAAATTCTTTAATTGTCCATTAGATGTATCAAAACTTATGTTATTAGTTTTTAAAAAATGTTAAAAGATCATTGCACAATTAATAAATTATCATTGCATAATTAATGAAATTTGGATTTATAAACTTTTTCTATCTTCACCACTATTTATACTTTTAATATTAAAATATTAATTAACCATTTCCTTAACCCTTTCCGGCAGAGGCAAAATCTCTTGGTAAAATGAGAAATTATCGACTGACACCGGAATTCACAAACGAACTTTTTAGATATTTTGAATTCCTTAATTCAATCTTTTATTGTAAAAGGTAAATTTTATTAAAATATATTATTGGTGTCTTTTGCAAGTTTGGAATTAAAATTAGGTATCCCGGACCGGGTACAGTGTGCCGGAAAGGGTTAAAAGGATAGTAGATTGTTATTATCTGCTTGAATGAATTAAAATCAGTTAGGTAATTGAGCTTCTCATTTTAGCCTTGGTAAATAGATAACTAAAATATTTGTATATACATACACATATGTAAGTCTGATATGTTTTTTTGTCGTAACCTTGTATCCCAATGTAACATTTTACTGTTAAAGCTGTTTGTTCTCAACTGCTCTGCTCAACAAGCGCAAAACGTTTTAACACATTTACAAATTGATTCTTTAACGGAAAAATATAAAATTAGGATCTATCATTAATTGTTTTCTATCACTAATCGTACTCTATCACTAATTTGATATCTAAAATCTCAAATGGCTAAGTATTAATACGCGAATTTGTACGAAACACATTTATATTTATATAATCTCGACATTTGAAGAATGAAACCATATCTTTTAACTATTATAAAATACAGTTAAATTTGTCTAAGGCGGAATCACTCGAGACTAAAATAAAATTGCGGCTTAGACAGAAAGACTTATAGACATCCCGTTCACAAAGTTTTAAGTGCATTTAAATAAATACATTTATTTGGCTAAAAACTAAAACTAACATCTTAAAAAAAAAAAAAAAAAAAAAAAAAAAAGTAAACAGGAAACCTTTGTACACATTTTTATATATTCATAGCAATAGTTTACAGTATAAATTGAAAGTACGCAAACAGCAAATTTCGTCTTTAAGTGTATACGACAACGGTTCGTCTTTTATTTAGCAGTTACTGAGTTATAACACAACTGAAATTTCACAGTCTGCATTTTCTTCAGCTATTGAAAAGAGCTTGTCGATATTTTAAAAAGTTGTGGCAATATTTTTTTTTTGGCTTAAATTAGACGAAGAAATCAGCTCCTTTTGTATTATCAGGGCTGCCATAAGCAATTAATTTTTAATTCTGACTGGCACCACTCTCTCAAAACAAAATGTCTTAATACACTTTTGTCAACTTTGCAAAAGAAGTATATTCCGAACTGTCTATTAGAAAAATACTGGTGCTAATAGAATATAAAAATAGTTGCCCGTGACGGCCTTGTATTATACGAAAAATAAAAGTTGGCAGTTGACCATAAGCGTAACTTTTTCGGGAGTGTCTGAAAGGGTGCTGAAATCGCTATTAAGGTGTCAATGTGGTAGCCCTCTCTTTTTGAACCTATCCTCTTACCTTACCTTACCATACCTTACCATAATTGAAGAATGAACTTGTCAGAAATCAAGTGATCTGCCGTCCAAAATTTCGCCGCCAAATACAGTAATAGAATCATTCTAATCTCTTTAAAGCTCTGTCATCAGTCAACGAGGCATCCTTTTGACCTCTGGAAGTAGGACTGGGCAATGCATGTTATTATGAAAGAATAAAATTTCTTTCATTTATATTAACCAGTGAATTTTTCTTCCGTCTTAAACAATAACTTTTCTACCTGGCACCCCAAAATGAATATTCGTTTTCGGATCACACAGATTGTTTCCGTCTTAGACAGATTTTTTGGAAAACTCTGCTTAAAAATGTGGGATTTTGAAATGTTTCTGCTTTAGACAGACGCCGGTCTATCTTATGTATCGAAACAGTTCTTTCTACTGTAATTTTTAATTAAATTGGTCAAAAAAAATAAAAAATGATCTCTACTTTATTTAGTGGTCATAAATGGTGGATTATTATAAATACTTGACTTTTTATTTTTAGGACGGCTTCGAGGACTTTCCTTGGTTTGGAGTATGTGCGAGAACGAATGAAAGAAAAAAAAAAAGAATATTATCTGTAGTTATTCGAAAACTGATAAGATGTGGTGCTTGTTCTATATGAATGATATCTCCTGTTGACTTTTTAAACACGCTTGCCTTCACTTTGGTTTCGAAGGAAAAAAAAAAAAAAAAAGAATATATTGTTTAAAAAATAACAAAAAGGGTTTCCTTTTATCTTTGAACCCTATGAAGCCTGGATAAATGAACGAGTTGCGTAAACTTTGTTAAATGTTTGTAGATAATTTTACCAGATGCACTAACTACATGGTATCTCGTTAATGTGGTTGAGTTTTTTTATTCGTACATTTTTTGGCAATTGAATCTTGTCCCAAAAGTCAAATTCGTTTATCTATGGAATTTATTATTTTGTGCATAGAATGTTTTTGAAAAGCTGCGGACATTACTCATCCCCTAAAATACTTTACAGTCGAATTTCGTTAACATGAACCTCACGAGGAATCAAAATTTTGTTCATGTAATCTTTGTATTCATTTTTATAGGGGATTGTGAAAACAATTCATGTTAAAAGTAATTCACTTTAAGCGTGTTCATGTTAACCCCTTCGCGACGTAGAGCCTTTTACAAAATTTTTAACGTTTTGTCACCGGTTTTTAAAAACAGGAATTAGTGCCTTTTTCAAATCGAGAAAATGCTCAGATTAAATAAGGCAAATTTTAATAAAATTTTACTGGTGGGGATAAAGAAGGAATCTTAAACCTTTTTGCAGCACGTATATGTGTCGCTCGTCACCAAGGGGTTAACGAGGTTTGACTGTATTTTGGTGATTTTTATGATTTTGTTCTTCCAATTCCGATATCGAGGGAGTGGGGGGTCCTGCTGGTGTAAAAAATCATGAAGTTCGATTTATTGAGTACGTCAGTTTGAGAGTTTGGTGGTCCCAAACTGGTGTGTTACATGAATTCTGTGATAGCATTTAATTGGCAGATCATTTTAAAACATGCGATTAAAAATGGATTAATTACAACTTAATTTAGATGATTTTTTAATTAAACTGAGCGGATGGCTCATTCATTCGATTATGCCCTACTACAAGAGGGAATGGGGGTTCACAAAATGTGACGGGGAGAGTGGAGTATGTTAACATGCTGTGACGTCACTCTGGTAGACATTATTTTCCAGTTGTGTAGTGTTTTTTGTTTAGAGTTCTAATCAAAATAAACATTGAAACATGATTCAGAATTTGATCTCCGTCGTACCTTTATCCAGTAACTAGCGTCCTGACCACTGGACTGACAGTTGGGGAAAAGTCGGCAGTATAGTAAAGTTCATTAAAGACTTATGTATTTTATACACGTATAATTTTGCATATTCTTTTTTCAACAGTTTGAGTAACATCTTATAACATCTTTTATAAATATTTATATTACTAATACAGGTATATACACATTTATATTACTAATACTACATAGTGTTCGATTAGTGTTCAATCATAGTGTTTGAGAATATATATATATCTTTCATAAATAAGCTTCACATAAATATTTGCAGGAAATGTGGCCTCGCAACTGCTTGGAAAGTATCACTTGAGGTAGACAATCACCAGTTGAACACAATCACCCTCCAGATGTCGTACGGTCATCTTATACATCATCTGGTTATTATATCGTAATAGACCAATTCAGTGGATATTGAAGCAAAATGTCCCGTTAAATTTTCATAAGGAAAGTGTGCATTCTTTATACATATGCGCTGTAAATTTCATTGGTTCTTGTCATATTTCTTTCTTTATCCATTGTAAAGTTATCCGCAGGATGTCTATAGGTGTGACGTTTTGACGTCCAAAGGATATCCTTCTGTTTACTGGGTAATTTCAACCATCCACAGGATATTGGTATACCGAATGTATCCTTAGGATGTCTCTAGAACATAAGTATTCTTGTTATATAGGCTTTTCATGAAAAGGGAGGAGAGGTAAATGCGCAATTTTAGTGACGCAATTAATGGATGTTTTTTTTTTTTTTTTTTTTTTACTGACAAGACTGATTATTTATTATCAGCTTGATAAACACGAGTTTGCTATAAAGATGAGTTGCGTTGCACATATTTTTAAAGGCTACATTAATGGTCATATTATTACCAAATGTTCATTTAGTTCAATCGAAAATCTTGCAAAGCTGATTCCATCAATTTTATTAGATTTCAGGAAAATGACAGATTTCTTACATTCGTGCTTTTTTAATATTTGACATTGAAGATGCATCAATGATATTTTGAGAAATGTCAACTGTTTTTATTTTTCAAATATTTGGTATAGCTGCATAATCATGACAAAAATAACATGATCACTAAGAATGGATAAATGAGCTATTCTTTTGTAAAAAGGAAAGTGGGAGAGAAAGCTTTGGATAAGTATGCAAAAGTTTCTTGCTAACCAAACTGTCTTAGATGTAAATACCGGGTTTCATGCAATTATCTGTTTATGAATCTTCATTCAGTTATAAATTGCCTATCATCTTCTAGAATTCGTAGTAAATCGGACTGTTTCTTTTCAGTTTTTTTTGCTGTTTCTCTCTTTCTCATTTTTAAGTTTTCTATCCAAAATTATTACCAAAAACATTTTTACCTTTCTGTGGTGTTAAAAGTATGATTTTACCAGAGTTTCCCCCAGGTTTAAAAAAGGGCAGGGCGCTACTGTTCTGAAAAGGGCACTTTTTACATTTTTCATGGCACTTTTTATATTTTTCAGGGCACTTTTTCCTTTTTAAGAGCACTTTTATAGCGTTGAATCTAGAATCTAGCGGTTCAAAAAGTCGTGAAAAAACAAATTTCATCTAAAAATTGAAAAAAAGGAGAAAAAAAAAGGTAAATTTTGTTAAAAGATCGCGAAAAAGTGGCAAATATTGTTAAAAGATCACGAAAAAACGGCCAATTTTGTTAAAAGATCGCAAAAAACAGCAGATTTTGTTAGAAGATCGGCAATAACGACATATTTTGCTATAAAATCGCGAAAAAACGTCAAATTTCCGGTAAAAAAATCGCGAAAAAACGGCAAAATTTATTAAAAGATCGCAAAAACAGCAGTTTTTGTTAAAAGACCGCAAAAAACAGCATATTATGCTAAAAAATCGCGAAAAAACGGAAATTTTTACAGAATTTTCGGTTTTATTGCGATTTTTAGACGAAATTTGCCTTCTTTTTTGCAAATCATTTGACGAAATCTGCCATTTTATCGCGATTT
Source organism: Maratus speculifer (assembly GCA_964019185.1). Classification (NCBI taxonomy): domain Eukaryota; kingdom Metazoa; phylum Arthropoda; class Arachnida; order Araneae; family Salticidae; genus Maratus; species Maratus speculifer. The sequence continues at coordinate 89,056,071 of OZ025300.1, read as the reverse complement.
TTGGAAAAAATTTGTCGTTTTTCCACGATTTTTTGAGGAAATCTGCTGTTTTGTGAAATTTTGTGACGAAATTAGCCATTTTTTGTGAATCTTGCCGGAAATTAGTCGTCATTTCGCGATTTTTAACGAAACTTGCCGTTTTTTTGCGATTTTTTGACGAAATTACCCGTCCCACAGGACGCGTATGAGGCTATTTTTTGCGTTCCGTCGCCGATTTTTTGCGTAATTTACGCGCTGTAGTGCATTCGGACCATCGCTGGAGGACTGTGTTTTTTCAAATGTGGGGCAAGAAGGACGCTATTTTTTTTTTTTTTTAATGAATGACAAGAGGGGCGCTAATTTTTAAACTAAAGGGCAGGAGGGGCGGAGCGCCCCCCTGAAACCCTCTGGGGGAAACTCTGATTTTACACTAGGGTAGGTTTAAATTTTGCTATTTCCTAACCGTTACCCTATTTTGGAGTACAGTGCTGGTTTTCTTCTTTGCAAGATTAGTTGAACAGAAAATTATGCGCGAATCCATAGAATAAGTTCCTTATTTAACCTTCCCGTAATGTAATCATCCGAAATCCTTTGGGGTTTTCATATCGACTAGCTATCCCTATATATTTATTCAACAACATGAAGTAGTTCACATTTAAACTAATGTAAGTTTTTTTTTTTAATTATTATTATAATTTCAACTCGTGCTTATTGTATCCCTCTGTTTTTTATCGGGTCATCATCTAAACCAAACAGTTCAGCCTCCCGCGTTTAAGTAAGTACTTCAGTTTTGTAAATAGCTATCCCTTCCGCAGATCTTGCGTTTGATACACGTCTCTCTCCTTCGTGAACCGGAGTAAAATGATAATGAATTAAGGTCACTATTTATGAATGATTTTCCAGATAGTACCGTCGTGATGCTTATTTCTCCCAGTATGTATCTAACTCTGAGCCATTAGTTCGACACTCTGGCGCCAGGCCAATGCAAATAAGACTTTTGGCTCCTTGTGTTGTACTGCGTTCCGCGGAGCTTGTATCTTTGACAAGTTTTGACTGTATCCCGCCCGGCTATGTCTGCTGTTGTCATTTGTACATTTCATCTCAAAGATTTTCAATGCAAGGGAAATTTCAGGAGTGACTTGTATATAGAATGACGAGAAAGAGGCCCAGTGGCTTTCGCCAGGGAAATTTTGGGAAGTTCGGGAGGGTTTTCTCTTAATATTTTTGCTCTTTCCGTGATTTGGTACATTTTTTGGTGGATAGAACATATTTGTCCTTAGTAAATTGTTTTAGACGATTAATGTGACTCTGTTATGTGAAAGAACTTTTAAGAAGTTGTGGTTGAAGAATTTATTAGCTTGTATGACGATTGTGGGCGGGGAATACGATGTGATGGATATTTTCGTGGAGATGAAATCCGTGAATTATTAGCGTCTCTGTATGTTTTTCGCCTTTCCGTGAAATGATATAAAGTGCTGATTTCACAATTTCTAATTTTCAATAAAGTAAATTTGTGTAAAATTGCCTTTTTTATTTTGCAGTGGGTATTTTAAATTATATATTTTCCGAATTACTACATGTTAGATAGTTTTATTTTATTTTTTATTTATTTATTTATTTATTTTGCAAATGAAGAATAGGGAGGGGGCTGATACTTCTTAAAAATTAAATCCGTTAAGAGACTGAATATTTGCTCAAAAGAAACCTCGGAATACATTCTTCTATGAAATTGTGGAGAAAAAAAAAAAAAAAAAAAACACTATATTCATACCTCACTATACTTCATACTTTTTTCAACTGGCAGTGAACTTTCATAGTCGCCGACACAGGGGCGTCGCCATGGGGGGGTATGGGGGGGAGCCTCCCCCCCCAATATATGTGAAGTTGGGAAATTTGAGCTTAGAGTTGGGAAAATTTAGATTTTTGAAAGACTTTCTTTTTTTTAATAATTACAAGAAATATATGAACTTTTTATTCTTTCGGTGACAATGGTTTAGCAAACAAGTTAAATTATCAAAAGAAATCAACCAGACTCAATTTGTCATTGTATTTCTCTGTTCTATGAAAACATCATACACTTATTAGACCTAAATGTCTCTGCTCCTGTGTATCAATATCTGACTCTAAACAGCTTTCTCCACTCCTTTGTTTCCTCCAAAACTTTCATTTCTGAAAAATTTCAAATTATAGTCCGTGACTTTTATGTTACTTTCGTATGAAAATCCATAATGGCTCATATACTAGAAGTCTGTCCGGGCCTGGGCTTAGTCCAAGGTACTGGCATGGCCCGTGGACCGAGCAGGCAAACTTTCAAACAGAGTGCTTCCACCATTCTGATATAAAAATTTAAAAGAAGCTCATAAAATTTGAATTATTTTCAATAAATATGAGTTTCACAAGAATGCGTATAAATGTGCTGCATGAGCCGATTTTATTTTAACAACACTAATGCAAAAATATATTTTGTCCAAAATGTAGAGAACGTCATCGGATAGTTAATCATGTTTGAGCCTGAGCTTAGCTTTTTTTGCAGACTCGGGCAGGAGCACCGTCAGTTTATTACCCCTCCCCCTTTTTAATCCTCAAACCAGAAAAATTATCAAATCATAGATGCAAAAAAGTAAAAATGTCGAATATGAAGTCGCAAAGGACTGATGAAAACTTTCACTTTAGACAGATTTTTATCTTTGGCGGGAAATTTTCAAGCAATTTTTACGTCAGGAGTATGAAAGGAGGACACTGTGCAACATCAAACACCCTACAGTTGGCGGGGGATTCCCCTCACATCGCCAGGTCCCCCAAAATGGCTTTCCAGATTGTTTATTATCTTGTTCATAGTCATATAATAACAAACATCTTCATTAATCTCTCACATTTTCTTCCGGAAGTTTTTTTTTTTTTTTTGTAATAGAGGCTGCGATCAAAAATGTCTGTTTTCTTGTGGGGGGGATGTCTCCCCTGCCCTCCCCAAATGACTCTCCTGGACTCGGGTTAGGCCGAGGTAAGGATTATTTTTTTCTGCATAGTTGAGTCGGGACGGAACTGGACTTGGTTGCTCTTGGCATGTGTCGGGCGGACAGTTTTGCTTTGCAAAATAAGTAATAATGATAACGAACTTTTGGTAAGGGGAATCATCGGAAATGTATCTTGAGGTGGTTCTCAAATTCCCTGTTGAATAACACAAAACTTTCTGAAACATTTTCTGACTCATTTTTAAAAGAAAATGCATAACATTGACAGGCCTGAAGTGATTGGATTGAAACGATTTCGAATTGAATAGCGTTTTCCATTTTTCGATAAATAAATTACTTATCCAATTACAGGCGATTATTGTCACACAACGACATTTTTCTCTTCTTTACTTGCTATGACGTTTTGAAAATCGAATCAAAAACTAATATTTGACAGCCTTTTCTGAAATATATGTTGCTTTCATTCCAAGAAAAAAGAAAGCGCCATTCGATAACATTTTTTCTAAATAAGAACATCTGCCAATTTTATGCGTTTCCGAACAAAAGTGAATTGAGAAATGCGCAAGAAAATAATTATTTTAGATTCTTTTTTATCAGCATTCTTTAGAAAAATCTTAATTGTACGTTAAGAAAAATCCGAATTTTTTGTAGCTATCAAATTGGGCCGGATCGGGCCTGGTTTAATTGTTTTTTACGCAAGCTGTTCCTGTTTTCAAAGATTTTTGTTCAGGCCGGCCCCTGAACTGTGAAAATATAGATCCGGCTCGAGCCAAAGTTTTAATTTTCAAATCGGGCCGTGCTGGGCCAAAATAGCTTATATGTAGTCGGGACCGTGCTCTGATCTGGAAATTCCAGCCGGAAAAGACATGTATAGCAAAGACAGTAAACAAAAAAGGGAATTTTTAAACTAATGATGGTTGACGAAAGAAAAGAAATCGCAATAGATCTTTAAAAATAAAATTAATAATTCCAATTATAACATATTCTACTGTCAAAATGAAAATAAAACAAGAAAATATTCACATCTTTTCATATTTAACCCGTCGTCGTCGCGTCGCCGGAGAATTTATACAACGGCATTAGTCGTCGAGTCAATCTAAGCTTAAAAATCTGTAAATTTTATTTCAAAATAGCAATCTATTCTAATATTGTAAAACAAAAATGCAATTTGTATTTCCGTTTTATGCTAATCTCAAATAGTATTAAAAGAACTTGGAATAAGTAACTTTGAAAAAAAAAATATTAAAAATATTTATTCAGGCGCCAAAAGAAAAAAAAAAAAAAAAGAAAAGCTGGAGTCCTAATTTCTATAATAGTAGCTACACCTGCTATATTACGTAACTGGGCAACAATATCCAATGAGTTTTCGCCAGAAAAAATACTGGTAACCCTTTGTCGTCAAGAAAAAATAATCATAAAAGCAAATGTGATTTCAAAAAATTATTGATTCTGATAAATGTGTTCCTTTTTACTTTGTTTGTGTGCGGATAAAAAAACTGCTATATTTTTACCGGTTTATAAAATATGAAACCAAAGCGATATAAAGTTCAATGTTGTAATTGTAAAGCAGTATTTAATAATGACTATAAATCTCAGCATGAAAAAAACAATCATAATGGGAATAGAGTTTCTGTGCAGGAAATTGGAGCCCCTAAAAATCCATTCGATGCTTCAGTACGTAAAAGGAAAAAAGTGGACGATGTGAAATCGGAACAAATATATGGATATGACAGCAGTCCGTCAAATGAAGAAATAATCAGCATAAGTTGTAATACTGATGTGTTGAACTTAAATAAAAAGTCTGAAGAAATAAAAGATTTTTCTTTTCCTATAAACAACACCGAGAGCGAAGATCAACTTCTTCAACAGTGTAATTTGGATTTTTCAAAAGAAAGTGAATTTCTACATGAGGCTACGAATTCCAAAACTCAAAACCAATCTGAAATGGATAATGAATTTCAAAACGAGACTGCAAGCTTCACAAATGAAAACCAAACTAAAGAAGAAAATGAAAATAAGTCGGACTGGGTGTCTTTTATGGGAAAATTTTCTTTTATTCTCGAAAAATTAACTGAGAGCAAAACTATTTTTTCTCAATATAATGAATCTGACATAGTTAACGAGAAATTGGCAATAACTGAGATTGTTAACTTTATCTCTTCAATTAAAGAAACCTGTGATATAGTTCTTGAAGAGGGGTGCAGAGTATTGAATAAACTGAATAATGAGTTAGAATTTTCAATTGAAGACAGTGGAAGTGCCTCTGAAATAGTAAATCATGATCCTGGTCTACGTCCAGATACTTTAAATGAAAATCAGAAAAATTATTTAATTCAGTTAGGTCCACATCAACCTAAATTAGCATGTTTTCCTTCTGATGGAAAAAACCGGTTTAATCCCCACTGGTATACAGAATTTGAATATTTAGAGTACAGTACAGCAAAGCATGCTGCTTTTTGCTTTGTATGTTGTCTTTTTCCTGTTGGTATAGGTCGTGAAAAAAGAGAAGATGCTTGGACTTCAACCGGAGTAAAAGTATGGGGTAAAATGAAAAGTTGCGGAAAAGATAAATTAGGGAAGCTCCAACAACATTTCTCATCTCAAGCTCATAAGTCTGCTCTATATGATTTTTGTAATTTTCTTGTAAAGAAAAAACATATTGATGTCTTAATTGACAAATCAAAAAGACAAGTTTTAATTCAGGAAGAAAAAGTTCGAATGCACAACAGAGAAGTTATCAAAATTTTAATGGATACTTGTAAAACATTCGGAAAGCAAGGATTAGCATTTCGAGAGTCAAACACCGATGATATTAATAAAGGAAATTTTTGCGAAGTGATACAGCTTATCTCAAGGCACAATACTACAATGAAATGTTGGTTTGAAGATAAAAAATTGAGACCATATCATGTTACATATATGAGTCCAGAATCTCAAAATGAAATGATAAATTTAATAGCATCTGAAATTCGTCAGGTAATCACTTCTGAAATAAAAAATAGTTTATGTTTTGCAGTTTTGGCCGACACAACTCCAGATCTGTCACACAAAGATATAATGTCTATTGTTATCCGAAGTGTAAGTAATGAAGGTGAAATTAGGGAAAGATTGGTCAAAACAATTGAATGTAGTGACAAAACTGGAAAGGGAATGGCAGATTTAATTTTACAGTGCTTAAATGAAATAGAAATTGATTATTCGAAGCTTGCATTCCAGTCTTATGATTTTGCTCAAAATATGTCCGGGAGGTTCAATGGTGTACAAAAACATATATCTGAGATTGTCGGTCACAGTGTTCCTTACATACCTTGTCAAGATCACCGCACTAATACTGCTCTAGAACATGCTTGCAACGTTAGCATATTAATTCAAGATTTGTTTAACATCCTTGAAGAGCTCTATGTCTTTTTCACATCAAGTACAAAAAGATTTAAGCATTATCAGTCAAGTGTAGAGAACATTGATAAAGTAATTCAACTTAAAAATCTATCAAAAACCAGATGGACCGCAAGAGCTGAATCGGTCAAAGCCTTAACTCAGTCGTTTGAAATGGTAATAGAACTATTAGAAAATATTTTCAATGAAAAGACTTTTGATTCCTCTACTAGAACAAAAGCATTTGGAATTTATAAAAAAATGAAAACTTTTGATTTTATTGCATCATTTTTTTTCATGAAAAACATCTTAAGCAAAATAAAAATTTTAACTGAAATTCTGGAGACACCTGATTTTAACGTCATTGACTGCATTGCGATAATAAAAAGTACTGTCCAAAGCTTACAAGCAATTAGTGATGATTCCACTGGAATGAATAATCTTATAAAAAGTTCAATTGTATTCGCTGAAAAAATGGGGATAGATGTTGAATCAGACTTCCGAAAACACCATAGAAAAAGGGTTCCACCTAAAAAAATTGATGAAAACAATAGAACAGCAATGGACATAGATTTAAATACTTTTTACAGGAAAGAATTCAAAGAAGTTTTGGACACATTAATAATGGGTTTCAATGACAATGTTTTATATATCAAAGATACTATTGAACCGATACATTCGATTTTTAAGCTACCATTCACCAAAGCAAATTTGAGCATAAGTAATCTAGAAAAAGTTATTAACATGTTTCCTCCTGGATCTGATAAACCTGACATACACGACTTGCAGAGTCAAATGGAAATACTTTTTGACTTGTGTTCAAACAATAATGTTGACTCTCTTAACGGACTTTTCGTTCATGCCAAAAAATTCAAAAATTATTTAGGTCAAGCCTTCAAACTGTGCATTTTAACATTCACAGCAGCTTATGGTGTTGCGTCAAATGAAAGGACATTTAGTCAGCTAAAAATTATAAAAAATGAATTACGAACTACCATGAGCGATGACAGACTGGATAGCTTAATGCTTTTGAAATGTGAAAATAAAATAGCGGACTTACTTAAACTGGACGATGTGATCATTAGGTGGGCTTCTTTGAAGAACAGAAGGATCAGTGTTAAATGAAAAAAATTACAATGTAAGTGTTCATTAGCAATCGTTACAATTTTTCTTTATGTAACATTTTTTGTTTCATATTTCATATATTTATATAATTTTTTTTGAATGTATGCAATGTCTCTAACTTTGAATCTTACATTTATTGCATTATTTGAAATTGTTTCTTTAACCTTTGTGGTAAAAGTATAATCTTTATCTCTTTTTCTTCTGATCTTTATTTTCATGCTGAAAAAATAGCAATAAATCTAGTTTTTTTTTTTTTTTTTTTTTTTTTTTTTTTTGGAAAAGAAATTATTTTTAATGCATAAGTATTGTTATCATTATAAGCACATTGCATTGTATAATTTTAATTGGAAATTAGAACAATATTTTTCAAGTTGGGAAATTTTTAAATTCTCCCCCCCCAAAAAATATCTGTAGCTACGCCTCTGCGCCGACATTAGTTCACATGGAAACATCATATAGTCGAACCTCGATTTAACGTACTTTGATTTAACGAATTCTTCGATTTAACGAACATTTTTTCTGTCCCGACAAAAGGAGTGCTAAAATGCACTGATTTAACGTATATTTATCATTGATTTAACGAACAACAATCGCTGAAAAAAAAAATCGCATTTGCACATAAAATTAAAATTTTAAATTTTCCTCACATAAAATTTTGAATCTTTTGCACCTTAATCCAAGTATTTTCTAAAGGAGTTAGAAAATATCGACAAAGAACTTTGGAAAATCAAAACAAAGCACTATCAAGGACGTTTTTCCAAAGTGCCAATGAGTATGCATGTATCATATATTAAGTTTTAAAAGCAAGTCACATCAAAGAATTTAGATAATTTTAAAGTTGATATCCTAACTTATAATTTTTAAGCTCATATTGAACAATTATCATTCTTTTTTCATATCTGAATATCCAAAAGCATTTTGCATTGATATATTTATACCGTACTTTTTACGAAATTTGATATTCGATTTAACGAATTGCTTCGATTTAACGAAAGAATTTGTGGGTCCCGATCAATTCGTTAAATCGAGGTTCGACTGTAACTCGTTTTCTCTTTCTTTTTCCTTCTTGACTATAAATCTTTGAAGCAACTTCAGATTTAGTGTGAAAAAAATAACCAATTGGAGAATTCGGAAACAGTGAATAGAGAAACACTCTGATGGTCAACTGCCAGTCTTAGCGAAAAACATCATGGCGGAAAGAGATAGATGGAGGTGGAGTATATCGTAAAAACAGTTTACAATATGATGCGCGTTATTGCTACAAATGCCCTCTTTCGGCCCAAACAAAACAATCGCGTGGAACAAAGGCCGAAATCTCTGACATCAGCGGTGCATTTTTTCTCTAAATGAAAATGATCTACTTATATTTAGGCATTCTAAAGTAGCATTTCATTGCATTATGAATTAAAAACGATATTACTAAATGTTTTCTTCTTTTTTACGAAAGCACGTGGTCTAATGTAGCGAATTTTAAAGTTACATTTTTGGCGTCACCCCCAGTCACTATATCTTTAAAATGTTTCAATACTACCGGCCTAGGTTTAAAAATCTGTAATTTTTGTGACTTCCAAAAAAAATTTACTTACTCAGTTAAAACGGGAATAAATGACTTATCAATGTGTAGCCACATGGTGCGAATTACCTGAGCAAAATGTATAACTTCTGCTACATGGCAGATATCTGAATGTAATATTGACAGAATCGTCTCTCTCTCTTGTCTTGTAATGGTTTCCACGGCCATTTTCTTATCGGTACACCCACATTTCAATGTACCTAAAGACAAGGCATTATGTTACGTTATTCGTTTTCCTGTAGTGATTCAGTGTACAACTGCTGTCCAAACATTAGGGCACCGCCTGGACTATCCATCGATTTGTCAACCCCAGCGAAATCCAGGGCTAATCTCTCAATATTGACTGAGTCCGAGGGTGGGTGGGCGTCATTGAATGGATGGTGGTGCCTTCGCTAGGGGGGATTTCGGGAGCGTAAACAAATGAGGGCGATACAGGAACACCTGGGGCTTCAGGATCAACAGCAAAGCCCCGGCTTCCTATTTAAAGGAACAGAATTGAGAGTGACTGCATAAGCCTAAGTGCAATCAAGAATTAACCATTGTCTGGCGAAATCCGAATTTTGGGGTAAAATAATCCCTGCCGAAGATTTTAAAATGAATGTTAACTGTAATCCTAACGTTCGGAAAGAAAAAAAAAAGAACTTTTGAAATGTAGGTTAGGATTTTATTCTTAAAAAAGCATCCAATGTAAAACATGGTGGTGGTATAGCGATAGCAACAGTCAAATTTGCCAAACACAAGTTTCCAGAATGCACAATTTAAATATGCATATCTATTATTGTCGTCGTCTTTTTTGGTCATTTTGTATATTAAACGCTGTTCGCAATTCTAGTTTTGGGGTTCTTTAAAATACCCATTTTTCCAGCATTAAGATTCTTTAAAATACCTTAACATCCTTGTTATTGTAATTAAATTCCTTAAAGTTGTTCTCAAATCAAAACTGGCACTGGTTACTCTGATAACGTTTCTGGGTTTGCTTTAAGAACAATCTTAAAGAATTTAATTACAATAATAGGGATGTTTAAGGAAAAATTGGGTAGTATTTTACGGAACTCTAGAAATTTGTCAAAGTAGCCAATTCCGATTTGAGACTAGCCTTAAATATAAAAATGACATACTGACAGCAATGATAGATCTGCATATTTAAACTAGTATCTTCTCGAACTCTAAAAATTTTTCAACATAAAAGAGACCCTTTTAAAAATTTTCAACTTAATACTAAGTACTTCAAAAAATTCTTTTTTTCTCCTTTTAATGACGTTTCGCAAAATTTTTGCATCTCCAAATTGAATTTTTCGCAATTTAATAAATTCAAAAAAAGTCGTCCAACGTCACAAAGAAATTAAAGTCGCCAAAGAGCCTATTATCTAGCTATTTATACACAGTATCTTGTTAATAACGTTTAACGTATAAAAAGAAACTTGAATGTAAGTATGTCACAAAATTAGGACTAAATTTTTCACAAATAAAAGCTGATTTAAAATTTCATGAAGATTGTTAGAACTCCTATTAATCTGATAAATATCTTTGAAAAAACTTTCAAATAATGCCTATTTTTTCACGCCTTTTACAGAGCTTTTAATCTTTTATCACCGGTTTTTCAAAAAGAAATGTTTGCCTTAAGGGTGTATTCGAAAAAAGGATTTTCCACCTTCAACAGCTCGAAATTTTCCGATACATTTTCAGACTCATTTTTAAAAGTAGAAACAGGAAACTTGCTGGGGTGATTTTTGAAGTGATGTAGAAGATGCCGTGTGAAATAATTTTTCGCTGTGTTAATTAGAATTTGATTTATAAGCAATTATTTTCTCAGGATGCCCTTTTTTTCGTTCGCAGAACACCCGCTTCGGAAAATTTTGTCCAAAACGCCGTTTTTGGCAGCATTTTTTTGCAACATTTTCTACATTTATCAAAAAATCGACAATTATGGCACCTTGTGCAGTTTCTAAATTAGAGAATTTGAAAGTTTGGTGCATTTGAGAGCAAAAATGAATCTAAAAATAAATCGCAAAAAAGGCACTTTGGATGGAAATACACCCTTAATTGAATCGGAAATATGCTCGGATTAAATAATGCAAAATTTACAATAAAGTTTTTTGGTGATGATAATTACAAGTCATAAGTGGAATATGGATTTCCATATGTGATACAGGCAAATCATGATTGGCAAACACACGCTGCCCGTATGACGTAACTGCAAATTAGGGAAGCAGCTAAATACTTTGTGAATAGTCTTAAGATCCCTAAATAAAGGAGCCTAAGTGTTATATTGTTACTATGGGCCACTTAATAAAATCGCTAGCGTAAGTTTTTGTAATAATTTATCAAGCATCTGCATATCTATGGAAGAATTCCTAATGTGTTGAATATATTTACATTGTGTATGCGTTGACAATTGTTAGGAGATATTTCTTTTATTCTTTTCAGCTACGGTCATCGGCATTTCGAATCTGGCAACTGTGCTCTTTTATTCTTCTCTGTGTTTTGCATATCATGATCGACACTATTTCTTGTTGCCAATTTTTCTTTTAAATTCATATTTATATCTACTATGTGGGGGGGGGGGGGGGTATTTTATATTAATTATGCATTATGTGCTTATTTTGAGCTTTTGGTTGGATACTTACAATTAAAATTACACGGCAAATACACTTTAAGTAAGCAGATGAGTGCACCATGCTGTGCAATTTTCCTGTTGTGAGCATATCGTAGGATTAAAAAATTCTGGTGTGAATTTAACATTACAGAAACAAAATTACTAGTCTCTAGAACGGTTAACGAAATGATTTCATTTTCTATGCGGTTATTTGTTAATTTCTTTTATTTAATACAAATTCTGTTTTTACCTAATTGGAAAGGAACTGATCTTAGAATTTTTAATTCGTTAAAATTCCGCTGTGTCATAGAATTTAATTCTTTTAGGAAGCTGACTACAACGAATAGCGAAAATGATTTTTTTTTAAAAAGGGCTTGTTTCGTTAAAAGGACTTTTGTGAAGGGGTTCTAAATAGGACCCAAATTTTCCTTGGCTCTTTGGGAGGGGGGGGGGATGTCTTTATGATCAACAAAATTTGAAACATTTTTTGCAATTGGAACACAAATCATAATGCAAACACTCGTAATACAAATGCTTTAGAAATGAAACATCAGGCAATAATAAGAAATGACATCCTGTATGAAAATGTTGCCCATATAAAATACATTTTTGACCAAAAAATACACCATACAATGAAAATTCATTTTAAAATCTGTTCAGTGGATGTTACATATTTCCATGATCGAGAATTGTTACAATGTAACACCAACGCATTTCTCAATATATGAGCACAAAAATATTAAGAAATTAATTGATCGCAATCCACAACAAAATAATCGCTTCAACAATTTCTTTCCGTGATCGGGTGCTTTTATCAGGCACCCCACCACGCTTTTCCAGTGACTGAAAGTAATATGCAATTCTGTCGCTAAAAATAAATCAAATAAAAATGCCGGCATTCAGAAAAGAAGAGGTAAAAAGAATCTATTTTTGAATAATCTTTTATTATTGAAGTGTTAAGCTATTTGTTGTTGGAAGAATTGACCATGTCTTTACTTAGATATTACATCGATAAATGTTATTTTTCATCATTACATTGATAAGCTGTTAAAATATTTCCTGCTTCCTGTATTTCGACTGCAATTGTATTAATTGTACATTTCCTTCTCTTTTCAGGTAAATATCAATTTTCTTTGTTTTCCAAACACTGTAGTTAAAAGCGGAAGGTGCCGAATGCTTTTTGTTTTTTCCCACTGTGCTTTTTGTGATTTCGCCAAATAGCGACATTCTGAATCGATTCATTTTCCTCGTATACGTCCGTGAATAAATAAAACTGGAAATTTCAAGGTAAAATTTTGTCATCTTCATTGTAATGAATATCTTTTTTCTCGTACGATTAGTTTGTAGTGTAATGGAGAATCGTATAAGCATATACAGGGTGTTGACGAATTCGACCGACAAATTCAGAGGGGTGAGTAGAGCATCAAGAAGATGAGAAATTGCCGTAGAACATGGGGTCGCCAAGTACTGAGTGACAAATTAAGGATTTGTTTAGAATAAAATGTGGTCCTTTAAAGGACCCTTCACATTTTTTTAAAATTCAAAACAGGTCCCTTCACAAAATTTATCATCTCAAAATACCAACTACTACAAAAATTTTTACCTTAATAACACTTACAAAAAATTATTTCCTCTCTAAACTAAACTTTTCACATATTTAATCAATTAAAATCAAAACTGATCTGTAACTTTTGCATAAATAGAGAAAAAATATTAATTTTTACTTAACTTTATCTTTTCACTAATGGATAAACAAGAAGCTGAATCCAATAGTTATCTATTTGATTTCAAATTCATAAAATTATACCTAGACTTCACAAATGTAAACAGCTGGTTCACAATTTCACAAAAATAGGACACCGGGGAAAAAATTGTGGACAGATCCTGCAAAAGCGTTTTGCACTAAAGTGCATCTCAGGGTGAAAATTTTCTTCGAGCGCATGAAAATAATTAGTTCTAAATTTCGATCAGAGATGGCGCACTTCTCCGTATGTTTTCTTTCAACTTTTTTTTTTTTTTTTTTTTTTTTAAATTCTCAGATTATTTTTACGTTGTGATAGAGAAATAACGATTCCCAGTGCTGGTAGGCGACATTTTTCTGTCACAACCTAAAAATTAATCTGAAAACCAAAATAAATGCTCGTTTAGTAGAAAAATATACGGACAAGTGGCGTCATCTATGTTCGAAATTTGGAGCTAATTTTCATTCGCTTGATGAAAACTTTTCACTCCGAGAAGCATTTAGTCTGAACTGCACTTTTATGTGGACAATCATTTGTTTTTATATTGAATTTCAAAATGCGTCCAGGAATTTTCGAGTGCCCTTTTTTTTTAATTTGTGGTATTAAAATAGTTCATTTGAATGATATTATGTTGTTTGAAATGGTGAAAAGCCGGTTTCCACTGCAGATTTTATAAAGATCGTCTATGTCAATGTGCAAGCAAATACATTATCCTCATCCTCGCTCATTTTTTCTGTCTATCGGTATTTTTTTTTCTTTCTTTCTTTCGGAATCAGTTAAGAGACTTATCAGATGAGATGATGAATAGACGCAGCTTGATCTCTCTGCCTCTCCACACACGGAGCTGACCAATCTATGAAAAATCCCACGTGTTTGCAGTACATTTCAGTTTAGAATAGTGCATATTAGCATCTGGGATAAAACTCCTTGTATTATTTATGGACTGTTGAGCACATACAGTTTAATTTTGACTCATTATTCTTATTAATTTACCATTATAACTCGAACTTAAATTTTCAGACTTAATTTTTCTACTTTTAAATATATTCGCCTTATAACGTGCCCCTCATTTATTGCTAAGACACCTTCATTTTTGAAGTATAATAGCTATTAACATTGAAAATTATTATTTTTTAAATAGCATGCTATTAAATTTTTTATGGTCATATTTTTTCATTTTATTACTTAACCATCATACGTAGTATAGGATAAGTCTTGCAATCGTTTTGAAAATCGAAAAAAAATTTTTGACGGATTTACACGTTTTAGATAGTGGAGATTCCGAAAAACATATTTTTAGAAAAAAAATTTTGCCGTCCGTCCGTCTGTGTCTGTCTGTCTGTAACCGCTCTATCTCCCGATCAAATTGAGGTGGAGACTTGAAATTTTGTATGTAGTTAGTATGTAAGAATGGGACGAAGCCTATTTAATATCAGCAACCTCGATTATCCGGAACTATTTTTTTCGGACTTTCGAAAAATTCCTTCTGATGAAAGGTACATAAAAATTTTCGCATTTTTTTGTTCTAAGGAATGGACTTAAAAGGCAATAAAATAACACACACTTTGCATATAGAACAAAGTGGATCGGATTATTAGTTGCCGAGATAATTCTAATCCTGTTTTCCACATTCTTCGATTTTGCATGACCCTGTATTTCATTCAAATTTCAATTCAGAGGTATATTTTAATTGGAAATGAGACGCTTAATCCGACGCAGTTAATTGTTAGTTAATAGAATTATTATTTTTGGAGTTATAAGGATGTTTCTTTTACGCAGTTCGGTACTACTTGAGTAGTTTGGCGTTTTATATAATTTGTCGAAATTAGTACATCAGCAGTTCTTTAAAATAGCATTACCTTGTAGATTAACAATGTTTAAATTTTGTTTATGAATTGCAATGCATTGTATAAATAGTTTTCACATGTTTTATTTTCATATACATATCCATGATGGGTAAGTATTACGGTGGCCCCCAACGACTAGTTTTTAGGTGCGTTCGTAATTATGTAAATACGTAGCACCTATTGTTGTCGCTCAGTCCGTCCGTCTGTCTGTCTGTCTGTCTGTCTGTCTGTCTGTCTGTCCGCATATAACAACGCAAAAACTACCCAACCGAATCGTTTGAAATTTAAAATACATAATTATTACATAATTTTGTCGAGTCATTTCAAATTTTATGAAAATCGGATGGATAGATCAATTACAGGGACAATCAAAAGGATTCCGTTACATTACGGTCAATGGGGAAAATAGTTTCAAACGCATTTTAATCGTTTGAATTTAAAACATATATTTATTACATAATTTTGTCGAGTCATTTCAAATTTTATGAAAATCGGATGGAAAATGTCAATTACAGGGACAATCAAAAAGATTCCGTTACATTACGGTCAATGGGGAAAAAAGTTTCAAATGCATTTTAATCGTTTGAAATTTAAAACGTAATTTTGTTGAGTCATTTCAAATGTTATGAAAATCGGATGGATAGATCAATTACAGGGACAATCAAAAGTATTCCGTTACATTACGATCAATGGGGGAAAAAGTTCCAAATACATTTTAATGGTGTTACACTTATTTGAACATAACAGAATCGACATGAATCTATGAAATATGTACTAAAAATACATTTTGTACAAACTGTGATGGAAAGAATATTTATTGTTAAATTACAGGGCCACACGAATGTATTCCACTAAATAATGTTATACGGGAAAACATTGTTTGGGGGATGTTTTAATTATATTAAACTACTTCACATTTTATGAATAAGATATACGTTACTGAAGTATAATAAAAATTACTCCCTGCATATTTACAAGAACACAAAGATTTCGACCACTATACTGTATCCAAAGTACGCTCTACTATATCAGCAAGATCTGAATATTTTAAAACTTCGTTATCGTACGAACGCACCTCATTTGCTACGCTTCACGTGCAATTTACAACTTGTTATTTATTATTATTGTTATTATCGGCGGCATAACGTCGATTATAATATTATGAAGAGTTGTATATTTGTGAACTGTATATATTTTCCCTCGTGGTGTTCGGGGCTGAGGCCGGATATTTTTCCGCGACTTAGGGTGGGCCTGATTTTCATCACTTTCGTGTCCAGCCAGACTTTTCATCTGAGCCGAGCCTATCCCCCACCCCGTTGAATTTACCAGTCATGTTTTGCTGGGAGCCCTGTTATACTGTTTAAAAAAAGAAAAAAAAATCTTTTAACCATCTCAACACATATAATACACATAAATGATCTTTAACATTAATCACATCATTTAACTCAAAAAATACTATATTTTATTTTTTTAAAAATGGAAAAAAACACAAAATATTTATTTTTAATTCAAATCAAGCATAAAAAAATATATGCATGAGGGTGCCTAAGGCTGATCTTGTCAGATCAGATTCTACTTATGAAGTATTCATTCCTATCCTGACATACATAGACAAAGAAGTCAAATATTATGTTGCATTCTTTCTAATAATGAAAGAATTTTGTGTGGTTATATCTTAATGGAAATTTAAAGAAAAAAAATTCTCTTTTGCGTTGCGTATTATTACATATTTCTGGGGAAAACCGCACCAGTTTCGACAAAAGATCCAACTCCTGAGAAAAATCATTTGCCGCTTAACCTTGGTTATTTATTTTGAATGTCATTTTGGGAGAGGTTGCATTGTTTTTTTCTGATCTCAATTAAGTTTTTCAATTGACTTGTCCTCCACGTAGGATTTCCGCATTGCATCGATGCATTGTTCAAAACCGTTGCAGTGTTCCGTTTATGATGGTCGAGTTGCAGAAGATGATGATGTATTTTTGTGGAAATCGTCATTCACTGCGGTTCTCATTCTTTTTACATGCTGTACATGAGAACCAGCGGTTATGTATCTGATTGTGGAGTTGTAGCTAAATTTTCAGGCATGCTGCACTGCATAAAAGTTTCATTGTACTAGGATTCACATTTTGGATTTCGGAAACATATTCTTTAAATAATAAATCTGCAGTCACAAATTGCAAAATTCCGTAAAGGATTAGAAATGACCTTTTTAAAAGCATTGTTCGTATGCAAAACACTTCTTTTTAGGTATTTATCTAAAAGTAATTATTTTACTGAAAATAGAGGTTAAAAAAATGATTTTTTGCATTGGTTTCAAAAATAAATATGTCCTCATAAAAAAAATTTGTAAAGGAATTTAAAAAAGTAAATAAAAAGAATATTGCCCAGTTAAACTGATGGCATTGAGCTCACAGGCTACGCATACTAATTGTTCATAGCCTTATATTTTCAAGGGTTAATTCCGTTCGAAAAAAAAAAAAAAAAATATTAAGGAGGGGGGATCAGCTCCCCCCTTTTCCCATTTTATACTTAATCATTGAACCCTCTAAACTGATCAGGGACATGCTTTATCATATAAAAAATCCATATCCAAAATTTAGAGCAAATCGGAAAATTCTTAATAAAAATCCATTTATATAATTTAAGAAGAGTTATCCTTCTTTTTTATATACTTAACCATTAAACTTCCAAAACTATTTAGAGATTTGAACGAAATCTGACAATTCTGCGTGAAAAAAACATTTATATAAATTAAGGGGAGGGGCATTAGAACCCCCATTTTCCCTGTTTATATTTATCCAATGAACATCTAATACCAATCACAGAAGCGCTTTATCAGAATGATCCTATGTGTAAATTTTGAACAAAAACTAATATTTCTGCATGAAAATCCCATTCATATCAATTAAGGGGAGAGGCATGAGCCCCCCGTCCCCCTCTTATACATATCGAATGAACTCCAAAAACTAATCGGGGAAGCGCCTTATCAGGATATACCTATATACAAAATTTCAAGTGGATGGGATATTTTTATCATGAGTTATCGCGTTACGTACGAACATACGCACATACATACAGAACCAGCGGGCACATAAGCTCTCAGGCTATGATAGCCTGTGAGCTAAAAACGGCCTGCATACGATCACGGCTATCCAATGCCAAAATACATAAATAAAATATTGAAATGCAACCCCGAGATATCTTTATAAATTTCTTCCATGGGTTTAGCATTAGCGAATGGGTATTTTCTCTTGATTGAAATAGCCTCTTAAGGGTGTATTTCGATTCAAACTGCTTATTTTCCGATTTATTTTTGAATTCATTTTTGCTCTCAAATGCACTAAACTTTCAAAATCTCTTATATGGAAAGTACACAAGGTGCCGTGATTGTCGATTCTTTGATAAATGCAGAAAATTTTGCAGAAAAAGCAATCAAAAAACGCATTTCGAACAGATTTTTCCCAAGCGGGAGATTTGGGAACGAAGAAAAGGGTCATACTGATAAGGTAATTGTTTATAACTCAAATTATAATGAATTGAGCGTAAAAAAGACATCACACGGCACCTCATACGTCCCTTCAAGAATCCCCTCAGCAAGTTTCATGTTTCTACATTTGAAAATGTGTCTGAAATTGTATCGGAAAATTTCGAGCTGTTGAAGGTGGAAAAGCGTTTTTTCGAATACACCCTTAATAAGGTCATAAGTATTTATCCTAAATTTAGGATTTTTTTACATATAAGATCACACAGTGTGTATGGATTTTACCATCCCTATATAATGTCTTTTTTTAAACAAAAAAACTTAACGATCCTCTTAAATAATATACTCATATCAAAGAAAGTTTAACTTTTTATTTCCCTGTAGCCGAACTGCGCTTGGCTCACGAGATATATTAAAAAAATACTCGCCCGTGCGTGCCGTACGTTTTTAACGATATAATCTTTCATAGCATTTCGCGAAAAACGCTCGCTATCATTAATCTTCTCTGATTCGGGATAAACAGCCCACAATACAATTTACGTATCTACTTTCTAATGTTCCATCAAAGAATCTACTTTCTTAAGTTCCAATATATTTATATTAACATATTTATTTTAGCTATTCAGTTTTAAATTAATAATAGAAATTTTACTGTTCGATATTTTTAAATTAAAAAAGTGGCCACTTGGAAAAACTACTCTTAATGGCCAGTGGCCGCTAATGGAATTTCCTTATTTTGCCCCATAGTTATCCGTATGCTACGGGCATCATGAGTATTTATCCTAAATCCAGGATTTTTTTTTCTTTTTAATACAAGGTGACAGTGTATATGTATGTTTCGCCATCCCTATATATTATGTCTTTTTTAAACAAAAAAAAATTAACTATCCTCTTAAATAATATACTCATATCGAAAAAAAGTTGAACTTTTTTTTTCCCCTTGCAGCCGAACTGCACTTAGCCCGCGAGATATTAAAAAAAATGCTCGCCCGTGCGTGCCGTACGTTTTTAACGATATAATCTTTCATAGCATTTTTCGAAAAATGCTCGCTATCATTAATCTTCTGTGATTCCGGATAAACAGCCCACCTTTTTAAAAGAGTAACAAGTGTTTTAAAAGAGTAGATTTGTGCCCCCCTTTCTGATCGTTTACCAACACGGAGACAGCTACTGTTCCGTCTCTCTGAGACACCCAAATGACTGCCTTTTTACGTCATTTTATTATTATCATTATATGTATTTTTTTACATAGCAAGTAAAGGTCGCGCCAGGTATGGATGCCGATAGTTAGGTTGAAATCCCCCCCTTATATTTCTCCATAATAATATAACCTTTTAAAAGTGGTACCTGCGCCTATATAGGAGACGGGAGGGAGTTTCCGAATGCCATCAATAACGCAAAACGATCATTAATCACTTATTTTTTTCCCTCTCTTTTTTGGCGCGAGGGGGGGGGGGAGAAGTATTTCTCGTGTCTGTACTGCATGCGGAAATGCATTCAGCGCCGATTCTAATATTAAAGGATATTTTCGATCGAATTTTTAAGGGGGTGAGCACCCCCCCCTCCCCCCTCCCCTCTCATTCCTTGCGATTTTTTTCCCGTTCTGTAGGAAATAGAAAGGTCCATTGGGTTCTTAAAAGCCATATAAACGTTTTTTGACAGATTATAAATATGACACAATGCGATACATATGTATTAGTGCCTTATCCCCCCCAAACTATTGGTTGCCTGTCTTGATTTCTGCCTGTCTTATTTCCCGTGATGAAATATATCATTGATTCTACCCCCTTCATCCTTGTGCGAAAGCGGCAAATTGGTTGTCAATTATTTTTTTTTTTTTTTTTTTTACAATAGTTTTTTTGAAAGCAGTTTGTATAATGCCTCTTTCATAAGCATGTGACAGTGATTGTTAAAATTTATGCTGTTCCTTTTTCTCAATTACTGTTATTTTCTACGTTTATTGCATTGGAGTATATTATCATTTTTATGCAACTTTTCGTTTCAACTTTTGGCTAATACACAAATAAATAAATAAAAATGAATAAATCTCAACGCGTTATATAATTTTAAGTAACTGACCAGTATTTACATATAAATAAGCTGTAGAATTTTTGTGAAACATAATAATTGTCTTATTTGCATATTTCAATTAATAGTTTATATCGTGTGCATGTTTGTGCACCGTAAATAATAATAATAATAATAAAGCAGTGTTCCAAATTAGAAAGTTTACTTTGTAGCAAAAGATGGTTTTAAAAAAATTTTTTGAAAATTTTTATCATGTGATTTTGTATACTAACGGTATGTTGACTAGGGATATGTTTAGGAAAATTTTAGGTCCTTTAAAGGACCCTTCACAAAACATTTTATTCCAAAACAGGACCCTTTACAAAACTGTCTCTTAAGGCCCCTGTCCTCGTTCGAGGAAACGCTCGCGAGCTAATGCTGTTCCTATGGGGAGGCATTTTTCTAAACTCTTTCGCATTTTGATATTTTTGATTTTTTTTTTTTTTTTTTTTTTTTTTTTTCCATTGGATAGCTGAGGTGCATACCGACAGCGCTCCTTTCTTACTTTTTCGATTTTGGTCGTAGATATTTTTTTACAAAGTTAGTTTCACTTTCAAAACCGGTTTCGAAACTGAAAGTGCTTTTTAAAAAATATATCTGAAACCAAAATCGAAAAAGTAAAAAAGATGCGCTGTCGGCATGCACCTCAGCTATCCAATGCAAAAAAAATTATTCAAAAATGTCAAAATGCGAAAGAGTTATTAGAAAAATGCTTCCCCATAGGAATAGCATTAGCTCGCGAGCTTTTCCTCGAGCGAGGACAGGGGCCTTATATAGACCTTTCACAGAATTTTTTCACCTTCAAATTGAACTTTTCACAAATTTAATCATTTAATAATAAAATCTGGCTTGTAAATAAACAGTTGATTTCACCAAAGAGCATTTTAGTTAGATTCTTATGCATGAAAAATAGAACTTGAAGTTGTCGATAATTTAAAGTTCACAAAATTCTGAGAAGAATTTTCACAAATTAGAAAAAAATTCACAATTTCACAAAAACAGGACCCTGTACGAAAAGTTTGGTCAGACGCCTGTTAATGCATGATGTTGCTATTTGGCAACCATTTAAAAAAAACTGAAAAAAATCACAACAAAATTCAAGATTTTAACTCAATAAATAAGTCTCCCGGACCCCTTTAAATCTTTCTTTCCGCCTACTTTTTCTAAATAAAAATGACCTGAAATTAGAATTCTCGCCATTCAAAAAGCACGCTTATTTTTCTAATAAAGTAACAGCATTTTCAATTGGATAAAAATTTAAGGGTGCATTCCAATCCCAATTGCTTATTTTGTGCTTTATTTTTCAATTCATTTTTGCTCTCAAACGCATCAAACTGGCAAATTTCCTTATTTAGAAACTACACAATGTGCCATGCTTGTCAGTTGTTTGATAAATGCAGAAAATATTGAAAAAAAATTGCAGTCAAACTTGGCATTTTGAACCGAATTTTTTGAAACGGGTGATCTGGAAACGAAAAAAAAAAAAAAAAAAAAATGCCACACTGAGAAAAAAAAAAAATTGTTTATAAATCAAATTCTAATGAGTTGAGCGAAAAATAAAATCATGCGGCATTTTATACATCTCATGAAAAATAACCTCAGTAAGTTTCATGATTTTATTTTTAAAATGAATCTGAAAATGTACTAGACAATTTCGAGCTATTGAGGGTGGAAAAATATTTTTTTTCGAATACTCTTAAAGAATTAAGGAATGGTTAGTTTTATGTTATTTATTTTCAATGTAAAATATTTCTCTGCATTGTTTTTTACATAAAGAGAGCTGCCTAATGTTGCCTAAAATGTTGTTCTTAAAAGCTAGCTAATTTTTTCACGGTTAGAAAAGAAAGGAGCTAACTCAGAAAAAAGGTATCTAGTTACAATAAAGGTTCGTTTAAAACTCGAGATTTTTTTTTTCTCTGTCTTTGGAACTTTGGTCAAAAACTAAGAGTCATTTCGTAAAAAAATTCAAAATTTTAATTCCATAAATAAAAATTATTTTAAATCCCGGACCCCGCTTGAATTTTTCGTTCCGCCTACTCTTTCTGAAGAAAGTGAACTGAAATTCAAAAAGCACATTTTTTTTTTTTAATTATTATTATAGTTAAGTATCAGCATTTTCAGTTGGATAACTATTTAAAGAATTAAGGAATGGATAGTTTTTTCTTATTTATTTTTAATGTAAAATATTTCCCTGCGTTATTTTTACAGAGAGAGAGCTGCCTAAAATGTTGTTCAAAGCTAGCTAATTTTTCATGGTTAGAAAAGAAAGGAGCTAACTCAGAAAAAAAGGTATCTAGTTACAATACAGGTTCGTTAAAACTCAGGTGGAGACCTAAGGGTTATTTCGTTAAAAAAAAATTAAACTTTAGCTCGATAAATATTTTTTATTTTTTAATTTTGGACCCTCTTGAATTTTTCGTCCCGCCTATTTTTTCTGAATAAAATGAACGGAAATTAGAATTTTCGCCATTCAAAAAGCACGCTTATTTTCCATTATAGTAAATAATAGCATTTTCGATTCGATAACTATTAAAAAAAAAAAAAAAAAAAAAAAAAAAAAATTAAGGAATGGGTAGTTTATTTTTAACTAGCAGTTACCTGTGACTTCGTTCACATAACATTTAAAGAAGAAATAATTGATCAATCAAGCAAAAAATTTCGATGATGAAAAGCATGTGTAATTCACTTTTTATCGCGAATTTATGGTAAAAAAACTTTTGATAATCCTTATTTGCTAATTTGTTTGCTGGTCAAAATTTTCCTTTCAGCGATTAATACTAATAGATAGAAATATTCTTGAATTCTTTTGTTCAGCCCTGTAGTTTTCCAAGTGCCTTTAATACACGAAAGTATCTTTCTAAAATTTATTTCAAACAAAAATATTTCTTATTACTACCTAAATTACATTTTCAGAAATTATCATCCGAAGACAATCTTGTATCCAGTTCTTTGCAGGACCCTGTTTATCATTTTATATCTATACTACAAACATTTCTTAGTTTACTAAATGCAGTTCAAAATAAAAATGCATATTTGATTTAAAAACCACCTTTAAGTAAATTACGCTCATATTCAGTAACCTTTCCGAGATCTTTTGTGTAACCCTGTATATCTAAATTTAACTATTTATACTATTACCATTTATACTCTCCATTTAATATGCATACATTTAGCGAAACTTAAAAGCACATCATAATTAAAAATGCATTTCATCCATGCAACAGTCATCATCCATGATATACAGTACTTCGGATAGAATATATAATATTTGAAATCTTTTGTGTGTCCCTGTAAATGCTATGCACTTCGTATTATGCATGAAATAACTTACATTAATCCTCAGTAACATATATCAATTTGATTATACATGAAATCGTTTACCATAATTAAAATATGTCGGAAACTGTTCCTCCCTTTATTCCTATGCAATGAAATTCTTCTGTCTGCCCCTGTAAATGAATAGTAAGTGCCCTTTTCACAACATACTTTGCAAAATGCATATTTTAGTGCACTTTGTAAATGCATATAAATTTGTATATGTTCTACAGGCTGTAACATCGTTAAATTTAATTAAAACGATTTTTCCCCATAATGCCGTAATATAAGGAAATTTTTTGACTATCCCTGTAAATAAACTAATCATGGTAGAAACTTTATTTTCAATAGGTATTCGTGCTAGGTAAACGTTAAGAACGTCCAAAAATTTCATGGAAATCGGAGTATATTAACGAAAGTTAGAAAGCGACCAGACAGATAGACAAACCGAAAGCATAATAACTTTTCAACTTTGTTCGAAAGTGTTAAAAAATCGAGCCAAAAATATATTAATCAGTGATTTTATTTTCCACCTTTTCCCCACAAAAAATTTCTTCCATTGATAATTGTGAGTTTTGAATAAAAATATTCATTTGTATGTAACTTATAACTTATTAATTAGTATAAGTAAAAAATATTTCTGATTCATTTTAAATATGACGTCATTATTTATCTCGCTCCATTAGCTACTGATATTCATACCCCTTGTATTTTTAACGACTGCTATAAAGTACCTGTTTTATTTCAACTATGACGTCACATTTTCATGAGTGAACCATTTTATTAAAAATATAATTCTTTTTCCTTTTAATTTATGTCACCATATTTTACATAAAAATTCCCATTAACTAAACAAATATCCTTGTTAAATGTATGATAAAAATTACACCTTTTATTTCAAACATGACGTCATATTTATTTTCTTTTAAATTATTTTTTATAGTTTTTCGCGTGGAAGTTTTCTATTAAAAATTCATTGCCGCTGAAAAATTATTATTCCATTTTTTTATTTTCTTGGCAACAGGAAAGGAAAATGGTTAAATTTTATCTGAAAAATGCCTATTGATTTTGTATGAAAAATAATTACATTTTGAATTATTAAGGAAAATATTTGAATAAAATAAATAAAAATTACCCTATTATTTAATCCGGACTTCTAACTTTACGTCTGCAAAATTTCAAAGCAACCGGTTCAGTAGTTACGGCGTGAAAGCGGAACAAACAAACAAACTCACTTTCCGATCTATAATATTAGTAAGGATGTAAAATATTTCCGTGCGTTGTTTTTATAGAGAGAAAGCTGTCTAATGTTGCCAAAAATGTTGTTCTTAAAAGCTAGCTAATTTTTCACGGTTAGAAAAGAAAGGAGCTAACTCAGAAAAAAGATATCTAGTTACAATAGAGGTTCGTTAAAACTCGAGAATTTTTTTTTTTTTTTTTTCTTTTGTCTGTTTTTGGAACTCGGGTCAAGAGCTAAGGGTCATTTCGTCGCTGTGCTGAACGGAACGAATGGTTTCTTCACGGCTAATGGTAGGAATGCCGCCTCACCTAGAAGGTAAAAACAGTAAAAACTCATAATAAAAACATAAAAAAAAAGTTTTTCTGTTTCTGCATTATTCCGAGAAGTGAAAGGAAGGAAAAAAAAAAAAAAAAGAGGCCGGGCAACCCTCTGCGTATTTCATTTGCATGCTTGCTCTCGTAGAATTCCGACCCCTCTGCTCAGGTAGGAGGTATTCCAGGAGGTTTTCACAGATGATCATGTAGATAAGAAGACAGCCCCCCTTTTTTTGCCCCCCCCCCACACCGTACCACCTCCCTCTCTCCAACTGATCGCCACGGGGCAGAAGCGAAAAGTTAAAGGTAAAAAAAAAATAAATAAAATCCTACAGAAGTAAAATATAAAAAATAAACCTGGTTGGTTGACTTTTAAAAAGAAACATTTTTCTTTGGTTATTTATTTATTTATTTATGTGGCTCGGACACGAGCAAGGGAGGCTGAAAAAAAAAGAGGGAGGAGGAGGGCAGAAAAGGGGCCACAAGTAAAGAATGAAAAAGTTGGAAAAGAATTTTTAGATTTCCACGCCTACTGCTGCACTAGAGGCTGGGCCCAGCAGCGGCCTTTTTAAAACTTCTACCAACTTTGTTGTGCTTTTTTGCAGTTTCTCTTTTTTTTTTTCTTTCTGCGGGAGAGACCGAACGAACCTGGCGGATTTTTTTTTTTCTTTTTCCTTTCCTCTAGAAGAAAGTTTATATTTTTATCCTTTTTTGGTCGAACGATAACATAGTCCAGAATTTTCAGTATAGGAAGAGGGTGTTCTGAAAGTCCCCGGGCACTTTTCTTAGATATTTCGGTCTTTGCATGCGAAAATTTTCGGACTGCAGATGCCTCAATGTGTTAGAATGGAGCGTCAAAAATTTCTTCCTGAGTTGGAATTCGATTTTAAAACCTATAAATAAGACGTAATTGTGGAGAGTTTAAATTTCAAATTGTTGCTGCTGATGCTATCAAGTTGTTGTGTTGTGCTTGGGTTTTTTATTATGAATTGGGAAGGAATTAACATTATTTTAGTGTGGTATGTCGAATAAAGTGAGTTTAGGATTAGCTTTTCTGTTTGTTTGATCTGGGGGATACATTTGATATAGAAGAGTGTGAAATGATGTGCTTTAAATTATGAACATTTTAATTAACAATGCCTAATATATTAGATATTAAAGGAAGATATTGTTTTATTTATATAGTATATATTTTTCAGCTTTGACGATCTGAATTGCATTTTCATAACTTAAACATGGAAAATATCAATAAAATATTTAATACGTGATTTACCACTTGCTAACTAAGCGTACAAACCAACAAGATAAGTCGAGGATCGAACCTGAAACCCTTGAATTAGCGCTCAAAGTGCTGTACCATTTAATTTACGAGGATGATGCCCAGCATGTGTTGCCATCTTGTGCTGCAGTGCAGCCTTATCAACGTATGAGTGTGAAAAATGCCAAGCTGGGACATAGTCTTCGTAGCTTAAATGGTAGAGTAGTTGGACCACTATTCCGAGGGTTCCAGGTTCGATCCGCGGCTTGGGCATTTTTTATCCTGTTAATTTCTACTCTTAATTAGCAAGTGATAAATCACGTATACGTATACATTCAATAATTTTAAACGTAATTTCTGAAAATTAATTAAAATTGTGTATTAATAAACTATTTATACAAATACGCATTATGCAATTTTTAATTGTATTCATTTATATTAATTTGGGTGCTACACAATTCATATTCGTAAGACAAAAAAGCTAAGGAAGGGTTTTTGGAGACATTTGGAAAATATCGTATTACAACAGCGTTTAACAGGTATTATAACTTTCTAATATTTTTTGCTTTTCATCACACATAATATGTACAGAAAACTAGTCTTGTGGGATGTTATTCGGTACTTAAAATATAGAACAGAGATGTTACAGTCACATTTTATTGTAGACGACACAACACATATCACATTATATACAAATCGTAAGACGAGCGCAACTCAATCAATTGAATATTCATAAAAATTACTTAGCACAAAGAACATCTCTAAGAGAGATGTATAGCGAACACACATCCCAATCTTACATCTTAACCTAAAACTCAATTACTTCTCTTCATTTCATGTCTTTTTAGAAAAGAAGGCAAAATATCTCAAGATATTTTGCCGAAGGTGGCAATAGCGCCACCTATAGATATTATAATTTAGGGAAGGCAGTCACCCTGTTACAATCTTTATTTTAAATTTCAAGAGGAAAAATATATGTTTTAAAATAAAAGAATCAAGCAAATTTTATTATTATTGCTAAGTGCCGAAGTATAAATGAAGTCATTATAAATGCATAGACACTTACTACCATTATTATTATTACACTTATTACCATTGTTATTATTACATTACATGTTGATAATAACAAAAGCAATTTAATAAAATGTCATGTCATGTATATTATTAATATTTACCTCCAGACTCGAATGAATTAAGGCTATTCTCAAACCAAAAAGGACAATTTTATGACATAAGTTTTATTTTTATTTATTTATTTATTTGGAAATGCATGACACTATCAGACACTATCAGAGACACATTCTTCAGAAACTATCAAATCAAACTGATTTTTTCGGATATTTTTGCCAACGCAATAGATTTTTAAGAAAATAGTGTCAAAGTGGACATTTTAAAGACTTTCCGAATAAAAGAAGAATAATCGCACAAACAGGTGTGGAAAACGAGTTTATAACATGATAAACCCTTATTCTCAATAGGCAATTTGTTAATCATAAAATGCGAAAACTCCGATTCCCAACCGCTTCTGTGGTTAGGTTTTGCAATTGTATATCTTTCCGTTAAAAAAATAAAAAAAAATAAAAAAAATAAAAATAAATGTGTCCAAGCATTTTGCGCTTGTTGTGCAGAGCAGTTGAGAACATAGCCTTAAATTTGAATTGTTTCTGCATTATTTTTAGTTTTACTCTTTCGAGATACAGAATTCAGTATTATATTATAAGTTAGTATTTCCTACATTTTTTATTATGCTAAATAGATAATTCTTATTAATGATAAATTGACCGCCCCCCCCCCCAAAAAAAAAAAAAAAAAAAAAAAAAAAAAAATAATCCATGTTGCTCACTGCGTTTATTTTTTTAATTCGGTTATTTCCATCTAATAAGAATTGACGTTCAGTTAATCTTCCTATCAAGTGTATACCTTCTTTAAAATCTTTCGTGAGTGAACGCCACATGTTCAGTGTCTTTTATCGTGTGTTTTTACAACATTATCTCACTTTAATATGAAGATGTACTTGTCACCCTGTTCAAACGTGTTCTGACCTACCTCCTGAAGCCTTAGCTTCATCTGAATATTCCTTAGAAAAAAAGGAAAAATAGGAGGGAAAAGTATATAATCTCAATTGATTTTGCATTAGAAGTCGCTTTGTGTAACTCTCCAGTCGTAAGACTGTTTTCTTCTATTTTCGCTTTAAAACTATTTCTGCTGAACAAGGTAAATAAAATGTAAATGTCGTATTTGGGGATGAAGTCAGAAAAAGAAGAAAATAAACGCAATAAATAAAAATGAGCTTCGACTGGAGTGTATTTAGTTTTAAACTGAATATAGTTTTTATTCCTCCTTTTTTTTTTTCCCCTAATGCAAAAGATTTTTCAGAAAATAGTGTCAAAGTGAGAATTTTAAACCTATTTTCCGCGCAAGAAAAAAAAAGTCAAAGGTAAAGAACGAATTTATAAGGTGATCTAGAATGCTTGTAACTCATTAGGTAATTTATTGATCATAAAATGAGAAAACTCAGTTAGATATAAATTAATATTTCCCATATTTTGTTTTATCATGCTAAATAGATAATTTTTATTATTAATGCGCCAAAAAAAAAAAAAAAAAAAATCGATAAAAAAAAGTACCGTGCTTCTGTCACTACGTTAATTTATGTGTAACTATTATATAATGCTACAGTTCAACATGTACAATGAAAATAGAGTAACTCAATTTATAACAAACTAAAATATGACAAGATGGAGATAGAAATATTGGAACAATTACAAATAATATTGGAGATTGTGGTACGTGGCTCGTTCTCAAGGGCAATACCATGTAGACACAATTACGATTAATTTTTGGGTAGAAAATTAGGGGGAAAAAATCCTAAATGTGATTTCTAGATTGTCCGATTAAATCGTATCCAAAAAATGTAATACATATTATTCGGTTATTTCCACACTTCTGTCACAATGTTAATTTTATTTTTTTAATTCGGTTATTTCCATCTAATAAGAACTTCGTTCAGTTAATTTTCCAATCAAGTGTATACTTTTAAAAGAAATTTTCGTGGATGAACGTCTCATGTTCAGTGTCTTTTATCGTGCGTTTTACGACATTATCTCACTCTAATATGAAGATGTACTTATTCTTGTCACCCTGTTCAAACGTGTTCTGACCTCCCTCCCGAAGACGTAGCTTCATCTGAATATTCCTTAGAAAAAAGACAGAAAAAAGAGAGGGGGGAGAAAAGTATATAATCTCAATTGATTTTGCATTAGAAGTCGCTTTGTGTAACTCTCCAGTCGTAAGACTTTGTTTTCTTCTATTTTCGTTTTAAAACTATTTCTGCTGAACAAGGTAAATAAAATGTAAATGTCGCATTTGGGGATGAAGTCAGAAAAAAGAAGGATAAAATATAAACACAATAATAAAAAAAGGAAGTTCGAGTCGAGTATATTTAATTTTGAATTGAATATAGTTTTCATTCCTGCTTTTCTTTTATTTTCTCATCTATTTTTTAAAGTGCCATTGTGAAGTATGGAAGTAAAAAGGTAAAGAAAGGCAAATAGTCGTCAATGACCTTTCTGCAATAGTGGTGCAAGGATGCACGCTGGAATGATTAGGTGCGTTCGTAATTATGTAAATGTGTAGTACAGTCGAAACCCCGTTATAACGAACTTCAAGGGACCGAAGTTTTTGTTCGCTATATCCGATGCGACAAAGTACATTAGGAAAACGACGGGACCAAAATTTTCGTTCGTTATATCCGGTAGTTCGTTATAAACCGGGTTCGTTATAATGGGGTTCGACTGTACCTATAGTCGTCGTTTAATCCACCTGTCCTCATATATCCAAACACTACCCAACCGAATCGTTTGAAATCTAAAATATATAATTGTTGCATAATTTTATCGAGTCATTTCAAATTTTATGAAAATCGGATGTATAGTTTGATTACAGGGACCATCAAAAGTATTTCGTTTCATTACGGTCAATGAGGGAAAAATAGTTTCAAGTGCGTTTTAATGATGTTACACTCTTTCGAACACAATAAAATGGATATGCATCTATGTAGTATAAATATACATTCTGTACAAACTGTGGTTCAAAGAATATTTGTTATTAATGTAAAGGGCCACTCAAAAGCATTGCATTACACAATAGTGTAGGGTAGAGGTGCACAACCTGTGGCCCGCGGGCCAAACTCATACCACTAATTTTATGCAGAATAATTTTCCTTATAATAGTGACAGAAACTTTGCTATTAAAGAAAACAAACGCCACTTTTCAAATATTCTGGTGGCAAACGATTTTCTAGCAAAAGGGTTGTGCATCACTAGTGTAGGGAGAATAGTATAAGGAATTAAAAAAAAAAATGGAATAAAATTCAAGGAGATGATGTAAGAAAAAAAACTATCAACCATTAAAAAAAAAATAGAGTATGTTTAATTTTGAATTGACTTTAGTTTTCATCCCCCCCCCACCTTTTTTCCCCCTTTCTCGAGTGCCATTGTTAAGTCTAAAAGAAAAAAGGTAGGAAAGACAAATCGTCGTCGTCTGTCACTTCGCCGCGACAGTGGTGCAAGATCGCGCGCTCAAAATGATCGATGTCTTTTTATTTTGATGCCGGAAAAAATATAATGATTGAATCCTTATGTACCGATTGTTATTGTTGTCGAAACTGTTTGTAGATGTTAACAGGAATTAAATAAACAAATAAGCGCTGATTACGGTTGAGTTTTTCAATGTATTCATACATTTGACGTTTGACGTGTGTGTCATTTATATTTTCTCCGGATATTATAATACATATGCAGTAAACGTGTAAAAAAAAAAAAAAAAAAAAAAAAAAAAAATTAGGGGCGTAATTTCAGGATGTTTTCTGTGTTTCCTGATCTAAAAAAATATTCCATTTTCAACAATTTTTTAATTACAATCAAAGTTTATCATTAACTTTTTTTAACTTCATTCTATTTTCTTTTGTTTAGACATCAATCTGTTTCCAAAAGGATATAAATTTTTAAAAATATTTTGCATAATAACGGTTACATAATATGCACACAATGTTTATTGAAATAAATAAATCTCCAGTTTAATTTTAAACAATAGTTCCCCGCCCCTCCCTCAAAGAAAAAAAATACAAATTTTCTCTTCCTTCGCAACAATTTACGCAATCGTTTAATAAATTTTAGGATTTTGTCAATAAAAAATTAAATTTGTCTTTATAGGGATTTGTGCATATTTATAACTCCACTCGAATTATTATTTTGTGAAATAAAAAGTATTTTGTGAATTAATCCTCATGTTAAAAAAATGCATTCTATATCACGAGGGTTATTCCATCGATACAATAATAAAGGGATTCCAGTTTTGCGAAAATGTTCGACAATTTTTCTCTTATGTCTACAGTGCTTAAAAAAAAGTTACTGCTCGAATTAAAATAACTTCTTCCAATATTTCCATTTTTACGTATTTTTCATTTTATGAATACGTATTATATGAAACAAATTTCATGAATTTAAGTTCGTTTCTATTTAACGAATATTCTTCAGAACGAAGTATTCAAATTTAACGGTATCGGTTCATTAAGTGTAAGTTTAACTGTATTTTAAGGATATTTTAACCTATTCGGGTCCGAATTTTTTAAAATTTTGAAAGAAAAATTATTTTTACATTAATAATTTTAATATTAGTATCTAAAAAGGTCTACTGAAGTTTAGCAAATATGTCATCGTCTAAAATTTAACGAATGTAGTTATTTCGCGTACTATTCTCAGTTCATTTTCATAAACTAAAGAAAAGTTTGGAGATGTTTGTAAAATATAGATTTGCAACAAAACTTAACAAATATCATGGCTTCCTAATATTTTTTTTTATTTTTATCACACGTATTCCTTTAGAAAAGTAACCAATATTTTTTTATTCAAAGAGTGAAATATATGTTTAAATTAAAAGAACCGCAAAAGGTACAAAGAGAATTAAACAAATATTTATTATTATTACTACCAAATGCCTGAACGTTAATAAACTCATATAGTAAATGCCTTGACCGATACTAACATTACTACATGTAAACAGCAACAAAAACATTTGTTAATGCAAAATAATACTCAATGTACTATTGATACATGTACAACTAATAGTACACGAGACTCGAAAGGGTTAAAGTACCATTGGGCGTAAATGATTGAAGATGCATGTCATCCTTAGCTTGTCAGTAAAATACCTTTAAATTCTGGACATCCTGACAAGCTGGGCATTCCTGACAAGCTAGATGGAAGGGGAAAAAAGATGATACATATATGATTTTGCATCCGTCCTTCCGCATCCCGAATGATAAGCTGCTCGTGAGTGTGTGGAGGAGGGGAACGCTACATCATCACCAAGTGATGTTGGGACTTGACCCACTTTTCACTCTGTGAGCCGGGCAGCGAAAGTCAAGAACGCTCCAGCCCGTCATCCATTAGTCCAATAATTGCCGCTCTTTTTCAGTCACACCTGTTTGCATTTGTGAATAATGACCGGACTTGGTACCCTGTTTCATTTTCTTACTCCCCCCCCCAAAAAGTTTTTTAATATTAACTGAAAGTTTCTTTAATTGTGAATAAGTTTCACTGTATTTTAAGAATACTTTAAAATACCGTCGACGCATAAATGATTAAAGATACATGGCATCTTTTAGCTTCCAATAAAAAAAAATCTTTAAATTCTGGACATCTCTGGCAAATAAGATGGAGGGCTGGGGAAAAAAAAAAGAATATGATTTTGCATCCGTCCTTCCGCATCCCGCCTGCTCGGGAGTGTATGGAGCGGGAACTCTACATCATCACCAAGTGATGTTGTGACTTGACCCACTCTTCACTCTCGGAGCTGGCGAGCGAAAGTCAAGAACGCTCCTGCCCGTCATCCATTAGTCCAATAATTGCCGCGCTTTTTTTTTTCAGTCGCAACACCTGTTTGCATTTGTGAATAATGACCCGACTCGGCACCCCGTTTCATTCACTTACTCCAAAAAAAAAAGTTTTTTTTTTTTAAATAAAAGGGTTATTTTTTCTCGCGTGCATATGCTAAAACTTCGGTTTTTCTTTTAGTTGAATTGTGTGGCGGACAGTGACACGAACATTACATGTTGTTTTGGCGGGTTGTTTGGCTTCCCCGCAGAAATAACAACAAAAAATATTAAGGTTGTTTTTTAATGAACTTGTATTCTGTCGAGAGAGTGTTGATCTAGTTTGTTATATTCATGCCTCCTTTTCGCAAAACTATCATGAATTATTTAAAATTTCGTGTGTGTTATTGATCTGAAATGATGTTGTTTTTGCGTTTAGAGTTTATTTCCATATGGATTGATAAATTCAACGCCGAATTGATTTTCGGGTATTTTATTAAATGGTAAATCGTTTTGATTATAGATAATTAATATAATTAGATATTTAACCTTGCATAAAAGCGAAAAACTAGTAGCTTTTAAAATATTTGAGTTATATTCAAGAGACTGGCGGTGGGGTTATGGGCAGAGAATGCATTGCCATGTAATTCTTAAAGGAGCAATTTGATTTTATTGTAACATCTCTTGATTTTTGACTGAATTTATGATATTTGGTTCTTATAATTTAACTGTAAAAGAATTTTAATGTATTTCGGGGTTTTTGACTGAATTTATGATATTTGGTTTTTATAATTT
Organism: Maratus speculifer; assembly: GCA_964019185.1. Classification (NCBI taxonomy): domain Eukaryota; kingdom Metazoa; phylum Arthropoda; class Arachnida; order Araneae; family Salticidae; genus Maratus; species Maratus speculifer. The sequence goes on along the minus strand of OZ025300.1, from coordinate 89,021,518 downwards.
AGCATTAAAGGAATTTAAATGTATTTTTGGTTTTTGACCGAACTTATATTTGATTGTTTGAAACATTTTTATAAGGTTGGAGCAGGTTTTATATATATATATATATATATATATATATATATATATATATATAGAGAGAGAGAGAGAGAGCGCGCGACGATACACATATCTAACCAATATGTTGATCAAAAGCGGCAATTGTTTCACTTTAAATACCACTGCTTCAAACGATTTTGATATTTTCCTATTAGGAATGCACCCCGAAGACTATTCTTTAGAAAGACTGATTAAAAAAGTCTCCTGGAGCTACCCTCTACTGACAGATGTAGTAAAATGGCATTGATATCTAAAATTCAAACATTTGGATTTGGAATATTCATTCTAGCATAACAAGCAATTCATTCCAGTGTTACTGTTTAAGGATCCAGGCATGAAAGAGTTCCTTCTAAAGGAAGAATTCCACATTTTTTTAAAAGTAATTTTGGACACTCTCTGGATTAATGCAAAAATGCAAAGAAAATATTGGAGGATGGGGTTTGGAGGGGTCTGAAAAATTTAACCAGACATTTTGTTTTCTCATGTTCTTGAAGCTTGTTTCTGAATTGCTGTGCAACTAGTCATCAAATCGAAGGCAGACTTTGAGGATAGGGATCTAATAGTGTTGTACATTAAGTTCTTCAAAGTTGCTTAAAAAGGAAATGAAGTTACCATAAAATTTGGTTTGGAATAGTATATTTTGTTCTATTTATTCAATAAATTCCCAATGTGTTGTACGTTGGAGTAATTTATGTGATGAACCAATAATTACTAAATAATATTTATTTTGAAAAATTAGTTTCTGTATTCTTTATCAGATATATTTGGATTTATATTTTTGGCAAACTGTAATGTATAAACTGTCTTCAATTTTCTTTTTCCATTTAATGAATCTATTCATTTATTTTTTTTATACATATATTTTCTAAGTTACAAATTCAAAATAATAATCATATGTATCTTTCCTTTTATTGTTTGAATGACTGTTAAAATGTATCAAAGTTATACATATTTAGCCATATTGTATAGATGGACTTTGGACTTTTTTTTCTTCCTTTTTTCCCTTTCATGCCTAAGGATCAAATTTAAATGATCAAAAATATATTTTTGAAAATTCAATTTCTGATATTTTGTAATTTGTTCATGGATTTTGTATAATCATTAAACGTCTTTTTAAGTATGTTGTAAATGATGTCTACAATCATGCAAAGCAGTTGATAAAATTTCTTTTTCTTTCTGCAGCGTCCCAATTTTTTAAAGCTGCGTTTTCGTCCAAGGCGAATGCAATAAAAGCGTGGAAAATTATAATACAGGTTGGAAAATCGAAACATAACAGAATTTATTTTTGGAAGCATTTTAGAAATATGCATAGACAGTGCCTCATTAGAAAGTCTTTAATAGCTTATATGAAAATTGATCTTTCCTTATAGTTTGTGTATTATGCCTTAGACTATGTAACCCTTTATTGACAAATTTAGAAAAATGCTTTGACATCTAAGTCTTAAGCACTTGAATTTGTAATATTCTTGCATGACATGTAAACTACAGCAGTGCATTATTTAGGAAAAGGATAATTCACATTATTTTAATTGATATTTAAGAATGTTTAAAATTCAAATTTTGATAATTAGTAATTTGTGTGTAGATTTTGTGTAATCATTAAACGTCTTTAAGTATGTTGTAAATGATGTCTACAATCATGCAAAGCAGTTGATAAAATTTCTTTTACTTTCTGCAGCGTCCCAATTTTTTAAAGCTGCGTTTTCGTCCAAGGCGAATGCAATAAAAGCGTGGAAAATTATAATACAGGTTGGAAAATCGAAACACAACAGAATTTATTTTTGGAAGCATTTTAGAAATATGCATAGACAGTGCCTCATTAGAAAAAGTCTTTAATAGCGGATATGAGTAAAAGACCTTTGTTTTATGTTTTGCCACACACAATGGAACCTAAAACAATGGATGGTATTTTTTATTTTCTGCTACTGTTTCGTATTTACAGACTGGAAGAAAAAAAAATTGTTCGTTTCTTTACACTAACTGGGTACGTTTTTGAAAAAAATAAAATATAAAAAAAAACTTTTAGTTATTCTATATTAAATTTTTTTTTTTTTCTGTTTCTATTTAAAATGTGAATTTTTTTTTATTATTATTAATTCACCCGCCTCAAGCTTCAGCAAATGAATCTGGTATTCAAAGAGAATAAAGTTTGTATCCCATTATATATATATTTTTTAAATTATTAATTTTTTCTGAAGGATTTTTTTTTTATTTTGTTAACTTGCATGATATGGGGGTGGGTAGTTGTGCTTAAACAAAAAGGAGGCATATCTAAAGTTATTGTATTTTCTGTATACCAGCCTGTAGGGGGGAAAAAAGGTTTTTATTTTTGAAAAGACAAGAAGGGAAACAATGAAAAGGATAACAAGAAAGAAAAGAATTAAAACAATGCAAAAGAGACTAACATTAAAACCGGGATGAGAGAAAAAAAAAAATTCTTTTCATAGCTCTGGGGCCACACCACATACACATATAAAGTCAGAGGGATTTTTTTTTTCTTCAACTTTTTAATTTCATATACTCTGAGGAATAGAAATGAAACTTGGGGAAACGCTGCATAAAAATTGTGCGACCGTGGAGGGAGAAAAATACTACCGCAGAAAAAAAAAATTAACTTACTTGGAGAAATTGTGGTTTTTGTGTTCATAGTTTGAAAATATATGAAACAAAAGATGGGACGCTTTAAAGGGGAAGAAAAAAAAATGCGCACCATTTTTTCCCTGTTTTTTTTAACCACAGTGGAAACAGGCGGGGAAAAAAATCCTTGTTCGGCAACTCTTTTTATTTATTTTTTTAGGCTTTGCAATTATACATGCATATTTTGAAATAAGGAGGAGGGTTTGTAGAAAAAAGGACAAAAAAATTCATGCAAAAAAAGGCGAAAAAATACAGACTGTCACTTAAAGAATGGGGACATTTCAGAATCTTGAGGAATAAAAAAAATAAGGGAGCGCGAAAAAAACACTAGGGGCAATAATTAATTTTCATTGGTGTTTTTTTTATATCCCCTTCTTTCGTCTGTTTCTTTTATACATATCCTTTCTCTACCGTCTTTCATTGAACGGATGTTTAGAAAACCCTGAAGTATAAATACGGCATTGAAAAGCAAGTGATTAGCACTCAGCTCGAATAACTTCTCTTGTTATATTAAGACAATAAAAGACATTTGGGTAAAGGGGAAGGGGGGGTAAATACTTCTCCTCCCGGCACCGAACAATAATAATGAAGTGGAGAATAATTAACGTTTTTGAAACTTTAGTGATGATGCCATGACGACTTGTTATATTGTAATTAAAAAAGAAATTGGAATAATCTCTTGGATTGTAGATTTTATTTATACTTATTAATGCTATGTGGTTAATCCTATGATCACACTTTAGTGGTTAGAAATCTCGCTAAAAGCATAAATATAAAAAGAGAGCAAGCTCATCAGAGTTTGCACTTTGTTGCTGAAATTAAAGACTAATTATGTTAATACGGTTTTATTTTCGGTAATTGTTTTGTTTGTCAAAAGTTGCCAGTCAAGATTATCAAACGAAAACATTTTGAGTGCTTTTTATTTTAAATCATAATTTTTTTAAGCAAAAATATTAGTGATTTTTAATACAAATTTTTGCTTATTTAAAAGTATATTCCTATTAAATTTATGCGTTTTATAGTATGTTTATGTAAAAAAAAAAAAAAAAAAAATACAATGTGAATTTTGCTACATTCATTGTCTACATTCACTATATTGTTTTAAAGCTTTCTTAACTGTTTATTTATTTTCTGCTGACCCTCCCCCCTCCCTTAAAAAGCTTTCGTCTTGTTAAAGACACTCAAATATTTAAATTACAGGGTAAATACTTCTCCTCCCGGCACAGAACAATAATAATGAAGTGGAGAATAATTAACGTTTTTGAAACTTCAGTGATGATGCTATGACGATTTGTTATATTGCAATTAAAAAAAGAAATTGGAATATAATCTCTTGGATTGTAGATTTTATTTACTTATTAACATTAATCCTGTGATCGCACATTAGTGGTTAGAAATCTTGCTAAAAGCATAAATATAAAAAAGAGGGTATATCTAAGTTTGCACTTTGTTGCTGGAATTAAAAAGCTAATTATAATGTTGATGTGATTAAAAATGTGGTTTTATTTTCGATAATTGTTTTTTTGTTTGTCAAAATTTGCCAATCAAGATTTTCAAACGAAAAAGGTTTTGAGTGCTTATTATTGTAAGTCATATTTTTTTAAATTTTTTTTTCTTTTTTTAATATAAATTTTTGCTTATTTAAAAGTGTGTTAATATTAATTTACGTGTTCATTATTGTAAAACGCATTATAGTATGTTTATGTAAAAGTATTTTTAAGAAATAAAAATATAATATGAATTCATACCTTGCTATATTGATAGTCAATTTTGTGCTGTATTGTTTTAAAGCTTTTTTAACTTTACTTTTTTAACTTAACTAACTTTAAGTTTTTTAAATTAATTTTTTGCTGGCCAAAAGAGATAATTTTTCATCTCATTTAAGACATTCAAATATTTAACCTTTTCAAGTGTCACCTAATTTTAATTCCAAAACTGACAAACGTCCCCAGAGAATAGTTTAATAAAATGACTCAGGTTCTAAGTTCAGGACGCTTCACAATGGTCCTAATAGAATATTCCTATTTACAATATTTTTCATGGATATTGGATGTGAGCAGGTGCCAATGAAATAAAATGTACAAAGACATTGAACCAGGCCTCGTCTTTCTACTCGCTTTCAATTATCTAAGTATTTATTGTTGCGTAAAATAATGGAAATGAATTTAATTTTCGCAAATATGAATTACATGAAAAAAATTATTAAACAAATCCAAACTCAGTTAAACTTGTGAGTTTTACTTCTTTCATCTTTTGTAGTTCAATTCTTCCGCCGTGAATCGAAATGAGCTATCATTTCTCTAACAGCTTTTCGCTTGCACTCAATCTAATGTCGCGTCTTGAATGTTTGTATTCTGCATGTCATAAGTTTTTTGCTAATCCGCTAGTTTTGTGGTCATCGGAGGTGAAAATAACTTTCAAGTTTAATCGATAATCCAAATCTTTTGTGAAATCAAACCCACGGGTAAGTGCTAACCATTGAAAGTGAGCTTGTAATCAATCAGTTCGAAACACGAGAGAGGATGGAAAGTAGTTGATGAATTCTGACGTGAATCTATGTGACAGGTTTTCAGGGATTTTGCGCTGTATAGATATGATATTTTGACGTACACGTGGTACATGTTTTACAGCTACCCTCCCCCTCCCCCCCCCTCTTGCCCGTCCCACTTCAACTTTCAACATATCTTTTCGATGTGTAACGTTGTTGGTGGTACATGATGTGATTTTTACAATCGTGCCAGATGTTTTGCGTTTGACAGTTATATCGATTATGTCTTAAACGTCGACATGACATCACGTGCCATCGTGCTTCTTCAGCTTTTTTTTAAAGATGTCTGAAGGGACTTCGCAGGTGTCCTCGTTGTTCATCGTATGTTGTTCATATTGTTCCCGCTTCAAATCTTGAATTGTGAAGATACTCCACATTATTTTGTCAAGATTTTGATGCTCTTGTATTCAATTCGATTCATCTTTGTGTAATCAGTTTCCTCCCCCCATTCCGTTTATTTGCGACATTTACTTCAAATTTGATTCGTAAAGAGGAGAGTTTATATCCAAGAATATAGTGAGGGGGGGGGGTATACGCCGTATACCTTCTGAATTTTTTATAGGAGCACCGTATACCCTCAGTTTCTCGAAAAAGCTATATTATACCCTCTGCTTTTAGCGTATAATACTCTCTGCTTAGAGCGTATATCCTCTGTTATTTTTATGACTACACACCTGCTTATACCGAGATATTGTAGGTTTTGTATGAAATGTAGATTGAGGTATTTTTTTAGAACTACTAAGGCATGGAATTTTAACTTTCTGAAACTAAGATTATCTTGCATTTGTGCATTCCGCCAAAAAATACCCATATTGAATTGATCAAACTAAAATGATATTAACTAGTAATAACTTAGTAAGACATTCTTAAAATCTATCTTGATGTAGTCTAGATATAATAGTCATTTTTAGCTCTTCACTGCATATGATGATGATTATTATTATTATTATTTTTAATGAAAAAATTATTTGAAATCTATTGATTTGTACTCTATATACACAATTGCGGTTTTTAAATATTGTCTTGCTATATTTTTCAATTAAATGGTCTTAAATTAATATTGTCGGCTAACACTCTGCAACTTTCTTTATAATAATATATTTTTAAGTATCCAGTAAAAATATAAATATTTGCCTTAATATAGCTTGATCGAAAATTTTTTTGTTTCTGTACAGCAAATTCAACTTTTTATCACATGCCATCATGTGACATGGACAAAATAAGTGTTATTCCATTTTTAGGTGCGTTCGTAATTATGTATATACGTAGCACCTATTGTTGTCGTTCAGTCCGTCCGTCTGTCTGTCCGTCCGCATATAACAACGCAAAAACTACCCAACCGAATCGTTTGAAATTTAAAATATATTATTACACAATTTTGTCGAGTCATTTCAAATTTTAAGAAAATCGGATGCATAGATCAATTACAGGGACAATCAAAAGGATTCCGTTACATTACAGTCAATGGGGGAAAAAAGTTTCAAATGCATTTTAATCGTTTGAAATTTTAAATACATAATTATTACATAACTTTGTCAAGTTATTTCAAATTTTATCAAAATCGGATGTATAGTTCAAATACAAGGACAATCAAAAGTATTCCGTTACATTACGGTTAATGGGGAAAAATGTTTCAAATGCATTTTAATGGTGTTACACTCATTCGAACGTAATAAAATTGATATGCATCTATAAAGTAGATATAATATACATTTTGCATAATCTGTGGTACAAACAATATTTGTTATTGATTTACAAGGCTACACAAAAGTATTCCATTGCATAATGGTATAGGGAGAACATGGTTTGGTGCGCATTTTAATTGTAATTATTTACAGTTTTATGAGATTGATATATGAGAGTGATATTTTTAAAACTTCTTTATCGTACGAACGCACCTCAATTGCTACGCTTCACGTGCAATTTCCAATTTGTTCAAACTGTTCTTGATCAGTTATAGCGATCATATTGGCCAAATTCTTGGCACACAGATTTAGTGTTTTTAGGTATGCGCCAGATAGTGGCACACCTTGCAATGAAAGGTTAATGTGCACCAATCTTCTTTTTCTTTTACATGTGTGCTGCAGCTACAAATATTAAAATGCTCTAAAAATCATTATGCTAATACAGTAGTTACTTATCGATAGCTTTTTTCCTAGACAAATTCCTTTATATATCAGACAACCTAACTTTGTAGACACCATGCTATCAAACTTTTATGTAATCACTGAAAGTTGTTTTTAATATAAATGTTATTTTTAGTGTGTGATATAAATACTTCAGTATGGACATTTTCTATTTATTTCTTCTGCTAACCAGTACATTTTTTATTTCTCGTCTATCATTTCCTCATCTTGATGGTAATATTACTTATGAAATATGCAGCTTATAGATCTATGTATTTGTCACAGTGGGCACTTGGAATTTCCTGCTTGAATGATATTCTGCTTTGATTGTATTAAACATTTATAGGAAAAGAAAGCATTAAAGGGATACGAAATTATGAAGTTCTCCCTCGCCGTCCTATTGCAGTTGACTTTTCATCACTACAATATATTTTAAATAAAAATATTTTATAAGGTTTCAACTGATCGGATATTGGTAGTGATTATTTAGTAAAAATTGGATATTCATTGGGGTGTAAAGGCATTATTTAAAGAATCTCATTTGGTTAAACATTTCTGGAGTCTATTTAGAAAGAGTTGAGGTCCTTTATCTGCTCTCGAATCCAAAAGAACTCTGTTATGCGGCTTTGTCATTTTTTCGTATTTGTACTAACTAGAATACATGCACACATCGAAATTACATATTCGGTGCATCTCTTTAGGAAATCAAATTAGATTCAGTTTTGTATTAATCTGGCTTTCGGGTTTTCGAATAGCCTAGCTATCTCTAGACAAAAAACGTTACTTTCTACATAGAAAGGAATTTACCAGCAGGAATAAATTAGTTTCGGATGTGATAAATGCCGTCAACAATGTATAAACCAACTGAAAAAAGTCAGATAAAATCTGTAAAAGTAAGTTATTTTTTTCTTATCATTATGCAGGAAAACTGTGGGGTTTTGAGAATTTTATTAATAGAAATCTTTCTGAATAGATTTCAAATTTTGCATGGATTGACTCCTGAATGCTTACATTGGTTGTTGTCTTCTACTATAGATTTACCTGCATTTAGTAATATATATATGAGCTCATACTAGAAATTCCTGATCATTTGCTTCTAAGGGTAATAATCTTATTCCAAAGCCAATCCATCCCCAATCTGTTTATGCGGCTTAATCATTCTCTCGTACCTATACGAACCAGATTACATGCACACCATCTAAATGACATATTCGGTGCATCTATTTAGGAAAGCAAATTAAATTCAGTTTTGTATTAATCGAGCTTTCGGGTTTTCGAATAGCTTAGCTATCGAAAAACTTTATTTTCTACACAGAAAAGTATCTTGCTAGCAGGAAAAAAGTAGTTTCGTCGGACGTGGTGAATGCCGTCAACAATCTTTTTCAATCAACGAAATTTTTACAAAAAAAAAAAAAAAAAAAAAAAAAAAAAGTTTTTTACAATTATATAGGAACTATGTGGGAATTTTTAAGAATAGCCCTTTTTTATTTACTGAATTTTTTATAAATAGGTTCCAGATTTTGCTTTGATTGACTCTTGAGTATTTACATTGGTTTGTCGTCTTTCGTTTCAGATGTATTTAATATATACGAGCTCATTCTAAAATTTCCTGATCATTTGCTTCTAAGGCTAATAATCTTATTCCAAGTCAATCCATCGCCAATCTGTTATGCGGCTTAATCATTCTCTCTTACCTGTACGAACCAGATTACATGCACACCATCTAAATTACATATTCGGTGCATCTAGATCTATTTAGGAAAGCAAATTAGTTTGTTTTGTATTAATCGAGCTTTAGAATAGCTTGGCTATCTCTAGACGAAGGACGTTATTTTCTTCATAGAAAAGTATTTGCTAGTAGGAATAAAGTAGTTTAGGGCATGTTAAATGCTGCCGACAATGTATAAGCTGAATTTGTACTGAGATAAACCTGGAAAAAACAGGGAATTTTTTTACAATAATTATGTAGGAACCCTGTAGGAATTTTTAAGAATAAAGTTGTTTTATTAACAGATTTTTTATAGACTTCAGATTTTGCCTGGATCGACTTATGAATACTTACATTGGTTTGTCGTCTTTCGCTTTAAATGTATTTATTATATATGAGCTTATTCTAGAAATTCCTGATCATTTGCTTCTAAGGCTAATAATCTTATTCCAAAGTCAATCCATCCCCAATCTGTTATGCGGCTTAATCATTCTCTCGTACCTGTATCTAAATTACATATTCGGTGCATCTATTTAAGAAAGCAAATTAGATTCAGTTTTGTATTAATCGAGCTTTCGGGTTTTCGAATAGCTTAGCTATCGAAGAACGTTACTTTTCACACAGAAAGGTATCTTGCTAGCAGGAATAAAGTAGTTTCGGACGTGATGAATGTCGTGTTTTATTTTGGACGTGACTACTAATTAGCCGAGGGGCCGATGCCCAGACTGCTTTGATTCGGGGGACTCCCTTTATGATGGATCACTGTCTGCTACAACTGTAATCACTACCAGTGATCGCTGTTCTCGTCGAGATTGTTGTAAGTAAAGTAAAAGTGTTAGAAAAACAAAACAAAACGAAGCAATCTAGATTATACTTAAGTTTCTTGTATGTCACTTAATAGCTTCTCCTAGTGTAATGAACTTCTTACATAATGTTACGGTATCTTTTAGTGATTACATTTTGTAGACTGTTAGTACGAGGAAAATATTATTTTGCATTTTTTATTTTATTTCTCATTGCTGGATTATTTTAGATTTTGTTAATAAGTTTACAGGGGTCGATCCAGGCAAAACTTGGGGCCTATTTAAGGTCCCTTTCACAAAAATGTATTCTTTAAGAAATGGCCTCTTCACAAATACCTGTTTAAAAGATAAAATAAATCGGCACCTTTTACATAAATTTCATAAAAATTGTTCCCAATGCAGAAAGGAAATTAAAAAACAGGCTCCTTCAAAAATTTCTTTTTAATAAAATAGGCCTTTTTAGTAACTTTTTTTACATAACTGTTTTGAATTGTGTAATTTGCAATAAAACCAGATCACGAAAAACAAAGACTTTAGAAATGGGATTTAGAAATATTTGTTAATAAATTCTTGGTTCGAATTTGAATAACTGAATTTCAACTTTCATTACAAAATGATATTTTTTACAAAATCGGCCGCAGGAATAAAAACTTGCATCGGTTTTCACTTTTATTTACTGCGACTTCATTACGACATTATATTAACATTTTTGGCGGAGAAGTTGGCATATTTTCAAAAGTAGTTTTTCCGGCAACCCTAGCGGAATGTCATAGTCCCTAAATAACGCAAACGAAAAAAAAAAAAAAAATCGTAGCACCCTATTTGGCAACTTAACTCACTTTTGGCATGAAATAACTAAATAAAAATTCAATAATAAAATAATTTGAAGCATAAAAAAATAGATAAAATATAATTTTAAGAAAGAATTTTTACCAGGTCTCAAACTTTTATGTATATAGCTACAAAACTCATCAGATCTAGATGCTAGGTATGAGCAACACCAAAAAAGATTCCTTTTGAAAGTCTTTATTTTCTTGCATCATATTATTCCAAGTTGAAATGTCATTTGAGGAAATATGCGAAGCTGTACAAAAAAGTATATTTTACTAAGGGTTTTTTCCCCTCTGAGAAAATATTAATAAATGTAATTGGATTTATTTTAAAATGTAAATGAAGAAAGATTAAAACTGATTTCATACGTATGATATAAATATTTTAGCGAAAATCTGTCTATCAGATGTAACTTATGACCCGATGTATCGATACTTTCAATATATCATTATGTAGATGTTGCTGTTATCCTTAATTACGTGGTAAATTACACTTAATAACCTTCAAATTTTTAGTGGTCAGTCGATCATAGATAGCATGATATACTTAAGGAATGCTCAAAGTTGATTTCATACGTATAATAAAGGTTTTTAAGAAGCAGATTTTTCGGATGTAAAATACCTATTCGCTTATACACACCTATTACTATTTTCTATTATAATTTTATTATCTGTATGACCTATAATTGTAAGTCGATAATTTCGATACTATTGGCCCCTACTGACCCCCCCCCCCCCCCCGATATTCGATACTAATAATAGATGCTTTCAGTATATGACGACCTCAGAAGCTAAGGGGTACAAGTGACAAAATGTCGATTTGGAGTAAATTGAGTTTAAAGATAATTGATGTTAAATTGGAACATCAGTAACAATTGACTAAATTGAAATAGGAAACATCTGCTTGTTGCATTCTAATCTTTGAACTCACATTTCAATAACTGTTAAAAAATAGAGTACAATTTTGTTTAAATGCATAATTAATCAATATTGTTTGTTTTTCGAAAAAAGTGGTTTATCTCTATTACTCCCCAAATAATAAGAAAATGACCTATATTTCTTTACCTGAATGAAAAAAGCATATTTCCAGATACCCTGTGCACTTAACTCAATTTTTTCAATTTTGTCACTTATACCCCTTGGCTTCTGGGGTCCTCATATAAATATGTTGCTGCCATCCTTAGTTACATGATAAGCTAAACCTAGTAACCTTATAATTTCACATGGTCAGCTGACCGTAGATAGTGCTTTTCTAAAAAAAAATAACTAAAATTTTTATAAGAAAGAAAAAAAAAAATCTTCTGCTTATACCTGCTTCACTCATCCCATCTTAAAACTGGCGCAGAAAAGCATTCACAACATTTTTTCCTTTTGTTTTTATCCACTTAGTTCATTTTTTAAGATTCCGTGTGGGCTTTGGTCATAGATGGCTATCGTGGGGGGTTCGTTTCTCTGAATACAAGCTTTCGTTCCGTGTCCCGGGTTTTAAATCGCGTTTTTATTCTTTCTTTTACTTTTCGCCGCGATATGTTTTGTTTTAGAATGAGTTTCTCCTGCCTTTTTGGTTGTTAGTAGTATAGACACCCCCCTCCCTGATGCTTTCCCCCTTGCTTTATTTTTAAGGAACAATGTATGGCGAGTATATACCAATAACTTTACTTGTGTCGCCTGATAGCTGGTCTTGTCACATCCAGACGATCTCCTTGTTTTCTTTCTTTTTTCTTTTTTTTTATTGAACTGGTGAATGGCAACAAAAAGTCATAAATTCGTTTTGGGTTGTTGGAAAAGACGCTTCGCTGTGTGTGACGAATGCATAGGTTATTGGAGTAAAAGAATTAGTTGTGTGTTTTAATACTACTACTTTATTTTTTTTAATATGGCGTTTGCATGAATAAAGATATTTTTCTCTCAAGAGTTTATTTTAGAAATTATTAATGATCAAAACATGTTTTTTAATAGGAAAAAATGCATAGTATTTGATCTATGACGTGATAGGTATCTATTGTTGTTGTGTTTTTTTGTTTTTTTTTTTTCTTTCTCAAAATTGAATTTTGCGAAATAGATTTTTTTTTCTACTGAAACAAAAAAGGCAGTTATAAATTGCAGCATTTTTGTTCGCATTGTTTGTCATTCAAATTTAAAATTTCTTTTGAATGGGAAAAAGTATTTCACTATTTCAAAATTAATGATTTTTTTTCACCTATGAAATACGATTGTTCTTAATTTTGCTTTGAAAAATAAATTGCATCTACTTTTTGTTTCTTTTTTAATACCATTGTTTAAGTTCCATAATTATAGTATTAGTTTTCAATCGCTGTATCGAGACACTCTGACAAGTCGAGAAAACAAGAATAATTAATAATAAATGATAATAGAAAATTACTTTTCATATCAAATTTGTTTCTGGAATATTAGAAATATTTTCAAAATAGTTAATATTTTCCGACAATTTTATTTCCAAAATATTAATATTTTCAAATGTTACCCCCCCCCCCCCAAAAAAAAAAATAATAATAATAATAAAAATACTTGACGTGTTAAAGTCATATGTGTGAAATGAAAATTTTTTGCCATGAAGACTATTTTTAAAAAAATCCATGGTCAATAGAATCCGAAGAGTGTTTATTCTAAAATTCGATGAAAAAAAAGAAAACAATTCTTAAAAAATAAAGAATTTCATTTTTCATTACAATAAAAATATGTTGAATTGTTTTTATATTGGATCATGATTGAACATTATATTTAATTTAAGCTAATTAAAAAATCGTATACTCCCCCCCCCCCCTTTTAAAAGTAGAACGCAGATTTAGAATACTCTTTATTTAGAGTGCCCATTATTCGGACGCCGATTAACCGGATTGTCCCACTATCCAGATCTGTCGAGGATCAAGGTCCCCCCCCCCCCCCCAGTCGTCTTCAAAGTTTTTGAAGTGAAACTTCTCTAAGCGGAAAAGGGTAAATTCGGCTGGATGCCACAGAATTCAACCATTAAATAAGCATTTTCTAATTCTAAAATAATAAAATCGCCAACATTTGAGAAGATGACGCATCAGATAGAACTGATGAAGAGCAAACACACAGAAGGATTTAATGCTCTTTAAGTTGCGATGGAATGGCTACAACGATAAGATTCTGTCAATCTTGTTCAATTCCTGAAATTAAAAAGATTTACGGATATGGCTGCAGAAAAAAAAGAATGTTCTGCAAGAAGCAGATGACTGTCAAAAATTTATTTTTCTTATCACACTGATTTTTTTTAATGTATTTATTTTATTTATGCGTGAAATAATTTCTGTGTTCTATGTATAAAGTTGTACCAATTTTGTAAAAATTAAAATAAACCCGTTATTGTTATTTGTAATTCCCTACAATGTGCATTACCTAAGCCTAAAAAAGTGTGAGCGGAAATTATCTAAAATACTCTACCACAGCCGTTTTTCAAATTTGTCTGATTATCCGGATTTTTCATTAGCCCCCTGTATCGACCACGGTCCGGATAATCGGCACTCTACTTGTATTTCAAATAGAGTTATTGAGTGGTAGGATAAGACAGCGATTTTTGTATGCATAATCTGTAACATTTACTAGGTTCAACTGTCTTCATCATTCAGTATTATCAAGCTTACAATAAAGTTTTGATCTCTTTACTGTCACTATCATCGATCCATATATATAGAGAGAGCATTGTTATTGATCGGCAGTGTGCGGTCTATTACGGCATTACCAGGAAGGGTTCATAGGCCATTATTTTTTTTATTCGATTGACCGCTTGAAATGACCAGCAGCTGTTTATTCCCGAATTTCGAATAGTCTTACCTTGACTCATTACAGTTGGTCATTTCCCATGCCTTTTCAAGTTTAACTCTTTATGCACTGACAGTATTGTAAGTACCATTGAAGAAAGTTTAATGTAAAATTTATTTATTCAGTGTATTAATGAGGGTTTTTTTTTTTCTTCCTTTCTTCCCATACAATAAATCTTCTCGATCAAATTTAAATAGCTTTGAGAAACAAAGCTAAATATTTTCAAAAAGTGATAGTATTCTCTTTTTAAGGGTAATAGTTACTCAGCGGCCGAATTCCTCTCGGTTATGCTAAGTCAATGGGCGTTTTATTCATTCTTATAGTCAAAATTTGTCCGGGCAATTAATTTTTTCAACTTTTTTTTTCAGTGTTCTCTTCTTCAAGGATGTCTCTTTTTTCCTTAATTTTCAAAATATTTCTAAAATCTATGCAGAATTTTATATAAAGTGTTAAAATTTCGAATATTCCTTTTAATTCATTTTTTCATGTTCTATTGATATATATTGTTTTGCAATTAATGGTTGCACACATATTATGACACATCTATTTATCTACATAATTAAAATGAAATCACATGTGTGAAAATCAAAGGAACAAATAATACAAAAATTAAATCCAGTAAATTGAAAATGAAACTCTGAATGAAATGAATTGAATGAGAAACTCTGAATGTCTTATGAATTAGTCATAGGAGCTTCATTAGAATAATTCGCAGTAAACATAGGTTATTTCGTCGAAAAATGACAACAACAAGGGCTTTATAACATATCAAAAAACAATAATTAAAAGAAATTAAGATAACCAAGTTATAAACGAATTTAACAAAAGGATACAAAACCTCGCAGGAAAGTTAGATGAAAATGGAATCCGATCAAATGTATGTGCCTTGGACAAGTAAGTTAGCATGCGAGACGCTGCTGACGGTAAAAAGTGATATTGATAAAAGAGCATATGCTGCCATCTAGAAATGGTATGGATAATTACTTTGCATAAATATACTTTAAAAAGACTGTTATTTGCTTGAAAATTGAAGAATAAAATTATA
Source organism: Maratus speculifer (assembly GCA_964019185.1). Lineage (NCBI taxonomy): Eukaryota > Metazoa > Arthropoda > Arachnida > Araneae > Salticidae > Maratus > Maratus speculifer. The sequence continues at coordinate 89,005,921 of OZ025300.1, read as the reverse complement.
TTGTTAAAAATATGTAGAATTGATTGAAGAAAATTATAAGACAAAGTAATACTGATAACAATAATTAAAGAAAAAATTATTATTATTCAAAATGTTAATTATTGATATTTGTTTTTAAAATTATAAATATAAATATGTAATTTAATATATTTTTTTAATAATTATCTTATAAATAATTGTTAAAAATAAATTTTTAAAAAGATAGAAGTATAGCCAATAATTTCAGGATTGAGATTCTGAATTCTAGTACTTTCATTTTTAAAAAAATCTTGTATTTTAATTATATTATAGCAGTGCTATTGATTGGTTGAATATATTTAGTTATGTAATATTTGTTTTTAATCTCAATATGTTTGTTTCTTAGAGTTAAAATGTTTCTTTTTGCTTTACAGGTAAGGAATTATTTGGAATTCTTTGAATTTGAATCGGTTAAAAGTTGTTTAATTACAAACCAAAGTTCATAAAACTTGTGGATTTTCATTTACCTCATCTTTTGTCATCTGAATGGATATTTTTCTTTAAAAGGTATTTGAGCCATTTTGAAAGCAAACATCTAAACAGTTTTCCTTATTTTATGCTTTTAAATATATTTAGTTATTTAAGATTTTGGATTTTAAAATTTATATACAATACAAGATGATCATAAAGTCTTTCTCTGATGACAATATAATTATTGCATAAAAATTAATATCAACCGCCATATACTTGTTTATCATTTGAAAATTATCTAAATTTTTACTATTTTAAATTTAAATTTTGTTGTGTTAAAATTGTGTCACAAGTGTAATTTTATTTTAATTATACATATATGTATGTGATTATGCGATACATAAAATGCAGAGTTTTTAAGGAAGATTTAAAAATAGTATTTAATTACTTTTTAAATTTATCGTTACTAGTACACCGAACCCGGGGTTCCCGGGTCACAGAGTAAAGGTGAAAAACTTTTTTAAAAATTAAAATTGAAAAGTCTAATAAATTTTTCCTATGTAATATGCTTTTTAAACTGCCAACTAATTCCAAACAGCAATTTTATATGAAAAATATTAATTATGTTATCATATAAAGCTTTAAAAATTATCGGTACTTCCGTATTAGACGCAAGATAGAATTTATTAGCCAAAGATCTTGCCAAAAATTAAAATTGCATTATTTCAGTTTATAAAATCAACTAAGAAAATATGATACACAGATATTCTTTAAAATACATTTTTGTAAAGATTATTTGATGTATTTTTTGTAAATTAAGTTTGCAACGAACTAAAAGTTATTAAATTGATAGGAATAAACGAAATAAAACCAACAACATTCACTGGGTTGTATAGCCGACGATATTTTGACATAACACGTTTTTAATTACTATTTTTTTCGGTTGCTATGAAAAAATGGCTACTAAAATATACAGTGATCTGTTATTTTTCACGTAGAAAAGAGATAAATGGAGGTAAAGTATGCAATTAAAACGGTTTCATGGGCGCTGTTCTTCCAATTTAAGTCTCTTATTCGGGCCAAACAAAACAATCTCTAAGAACAGAGACCGAATCCTTTAACATCATTTTTTCTCTAAATGAAAAAAAAAAAATAATAATTATATTTTAGCATTCTAAAATAGCATTTCATTGTATTATGAATTAAAACTGTACCGCTAAAAGTTTTCCTTTTTTGCGAAAGCACGTGGTTGTGTTTGATGCAATGCAGCGAATTTTAGAGATGATTTTTTAGCGTCACCTGCAGCCACCAAACTGCATCTCTATTCATCTTCCTTTTTTTTTTTTTTTTTTTACTCTATGGATATTTTTCCTTTTTTTCCCACACAATGCGATACTTAAGTTGCCACCATTAGAGAAAATGAACTAAAAACTATAAAAAAATTAATATCTTATAAACAAATTGAGATACAGTTTTCTAACAAACTGCATTTAAACGTGCATATTTTTCTGCATACGATGGTATAAATGTCGAAAACGTGCTATGTCTAGAAGTTTAAAATTTTACAATAGCGAAAATTGCAAAATTAAAATTTCATCGGAAAGTGTTGCCATTCAAAACATGACGTATGCGTTACGCACAGATACGTTTGGCCTTTATTATATAGATGACTACATTAAAAACCGCAATTAATCAGGAAATGTTCGCTTTGATAATGATCGATTTAACATTCAGATATCGATAGAAGATTCTAAGTCTTAAAATTTCATCTCTAAACCTTTTTTAATGAGAGCTATCTTTATAAAAAATGACAACTTGTTAAAGTATAATTACTCTTAGATAATCGTTTTTTAATAATATCGATAGGTTTTTTCATTTAAGTTTTATTCATACCGTTCTTAATATTAAATTACATTGTTAAAAATTGCATTCCTTTACATTAGATTAAAAAAAAAAAAATCTTTGTATTTTTATGAAAAATTCTTAGATATTTCTGTTAATCTTTTTCCTCTCTCAAGATATGTAAGTTTAACTATTTTTTTTCTTTTAATTTATTGAAAATTCTGTAAAAAGCGCCAAACTTGATATAAAAACTGGAAATTTTTAAATGAGTGAAACCCATTTTGTCTCTGATTTTTGCAATACCAAATTTATATTACTGCTCTTATGTGTGGTATTTAAAAAAATCCTAAGAATGAACGCATTTAAAGGTTCCCTCTGACTCGAAAGTTTGATGCCCTTTTAAATACCCGACTAAAAACTATGTTATTATATAAATATCTTCACAACAAATGAACTTATTCGAAATAGTCATTACTTTAAAAAAAATCTATCTCTTGGGTCCAACTAGCAAATTTGTGTCCAGTGCACAATTAATTTTTTGTGCTCCCTTAAGGTCCACGCACATAGCACTAACTTCTTGCGGTCAGGTGTCGCTATTTTTGATCTTTCGTGTCGGCACTTTGATGTATAAAGTGCTCTTTCAGTGCACTTTTTTGAACTCCAAGAGAGAAATTGAACTCGAAATCAGTTGACAGCTTTACAACTGAAGATTGGGTAGATAAAAGTTCCCCTTCCTTTGTCAATTTGGTAGGGTCAGTCCCTCAAAAATCAACTAAAGAGGTTTTACCTTTGTTCCCTTCTTAAACAAAGATTGATTGATTGCTCTTTTAGTGTAATAAAAACTAGTGCTGTTCGCTCGCAGCCTTAGATTGGTTGATTTACTGGTACTAGTTTTTTCCACATATTACGCACTTATTCGAAAAATGTCAACTAATAAGTTAAGTTTCGATAAAATGTTTTTCTCTAATATTTATTGAAATGTATTTTTACGCATATATTGAGATATACGTCTGTCATTTCATCGGATTAATATCTCAACTATCACATTTTCACAATGCCGATTTTTTAAATGGAAACGTAGATGAAATTATGAAAAATTTTGTGCCCTTCAAAAATTTCGTGCCCATGCCACGGACTCCAGGTGCCCGTACGATAGTCAGGGCCTGATTATGTGTAAAATAAACCATAAAAATTGTGCCCGAAAATACTTGAATAATTCTAGTAAATAATAATAATAATAATAATGCTTATATATTATGTGCATTCATTTTGCTTTTGGGATTTCTAGTATTAACTATTGCTTAAAATATTTTAAGCTCAGTTTACAGAAAATTCTAATATTTTCCACTCATATTTTTTTCTTGCAAAATTATAATATTTAATTTTTTTTAAATTTTTTATTACTATTGCTGAGATTGCAGAGGTTGTAACGAAATCGCTCAATATCAAATATCGTATTCCCAGATGAATAACACTTATCCCAAGTTATTAAAAATTTTGAATTAAGAAGTTATTGGTTAAGAAGTTCTTTGATATTATTTGGGAAAGAAGAGTGATATTTTGTTTCTGTTAAAACGTCGATTAATCGTAAGCTAAACTTCAACTACCGCTGCTGATTTTTCCAGGTTCGGAAAAATCCATTGGTGACCATTATTTGGTCACCAGAACAATGAACGCCATTCGGGTGGAAATGACAAGAAAATAGACCCATAAATTTCTCTAAAATACGGAAAAATTAAACACGAACCTGAATGAACCGTTCAGACCCTTGATTTATTATTAGTACAGTTATGCTATTTTCTAGGTGTAAAACTGCAACAATTTTAATTACTCCTGTACAAAAAACGGTACCGATGCTAAACTTGAAAGCAAGCAATGTTGAAAGAGAGAAAAAAAGTGTGTGAGCTTTGGGCGTGGCGCGTGGAGCATCTATATTTTCTACGCTAATAATCCCATTTTTATATATTTTTTTACTCCCCACTTATATTATTTCATGCTTGAGCGTTTTTGGTATTCCAGGTTATTGCCAGCTACCCTGGTTACTCTGGCATTCAAACTTTAGTCTCTCACCATTGGTCGTGGTTGTCATGGAGACATGTTTCAGTTTAAGCGTAAACAAAAGGTTGGAAATTGTTTTTTTCGTGGGCTATCGTTAGTACAGAATGTATTTTTCAGGCTCACCCCCCACCTTACTCTAATATCTGTGGTTTTTAATTCAGTTTTATTGCAGTCTGATCTGCTTGCAGTGCGTTTAGTTAGAACGGTTTTAGTTCTTCGCAATAGCATGGCGATGAAGAGTATTTTATTTTTAACTTGGCTGGGAAATAACTTGCAGCGAGTGGCATACTGGATAAATCGTATTCTACCGATTACATTGAATTGAGACGATTAACATTTTATTTCGATTATGCTTATATGCAGAGAAAAGTACGAATTGAAGGGAAGAAGGAAAAAAAGCTAAACTAATTATTTTATTTTTCTGGCACCCTTAAATTTCTTGCGCGACCCGGCATCGCATTTGTATTTTTTGTGAAAAGTAGTAATCCTTTTAAAAATTAAAAAAATTCCACAACAGTTATAAGAGGCATGTAAGAACAATTCTATACATGTCTTTAATAAAAATTGAATTTTAACTTCGGAAAAATATCGTTTGTTGTAAAATTTGGAGCACCGCGTCTGGTTTCAAAGTTAATACAAGTCATTATTTTAGGTTTATATATTGAGTGTATTCTTAAATAAGACAAAATACGCCAACTTTAAATTGTATAATTTATTGAATGTAATAAGTGAAGTGAACCAAGTGATGTTGCATACAAGTTAAAGCATTTTATAAACGTATCTTTTTCAAATAGGTTGAAAATTTCGACTACGCTACATGAACTTCTAAAAATCTTCAGAATGATTTATAGCTGGGTCAAAAATCATACAATTGTATGCAAAATCTGAGTTACTATGAACATTTTTTTTCTTTATTATTATTGAAATTTTACATTTTTAAATTTTTCTGACAATGCATATTTAATTATCTTTCTCAGATTTAAATTTTTTTTCTTCTTCGAAATTATTAAATTTATTGACTCTAAAGAACGAGAAGTTAAATATAAGATTTCTTCCATAAAATACTGAATCAGAATGGGAATAATCCTGATTTTTTTTTCTCCTTTTTTTTAAGGAAGTAGATTACCTCCTTTAAGTCCCAAAAACCATTTAAGCTTTAATCCGCTTTGTAATCTTTAAGAGAGAAGAAACTCGTATAAAAGTAAATCAAAAGAGCTGCCCCCCCCCTCTATATTTTTCTTCCCTCCCCCGAGACAGAAATTATCCGATTTACTTGATTGGGACTTTGCACGAAAAGGGGGGGACTTAGGCTTTCGTGACGAAAAATATAAGAAAATAGATCGATTCAGCCCGTGGATGTGTGGGTAGTATCATTTCTCGTAATCTGCAGGACACGGAAGGGAAAGAAGGTTGGGTGCAGATTAGGGCTTCTTAAAAGGATATACAGTATTCTCCACAAAAAACCGGGAAGATATGCTGCGTTGCCGACTTAGAAAGCACGGAAAGAAGTTCCATTCTTTAGCTGAGTTTCTTGCTTATGTAGGGCACTTTCAGTTTTCCATGCCTTTTTACATTGGTTAATTTACGGTTACTATTTTTTTTTTTTTTTTTTTTTTTTTTTAAAGGTGTATTCGAAAAAATGCTTTTCCACCTTCAACAGCTCGAAATTTTCTTTTACAATTTCAGGCACATTTTTAAAAGTAGAAACATGAAAGTTGCTGAGGGGATTTTTGAAGAGACCTATAAGGTGCCGTGTGATGTCATTTTACGCTCTATTCATTAGAATTTGATTTATAAACAATTACCTTCTCTGTATGACCCTTTTTTTTTTTTTTTCGTTCACAGACCTCCCGCTTCGGGAAAATCCGTTCAAAATGCCTTTTTTTTGGTTGCTTTTTGTGCAATATTTTCTGCATTTATCAAAGAATTGGCAATCACGGCACCTTGTGTACTTACCAAATAAGACAATTTGCCATTTTGATGCATTTGAGAGCAAAAATAAGTTTAAAAATAAATCGAAAAAAAAAAAAAAAAAAGCAGCTTGAATCGAAATACACCCTTAACATATCGTCACCTGAGAATAATAAGGTTCTATCTGTGTTTCTGAAAAAAAAAAAAAAAAATCTATATAGAAATGTTCTTTTTGTATCATTGAAGGCATTTCTGGATTATAATATTGTCATAATATAATTATGTTATATATTGATTATATGTAACATCATTTTGATGCAAAAATGCTTTCATAGATACAAGTAGAACCTTTCTATATCTATAAGTATTTTTTTTTTTTTTTTTCAAAATCACAGATAGAACCTTATTATTCTCAGGTGACGATATGACACACTCATTCGAAAAGTGTCGATTCAAAAAATTAAGATTTTCGGAAAATTTAACTATTCCAGGAATAATCAAATAACTGAAAGGCATTTTTTATTAGATATTGAGATATACTTTTGTCTTTTCAACACAATATTTGAAATAACATTTTTTCTCACAATTAATTTTTTAAATGGAAATTTAGAGTAAATTATAAAAAATTATGTGCCCTTCAGAAATTTTGTGAGAGGGCTCGGGCCCCGGATGTCCTTGCGATAGTTAAGGCGAGGACTGTAGTCTAAAAGTAGGAAATTGTCCAGACTTTTCTCACAGGGTCCTGTTTTTGTGAAATTGTGAAGTTTTTCTTATATTTGTGAAAATTCTAATAATTTTGTGAATTATTACTTGATTGGGATTTTGCACGAAAAGGGAGGACTTAGGCTTTCGTGACGAAAAATATAAGAAAATAGATCGATTCAGCCCGTGGATGTGTGGGTAGTATCATTTCTCGTAATCTGCAGCACACGGAAGGGAAAGAAGGTTGGGTGCAGACTAAGGCTTCTTATAAGGATACAGTATTTTCCACAAAAAAACGCGGGTAGATATGCTGCGTTGCCGATTGAGAAAGCACGAACTAACTTCCATACTTTAGGTGAATTTCTTTGCTTTTGTGCAAGGACTTGTGGTCTAAAAGGCAGTTATCAAATTAAAACTGAAACTGGCTATTTCTCCTCGACATATTTAATTTTTGTTCGCAAACGCATAAAATTGACAAATGCTCTTTTTTGAGATTCTGTGTAATCGATCTATCGACAGGGTACATACGGGTCAGAGAGAAGTCGGGGGATTTTGAAAATTTTGCCAAAGTCGAGGAATTTTTTACCGTATTCCCCCACATTAGCCGGCATGCCCGAAAACATGATAGACTAAAATTTTCGCAATAATCTAAAAGAGGCAGGCTTTCTCCTGTATGAGTTGCAACCCTGATTACAAATATTTCTTTATTTTGACTTAATTTCATATTCCAGAAGGTTTTGCGGAAAATATAATCTTTATCGCATTCTCCTTTGCGGACTACCAACGGAAAATTAGTTATTCTGGATTTCTCTGTATATCTTAATTATGTTTTTTAGGAAAACTGTAGCGACTTACTAAGGTGGTTTATTTAATTTTTTGTTTACCATGTTCATGTTTACAAAAAAAAAAAAAAAAAAAAAAAAAAGATACACTTCCTGTTGTAGACATTGTAGTTTTTTTCCACGCTTACTGCCAAACACTCGAAAAAATTCAGACTACCAAAACAAACTCCAGGAGTCCGACATTTTCATTTTTTGGTGCGAAACTCTCGTCAACCCCAAACTACTCGAGGATTGTACTAAGAGGTTCTCTGCTTTAGCCAAGTATATCAAGAGGCGTACAAAGCCCTCCCTCGTTTCCATTTAACTTGGAAATACATTTTCGAGCAAAAGAAGAGGAAGCTATATGGAGGGAGAAATATATACAATGTTGGTGAGTTAAAAAAGAGAATCGCGGATAATGTAAACAACGAGAAAGGCCTCCTGAAAAGCTAAGAGAATGGCCTGTCAGGAGATAAACACTGGCACAGAGTGCTCTACACACACAAACTGCGCTGTTAGGGTTTACATTGAAATAAGAGGAATGGTTGTATATCCAGATAATGGTGTTTGGTTCACGAAATCGACTCGGTATCTTTTTCTTTTTTCTGTGTGTTCTTCGAGAGTAAGGTTTGGACGCCCACATGTGCTATTCGTACGTCGCCACTTCGTTTTTTTTTCTTTTTTTCTTGATGGGGTATGGGGGACAAAGAAGGAAACGATGTCGCAGAAACGGTCTTCTTTCTCTGTTTTTTTCTTTCTAACCCCGAAAATCTTAAGGATTGAGTCTTATCTTTTTTTTTTTTTTTCCAGAATTTTAGGGTTCCCAGCGTTATGGAAAAGTCAGGGAATTTCAAAGTAGTCATAGAAAGTCAGGGAAATTTTAAATTAAAATACAGAGGAAAAATCAGGGAATTAACAAATATTTTCTAAAAAGTCATGAAAAAGTCTTTACGAAAAAAGAAAAAGTGATGCGAGATTCATTATATAATCTCCGGCAAAAAAAAAAAAAAAAAAAAAAAAAAATCAGCAAAGGATGGGAATATATATATAAAGAAATTTGCAGAACAATTGCAGAAAAAATAGCTACGTTTGACAAAGGATGCAAAAGAAAATTAGCAAATTCTGTTGCAGCCTGTGTGGTCAGAGAATTTTTTTAAGTTTTGTCAGGGAATGTCAGGGAACTTGCCCATAATATTTTGCTAAGAACCCTGAATTTGTTTATGATGATCTTAAAATTTTGAACAAAGGGCAAGTAACGAAACATAGTTAAGGTTTTATTGATAATTCTACATTAGCTTTGTTGCCACGGTAATTGAATTGATATTTTTAGTTATAATGTTTCCAGTTGTTAGACCTTTTTTCTTATCCAAATATTTACTTTTGCTAAATTCATTTGAAAAGAAACTTTCATGTAGGAACAGGATGCAGGCTGACACTGTTTAGTTTTATGACTGATTGTATTGACGTTTATTTGCATCAAAAATATTTATAAAACGTTATTTGCTACACTGATTATTGAAAATCTTAATGCAGCTTGTCTTTAAACTTCACCATGATTAGTGCCTTTCCAGTTTTAAATCATTAGTACATATATCCAGAGTCATGTTGCGTCGTTCTCTGCTTCCTTTACTCTACTCGGGAAAATTGGCAACAAACAGTTCGTTTTTCTGTCTTCACTTCACTACAATCTCTCGCGCCTAGCCACGCCTCTCATTCAGTTGATCAGTAGAGTACCTTTTTTAATCAGAGTGGCGATTGTAAGAACAAAATACACTACTTATTTAATGGATAGGATACACTTTTCTATGAAAATAATTTTCAGTGGTAAAAGATGACATCCCGAACTACAAAAATTGTGGAATTAGGTATTGAGAAAAGCATATGCAAAATAGATCATTTATTTTGTTTAAAAAACGCAGAACATATTCAAGTCATTGCTCGCATTTAGACATACTTTTTTGAGTATGTACTTAAATCCAAACTGCTTATTTTCAGACTCATTTTATGCGTTCATTTTTATTGTCAAATGCATCCGATTGGCAGGTTCTCTCATTCAGAAACTAATTTTCCGTATTGGTTGATTTTTTTTTTTTTTTTTTTTTTTTTATAAAGGCGCAATATATTTCAAAAAATACTGTCAAAGTGGGCATTTGGAACCGTATTTCCAAAAGTGATAGTGCTAGAAATGAAAAAAAAGGTCTTACCGAGAAAATAATTGTTTATAAATCATGTTCTATTCTAATTATTGATTGGACGAAAAATAAAATCACAGGTCGCATATAAATCACTTCAAAAAATCACGTCAACAAGTTTACGTTTTTGCTTTTAAAATTGAATCGGAAAAGTAATAGCCGAAAAACGTTTTTTGAATAACGTCTTAATGTTTTCTCTGGAAATATTTAATATTTTCCCATCATTAAAATCCAAAGATTTCTTAATATTTCCTATATTGTTTCGCAAACCTTTGCATCATCTTAATTTATACGTTCTCTATATGCATGAAATATCATTGACTTCGATATTACTCCATTCTGAATAAAATAACGAAAAAAAAAAACTGAAGTGAAGCGAGCGTAGAAAACTCATCCTCTTTCTTCTACACCTTCCCGCTATCAATATCCTTTTCCTTTTTGTGTTTTTTTTCTCTCTCCCTCTACTGCATATAGCAAAAAGCTTCTTGCGTGTGCCCAAGTATCGCGTGTACTGACGATGAAAATTTGAGGCAAATTGGCTCCATTTTGCTCCTTCGATGCCCCACGGGGTCGAGGCTGAATATTGCCCCAGCTTCTGGCCTTGCCTCTATCTCTTTTATAAGGGAAAAGCGTTTTTGGGGCTAGATTTTATTTGGATGCCTAGTGGTTTTGCTTTTTCCATTTTATTTTTACTTTATTTTTTTTTTATATTTTCCCCCGCTGTCTTCCAAGTGGTGTGGAATTTGTATCGATGAATATTTAGCGAAGATAATCATCATCGCGAGATAGTGATAAGGATGTGTAATGAAAGATATTCTTGCTTTAGTTTTTATGGATGAATGAACGAAGTTGTGAGATAAGAATAATTCGCCGGGTTGTCATAGTGATTTTTTTTTTAATTTGTTATTAGGAACAATGATTGTTATGATGGTTTTTAATCACATATTGTATTATGGTGTTTTAAAAGTCGGTATGTTTTTATTTTTATGTTCTTTTCCATCTTTCGGTAGGAAAAAAAGAAAATAAATTTCTTCAATATGAAACAAGCTGCATATATTGTAACAGTTAAACACACAGTGTGATAAAAATAATTGTTTTACATTGAGTGCAAAGTTAAAAAGCTTTATTTTAAAAATCTGACTCTAAATTTATTTCAAGATTTCTATGCAATTCATTAAATGTGCTAGATATTAGCTTGCGTATTTAGTATGTTCACTTTTACTCCTTCGTTAGCTATTCCTATATTTTCATTAAAACAATAAATTGATGAGAAAAAGTTACCAATAATTTTTTAAATATTCTTTAAATTGTAATTACAATTTTTTTTAATTAAACACAATTATCAAAAATAAATAAATGAATAAACATTGCTTATTTTAAAAATATTCGCAATGCAAACTGCACACTGAATCTGTCATTTATCAATATTTCAAAATGCAGAAATTACTCGATTTTGGTCTATCACGGGGAGGAGGAAAAAGGTACTTTTCCAGTAACATAGCACTTGACGCCTTTTTTAAATTTTAGCGCAATTTGGCTTCAAAAATTCAGATTCGTTGCCAATTAATTTACAACCTGGGAGCAGGAAAACACATTGGTAAACCTACAAGTCAACTGCTAAAATCAGATTTTTAGATGTTTTCCACCAAGATATGACTTAATAGACCGTTTGTGTTCTGATATACGAATCGAGTTTTAACTAATTCTGGAATTTCAGTCATGAATTCGATGAGGTGATTGTCTGCGCTGCTGCCTCTCGGCCGTTACTGAATTTTTTCCCTCTCTATTCCTTCACACAGACTCTTTCAGTTTCGATGTACAGAGCAAAGTGGAGTTTTATTTTAAAAGAGAGTTAAATATAGCTAAATTATAAAAATATTGCTTATAATGAAAAATAATTTGATAATTCGTACAAAACATTAAGAAATGTTTATATTGTTTTGTCTGTTTATCCCTCCCATTCCCTATTTCTTTCTTTACTCTTTGACAGTGTACGATAAATTGTCTATTTTTCTCTCTAGCTTTCAATTATTCTTTCGCTTCAGGTTATTTTGTTTTGTATTAAAAAAATCTCTGCAGAGAAAAGAACACGCGTAGTCTTATCATTGGCCCTGATGACTTTTGTGATAATCTTCTCTGTAGTCATTTTCCGATAACCATCTTAGCTTACATACTCAAGAAGCGTACCGGGCTTTTGTCGTAGACATTCTGCCAAATTTGTTAGTACATTTAAGGTTTGAGGAGCACACCTGCGCGGCATGTTCCTGTCGGTGCATTTGTCAGATGTAAATTACAACTGATGGTCAGCATTGGCAATCACTTTATCGAGTTCATGGCTGAAATTCCATGATTAGTTAATCTCGATTCGCATATTAGAATGGTATTGGTCGTCCAAGTCATATCTTGGTGGAAAACATCTGAAAATCTGATTATAGAGTTTCATTCGTAAGTATACCATTGTGTTACCTGACATCGAAAGGTATGAAAACATGAAAAACTGGGAGCAGGAAAACACATTGGTAAACGTACAAGTCCACAGCTAAAATCAGATTTTCAGGTGTTTTCCACCAAGATATGACTTGGACGACCAATACCATTGTAATATGCGAATCGAAATTTTTTTTAACAAATTCTGGAATTTCAGCCATGAACTCGATGAAGTGGTTTTCTGTGCTGTCGCCTCCAGCTCAAATTTATTTCCTCTCTACGCGTGCTTCATCGAAATTCTTTCAGTAAAGTGTGGGTTTCAAAGAGTTAATTATTGCCAAAATATAAAAATATTTCTTTAATTGAAAAAAAAAATTCATACAAAACTAAGAATTTTTTACACTGTTTTGTCTGTTTATCCCTCCCATCTCCCACTTCTTTCTTTGCTCTAAAAGACAGTATACGATAAATTGTGATTGTCTATTTTCTTCTCTAGCTTTTCATTATTCTTTCGCTTCAGGTTATTTTGTTTTGTATTTAAAAAATCTCTGCAGAGAAAAGAGCATGCGTAGTCTTATTGGCCCTGATGACTTTTGTGATAATCTTTTCTGTAGTCATTTTCCGATAACCATCTTAGCTTACATACTCAAGAAGCGTACCGGGCTTTTGTAGTATATTGTTAGACATTCTGCCAAATTTGTTAGTACATTTAAGGTTTGAGGAGCACACCTGCGGCATGTTTTTGTCGGTGCCTATGCCAGATGTAAATTACCACTGATTGTCAGCATAGACAATCACTTCATCGAGTTCATGGCTGAAATTCCATGGTTAGTTAATCTTGATTCGCTTATTAGAATGGTATCGGTCTGTCAAGTCATATTTTGGTGGAAAACATCTGAAAATCTGATTTTTAGAGTTTCATTCGTAAGTATACCATTGTGTTACTTGGCATCGAAAGGTATGAAAACATGAAGGGAACTGGGAGCAGGAAAACACATTGGTAAACGTACAAGTCAGCTAAAATTAGATTTTCAGTTGTTTTCCACCAAGATATGACTGGGCAGATCGATTTCATTCTAATATGCGAATCGAACTTTTTAAAACCAATTCTGGAATTTCAGCCATGAACTCGATGAGGTTGTTTCCTGTGCTGAAACGTCCAGCTCTATTACATCACAAAATTATTTCTTTTCTACACGTGCTTCTCAGTAAAGTGGGATTTTTCTAAGCGTTAATTATTGCCAAAATATAAAAATATTTCTTATAATTGAAAAAAAAAAAAAAAAATCATACAAAACTAAGATTTTTTTTTACATTGTTTTGTCGGTTTATTTCTCCCATCCCTAATTTCTTTTTTGCTCTAAAAGACAGTGCACAATAAATTGTCATTGTCTATTTTCCTCTCTAGCTTTTCATTATTCTTTCGCTTAAAGTTTTTTTTTTTTTTTTAATTAAAAAAAATACATATCTGCGTTGACCAGAGAAAAAAGGACATGTGTAGTTTTATCATGGCCCTGATGACTTTAGTGATAATCTTCTCTGTATTGTTCGTATATTTATGGTTTGAGGTACACACACCTGTTGTATGTTCTTGTCAGTGCCTATGCCAGATGTAAATTACAACTTATGGTCAACGTAGACAATCACTTCATCGAGTTCATGGCTGAAATTCCATGATTAGTTAATCTCGATTCGCATATTAAAATGATATCGGTCTGCTAATTCATATCTTGGTGGAAAAATCTGAAAATCTGATTTTAGAGTTTGATTCGTAAGTATACCATTGTGTTACCTGGCATCGAAAGGTCCGGGAGCAGGAAAACACATTAGTAAACGTACAAGTCCACAGCTAAAATCGGATTTTCAGATGTTTTCCACCAAGATATGACTTGGCAGACCGATATCATTCTAATATGCGAGAACTTTTTTTAATCAATTCTGGAATTTCAGCCATGAGATGGCTTTCAGTGCTGCCGCCTGCAGTTCTGTTACATCACAAAATTATTTCCTTTCTACACGTGCTTCATTGAAACTTTTTCAGAAAGTGGGGTTTTCTAAGAGTTAATTATTGCCAAAATATAAAAATATTTCTTATAATTGAAAAAAAACAAACATACAAAACTAAGAATTTTTTATATTGTTTTTGTCTATTTATCCCTCCCATCTAACATTTCTTTCTTTGCTCTAAAAGACAGTGTAATAAATTGTCATTGTCTATTTTCCTCTCTAGCTTTTCATTATTCTTTCGCTTCAGGTTATTTTGTTTTGTATTTAAAAAAAAATCTCTGCAGGGAAAAGGACATGCGTAGTCTTATCATTGCCCTATGATGACTTTTGCGATAATCCTCTCTGTAGTCATTTTCCGATAACCATCTTAGCTACATAACTCAAGAAGCGTACCGGGCTTTTGTCGTCGTTGCATACTGTTAGACATTCTGCCAAATTTGTTCGTATATTTATGGTTTGAGGAGCACACCTGCGCGGTATGTTCCTGTCAGTGCATATGCCAGATGTAAATTACAACTGATGGCCAGAGGAAGACATACTCATGAATATAGTCAACAACAACAGTTACATTTTCAACATTCTTAAGTCTTGTGCTCGTTATTTCTCATCCCCTCCCCTGCCATCGCTAGGAGGGGGGTGGGGATGAAAAACAAAATCTCAAAGAAAGCTTGAATTCAATGCACCACAAGTTTTCTTCTTTCGATATTTCCCGTTAACATTTGACCTCTCTGCTGATGCAGTTATATATGTTTTCAGGAGGGACCGAGGCGATAGGTAGAGGGTGTATACTAGGGGTTAGCCGAAAAAAGGCAAAAATTGATTTTCAATTTTCAATCTCGCGGAAAAGTTGCGAATTTGAGTGAATAAAAAATTTAAAAAAGAAATAAAAGTGGTTTATATCATCCGGTCATGCATGCGCTGTAAAGGCGTGGTTATTTTTGCTTCGCGCGGAAATTCGGTTCAAAACGTCCATTTTGATATTATTTTCTGAAAGATCGAACTGTTTTTTCCCTTTTTTTTTTTCAAACGATTAGATAGTTTCTGAACAACACCTGGCTGTAAGTTTCATACATTTCCGAACAGAAATAAATTAAAACGAATGTCATGAAATTACCCTTTAGATTTGAGAACCAACAGCCTTAAGAGTACAAATTTAACAAACAACAACAATAAAAAGGGACATTGTATTTGAATATTTATCAAAAAAAGAAAAACCAGCTAGTTTTTATTTTGTTGATGACAGAAACCCTTGTTCTTGGGGGCGTTTTTCGCTGCGCGGGAGGAATAAAAGATAAGCTGATTTATATGGAATTTAGTAGCGCTAATAACGAAATTTCACCTCCTTTGAACGAGTTTTTGCGAAAATGAAATTCCTGAGGAGCATCGCTGAATTGATAACAAAAGCGACCCTGAGTATCGCTAAGTCCCTTTCAATTTGTCTCCATTTGCAAAGGTTCTGCGTCGGCCCCATTAATATGCATCGCTTTCAAAATTTGATTAAGAATGTCAAAAGCTTCTTCTTCTATTATTCTATATTTTTTTATTTTGTTCTTCACCACCCCCTTGGAATTCTTTTTCTTTTTTTTCCCCATTCTCCGACTCTGGAGGAAATTGATTTTGCTTTTAAAGAAAGCTTTGGTACTGCAAATTAAACGTAAATATCTCCGTGCCGACCGGTTCCATTTGCGAAATTGCGTTCCTGTTGTAGTATGGGGCGAAGAGAGAGGGTGGGGGTGGGTGGACCGTGCAGAGTTTTCGTCTGTCTTTCATCTCTCTGTGAATACGTATATAATGATGTGCATTAGCTAATTATGACATCAGTATCTATCTCTGATTGAGCTACTCAAATTTTAAGTGTTGGTGCGAACTGTTTATAATTGGTGTTTTTTTTTTTGTTTTTATAGTTATTATTGTTAGTCAGTCGAAACATACTTTTTTTGTTTGGGGGGGGGGGGGGGGAATTATAAAAGAAATAGTTGGTGTATAGTTTTGAAACCTAAAAGATGTATTGATCTTTCTACTGTTCAAATTTGTTCTTAACTGTGGATTTTTTTCTCTCTTGGGGGGGGGGGGGGGTGGCGGAGGAGAGGGTGAAATTTATCTGTACACAAACAGTATATGCATTAAATATGGAATAACTTTTATTAAAGTAACAAATCGCTTATGAATTTTTAATGAATACATCCAATCATTTTATAAACA
The DNA here is from genome assembly GCA_964019185.1 of Maratus speculifer. Taxonomy (NCBI): domain Eukaryota; kingdom Metazoa; phylum Arthropoda; class Arachnida; order Araneae; family Salticidae; genus Maratus; species Maratus speculifer. The sequence goes on along the minus strand of OZ025300.1, from coordinate 88,989,330 downwards.
AAGCATTTAAGCAAATAAGTTTAAAACATTATTGAATAACATTTATCGATATTAAATTGAAATGTTATTAGATACCAACGGAGATGATAAACTTGTAGCATTTCGATGTTACAAGGAATGAAATGAGTGGAATTTCTTACAGATAGGCATGAAATAACCACAAAAGTAGAAATTTATATTGTATTGTTTTTTCGACGACTTTATATGAGAATCCCGCACGCTCAGAAATGAATACTCAGATTTCACGAAATTCTCCTCGTTTTTGACGAAACCGTTTCCTGGGAAATGCTCCGAACAAATATTTCGTCAAATTGATGAAATCACTTCCCTCACTCATTTGACGATACCAAATCGTCAAAAAATTTCGTCAAAAAGGGATTAGTGCTGCCATCTATCGAATTTTTTAGAAGCTCCTGTATTCAATGACAGAAGCAAAAAAGACATGTCACACGTGGGGTTCGAACTCATAACGTACAGTGTGGCAGTCCGACGCCCTACGTTCAAGCCACAGATTACTCAGACAAGCATGATTATAAAGGCATATAGTGGATTATAGTGTGTGTTTAAATTTTTATAATTGTGATGTACTTTTATTGATTCTGTTATAAATCTTGCACGTTTTAAATAATAAGACGAATTTATTATTTTGATTTTCTATTGGTTAATGGATAATTATAATATGGCTTAATTAAATAACATCTAGGGGAAATTTATTTTCTTAAGGAATGATTAAAATTTGGGCTGGTTAGTTTGTTGCTCAGAAATAACGAATTATGAAGTGCTTATTGGGAGAGATTTTACTACTTTAAGCGAGACTTTAAGTAGGTGGATAAGATTTTAACAATTTATTGTTTATAGAGGGGAGAGAGATAAAAAATATGTATATATTTTTAATTTGAGTGAAAAAAGTAGATATTGGATGTAAAATAGATCTTAGAATTTTGAAATTTTATTGATCAAATTTACTTTTTGAACGGTTTTGTAGAACGAAGTAAATTTTTTTTTCGAATGAAATCAAAACGAAATACAAATTACAAATAAATAAATAAAAATAGTAATAACCCCCCCCCCCCAAAAAAAAAAAAAAAGAAAAAAAAAAACTAATGTAGAAAATTTACTTTTTGAACGGTTTTGTAGAACGAAGTAATTTTTTTTTTCGAATGAAATCAAAACGAAATACAACTTACAAATAAATAAATAAAAATAGTAATAAACATCCCCCCCCCCCCCAAAAAAAAAAAAAAAAAAAAAAAAAAAAACTCATGTAGCAAGAGTAATTGCTTACATTTCATTATTTTCTGAAAAACGCTAAAAAGTACTGTTTTAAACAAGAAATATATCCTTGCTAAAATCACAAGATTTGGGGAGGTACAATATCGGGTCCTTCTATAAACAGCTACCGCGACAGTTTCCTTAAAATTCATCAAGTCTGGCCATGATTAAGGAAGCACTTTCGTCAAATATTTGAGAGTTCACGTTTCGTTAAAAGTCACGTGATTTTGATACGAAATGACCGTCAAAAACGACGAAATAAGGCTCAAGGATTTCTGAATCGTCAAAAATGAGTTTTATTTCTGAGAGTGCGCTGGGACCGATTTACAAATTTGGGGGCCCTGTTTCATTGATACTTACAGAGGTATTGAGTAAAAAAAGTTTTATAATAAGGTTCTTATTAAAATAATCATTTGACTTTAGTAATAACTTTAAAGAATCCATTAAGAATTTAAATGTGAAAATCATTAATTTACTTTTAATTATTTCACAATTATGACATTTTTAATGAGTAGACATTTTATAATAAACTGTGCGATATTAATTATTTTTTCCTATGCAATTTTATATATCTGGAATAATAAAGTAAGTAACAATTAATATATTTTCGACAACACCTAGCTAGAATTATTTAAAATATTTGGGGGCTCTACTACCTGCAAGTTACGTTCACCAACTCCCAAATAATATGACGAGAGCAGGATTAATATTAAATAAGAATTAAAAATACAATACATTTTTTTAAATAATAAAGATAAAAAATTAAGTTTTCAATATAATAAAGTAATTATGAGTGGATGTTTTGCACAAAATATACAACATTATAGAAATACAATATAAACACAATAACATGTAGAAAATGAAATATAAAATTCCATATGATATTAAAACTACATCAGATTTTGTTTAAAAATTTAAAAATCTTCATTATTTGGGGCCCCTGAAAGTAGGAGGCCCTGGGCCCTTGCTCCGAATGGTCTGCCATAAATGAGGCAGTGGAATCTCGTTTAAACATCTTTAGAATAAATTGTAATGAATTTTTAAATGCCTAGTGCATACTTTTAATTATATACACGATTCCTTTTATAAAAGGGAAGGAACGAGTAATGCACCTCCCTCCCCCTTTATAATAATGTAAATAAAGTATAAATATAAAAAAATAATATAAAAAATGGCTAGAAATACTCATCTGCAATTTTATAACTATTAAAAAAATATATTTTCTCTCTGTAGGCTAGGCAATTAATTCCAAAATTATCGCTTCATATCGCTTCTATCGTAGATAATCTTTAAACAAACATATTGACGGTAATCTTCGCATTTGTAAACAATCGGATTATCTAACGAAATCGATTTTACCCTTCATAGATCGGGAAGTTCTATGTTAATCTATGGGTAAATTTAGCACTAATTTTACCAACAACCTATTACTTGATCGGTACCAAATAAAAATATTTAGATTCAAATTTCTTTAACGATATGATATATTATAAATCGTACAGAATCGTAAAAATTTCAAAATTTTAAATAAAAATTCTGTGATTTTTTTTTTTTTTTTTTTTTTTTTTTAATGTTTAATAGTATACATGGTATTTATAATTTTTTTTTGTATAAAAATATTCTCGGTATGTTTAATATTTTATAACTACATAATTATTGTCTAATTTAATTATGAAAATTTAGTTTACATCATTAGAAAATCAGTTTTCCGATGTCGATTGACCACTTTATTATTATTATTATTATTATTATTGATTCATGTCATCTTAAATTTAAAGGTTTGTTTTTTTTACTTCTTTCTAATAAACATAGCGTAGTCCACGAAGTCCACGATTTTTTTTCCTTTTTTTTTTTATGTTTGTTTATAACCAAGGAGTTTTATTGTTAATATTATAACAATTGTTTATCTTTATTCTACTTTAATCTTATTATTATTTGTGGTATTAAAGGCTTATTTTACTTAATAGATTAAATGATCACTCAGTGAATTTCATGAGATGCAAATTTTAATTTTACGTAGGTTACTTTTTTTATTAATAAATTTTTATTTCCTTTTTAATAATGTCCTGTATAGTGATTTTTGTGACTAATTAAATTATTATAATTATTAAAGAGCAGCGAAATGCTGTCTTCTATTTGTTATTTAATTATTGATTCATGCCATATTAAATTCAAAGATTTTTTTTTCTTCTTACCTTTTAAGTAAATATAGTATGAATGAAGCATCCATGACCTTTTTTGTTTATAATCAAAGAATTTTATTGTTAATATTAAAACAATTGTTTATTCTACGTTAATCTTATTATTATTCATGGTATTAAAGGCTTATTTTACTTAACAGATTAATTGAACACACGGTGAATTTCATGCGATGCAAATTTTAATATTAAATACAGGTTAACTTTTTTATATAGATTTTAATTTCCTTTGTAATAATCTCTTGTATAGTGATTTTTTGGGATGAAATAAATTATTATAATTATTAAAGAGCAGCGAAATGTTGTCTTCTATTTTCTTTTCCGTTTTCTTAAATACTAATTGCCTTGAGCCGCTGAAAAATTGAAATCGGGGGGGGGGGGGGGGGGGAAAGGGAATTGTTTTTTACCGTAACGTTTCTTAAGTATTATGCATATTCTTATTTCTATGTAATTCTTTATATCAAATTCTCTCCCCCCTTTTTTAAGTTTATTTCTGTAACGTAGCAGTCTTCATTTATAATTATTAGCATTAGTTCCGACAGAAAAATGTTAGCAAAACTGAACCGTAAATCCCGGACAAGATGTAGGTTTGCTCTCACTTCGAAGAAAAAAGTATATATTAATAAATAATAATAAAATTGGGGGGCGAAGGAGGGGGGTTTAGAAGGAAAAGAGCCCCCCTCTGCCTTCCCTGGAGACACGCGAGGAAGAAAAAATGAAGACATCATTAGTCGGGAAAATAATAATAACAATAATGATTTGAGAGAAAGAGAGAGAAAAGACTGGGGCTTATGGCTCATTAGTTGCGTCATTAGGTGCCGGGGCTTAGCTGCGAGTCTCAGTTCTGGCTATTAATTTCAATCAGGGCTCATTAAATTGGATAACAGGACGGGATATATCGGATAGGGCTCTCCTTTTTAGTCATCGGGTTTGAAATAATAAATAATAGGGCCGTCACAGCGTGCCAGATGATACACTGTACACAAAAAGGGAACGGGCGCAAGGAAAAAAAAACAGTATCCAGTGATGTAAATTATGCCCTTATTATGGGAGCATTTCGCCCGTAAATTTTAAGGAGGCGAACACCGTGGAAGGAGGAGAAAGGAAAGACAGAAAAAAAAACAAAACATAAATAAAGGTGTTAGGTGAAGTTGTCGATGTAAGTTTTTCGTAGTTTTTTCCGATGTGAGTTAAAATGTATGTTTAATCGAAATAATGTTTTTGCGTTTTATTTCATAAACTCAAATGAAGCGAAGTTTTGGGTGAGAGAAAAAAGAGAGATATCCCTGCCAATTTGAAGGGTTACTAAATCTTGAAGTTAGATATTGAATGTCAGTTTTGTGCGTGTCTGTAATAGAATTTTTTGAAGGATTGCCCTGTTATGAAGTTAGAATCGCTTCATTGGAAATGATTTAGCGGTAAATTGAATCTTTTGTACGCTTGATTCGAGTTAATTCTTTTTTAGTGCTTTTGAGATGTATATTAGTCACTTTTTATTCAGTTTTCCGTACAGGTTGTAATTTTTTAAGAGTTAGGAAGTTGGGGGGGGGGGGGATTTGTCAGCGATTTTGAGATAATGCATTTGGGTGCGATAGTGACACTTTGTGAAAAAGGTAAAGGTGGAAGTTATTGTTTAAGTGATTACCTCCCTTTTTTGATTCATTGGATGTTTTTAATCATTTTAGGGTTGTCTGATAAATTTAAATCAAAATGAGATTAAAAAAAATTAAATTGCTGGCTACTACTACATTATTTAGAGAGAGAAAAAAAATAGAATACGGTATTTTACGCAACATTTGCTTTTCAGATTTGCGTTATTAGTCTCATTCACAAATCAATGTGAAAAAAAATGTGGGATTTCTCATTTTGACCCCCATTAATTTTGCATTCATTTTTATATTTCTTTCTCCCCCCCCCCCTTTTTTTTTTCATGGTGCACTAATTTTATTCCTTTTTTAAAGTATGATGAAGCTCTGCTAGCTAACATTGTCATTTTTATATTTATTTCTTTAGGTTTTAATTAATTTATTTTTATTTACTTTTATGGCACCACGGTATGTTTTTGAGGCCCGAGTTCTTGTTTAATTTTAAAATGTACATTATCTGTAAATTCTTCTTAAACTTGTTAAAAATGCTATTTTTAGACTTGAAAATGAAAATTTTTAGTTAGTAGCCAATGGTTAGGGAATTCTTAATAGTAATTTTTCGCAATCTGAACTCTTGTTGAATTAAAATTTCTTTTATCGATTGCAACAATTAGATTTTCTGCTTATACTGGTCACACATAGTATCCATTGACTACCCATTGTACATAAAATATATGATCTAAACTATTTACAAATTGGAACGTTTAACTTTTTAGGGATGAAGTGACTAGTTTACTTTATTTAATCGCTACATTATTTATGTGATCTCTATGTGGTGATTAGCTATTTTCAGGTCTAGCTTTTTTACTAGGAAAAATTATGCAGCGTAATTTTTTCACAGAATTTAATCTTCAAAAAATGTCTTCTTTACTTATTTAACATTTTTGGCTTGAATAACACCATTTTAATATTAAAATTTTTAAGAACAGTAATGTTACGAAGTCTCAACCTTTATTGTTCGTGCGTTTTGTGTCATTCTTGTAAAAATTATTTAACAAGCCTTAAATTATCAGTGTTGAAAATAGAGCTTGATCAGAATTGAGAGCATTGGCGACCAAATTTGGTGTCAAATCCAGGCAATTTCAGAAAAAAGATGCTTTAAAGTAAATAAGTGTCATTGATTTTGTAGCAATATTTTATAATATAAGTACAATAATATAACGTTGTAAAAGCAAAGAAAATTTATTGTATTTTTCATGTTGAAGCGAAGCACATGTAGTTACTACGCCTTCATCAAGAGCCAAAAAAGGGGGGAGGGGAAGTTTGGAATTATTTTCTCCACATCACATATTTTTTTCTAACGGAAGGATTAACTTTCTAATGTCCATGGTAGCAAAAATACTACTAACAGTATTTCTAATTTAATTGACTTTTTAATTCGGATATTCCAAATTGATACTGGAAATTTAGAATAGCAATATTTGCTGTAAGACATTTTATGTTAAGAAAAAAAAGAAAAAAAAAAAATATTGTTATTTTTTTTTTTTTTTTTTTTTTTTTTTTTTTTTTTTTTTTGTGTGTGTTTGTGAATTCAGATTCTCTGAACTGCAAAATTAACTAGAATGTAATGTAACATAAAAATTAGATTTTTTTTTTCCCTTGTTAAAATTACCAGTAACATTTTCGTTAAACATAAAAAAAAATTCTAATATTAATGCAAATGTTCGCGGTACATAAAATCAATTTGTAATTTTAAATTTTTTCAAAGTATTTAACCCTTTAATTACGCGTCAGGACTGACATCTTTTTTTATTATTATTATTCCCTTTTGGTAGAATCAATTTGAAAAAAACTCCTAGTGTAACTGTTTTGTAGAAATTATTTATATGGAAAAGGGCAAATGGTACGAGTAGAATATATAAAAGTTACAGGAAAATGAATATCCATATATATGTCCTCACTCGTAAGTCGAAAGCTTAAAGACATTGGTGAAAAAAAAATATTTTTAACTGTAATAATACTAAAGAAAATTGTTCGTCAGGTCAAACCTCGCTCTAAGGTATTATTTTGCTTTTTTCGAGTTAATTTAGAATGTGTATTAGCTTGAAAAAGAATTTCTTTATACAAACGCGCTGTTTTGCCTTTTTTTTTCACATACTAAAATTATGCTAATGGATACTTTAATTTTTATAAAGATGTAATGTATTTTGGCATTTTCACTGTATTGGAACATTCACTCCGGGATTGTACGCTTATACATATGTGGATTTTCATTTAATACATACGTACACACATGAAAGTTTGAATACTTTTCCAGAATTTTTCTTCCTTTTTTTCGTTATCTGTTATTTCTTTCCTTCTGCGCCGTGCTATAACATTCTTCACTGCTATGCTCTTTTCAAAACCATTCCAGGAAATTCCGGAGTTAGAGGGGGAAGCGGCGGGATGGGTGGGAGTCTGGGACGCACCGGAAATTGAAATGCGAAACCGGCCCGTTTTAATACCGCGGCCGATTTAGGGGAAGATTTTGCTGCTGTGTATTTGGCTCCGTAGCGGATTCTAGCTAGTATATATGTATAGATATATATATTTTTTATTTAATTTTTCGTATTTTCTTTATAAAAGTGCGAAGTTTTTCCATTCTGTTTTTTTAATACATATATATATTGGTGTATATATTATCGTAGTTTTATATATTACTTTTTTCTAGCTTCAATACAAAAGCAGAAATAGGCAATAGGAAAAAAAAAGTTCGCATTTCCTTATTTATTTACGATACTTTTCTGTTAGCCATGAATTTTGATGTTTGAATTTCTACTTCAGAAAATCATGTGGTAATTTTTAGGCTTTCTTGTATTGAAAAGAGGGTTGTGTGTAATCTTCATGGTTTTATTTTTCCATTTAGTTTAAAGAATCTCTTTAATTCTCAACATAATTACAGTAGACTCCCTCAAATCCGCCACTCTCTAGAATTCGCACAAAATTTATAGATGTAAACAGTGAAACTTTCGGTTCAGGTGTAAGTACAAAATGACACTTTTTTATTTTTATATCAATTCTATACAATATGTTATACAATATACTGTTATTCTATACAATATACTTTTAATATGTAATTTTTGTTAATATTACTAAATTTATGCTTTTTCATAAAGGAAGAATAAATTCACTAAGATATTGCTGACATCACTGGTAATAACATTCTTTTTACCAAACATATTTATGAATTAATAAAGTTTTTTTTTTTATTATTTAAGTCTGGCCCGTTTAAATACCGCGGCCGATTTAGGGGAAGATTTTGTTGCTGTGTATTTGGCTTCGTAGCCAAATACAATTTTTACAATAACATTTTTTTTTTCTTTAAATTAATTTTCCAATTAATGGGATTCGTTGGCTGGGTTCGTTTTCTCATGTTATATGTCTCAAGTTTGTGTGCTCATGAAAACTATTTTTTCCTTTCATTGCACGATTTTTTCAAATTTTTAATTTATTTTTTTTAATATAAAAGTGCGAAGTTTTTACATTCTGTTTTTTTTTTTTTTTTAATACATATATATATATATATATATATTGGTGTATATATTACCGTAGTTTTATATATTACATTCTTCTAGCTTCAATACAAAAGCAGAAATAGGCAATAGGAAAAAAAGTTCGCATTTCCTTACAGGGCTGGGTTTTTGCCGGCAGAAAATGGTTTCTGCCGTTCCAGTGGCAGAAAGTGGTTACAACCGGTTTTAACCGGCAGAAATTGGCATAAATTGGCATAAATTCATTTCATGAAATAATCTAAGACATTTTTATTGGTATTAAATTCTTACATACATTATTCAGGATAAATAACAAATAAAATACTTGAATAGTTTTAATTAAAAAATAAATTTGTATTAGAATTTGATAGACAAATGAGCATAAAGAAAGGACAAGAAAAATGTCTTTTGATATTAATCCAAATTTTGTGCCGTATGTAACAACACTTAGTAGCAAAATTGACTCCTTTCCCGGTAACATTTCTCCAAAAAGTCCTAGAATTTTTCAGATTTATATCCTCAGTAATATTACCAGCAAGTAACGCTGGTCTTGAAAGAATATTTTTTACTTTTCTTCATTCAGAACAAAATAAATAACGGTCTATATTAAGAACGTTTAGCAAAATTAATCCTATATTATGGAATGCTCTTAGTATATTATTATTTTTTCCCCACAAAAAATAAATTTGTTCTTTCAATTTTGTATAATAATTGTAAGATATTTCATTAAATTTTTTTTTTCTGTTATTTTTGTGTACAATTTTTACTTATATATTTTCACATGAACCATTTCTCTTTATAAATAGTAGTAGATATTTTTTAAGTTGTTGCAGTGTATTATTTATTTAAAAATACTCTGAAAAATGATGTTAAAATATAGATTTTTGTAAATTTCTTTTTCTAATATTTTATTTTTAAATCGAAATCTAATTGTAAAAACAATAATAACAACAGTTAAATTAGAACAGCATCAGATTACCATTATGAAAATTTCTGTTTTTCAAGTGACAGAAAATTATTACATAAACAAAGAATATTTATATGATCCTTTTAAAACTTTTTGCTACTTTGAATAACATTAAAACCATTATTTTTAACTTTTCTTTATATATTAAATACATGTGTGAAAGTACTCAGTGCATCAGTACATCAGTGCAAGTACTATTTCTTAGTTTCTGCCAGTTTTTGCCACTTACCGGTAGAAATTAGTTTCTGCCATGCCGGTTTTAACCGGTTATAACCACTGGTTTTAACCACCCCGGCAGAAACTTGCCAGCCCTGTTTCCTTATTCATTTGCGATACCTTTCTGTTTACGCATAAATTTCGGATTTGAATTCCTACTTACTTCAGAAAATCATGTAATAACTTTTAGGCTTTCTTCCATTGAAAAGAGGGTTGTATGTAATCTTCATCATTTTATTTTTCCATGTACTTTGTAAAATCACTTTAAATCCGAGCATAATTATTTAAGAAATATTGCGATAGATATCCCATCGCTACTTATTGCAAGGGAGTATTACTTCAGTCTGAGAAAATTTCGATTATTTTCTTTTTAACCCATTACTGCACATTTTTTTTCTAATTTAATGAAAAAAATTATTTGAAATCTATATGTCTAATAATGGGGAAAATAGTAAAACTAGTCGTTGGAGGCCACCGTAATACTTACCCATCATGAATATGCATATGGAAATAAAACATGTGAAAACTATTTAAACAATGCATTGCAATTCATAAACAAAATTTAAATATTGTTAATATACATAGTAATGCTATATTAAAGAACTGCTAATTTCGACAAATTATATAAAACGCCAAACTACTCAAGTAGTACCGAACTGCGTAAAAGAAACATCCTTATAACTCCAAAAATAATAATTCTATTAACTAACAATTAACTGCGTCGGATTAAGTGTCTCATTTCCAATTAAAATATACCTCTGAATTGAAATTTGAATGAAATACAGGGTCATGAAAAATCGAAGAATATGGAAAACAGGTTTACAAATATCTCGGCAACTAATAATCCGATCGACTTCGTTCTATATGCAAAATGTGTGTTATTTTATTGCCTTTTACGTGCATTCGTTAGAACAAAAAATTTCGAAATTTTTTATATACCTTTCATCAGAACGAATTTTTCGAGAATCCGAAAAAAATAGTTCCGGATAATCGAGGTTGCTGATATTAAATAGGCTTCGTCCCATTCTTACATACTAATTACATACAAAATTTCAAGTCTCTATCTCAATTTGTTCGGGAGATAGAGCGTTTACAGACAGACGGACGGCAAAATTTTTTTTTCTAAAAATATGTTTTTCGGAATCTTCATTATCTAAAACGTGTAAATCCGTCAAAAAATTTTTTTTCGATTTTCAAAACGATTGCAAGATTTACCCTATTATACTACGTATGATGGTTAAGTAAAAATAAAGTAGCTAAAATTTGATATTTTATGGTGTTTTCTATATGTATACAATTTGGGCTTTTAAATACCGTATTGCTATATAAATATTACTTACCCATCATACGTAGTATAGGGTAAGTCTTGCAATCGTTTTGAAAATCGAAAAAATTTTTTTGACGGATTTACACGTTTTAGATAGTGGAGATTCCGAAAAACATATTTTTAGAAAAAAAACTTTGCCGTCCGTCCGTCTGTCTGTCTGTCTGTCTGTAAACGCTCTATCTCTCGAACAAATTGAGATAGAGACTTGAAATTTTGTATGTAGTTAGTATGTAAGAATGGGACGAACCCTATTTAATATCAGCAACTTCGATTATCCGGAACTATTTTTTTCGGACTCTCGAAAAATTCGTTCTGAAAGGTATATAAAAATTTTCGAATTTTTTTGTTTTAAGGAATGGACGTAAAAGGCAATAAAATAACACACATTTTTCATATAGAACGAAGTCGATCGGATTATTAGTTGCCGAGATATTTGTAATCCTGTTTTTCACATTCTTCGATTTTTCATGACCCTGTATTTCATTTAAATTTCAATTCAGAGGTATATTTTAATTGAAAATGAGACGCTTAATCCGACGCAGTTAATTGTTAGTTAATAGAGTTATTATTTTTGGAGTTATAAGGATGTTTCTTTTACGCAGTTCGGTACTACTTGAATAGTTTGGCGTTTTATATAATTTGTCGAAATTAATACATCAGCAGTTCTTTAATATAGCATTACTATGTATATTAACAATATTTAAATTTTGTTTATGAATTGCAATGCATTGTATAAATAGTTTTCACATGTTTTATTTTCATATACATATCCATGATGGGTAAGTATTACGGTGGCCCCCAACGACTAGTTTTATTTAAATATTGTATTGCTAATCTAGTAAGGGTTAGTGAGATTCTTTTATAATTTCCTGAGCTTTTAACACATATTAAAAGTAATAAAACTTATTTGTATGCTATTATACTTGATAATAGTTGACTGCAGAATTGATGCACCAGAAGTTTTTAAGATTAAAACAGAAAAGTACTTTTTAAATTTAATGATAGATTAGGCTTGTACAAAACTAAAATGCGTTGGATTTGAATTCTGTGCTTCTGAAAATTTATGTGATTAATCTTAGGCTTCCGTTGGAAAGAGGTTTGTGTGTAATCTAAATAGTTTTATTTTTCAGTTTTTTTAAGAATCTCTTTAAATCCGAGCATAATTATTTCAGAAATACAGCGATAGATACCCCATCGTCACTTATTGCAAGAGAGTATTTCTTCAGTCTGAGCAAAATTTTTTTAACCCTTCACTGCACTTTTTCTAATTTAATGGGAAAAAAAAAATATTTGAAGTCTATATGTCTAATAGTGGGGAAAATAGTAAAAAAATATTTAATTTTTTTTTTCCAGCTAAAATTTTATATTTTCTGGTGTCCCATATGTATACAATTTGAATTTTAAAGTAGGGTAACATCTCCAGTAATTGGCAGGCACCAGCGATTGGCACATCCTACAAAAATGTCCTAAAATAAGACTTATATCCAATCTTTTAAAAATGCAAGACCATATACCAGTTATATGCTCATTTACTTTACAGATTATAACTTTGATTTATGCTACTAGATGACAATAGTGCCTAGGAAAGAGAAACAATTATGGCTTGTATCAAATTAGCCATTTTTGTTGCAAATGCTTCTTCTCAGGCTGAAAAAAGGCATGCATTTCAATTTATTATCTGATTTATGGTATATTTTAAATTTTAATTGACAACAGTTTTGTTTAATTGAAAAGTATAGGTGAAAACTGGAAAATCTGATTAGTAGCCAGTGGCCGGTAGACCCAGTTTCATTAGTGGCCACTTTTTAAAAGTAGGTCAAAATGGCTTTTTTTAAAATTTATTTAGTGGCTAGTGAGTTACAAAGTTGCGCATATTTGGTTAAAAATAAAACTGTCATTCCGCTGAATGGAAAAATATATGAATTGGTGATTAATATTGCAGATAAAATTATAAGTGATAAACTATATTTAAATATATATTAATACATTGTATAAAACAAACAAGGAAATTGTATTTTTAAATTTAAAAATTATTTCACATCTTTCTTGGATATTTTATTCTTACTACTTAAAATTGGTGATAATTATTAAATTTGGCGAGTGTACAGATTAAATATTCTTTGCTTTGGTTGAGATTTCAAAACTCCGGATGTCTTATTAAGGCAAAATCAGAGGGTTCCAATGTGTTGGTGAGGTGGAGGAAGTTTGCTTGGTAGCAGTAAAGTCAGATGCTAAATTTGCAGTATTACTCGCCTAAGTGGCGAATGCTAATTTTGTCCTATATTTTTTAAGTAATAGGCTATAATGTTTCAATATTTCTTGACATCTACATAAACTTTAATAATAAATTAAAAAAAAAATGTACCAGCCAATTATTACTGGTACAATTAGTGAGCATATGGCAAAAGTGAAAGATTTAAGATACAGCAATGTCCTTAACATTTCCTTGCATCCAGAGGTAAAAATGGTATAATTTATTTGAAATACATGTGGAATTAAAATTGATGACTATATTTTGTAGGAAAAAAGTATTTCTTGAAAACATAATCGAAATAAAGAGTTCATAGTAAAAAGCCAAAATATAGAAAATACAACAAAGTTGCTAAATATGCTTGCATCTGATAGAAAGAAAGAATTAACCAATTCACTAATTAGATGCAAACAGAGAAGAGATGCATATATTCATGAATAAAGCTGAATTTCCCAAAGCAAATTAATAAGATTTTTTAATCGCCGAGTGGCGACTAGGGTGGCGATCGATGGCCGATTTTTAATTTAAAGAATTAACCAATTCACTGATTAGATGCAAACAAAGTAGAGATGAATGTATCCTTGAAAAAATCTGTATTTCACAAAGCAAATTAAAAAGATTTTTCAATCGCCGAGTGGCGACTAGGGTGGCGATCGATGGCCGATTTTTAATTTAAAGAATTAACCAATTTACTAATTAAATGCAAACAAACTAGGCATGCATATATCCATGAAAAAAGTTGTATTTCACAAAGCAAATTAATAAGATTTTTTAATCGCCGAGTGGCGACTAGGGTGGCGATCGATGGCCGATTTTTAATCGTCACTTTTACAACTTTAATCGCCACGTGGCGACCGTTAATTTACACCTATATTGAAAAGGGTTACTTTAATTGTGTAAAAGTCTAAGTGCCAATTACTGGTGATTACAGCAACTTTTTATAAATGTATTTTTATAAAAATACTTTCTCAAATATTTTTGCTTTTAGTGGGCAAAATAGATGCGCATATATGCACTTCTTGATTTAAAAATATTTGCAAGTAAATATTTTATTTCTTGGTAATGAAAATAGAAGTAAGTTTAAAGACAAATCCTTAATGTGCCAATTACTGGGGATGTTACCCTATTGTAATTGCTATATTTTTGAAGAGTATAGTGAAGTGTAACATCATTTATAGACAGCCCCTATTATTGGCATATAGAATAATCTCTTTCAAGATGCGTTGCTACCGTTCGAGGACAAGAAAATTGCCATAGAAGCAAAAACAGTCGAAAAAAATTCTTGTTGTTGATTCTTCTCTAAGTGGCTTCATCACTTCTCGCTGTTTTTTCTTCTTTTGAAGCAAGCTCCGATTCCCTAACTACCCTTTCTCACTTGCTTCGTTGATTGAATTAAACCATTTTGTTCCAAGCTCCATTTTTATTGCTCTGCCGCGCCGCCTAACTGTTAAAAATCAACCTCAACAAAAGATCTCACGTAGTTCCGAGGTTGCTCAAGTTAAACTGCAGGGCGGAAGACAGCGGAGGCTTAGCATTTGATAAATGGACTCGCCATGCCACGAACTCTATGATTAGTTCACCTTGTGCATCGCTTTGTATATATACCCACCACCCCTCTTCTGCACCTTTTTCAACGTTTTTATGCATCTATGTGTACAGATCTAAAACCATTCAACTGATAATAGGAAGATGAAGTTTATTTTTTTTTAATTATATTCTTTGTGTTTTCTGTCGGTTTCGGTAAATTTTCTTATTCTAACAATAAGCATAATTAATTATAATAAAATTCAGCGTTAGCTTATTGATAAAGAAGCATGCATGACATCTGATTCAGCCTTTGGATTATTATTGCTGCTACTTTTTTTACAGCTGTTTTATAAAAAAGTGTTTCTTGTAAAATCGTGCGTGATTGTGTTCAGGTCTACCAATCCAACTAATAATGAAAAAAATTATTTTTTTCTGATATTATTTTCTTTCAGTTTTTTCCGGTTTATATTCCATATTTTTTCACCGAGTTTTCTTGTTTATTTTAATAATAATAATAATTTTATTGATGATATAAAATTCGGCTTTCTTCAGTTTGACTTTTTTTTTCTTCGAATTTCTCTTCTGAATGTTGACTTTAGAATAAGCTGCTTTTTTAACAAGCAATTCAATCCAATTAAATGCATTTTTATTTACATTAATCATCTATCCCTACCATGAGTCTGTTATCATTGTAACTTTACAGCAACTAGTTTATTATATGCCGAAAAAAAATTTAAGAAACTTTAATCTCTTCAGACCTGTGGTACACAAATGTGTACTTCCATTCTTTTCCTCATAAAAACTAAACTGTTCGAATTTTGTGTATTTTTACTTTAGTTCTATACAGCTGAATGTATTTTGCTTTGAAACAAAACCAATATATGTCAGTACTGATGAATATTACCTGATAAAATAAATATTTTTTTCATCCGAGTTTCGAATATACCTTCAAGACAATGTGGCCTAGAAAGTAAGAAATATTCATTATTATTTAACTTGAATGCTTTACAATAAAAAAATTTGAGGATTTGCTAATCATTTAGTTGCTTAAAGAGCTTAATTTTGTTATGGCGTAAATTTATATTACTGATCGTTAAATTGATGTTTTAAGGGAATTAGTACTTTTTTATTCATATTTGTAAACTTAAATTACCAGTCCCCTAAAGTACTGATTTCATAAAAATGACTCTTTCTGTCATCTATGGTGTTATTTCGATTATGCAAAAGCAATAAATATATATTTCTAGAATTATTGTATGCTCAAGTCTGAAGAGGTTAAGGATTTTCAATTTTATTTTCAAACGCATTAAAACTAATCTTTGATGTATAATTCTGATAATTAAATTTAATATGATTCTATTGTAGAAACCCCCATGCTAATTGTTTGGATGAAGATTAATATTAAATTTACGAAATATGAAAGTACAGTCGGCTCTCGTTAATTCGAACTCGTCGGGACTATAAGAAATGTTCGAATTATGGAAATCATGAAATGAGAGCATGCTTAATATGTACTATTACAAAGGAATTAATGCTATAGTGTTTTTTAAATTTATTATGTGTGTTATCATCAGAATATGACTTAATGTTAAATTAGAATGTATAAATGCATAAACTAATTAGAAACAAGCACAATGGAAGAAAAATCTGAAGCGTCACTGATGGACAAACGGGGCCCTTAGAAAATGGATATTAAATGCATATGATTATATGTATACTCGTTCGGAAAAATTTTCACAAAAATCAAAGAAAGTTATTCAAATGATCCGAAATCCGTGAGAAAGAAAGAATGAAAAATCGGAATTCTCGTTAATTCGAATTAAACGATGTTAAGAGAAAATTAGCTCGAATTAATGAAAAAGTTTAACGTTATTCTGCTATTGAAAATTTCGGGACTTCCTGTTTAGTTCGAATTATGCGAAGATTCGAATTATTCTTGCTCCTTTGAACTTGACGCTAAACTAAAACATCTAGTATACTAATGTGAAATCTAAAACATCTAGTACTTAGAATGCATTGCCGATCATATGCTTCCAATCTAAATAGTGATGAAAAAAAAAAAATAAAGCCATTGACGAAATATTTTTCGTAATGTTGCGGGTATTTAGTTAGTAGATACAAAACATTCTAGAATCTAAATCAGTGTAACTTTTATAAAGTAACAGGCACCCAGTTATGTACTACAGATATTTTCTTGAAAATCCAGATAACGTTTGATCGAAAACCATGTCACCGACAACAACAGATAATCGCCAAGTCTTGCTTCAAAACCAGCTTCGATAGTTCTGACTTCAAAACCTACTTGCGCGCGCGTTTTGTACCTAAATCGAAGAACCCGTCTTTCGGCCTTTCTATCTGTACGTGCTGACCGATATCATGCTAATGATAGGGTTCCGACAAAGCGGCGCTCAAAAACCCTCGCCTTTTTTTTTCTTTCTTTCTTCCCGTGCTTTGGCGGGGAAAGCAGAGGAATATTTGATAAATGTCCGGCGTGCGGCCCAGAAGGCGAAGGTTAACTTCTTGATACCATGGTGCAACGGTAGTAATCGCTCGGTACTACTTATATCCCGTTGGCACCCAGAACGCTGATTTATTTATATTTGGGGACGAAAGGCTTCTTTTTCGGTGCTGAGGAAAACCGCTCATTTTGACAGGGGCGTTGACGTGTGATTGTTAAAAATGATTTTGCTGGCCGTTTATCATCTTTTAGACTCGGCGAAGTTCGTTGCCGATGTTGCTCTCATGTGTAGTGTATGATGTAAGACATGTTGTTTTAATTTCTACTAGTGCTGAAATTGTTTGTGTTTACGATTTTAGGCCCTCATTATTTGGATATCATTGATGAGTTCTATTTTTTTTTTTTTTTTCATTTTTCGGCTTTGAAATTTATTAAAATTCAATTTTTTTCTCTTATCTTTTAATAAATACAAATTGCTTTGGCGAGGAAAAGCAGGAATATTTGATAAATGTCCGGCGTGCAGCCCAGAAGGCGAAGGTTAACTTCTTGATACCATGGTGCAACGACAGTAATCGCTCGGTGCCACTTATATTCCGTTGGCACCCAGGCGTTGATTTATATATATTTGGAGCTTTTTTCTTTTGGTACTGAGGAAAACCGTTCATTTTTGACAGGGGCGTTGACGTGTGATTGTTAAAAATGATTTTTCTGGCCGTTTATAATTTTTTTTTTTAGACTCGGCGAAGTTCGTTGCCGATGTTGTTCTCATGTATATGATGTTGTAAGACGTGTTGTTTTGATTTCTGCTACTGCGGAATTTATTTGTGTTTACGATTTTAGTTACTTATATGGATTTCGTTGTTAAGTGCTATTTATTTTCATTTTTCGGCTTTGAAATTTATTAACCCCTTCGCGACGGAGGCCTTTTACGAAATTTTTAATGTTTTGTCACCGGTTTTTAAAAACAGAAATTTGTGCTTTATTAAATCGAGAAAATGTTCAGATTAAATAAGGACAATTTTGCAGTAAAATATTACTGGTGTGGTTAGACAAGTATTCTTAAGCCTTTTTGCGGCAGGTATGTGTCGTCCCCAGGGGGTTAAGATTCAAAATTTTTTATCGTATGTCTTTTAATAAATACAAATTATAATAAATATATATGCATAAAAAAATTGTTTTGACATTTTCCTTTGTATGCTTGGGTAGCTTAATTTAAATAGCTTTTAATAAAGTTTATACAGTCGAACCTCGATTTAACGTACTTTGATTTAACGAATTCTTCGATTTAACGGATATTTTTTCTGTCCCGAGAAAAATGATGCTAAAATGCTCTGATTTAACGAATTTTTAGCTTTGATTTAACGAACAACAATCGCTGAAAAAAAAATTAGCATCCGCAGATAAAATTAAATTTTTGAGTTTTTTTGCACATAAAACTTTGAATTTTTTCACATCTAAATCCAAGTGTTACATTTTTTTTTTTCATTTCTGGTGGATTCAAAAAACAGTCTTTTCCCTTTTTCAACTAGAAACATGACAAAGATGTAGACAAATATGTAGAGCTAAGTACTTGCGATATTGAACAGAAAAAGAATGAAAATTCTGAAAGTAGTCAAGATGATGAAGAAACGGAAATTCAATTAAAAAAGGTGACATTCCTAGAATCAATTTGCAGCTTGAACACTTTAAAAAATAATTTTTTGTCTCACGAGGTTAATGGTGTTTTTTCTTACGGAGTTAGAAAATATCGACAAAGAACTTTGGAAAGTCAAAACAAAGCCCTATCAAGGATTTCTTTCCAAAGTGTAAATACCACCAGTGGCCGAGAGGTACAGACCTCTCAACTGGTAGACGGCAGGTGCTGGGTTCGAACCCAATCGCGGCTGTCGGCCTAACCGTTCGGAGTTTTCGTGGTTTTCTTCGAACCTTGCGTAAATACGGGTTAGGTTCCCTTAGAAAGACCCCCACGAAGGGCACCCCCCCTCTGGTCCTATATCCCTAGCGCAGATAATCGGACGACAAAAAATAAACCAAATAAATAAACCAAAGTGTAAATAAGTATGTATGTATGATATATTAAGTTTCAAAAGCAAATAATATTAAAGAATTTAGATAATTTAGAAGTTGATCTCCTAACTTGTAATTTTTAAGCTTGTAGTAAACAATAATCATTCTTTTTTTTTTTTAAATCTGTATATATAAGGGTATTTTGTATTGATATTTTGATACCACACTCTTTACAAAAATTGATATTCGATTTAACGAATTGCTTCGATTTAACGAACGGATTTGTGAGTCCCAATCAATTCGTTAAATCGAGGTTCGTTAAAATCGTTCGTTAAAATTCGTTAAATCGAGGAAATATATATATATTTTTTTTTTTATTCTAAAAAATATATTTCACACATTTGATGAGACAATAAAGTGAGAAGGGTTTTGCTGAACACTCTAATTCCCATTGTAAAATGGGAATGTGTAGAAATGTTTAGAAATTTTCTATAATAAATTATGGTGGAATGTTTGTTATTATATAAAGCAAATATTTGTATTTTAAATTTTTGGTACGGATTTGAAATATTTAAATTAAAAAAACAGTTCATTCCGCAAATCGATTATCTTTCTTAAACCCTTGAGAGGCGGTGAGATATATTTTATCCTATCTAATTTAAACAAGATTATCACCAGAAACTTTTAACGAAATTTTATATATTTAACTTTGGAGGCAAAATGTCATAAATGCTTTTCCTTATTTTAAAATAAAATTTTGATTATTCCGGTGAGAATTCAATATTACAGCGGCATTATTTTATTACTTGCCGCTCAAACGGTTAATATAACCAGGTTCCTTTCAGACCTTTCAAGTAGTTACAAAATATATTTTAATTTGTAAATTTATTTCTCAAAAATATCGCACCATTTAGTAGACCATATTCAATTAGTTCATTTTCATATGTATTTTGAGAGGCTTATTTTTTAAAATATTCTATAATCAAGGGTACACAATGAATAGAGGAATAAATAAAAAAATAAAATATTTAAGTAGGGTAACATCACCAGTAATTGGCACATTAAGGATTTGTCTTTAAACTTACTTCTATTTTCATTACCAAGAAATAAAATATGTACTTGCAAATATTTTTAAATCAAAGAGTGCATATCTGTGCATCTATTTTGCCCACTAAAAGCAAAAATATTTGAAAAAGTATTTTTATAAAAATATATTTATAAAAAGTTGCTGTAATCACCAGTAATTGGCACTTAGACTTTTACACAATTAAAGTAACCCTTTTCAACTAAACAAAACTGTAGTCAATTAAAATTTAAAATATACTATAAATCAGATAATAATAAATTGAATGCCTTTCTTAAGCCAGAGAAGAAGCATTTGCCACAAAAATGGCTAATTTGATACAAGACATAATTGTTTCTCTTTCCTAGGCACTATTGTCATCTA
Organism: Maratus speculifer; assembly: GCA_964019185.1. Taxonomy (NCBI): domain Eukaryota; kingdom Metazoa; phylum Arthropoda; class Arachnida; order Araneae; family Salticidae; genus Maratus; species Maratus speculifer. The sequence goes on along the minus strand of OZ025300.1, from coordinate 88,968,544 downwards.
GTAGCATAAATCAAAGTTATAATCTGTAAAGTAAATGTGCATATAACTGGTATATGGTCTTGCATTTTTAAAAGACTTGCATTTTTAAAAGATGGATATGAATCTTATTTTAGGTCATTTTTGTAGAATGTGCCAATTGCTGGTCCCTGCCAATTACTGGGGATGTTACCCTATATCAAATTGCGAAATAAAAAAAGTTACAAAGTGAGCAATTTTGTCAGCGGCAAATAATATGGGAAAGGTAATTTCTATAATGTTTAAAGTTGCTTTTGCGATAAATATTTTTTACAGAAGTGCCTGTTTACTTGTCAAGACAAGTATATGAAACAGAAATAAAAGATAAAGAACGAGAAATTATGGATGCAAGACTTTCCATCTCTGAACTGATTTCAGTCTCAGAGCAATTTTTGACTGATAGTAAATTGTACATTATTTATTTAAATAATAGTAATTTTATGAGACACAACTTTTTATTATCTTTTATTACAAAAGGGCAATTTTACTCATGTGTAAGACATAGAAATATTCTAGCCGATCTTCATTTGATTATACAGTAGAATCTGCCTAAGCCGGAAACATTTCAGAGTCCCGCATTTATAAACATAGAGATTTTTGAGAAATCTGTCTAATACGGAAAGAATCTGTGTAACGCGGAACCGGACATTCATTTTGGTTACCAGGTAGCAAATTTACTGTTTAAGACGAAAGAAAATTTTCCTACGAAATATAAATGGAAAGAATTTTTTTTCATATTGAAATGTATTATCTAGTCGCATTCCCAGAGGTTAAGAAAAGGCGTCACTGATTATTGACAGAAGTCAGACAGAAGAAGAAGGATGACTTTATTATTGTATATGACTGGGAACTGTTGAACAACGGGTGTATTAGGGTGTATGTGTACTATATCAGTTTGTAGTGTAAATTATTATTACTATAAATATGTGAAAATATGTAATGATTTCATGTCTAATTAATTAAAAATTTATTTAAAGATCCGTTAGTTTTAACATTTAGCCAATGAAATGTTTAATACTCTGCGAACAGGATGTCTATAATTTTTTTCTGTCTAAGCCGGAAATCTGTCTAAAGCGGAATTTTATTTCAGTCCCAAGCGATTCCGCCTTAGACAGATTTCACTGTACTTTAGTCTTGGCTTGGATGGAAATCTTGCGCCCATGGTGTAAAGAGACGGCACCATAAATGGTTTTAAAAGTAAATAAATAAAAAGGTATGTAATTATGAAGCAAATACACCATTAAAAGTATAAAAATCATGCATGCACTCAAACATGATACGTACCGCAAAATTCCTTAAGAATCCTTGTTTATCCCTACCAGTGCAATTTTACTGTAAAATTTGCTTTATTTAATCGAAGCATTTTTTCAATTTAATAAGGCACAAATTTCTATTTTTAAAAACCGATGACAAAACACTAAAAATTTCGTAAAATGCTCCCGTCGCGAAAATGTTAAATGTTTTTAATGCTCATCCAAATATGTATGAAAATTTTATCTTTTTAAATAAATTTTTAGTTTTATTTTTTTATTTTAAAAAGACAAAGCAAATTCTCAGATATTCTTTGTTATATGAATTTTTTGAAAATTTTAAAGAAGTCTTTGATTCTATTAATTTGCTTTCGAACAGAATAGACTCATTTGATATGAAAACACTTGTGACAGACTGCACACTTTTTTCCACTTCCTCATACTCTAAGACTTTTTTATTGCTGGAAGAAAAACGAACACCAATCATAAATAAAGTCGGAGAAAGAAAGAAAGAAAAAAATTGACATATAAATACAGCTAGGCAGAGCGAAAAGGTAGCAGATAATAATTTTATCATAAAATCTTTATGGCATCTAAAAAAAGTTGCTTCTCACACGGCCAGTGTTTGTATGCGGAGTTTATTTTTATGCCCAATAAGCGAAGCCCTACTATCCGATTAATACATAGAGACACACCTTTCAGTGGAGAATAGGGGCCGATACGCTGCAATAAACCGCACATAAAAATGAAGTTGGCACACGAGGAAGCTGGCTTGTTGGCGATAGTGGACGACACGGTGAGAGAGTTTCTTTAATTTTGGTGACTCGTAAAAACTCTGTGTACAGTTGCCGTTATTAGGAATGAAAAGGATTTTTTACATAACTCTAACTTCCGTAGTTGAAAATGATTTTGATTTATTTGTCTGTTCTAAATAATGGAGACAGTCCAATCCAAACTATTACTTATTAACAGAAGAGTTATTTAAAATATTAACGCTAAAATTATTATAAACATTATTACCAATTAAATCAATAGTTAATAATTATTTTTTCATTAATACGCTAATTTTTTTAATCATTTTTCTGCTAATAAATATTGGTTTCAATTATTTTATTTTTTATTAATACGTTAATTCTTTTTAATTATTTTTCTGATAATAAATATTGGTTTCAATTATTTAATTTTTTACTCAACGTTTTTGCCAAAGTTTGATATATATTGAGGGATAATATCAAAGTATAATACTGTTGAAGTGGGCTTTTACCATGCTACTTATGGAAAGTAACTATTAAAACTGTTTTACAAAAATATTCATTCTGACTAAATAAAATACCATACCTGTTTGAGTGGATAATATGCTAACATTGGATTTTAATGGCTATTTAAAAAATATCAAATATTTTTAAGATTTTTTAATTTTTACTTCGGTACTCGTTAATTTTTGAGTTTCTGAAATTTATGAGGTATTTGAATGTATTTGAACAATTCTTTAGTGTGCTATGCTATAATTTCTATTGCATTTTATTATTAATATAATCATATATTAATTTATTAATCTATACATATGTTAAAACCTTATTTTCATTTTTAAAAAATACATGTTGAAGTTATGAAGGATTTATTAAATTATCATTTTTAATGTACTTTACGATTTTTAAATTTTGGATGTAAAATTGTTCCAAATCACGACAAAAATAAAATAAAATAAAATAAAATAAAAAATAAAAATAAATAAATAAAAATAAATAAATAAATAAAATAAAATAAAATAAAATAAATAAAAAAATAATAAGAAAACTGCATAAATGATGCTAAAATTCATACTAAGATTTTGTTCATGCTAAAATATATTAATATTGTGATTTGAGTGTCATATAACAAGTAATATATTTATATTTTTTTATTAATTTCATTTGAAACACTTAGAATATAATAATTGCTTTACAGAAAAATATGCAAAAAGTGAAAACAGTAAAATCGCAAAAAGAATTGAAATCAAGATCGCGCCACTATATTCGAAACCAATGAGACAAGTGATCATCGCGTGACGTCACGCAACACCTCACCGCTTTCTCTCGCCGCCTTTTTCCTGCTCTTTAGCCCCGCCCACTCATCAAATATGTGACGTTCGTCAAAAGCCACCATCTTTTTTTATATTTTTTTATTTGTGTTTCTGCTCTTTCAATCTTTTGTGCTGGTTGTTATTCCCTTTGTTTTGCTTAGTCTCAGTTTTTGTATTGCAAAGCGCTAAAAAGTTGAATTTCTGAAAGAGTTAGGTGGTTTAAAACGCTAATTGAAATGACGCGTTAGCTTTTGTTTTACATGTGTTCTCTGCTAATGGCCCCGTTTGTGTATTTATTTGCTTCGTAATTGCGTTTCTCAATTGTTTCGATTCTTAAAAGGTGTGCCGTTTGATAAGAAGGGATGGGTTAAAGTTGTTTTTAATTGAGCTGTTGTTTTAAATCAGCTGTTTTATTTCAGCTATCGTAGTTTCCTGTAATTTTTCCCGACTCTTTGTTTAGGAGGCGCATTTAGAATTTGAATTATAGTTAATTTTCTTTTGTCTAAATGGCGCCCTTCCTATCGGAGAAAGTATTAAAGCTTTTGTTCTTAAAGTCAAATGAAATGTTGTAAAAGTATTTGATAAGTCTCGAGTTCGTAATTAAAAAAAAAAAAGGCTTTTAAATTTTGATAGCAATTAGGATTTTTAATTCTGAAGTTGTAAAAGAGTTTACTGTATTTTTTACATATTGTTCTGTTTAAGTTTAATGTAGCTTTTGTGTGTTATTTTTTTATTGAAACTTTTAAGATGAAAGGAAAAGAGTATTATTGCTGCCCCCTCCCCCCCCCCCACACACACTTAAATGTTTGAAAGTTGCTATTACCACTTAGCAACATCCCCTACCTTTGATTTCTTATCTATATAATGGAAATTAATCAAATTTTAACCCCTTAACTGGTTAATTATTTTCCTTTCAATAAATTGAAAATAGCGGATTCATATTGCTATTATTAATATTAAATATTCGTAAATAAACATTTTCGCCTTTCAATAGTACGAAAATTTTCTTCAAAATAATAGTGGTGTCAAAAAGCTTTAAATGATGCAATAAGCAAATTCATCTTGCTGTTCGGACAAACCAGTTAACCCTTTCCGGTCTGGGATACCTAATTTTAATTCCAAACTGGCAAACGGCACCAGTAATAGTTTAGTAAATGTTTGCTTTTACAATAAAAGCTTAAATTAAGGAATTCTAAATATTTTAAAAATTCGTTTGTGAATTCCGATGTTAGTCGATAATTTATCATTTTAGTACAGATTTTGCCCGTGCCGGAAAGGGTTAAGGAGTTAAGCACATTTGGTTCTGAATATCGTCAGTCATATACATTGGTTTAGTAAATTTATTATTCACATCGATAAATTTGTGCAAAAACAGATCTTGGGAGATCTCCTTGGTAACAGAGTAAGCTCGCAAGTTATTCAGTGTCCCCCCCCCCTTTTTTTTTTTTAAACTTCTAAAATTTTTCATCATTATTGTTTCTAGAGGTCTTTTATGTATAGTAGTAGAAATTCTGGCTATTAGTCCAGAGCAGCAACTGTACTTGGCGCCCTCTGTGGAAATGTTAGCTTATTTTGTTGTGCATCAGTAGTGATTACTGAAAGCACCTATGAAGCACTTTGGTGTCTGGTGCTGGCACGACCCTTTCTGTGTCTCTGGTCAAGAAATGCCGATTCAGACATTGTTTCTCGTGATTCTAATTATTTTAAATGGAGATAACTGTAGCATTCCCAACCAACATATTTTTGAAGAGAGAATCAAGACCGGGTGACCACAACTGACCGAGGAAAACAGAAAAGAATCGTTTAGCCTGAAATAATAGAACCAGTGTTCCTCTTTTTAAAATTCTTGTTTTTATTTTTTCTTTACTAATCATTATTTGTTATTGAAATAAACTTCCACATAGTGCAACCAGGCCCTGACTATTGTATGACACATGGGGCCGTTGCCCTGAGAGGGCCCAAAATTTTTCATCATTTTATATCAATTTCCCTTAAAAATCATACATGTGATATCTGAGATATTAATATGATGAAATGACAAAAATAATCTCGCTATATAATCAAACGCATATTTTAATAAATAATAGAACAAATATTTTATTTTTATAACCGTTTATCATAATTCGGAAAACTTTTTTTAGTTGACACTTTTCGAATAAGTGTAAGAAAAACATGTAAGAAAAATTCGTATCAGTAAATCAACCTATATAAGGGATGCACAAAAATTTGAAAGGGGCTCCGGGCACTAAACCTTGTTAGTCAGGGCCCGAATGTAACACCATGGCTACTAACGTCGTCATAGCACGAAGCATGCGCATTCCGTCCTCCCTTTCCCTTATTAATGGATTCTTCCAAAGTAATATCGCATTTAACATTACGACACTTTTAAATTTTTAATCGCCCGGCTGTCTTGGATCGCCATTTCCAGTCCTATCTTATCTCGCCCAGAATAACCGCAAGGCATCAATACTTGAACATTTTAACTTCCTAACGTTTCCCCCCACATCCATCTCCTGGATAACAAGTCCCCATTCGGCCATTTCCCTCATAAACCAGGGGTCCATCATTTCGAATAAACTCCGGGCTACACTTCATACCTAGGATCGTTAACGGCGCATGCGATATTAATTAGTCGCCCCGACGCTGCATTTTCCACGAATGTCCACTCGCTCCCGGGTGGGTGGGTGGGTGTATGGTGGGGGCAGTTGTCCAGTTTTCAGCGCGGCAATGTGGCGTGCAGTTTCTCGCTTCCTAATTAAAAGTCCGTTTTAGGAGACTTGTGAAAGTGATATTCGAAAAGGAACCAAGCTGAAAAGATCTTAATGGAAGGGGGGTCTGCTGCTATTCATTCATTCGACTTGAGAGCTAGAAGTTCCTTCTTTATGTAAATGAATATACAGAATGTACATAAATTAATAAAAGAAAAAAAAATTACAACCTTATTATTCGTCGAAAATAAAAAATAACAGTTGAAAGTTTAAATTCAGTACAGTGATAACAGTATTCCCAGCGTCAAGGAATTTGAGTATCAGAAAAAATTCAAAATAGGAAAATTAAGGGAATTTAGAAATACTTATAGTCGCTATATGCCATTTAAAATAAATGCACAGAAATATTATCAAAATTCAAAAATTGAAGCTGTTTCATACTTATAAACATATAACGGATTAAGCAAATATTTGTGTCAGGTATTAAAAAGTACATCTTGACCATTTTCTATTTTAATACATTTTTTCATAACAGGTTTCAATATTTTTAGATTTCATTTGTATTAATATATTTCTTAATTTGTTTTGATTGTGTTAAGTGTGTGTGTGTTTGTTATGCGATAAATGTTGAATTTGCATTTGAAATGAAACATCTACTTCCAAATTGGATTTGTAATCGGTAATACAGTAAAATTTAAGTTTAAGGGCACCCGTCAGCTATACAGGTTTTCATTTCTTTATTTAAGAAATCTCATGTTAAGACTACTTCAGCCAAGCTAAAAGACCTCTTCGCTCATACTTATCCCGTGGAATAAATTTTTAAAGATATCTCGATAGCATTTCAATATTTTTAAATGATATTTTGCATTGGATAGCTGAAATCGATCTGTACAAAGGCCGTTTTTTACGGATATTTTTAATCAGGATATTTTCATTTTTGGAACCAGTTTCGCAATCCTTACCAAAATTTAACAAAAAGCATCCTTTATATATATATATATATATATATATATATTTAAAAAAATGCCGTCAAAATCGGAAAAAATGTTGGAGCCACTTTTTTTTAATGTTTTTAGTTTTTTAATTGTTGGTGTCCGAGATTCATGAAGCAGTTCTTTAGTGTTGTCAAGTGAAAATAAATTCGCACTAATATATCTTTTTTGCTTTATATTAACAACTTAAAGAAACATTTAGTAAATTGAAAAAAACAAGATACAGGAATGCAGTTTCCTGCTGCGGTTGCGGGATTAACATATCCAAGTATGCGACACAGTAAGAGAAATATAAGCACCGTGTGTGCTTTACAAAAACATAAGAGAAACTGAAACTGAGTTCGTTCACAGTAAAATGTTGTCCTTGAAGTAATCAACACAAATGATTTCGCAATCCTGTGCAATCATCCACTTATGAATTGTTTAAATAAACAATGATATTAAATATTTCATTAATGTCACTTTTGAATAATGGATTAATTTATAGTTTATAAATATTATGGTTTTAAAGTAAACAGTTAATGTAATTAATGTCACTTCTGAAATATGAAGTAATTTGATGTTTATCAATATTACTGTTTTTAGAATAAACACTTTAAGTACTTAAACACACTCCCACCCTATCAGGCCTTAGTCCTGATATATAGGAAGGAGCGCTAATTTGTGTACAGGTCGTCTCAAAAACGATCCTCTACACTGTATGGTCACAACACGGACATGTTCGTCTTTTCCTGGGTGCACCTCTGTTACCCGGCCCAATGGCCAAGAGTCTGGTGGCTGGGTATCATCAAGGAGTAGCACAACTTGTCCAGGTTGAAGATTACGTTGCTCGACTCTCCACTTGCTTCTTTTTTGGAGCGAGATCAAATACTCCTTCTTAAATCGCTGTGAGAATCCTCTTTTTAAATTTTGCAGCAGCTCCCAGCGATTTCTAGGGTTGCATGTGATGGATGAGGTCTCCTCCGGTATTGAGAAGATTACATCACCTGTAAGAAAATGTGAGGGTGTGAGAACATTTATGCAGTCACTATCATTGTCATTTAAATGTATGAGAGGTCGCGAATTTAACAAGGCTTCGACTTGGCTAAGTAGGGTGGCGAGCTCTTCGAAAGTCAGGAGTGTCTCTCCTATTACTCTTTTTAGATGATGTTTGGCGGATTTTATCGCAGCCTCCCAAATTCCGCCAAAGTGAGGGGAAGAAGGAGGGATAAAATGCCATTCAATGGATTTTTCAGTTAAATATCGAGACATGATTTCATTTTTAGGAAATGACAACCATGCCCTCTGTATTTGGTCGATTTTTCTTGATGCCCCGACAAAGTTCTTCCCGTTGTCACTATAAAGGTGACGTGGGGTACCTCTTCTTGCACTAAAACGTCGTAGAGCTGCTATAAATGCTTCAGTTGTTAGGTCACTTACAGCTTCTATATGGACCGCTTTCGTAGCAAGACAAATAAATAAGGCAATGTAACCCTTAGTTGTTTTTGCACCCCTACCCTTGCTAAATTTAATGGATATGGGGCCTGCGTAATCAATTCCACTGGCAAAAAAGGGGCGTTCAAGATTTACTCGAGGTTTAGGTAAATTCCCCATTAATGGAGGAGTTGTAATAGCTTTCTTGTATCTGAAACATTTTAAACATCTATTAATGCATTTGTTGATGAGCTTTTTTCCACCAATTATCCAAAAAGATTGTTTTATGATGTGCGATAGTAGAGAAGGTCCAGCATGTAAAGTGGCAATATGCTGTTGTATTATCAATAGTTCACTCATTTTATGTTGTGATGGAAGTATTACCGGATGCTTGTGATTAAATGCTAACTGTGAATTTTGCAGGCGTCCTCCCACCCGTAAGATACCCTTAGCATCAATAAACGGATATAGGGAGTGTAATTTGCTTTTCTTAGCTAGAGGTTTTTGTTCTTTGATGCAATTTAACTCTTCTTTAAAGTAAGAATTTTGAATCCAAAGAACGATCATTTCTTCAGCAGATTTTATTTCGTTAAATGTAAGTACTGTTGAAGGGATTTGATATTCATTAGCATTTTTGCATTTTTTAATGAATCTTATGCAATATGCCAGAATGCGGATAATTTTTGAAAGTGAAGAGTGCTTTTGAAACAAATTATCTAGTACATCATTTGAAGCATGCGTGTGAAATGAAAAAATGGGATCCGACCTTTGCTCGGATTTGATTTGCTCATCGAATTCATCAACATTTAAGTTATCTTTCGGCCAATTAGATGGGTCTAGAAGTAGCCAGCCTGGCCCTTTCCACCATAGCTCGCATTCTGGCAAACACTTTGGGTCGATACCGCGAGAAGCGATATCTGCGGGATTATCTTTTGAGGGAACGTGTCCCCAGTGCTTAGTAGGTAAAACTTCTGTTATTTGAGAGGTTCTGTTCGCGACAAATGTTTTCCACTTGCGGGGGTGTGCGGATAACCATGAAAGGACTACTTTAGAATCAGTCCATGCAAAAATATCGAACTTGTAATTCTTTAGTGTGTCCATAACTGTGCGGAATAATTTAGATAATAAGTGAGCACCGCAAAGTTCTAATTTAGGGACAGAAATTTGCTTGATTGGTGCAACTTTTGTTTTAGAAACCAAAAGAAAAGCATTGGTTTTTCCATTGCAAGTTTGTCGGCAATAAATTGCGGCAGCATAAGCTAGTGTTGACGCATCGGAGAATCCGTGTAATTCGAAGGCATTCTCGGATGAAAGCGTAACACATCTTGGTATCGAAAATTGATTGATTTCATTGAATGAATTTTGAAATTTGAATAATTCCTCAGTTAGATGTTCTGGAATAATAGTGTCCCAGTCCCCTTTTGTCAACCACAGTTTTTGATAAAATATTTTTAAAGTTACAGTGCATGGTGAAATTAGACCCAGTGGGTCAAAGATTCTAGCCGATTCTGCTAAAATTTGCCTCTTTGTAAGAGGTGGAGTGAGATTTAGTGAAACCTTGAAAATAAAAGTATCTGAAGAAGAGTTCCAGCTTAATCCTAGAACTTTAGAGCTTCCGTTATCACTAGGAATTATTTCAAAATTCGATTCGGTATTGGAATCATCTTGAAACTCTCTAAGAAATTCCCTTGAATTTGAATTCCATTTTCTTAAGTGGAAACCATGCGCGTGCAAAACATCGCTAATTTCTTTACAAGTTTCTATTGCCTCGCTAACAGTGTTTGAGCCTGAAAGAAGATCATCCATATAGAAATCTTTCTCCAATGTTTGAGAAATAACAGCGTTTTTTGTATAATCATCAGCAATTTGTTTGAGACATTTAGTGGCTAGATAAGACGCTGGAGCTAGCCCATAAGTAACTGTTTTTAATTTGAAATTTTTTATTTCCTCATTAGAGTTAAACCTCCAAACTATTTTCTGATAATTTTGATCTTCTTCAGAAACTAAAATCTGGCGGTACATCTTTTCTATGTCAGCGCAAAAAACAATTTTCGGAACTCGAAAATTAAGTAAAATTTCAAATATGTCCCTTTGTAATTTAGGACCTACTCCCAAAATTGAATTCAAGGAATTACCTTTTGAAGTATTACATGATGCATCAAACACAACTCTCAACTTGGTAGTAGTACTAGAAGGTTTAATAACCGCATGATGAGGAAGAAAATATTGTTCATTTTCAGAATCGTTAATGTCATTTTGTGTTATTAATTCCATATGGCCTAACTGTATATATTCGCGCATAAAATCCTTGTATTGCTTTTCGAATTCTGGGTTTTCTTTAAATTTCCTTTCCATCGCCAACAAGCGAGAAATTGCGGCAGGTCTAGAATTACCTAATTCTGTCGTAGGTTTAACAAAAGGTAATTTTACCACAAAACGACCCTCGGAATTAATTGAGTAAGTTTTCTGAAAATGTGATTCAACAAATTGTTCTTCTGGAGACAGAATTTGAGCATTATTATTGAATACTTCTTCCATTTCCCAAAATCGTTTTAATTCATTATCAATATTAAGTTCATAAATATGTAAATTATGCATTGAATTAGGAGTTGTGTTAAGATGCGGCATTTTTCCCGATACGAGAAAGCCAAAGATGGAATTTTGCGCAATTAAACTGCTCTGAGCACATGTTATTTGACCAGGAAGCAAAATAGAAAAAAAGTAATCTGATCCTAAAATAACATCGATTTTATTTGGAGTCCCAAAATGTGGATCTGCCAAGTTTACATTTTTTAAGTGTGAATAATGCTCTTCACTTATTTTCTCAGAAGGTAATGGAGCTGTTAATTCGTCTAAAATAAAAGCTTTCACTGACAACTTGCTGTCAGCATTATGAATTGATATAAGATCAATCATTACGTAACCCTTTGTTACTGCGATTTTTGAATTAGAAAGACCTTTCACGGGAAATCGGGCATTTTTCCTTTTGAATCCTAACACTTTCATGCATGATTCTGAAACGAACGTAGATTCTGAGCCACTGTCACACATAATTCTTAACGTATGCTTTTGACCCATGCAATCATAAATATATACTGTAGCAGTGGGCAAAAGTGCGAAAGATGTTTGAACAGAATTTATTGAAGGAGAAACTTCTTTTTTATTATCAACAGGAATCGAAAGGTCCTCTGAATCAGATTTGCTTTTCCGACTCTGTTTTTCATTCGAACGTGAAGTTGACATCGCATAATTTTGTAGTTTATTCTCGCATAACAGCGTATGGTGTTTGAGCTGACAATGATGACAGCTAAATGTAGAATTACATTGATATGTGTAGTGTTTGTCAGACAAACAGTTGCTACATAATTTGTTTTTTCTCACAAATTGTTTTCTATCTCTTACGTTTAATTCCTTGAATTTAATACATTTGTACAATAAGTGATTAGCTTTACAAAATAAACATTTGATAACGTTATTGGCGGGAGCTTTGTGAAAATTAAATTGTTTCTCTTTTTTATGTAACCCTGTATAATCATTATTATACAATTCTAAAGATAAACATCTGTCATTAATGAACTGAATAAATTGATCAAAAGAAGGAAAATCATCCTTCGATGAATATTGAGCCCATTCTTCACGTGTTTTATTATCAACCTTTTGAAGAAGAATATGAATTAACCAAATGTCTCTCTCTGATGCTTTAACATCGATTGATTTGAGAGCACGAATTACCTCGTCAGAGATATCTGATATATTGCGTAAGTTAAGTGCATTAGCATGAATAATGGGAGGTATATCCATAAATGTTTTGATAAGAGCTGCGACAATTTGTTTTCTTTTGTCGTATCTTGACAATAATTTTTCCCATGCTTCTGCATAACTGGTTTCAGAAATGGGAATATGTTTTATAATTGACGATGGCTCTTCACCGAGCAAACCTCTTAAGTATTGAAATTTTTGAATGTTTGTTATACTGGCATTGTTATGCACTAACGATAAATATAAGTCTTTAAATGACATCCAGTTTTTGAAATTACCATCAAATTGCTCAATATTCAATCTGGGTAATTTAAAATTATTAGTTGTATTAACTATAGGTAATTGTTCATTAACAACTTGAGAATGTGCATTCATACTATTTATAGAAAATTTTTCAAGTTCTAATTGCAGTTTGGCTTTGGTTTCATAATATTTTGTTTCAAATTCCTCCATTTCCGAGGATTCTTCTGGTAATTGTGCATCATATTTATCAAAATCGAAATAAGCTGTTTCTAATTTTTCTAATTTATTCAATAAATCATTCTTTTGAAAAACTTGATCAGCGTCAATGAAGTTCGTGATACGTGTTAATGCAGATTTAGCTCTGCCACGTAAATTTATTGCTGTCTTTTCTAAATCTTCTTGACTCATTATTAAAATAATGAGGGAACCAAGTTAAAAAACAAAGCCAAACTGATAATAAACCAAAAATGTACTTATCTGAAACAGCTGGGCTGTAGGGTACTCCTTTATGGTGACTTTGTACCGTTGTAATCCAAAAAAAGCGATGTGTGCAGGTACATCTGAAACAGCTGGGATGAATGGTACTCCTTTATGGCGACTTTGAGACGGCGTAATTCATCAAAAGCGATGTGCGCAGGTTATCTCGCCGGTGGTGCCTCCATAATGTTGGTGTCCGAGATTCATGAAGCAGTTCTTTAGTGTTGTCAAGTGAAAATAAATTCGCACTAATATATCTTTTTTGCTTTATATTAACAACTTAAAGAAACATTTAGTAAATTGAAAAAAACAAGATACAGGAATGCAGTTTCCTGCTGCGGTTGCGGGATTAACATATCCAAGTATGCGACACAGTAAGAGAAATATAAGCACCGTGTGTGCTTTACAAAAACATAAGAGAAACTGAAACTGAGTTCGTTCACAGTAAAATGTTGTCCTTGAAGTAATCAACACAAATGATTTCGCAATCCTGTGCAATCATCCACTTATGAATTGTTTAAATAAACAATGATATTAAATATTTCATTAATGTCACTTTTGAATAATGGATTAATTTATAGTTTATAAATATTATGGTTTTAAAGTAAACAGTTAATGTAATTAATGTCACTTCTGAAATATGAAGTAATTTGATGTTTATCAATATTACTGTTTTTAGAATAAACACTTTAAGTACTTAAACATTAATGTTTTTAAAATATTGGGTTGGCTCAAAAATAATCGTTGGGCTGAAAAATACTTTGGTAAAATGGTACGATCAGTTTGTTCTTCTTAGAAGGGTGGAGCAGAGATGAGAATTTTAAGTCAAACTATCGTGTTTTATTAAAGTTGCAATTCTTGTAAATTATAATCTCATTCGTTTTCCGTTATGTCAGGACTCTATATTTGTTATAATATCATCATGGCATGAACATGACTACAAATTTAAATAGCAGAACGACTAAGAAAGTTAAACATAGGCATTTCAATTATTTGGGATTTATGAGAGTCAGTTGGAGAATTAAAACACATGGACACAATAAATTTTGTTCTAGAATAAAAAATAATGAAATAAATAACTAAATAGAACAATGAAAATTGGACCCGCTAGGATTGAAAATTATTGGGTGGGCTCAGGCACCACTGCATGTATGTATATTTTAAAAAACTTGGAAGCTTCCAAAAATTTTACTAAAATTTATCATCCTAAAAATATTGGAAAATTTTAGAAAATTTTTTTGAAAATTCATTACGTCATTAGTTGGTGTCTTCTTTGTTGATAGTGAAAACAATATTTCGCCATTTTAAACGCTTCTTATTTTGTTTTGTTGCATTTAATATTAAATGTACTGTTGTGTATTAATATCTAGAAAATAACACAAAAATTGGTTTTATAATTACTCTTTCAATTTTTTGCATTAAATTTCAGTAATTTCTTGCTGCCTGTCCACGTGGAAATGCTAAAATATTCACTGTCGCATTATATCAGGGGAGTGATCAGGCGATTTCGGGAAGAGGATGCATATAATAATGCTTCCATTCTTATGCCTTATTTTTTTTTTAAATTATTTTTTATGCCATCTTTAATATTTTTTAATACAGTAAAACCCTGATCTATCGTTACCGCATCCATCGTTTAATTTCTCCGGTCCCTGCACAAATTATATTTGAATAATGTTAACGAAACCCACAAGCATCGTTCTTCAATAAGTCGTTTTCTCGCATTCATCGTTGTAAAATGTTTGTTTTCACCGGAATGAAATTAAAAGTCATGCGAATCCATATGACATACAAACTGGAATTACTTCTTTTATACTAAAATAACTTATTTTGTGTTGTTTGTGTTAATAATGGTAACAATAATACAGATGAAAAGTGGTTGTATATAGCAGAGGATACGCTTATATTTCCATTGATCAAGATGTTGCGACATATGGTGTCCTAAACTTAATGGAAATGTGTGATAATGCAAAAATTGTAAATAATGGCGAAGACGGCATTTCTAACTCTATATGAACTTTTATGTATGCATATGAAATTGCAGAAAATGACCCGAAAAATATCATGTCTTAAAAAAAATTTAATTTTTGATTAAAAAAATTAACGAAAATTCAAACTATTATTATTATTATTTTTTTTTTTTAATACGTCAATTTTCTATAACTTCAACTTATTTCTTTTACAGTTTAATAAGCAACAAATTAGTATTTAATAGTATACTGTATACATTGCACTGCATTTTAAATGCATAAACATTTTGTATTTTTGTATTTTGAAGTTAATCCGCATTCATAGTTTTCCCGAATTTATCGTTTTTTTCCCCCTGAACCCCTTGAAAAACGATGGATTTAAGGTTCTACTGTATACACTATGTCATTGGTTAGTGTAAATACTATGAAATGATAAAGTTAATCTAATATCGTCCGCATTTAAATATTGTGTCCAAAAAATAGGAACCAGAACTTAGTATTCATGGCGGTTATTAATTTTAATGTTTAAGAGTAAATGAGAAAGGAAAGATATATATATATATATATTAAAAGATTAAATAAAAAACGAAATTGCAAATATTAAAAATTAAAATAAAAATGTGATAAATAAAGCATTTCATTACAAAAAGAAACAATTAAATAAATTTATAAATGTTTAATTAAATAATAAAAAATGTGTAAATATTTAATTGGAAGTTTAAAAGGTATAAAATATCTCATGAATAAAAAAAAAAAAAAAAAAATTATTATTATTGAATTAATGAAATATTTAAAGATTTTAATATTTTAAAATCATTGAAAATACTGTCAGGTCTTCTTTTAAAATACCATGTTTGTTTAGTTGCTTTAAATATTTAATGTATTGTTGTGTATTAATATCTACAAAATTACATTTTAAAAAATTAATTAATTACTCTGTGAATTTTTTTTATATTAAACTAATTATTTCTTGCGGCCTGTCCACGTGGAAATGTTTTAATATTAACCTAATATCGTCCGCACCTAAATATTGCGTCTAAAATATATGAACTAGAACTTAGTATTGATAAATATTTTATTATAAATTTGATTAAAAAAAATAATAAGGCAAAATATAAATATTTAATTAAATAATAAAAAAAAAATGTAAATATTTTTTGTTAGAAGTTTAAAAAGGTTTTTCAATTTAAAATATTTTATAAATATCTTATGAATGGGGGGGGGGGGATATTACTGATTTAAGGAAATTTTTAAAGATTTTAAAAACATTGGAAATACTGTCTTGTCTTTCTTTAAAATTCCCATGTATTTAATGTACGGCTGTGTATTAATTTCTAGAAAATTACATTAAAAAAAATAAATTAACAATTCCTTTTATAATTACTCTGCTAATTTTTTATATTAAAGTTGAGTAATTTCTTGCTGCTTGTCCACGCTTTAGTATTCACCCTCGCATTATATCAGTGGAATGATCAAGAGCGATTTCGGAAGAGGGATGCATATAATAATGCTTCCTTTCTTATGCCTCTGATCGTTAAGGGTGCGTGCAATATTAATTGGGCGTCACGAAGCTGCTGCGTCTTTCGGCCTCTAATGTCCACTCTCTTCAACTGTGGTAGGGTCCAGTTGTCCGACAATGTGGCGTAAAGTTTCTCGCGCCGTAATTAAAACTCCGTTGCACGATAGATTCTGCGAAACGTTACGCGCAAAGGAACCACACATCCTGAGCACTAAATCCAACTGTATTTGGGAAAGATATCCTCTTGCATTGATTTTTGTTTTAAAGGTTGTAAATAATGCTATTTTCTTCCTTTTTTGCATTTAAGGAGCGAAACAAAATAAACGAGAAAGAAAAAAATTATATTAAAAAAATGCAAGTATCTAAAAAGTTTTAAAAAACTAAATATTTCATTATAAATTTCATAAAAAAAAATAAAATAAAATCCGAAAAATTATAAATATTTTATGTAATAAAAAAATATGTAAATGTGTGATTAGAAGTTTAAAAAGATATGTTAAAATAGCATTTTATAAATATCTTATGAATGGAAAACATATATTAGTAAATTAATAAAATTTCTAAAGATTTTAGTATTTTAAAAACATTGAAAATACTGTCTAGTTTTTCTTCAAAATCTCCATGCATCATAGCGTCTTTTACTGTATAGAATCGTATTTGGATTGCCATTGAAGTGACATCCTCTTACCTTGATTTTTGTTTTGAATGTTGAAAATAGTGCTATTTTCTTTTTTATTTGCATTTAACATCTTCGCGATGGGAGCCTTTTATGAAATTTTTTATGTTTTGTCACCGGTTTTTAAAAATTGAAATTTGTGCCTTTTTAAACTAGAAAATACTCAGATTATGTAAAGAAATTTTTTTTTTTCTGTTGAGGATAAACAAGGATTTTTAAGTCTTTTTATGGCACGTATACGTGCCACTCGTCCCCAAGAGGTTAATGGGCGAAATAAAAACAAAGCAACTAAAATTGTATTTTTGAGCTTAAACGCGAATTAATTGCAAAAAATAACAAAATTATTTGTTCGATATTGGATTTTTCATTTTTATATTCGAAAAGTTTCGATACTGAAAACTATTTTTAAATATGTGCATTTAAAAAAAAAGTACTCTTTTTTTTTTTTTAATGTCTTAAAGATTGTCGTAGAATATTTCCAAGACCTTTTTGGGGCTAATGAATCGAATGACCATTTTAATAAAAGCAGCTCGCTACTTAAGACATTTGGCTGTGTCAGGCGAACACAATCGCAAGCTAATGTTAAATGTTATGGGGAGTTTTCTTTGCAAATATCTCATTTTTATTTCGACTTTCTAAAGTTTTTTACAATGGACAATTTAAGTAGATTCCTACAACCGCCTTTTTAAACCTTTTTTTTACTTTGTTTGGAGTTTTTTTTTTTATGACTTTTTTTTTTTTTTTTTTTTTTTTCCGAAGTTAGTTCTGCAAGTGAAAGTAGCTTTATAAAACAATATCTACAACCAGAAGTGAAAAAACTAAAGGACGACTATAGATATCGACTTCAGCCATCCTTCAATAAATTTAAATAAAGAAATATGGATAAGCAAATGACATTTATTGACAGAAAAGTTCTCCGTCGGTTTAGTATTATTTTGCTAATGTCTTTACCTGACAGGACAGGAGCCTTAAATTATAACATTATAAAAACAGTGAAGTCTGTACTACTCATCTACTGACTTTTAAAACTTTTTTTTTCTTTCTTTTCACAGGCTTAAGCATTATTTAGTATATAACAATTCTAATCAAACTAAACTAAATCGTAACCAAGATCTGAATCAATTACGCGGACAAATGTTGAAATTAATTGCAAATTACAAGCCTCCCATGCATTCCGTTTTTTCGAGCTTCTTTTTTTCTAAGAAAAATCTAATAAATTTCGTGGAAACTTACTGAGAATGGCACTTCTTTTATAATTGTGACACTACCTCGAAATTTCTTCTTAAAAAAAATACTGGTTTGGAATTGTCATAAGAGGGGTCTGTCCAGAATTTTCTCATAGGGTCCTGTTTTTGTGAAATTGTGAATTTTTTCTTATATTTGTGGAAATTAGACATATTTTTGTGAATTTCAAATATTTTCTGTGTGTCCAAGCTCTACTCTTCATCTGTAAGGGAAAAAAAAAGTAATATATCTTTTGGTGAATTTATCTGTTTATTTACAAGTCAGATTTTATTTTTAAATTATTAAATTTGAGGAAAACTTAATCTGAACATGAAAAAATGCTGTGAAAGGTCTATTTAAAAGACTAATAATTTTGTGAAGAGGCCTGTTTAGGGTTAAATAATTTTGTGAAAGATCCTGTTTTAAGATAAATTATTTTGTGAAAGGTCTTTTTAAAGGACCTGACATTTTCCTAAACATATTTCTGCATAATATTTTGTAAAAAAAAAAAAACAATCACTGTATTAAATTTTTTAGTTATAAAATGTAACAATGTCTGAAAATTATTTTTTATGCAGTGAATTTCTTGGATAGTGTTTTTTTTTTTTTTTCGATCTTTTTGTTTTATCTAGTATTGTTACTGAAATCAGTGATAACCTCTGGTAAAATTTTTCATCACTGTTTTATTATAATGCATATAAATTTTGACTGATATTCTCGCTTTAACCTTCTAAAACCCATCCATACTGGGCGATATACAGTCGGCCCCGCATAAACGAATATTGACGGTTCCAGAAAAAATATTCGATTAAGCGGGGTATTTGATTAAACGGGGAGGCATATAAATGTAATATTTAAGGTGTAATAAAATGACAAAACTATTAAATATAGTATACTTAATTATCAAAGTAAGAAAATCGTTAAAAACTTTAATAGAATAATACAAACTGAAAAAAAAATGACAGGTAAATACGCAATAGTTCAATGACAGCAAACATGCATTTTGTTTACATTACATTTAATGCAGATCGTGTGAATTGGGTCCAAATTTTGTTATTAGAATTAAATTTACGTAATTTATACAGGTTTAAAAAATAGATGAAAGTGGTTTATGTGAAATTTTAGAGTAAAAAATGGACGAAATTTTTTTTGAATGGTATCATAATTACCATCTTGAGCCTCTAAGTGACAACACATTATTATTAAAGGGCTACTTCGATCACGCGAAAAGATTTGCTCGCTAATGCTAATCCTATAGAAGAAATTTATAAAGATATCTCTATCGCATTTCAATATTTTTAAATGATCTTTTTTGCAATGGATAGCTGAGATCAATCTGTACAAAGGGCGTCGTCGTTTTTGACTTTTTCGATTTTTATTGCAGATATTTTTAATGAGGGTGATTTCAGCTTCGTAACTGGTTTTGAAAATGAAAGTATCTCCATTAAAAATAACTGTAAAAAAAAAATCGAAAAAGAGAAAAAAATAGTCCTTTGACAAACGAAAGTAAACAAAATGCAAAATTCATCGGAATTACTGTCCAATTTATTTCGCCATTTTTTAAATTAATTCGAAAAAATGAACAAGGAAGGGAACTCAATTGACCAGTCCATTATTCACTTGCCAGGCGAAATCCATGCTGGGAGTTCTGGAAATTTGTTTTCTGTGTAACAACTGAAAATGACAAAAAGTGCGGAGAAAATTTCAATTGAAACGTGTTTTTCACACCCATTTTTCAAATTGTCTCACTCATTTGTTATTCGATTAAGCGAGGACATTTCCCGAAAAATATTCGGTTAAGCGGGGTAAAATAGCATTAGCCCAATGGGATTAAATTCGGTTCCAGAGGATTTTATTCGAATAAGCGGGGTATTCGATTATCCGTTGCCCGATTAAGTGGGGAGGACTGTATATTTATCTGTTAAAATATTTTGCAAACTTGAGCTCTAGTTCGTAAGTTCCCGTTCTAAACCTAAGCTTTTTTTTATGTATTAAGTAATTAAAATCAGCTATTTAAATCAAGTTTAATTTGTTGCGTTTTGGCTTTCTGCTTTGCAATTATCCATTCAGTTACTGTGCCATTGCCATCCCGTGTTTTAGCGGCACTCCTAATCCATCATTTTTCTGTCACGCCGACAAAATGGTAATTATCGCATATACATAGGCATACATGCGTGTGTATGCGTTGTCGGTGCTTCTGTCGCAACCATACTTTTCCATAAGTTAGGACATTGGAGATTAAGGTTACAATAAATTTGTTGTTGCGACTAGCAGCAGAGAATTAAGTGTAATGTTTTGGTTGAATTTTATCCTTACAAGAATTTTACTAGCGAAACCTTGCCATTCGGAAATGGGGGAAAAAAAAAAAAATAGTAATGGCAGAAAGAAAGAATAAAAATGATATAATCGATTAAAATTATGAATTTTTTTATTCAATAGTTAGCAATTTTTATGTTATTTATAATAAAATATTAATTTATTTATAAGAAAGAACTTAGGAGAATGTAACATAATATAATTGTTTATTGAATTTAAACAATTTTGTACTTTTCTTGGGGGAAAACATAATTTAACTTCGAATTATCATCAGTAGTCATTCGTTCATCCTCTATCTCCACACACACACATGCGCTAGGTGCGAAAATTGAATATGTTATTTTACTCAAATTTTTGAGCCCACCCAGTATTTTTCAAAAGTTGGTGCTACTGTTTCTGCATATATTGTATATTTGTATTTTAAAATGTATTGTTTGCCTTCCTGTGGCTCTTTAAACGGTCTCTTCCGGTTTCAGAAAGTTCATTTCCAGTTTATATTTCGGGATATAACTTTGCTTCTAATCATCACTGGACCAAAAGTAAGGTATTTTTGGAATCCCAAATGTTAGAATTTTAAGTAATAATAATGATGATTCGAAAATTTTCGCAAAAACAGAGTTTTTGAGGTAGGCGTATATACGTTAAAATCCTTATCATATGTAAATTTGTTAAATTCACTGAATTGAAAAATTACTAATTTTTAATTATTTCGTTCTATCAAATAATAATTTCAATTGTTATAAAAAAAATTCTATTCTAAAGTCTAATTTTTCGAATTTCTGTCGCTCAATGAAAAGAAAAGAGGGGGGGGGGGATGTCAAATTGTCAGCATGCAATTATAACAATAGTGTTTATTTTTTAGTCGTTTTTAATACATGTCTATTTCCCCCCCCCCATGTAAATTAAAAGTATACACAGGGTGCGTAGCGGTGCTTACAAGGTACTTATTTTCAAAGCAAATTTGTCAGGTCCTTACAAGGTGCTTCTTTTTTTTTCCAGAGTGCTTATTTTTTTTCTCTCTTCCTTGAAATGCCTATTTTTGAACGAACTTCTTGTTTTAATTTTCGCGATCCTGAACCGAAACTATTTCGATAAAAGCAAAACAACAGCTTTTCCTTATCTAGAACGGCCGATGATACGTCGTTCGTACCCCAGAAATGTTCGTATTGTCCACTTTTAGCTCCTCCCTCATCTTTCAGCCTTTGATTCTCGGAACTCTGAACGCAAGTTCTCCGTTCTGCATAGTTTTCTGGAATTCTGGCGTTGAATATTTTTTCTTTTGTGACTCTCGTGTGAGCGTATGATTATTCATTATTGCCATTTGAGTTTTTTTATTATACCAAAGTAAGTTGAATATATCGTCGAACGATCGATCAAAATAAGTTGCGAGCATAAAACAATAAAAAAAAAAAAAAAAAAAAAAAAAAATCTGTATCTATCAAAAGACAGGGCGTGCGAAGAGAAAACTGCGCGCGGAACAAATTGTAAATTTGACGACCCCTCTACCCAACTTTTTTTGTAATAGACGAAAAATGACATTGGTAGTATAAATTTGGTACCCCCTAAATTTCCGTACCCGGCGCGGCTCCCCCCCCCCCTTTTCGCACAGTGCTGTCAAAAGATCATGAAAATGCTCAAATTTTTGTAAAGAAACCTAAAAATATCATAGAAAAATTTTAAAAAAATACGTCGAAAAACCAAAAACATTCATCAAAAGATTATGAAAAAAAAGCAAATTATGTCAAAAGAATGCGATCAAATCACAAATTTTACCGAAAAATCTAGGAATAAAACCACAAATTTCCTCAGTAAAATACGATGAAACCGAAAATTTTGATCATAAAACAGCAATAAAACCCCAAATTTCATCAATAAACTGCGATAAAACCACAAATTTCACCAGAAAACAAAACAAAAAAACAACAAAAAAAAAAAAAAACTGCTGAAATTTCGCCGAATAATCGCGAAAAAATTGAAAAATTCCGTCTCAAATTTGTATTAAAGAACGCGAAAAAAATTTGCGAGAAATTTGCATCGCTAAAAAACACTAAGTTTGTTAAAAATTTTGCAATAAAATTGCAATTTTCGTGAAAAGATCGCGACAAAACTTATTTTTGACAAAAACTCGCGAAAAAACCACTCATTTTGTCAAAAGATCGCGATAAAATCACAAATTTCGCAAAAAGATCTCGAATAACTACAAATTACATTAGAAAAAACCAAAATATCGCGAAAATACAGAAATATCTACAAAAAATCGCGATAAAACCGCAAAAGATTGCGAAAACCAAAAATGTTCTGAAAAAAAAAAAAAAAAAAAAATTGTCAAAATATTGCAAAAAATCAAATTTCTTCAAAGGATTTTTAAAAAGACTTAAATTTCATGAACCCCAGGAGAGAAGGGAAAAAAACCCTGAAAATTAACTGATACAAAGTAAAAAACCCTGAAAATTATCAAATGCAAAATATATTAATTTCAACGGTCATATTCACTCAAAAACAAAATTTGAAACAAACAATTTTGGAGCAGAAAAAACAGCTTTAGAAAAAGCAAGGAATTAAAAAAAAAAAAAAGAAAGAAAGAAAAAAAAAAACAGCTGCTACTCCGAGAGCAGAATCGGCGCAACGCTGCGACGTACGTCGCAGACTCTTGGGAATGTCTGCAGATTATTTTTCAACTGTTAAAAATTTAGCAACAATTAAAAAATTTCGGTCCTAAATCCAAAAATTCGGACACAAAAAGTTTCGCAAATTTTGACAAATAGTCTTCGAAAAGAAATCAATTTTGCGGAAAACACGTGAATTTCATCGAAAAATCGCAAAAGAACGGCAAAATTCGTCCAAAAATTTAGAAAAGCAAATTTCTTAAAAAGATCACGAAAAAACGGCAAGTTTCTTCAAAACATTGCAAAAAACGGCAAGTTTCTTCAAAACATTGCAAAAAACGGCAAGTTTCTTCAAAACATTGCAAAAAACGGCAAGTTTCTTCAAAACATTGCAAAAAACGGCAAGTTTCTTCAAAACATTGCAAAAAACGGCAAGTTTCTTAAAAAGATCACAAAAAAACAGCAGTTTTCGTCAAAAAATCACGAAAAAAAGGCAAATTTCTGCAAAGGTTCACGAAAAAATGGTAGTTTTCGTCAAAAATATCCCCCCAAAACGGCAAAAAATCGTGAAAAAACGGCATATTTCTTCAAAAGATCACTAAAAAACGGCAGTCTTCGTGAAGAGATCGCGGAAAAACGGCAGTTTTCGTAAAAGATCACGAAAAATCGTCGAATTTCTTCAAAAAATCGCGAAAAAAACGGTAAATTTCATCAAAAAATCACGAAAAAACGGAACATTTGTTAAAAAAATCTCGAAAAAAAGGCAAATTTCTTCAAAAGATCGCGAAAAAACGGCAGTTTTCGTTAAAGAATCACGAAAAAACTGCAAATTTCTTCTAAAGATCGCGACAAAGCGGCAGTTTTCGTCAAAAGATCGCAAAAAAGGCAGCTTTCGTCTAAGGATCACGATAAATCGGGAAATTTATTCAAAAGATCGCGAAAAAAACGGTAAATTTCCTGAAAAGATCGCGGAAAAACTGCAGTTTTCGTGAAAAAAATCTCGAAACATCGTCGAACTTCTTCAAAAAATCATGAAAAAACGAAATATTTCTTAAAAAGATTTTTAAAAAAGGCAAATTTCTTCAAAAGATCACGTAAAAACGGCAGTTTTCGTTAAAAAATCATGAAAGAAGAAAAAACTGCAAATTTCCTCAAAAGATTGCGAAAAACATCAAATTTTTTCAAGAGATTGCGAAAAAAATGGCAAATTTCTTCAAGAGATCGGAACAAAACAGCAGTTTTCGTCAAAAGATCACGACAAATTTCTTCAAAAGATCGCGAGAAAACAATTTTATTCAAAAGATCACGAAAAAAGAAGTTTTCGTCAAAAAATCGGAAAAAACGTCAAATTTTGTCATAAAAATGCGAGAAAAAGTGCAAATAGCGTCAAAAGTTCGCAAAAAATGATATTGCGTCAAAAGATCGTGAAAAACCCATGTCAATTTTTGTCAGAGAGGAACCCCCCCCCCCCCCCTCCTCTTTCAGAAAATATATGAGGTGTTAAAAATTCTGAGTACAAAGACAATTTCTTTTTTTTAAGTATACTTTTTTTTTATGTCTATCACAAATTCTTGGGAGGTTTGAGTGCATATAATGTAATGCGAGGGATTTGTCTGCAGACTGTTTTTTAAGTTTTTACTTGTGTTGCAGACTGCAGAAAAAAATTCTGCTGCTTGGGCTCTATAAAATCATTTTGTAAAGCAGTAAAAACAGTTTTTGTACAGAAAATTCCACTCCAGCAATGACTTTTTTTTTTTTTTTTTTTCGCAGTCTTTTGACAAAATTTGCAGCTTTATCGCGATCTTTTGAAGAAATCTCGTTTTATCACGATCTTTTGAAGGGATCTCGTTTTTTCGCGATCTTTTCACGAAATTTGCCGTTTTTGCGTGTCTATTTGATGAAATTGTTTTTACGTGATTTTTTGATGAAATTTGCCGTTTTTTTTGTGATTGTTTCAACAAATTTGACATTTTCCCCCGCTTAAATGACGAAAATTATTGTTTTTACGTGATTTTTTATGAAATTTGCTGCATTTTCGTGACCTTTTTTCTAGAAATTTGTCATTTTTTCGCGCTTATATGACGAAATTGATTGGGTTTTTTTGCGATTTTTTGACGAAACTTATCTTTCTTTTCATGATTTTTTTTTTTTTTTTTTTTTTTTTTTTGCAATTTTTTGAAGAAATTGATCGTTTTTTCACGTTTTTCAACAAAATTTGCCTTTTTTTTTTAAAAAACGAATTTGCATTTTTACCCCTGATTCTAGAACGAAATTTGTTCTCTGCGCGATTCCTTAAAGAAATTAATGTTTTTTCTTTTAATTTTTGACAAAATTTGCAATTTTTTTAAAAAAATTCGTGATTTTTTTTAATGTTTGAATTTTTTACTAAGTGTAACGATATCATAAAACCGAAAGGATCAATCGAAAAGCTCGGAAATCCGTGTTACACCAGGAACACAATCACCCCTGTAATGCATAAATGGGTGCTTCTTTTTCTCTAAAAGTGTGCTTACAGGTGCTTATTTTTAAAACTAAAATGTTGCTACTCACCCTGATACAGAACATGTTTGAGTTAGCATTAAATTTAAATGTGGGTATATGTGTGAAAAAATATTAATGTATGTAAAAATCTTTATGCAATGTTTATTTAATAATGTGTAACAATAATTCAAAGTTTTTGTTATCTGCAATGTTATTTTTATATGCCTAACTATTTTATTAATTTACATTTTTTATACTTTTTTAAAAAATAATTATAATGTAATATTAATTAAAATAATATTTTTTGTTTCCAGGTAAGAAGACATTTTTTTGGAATATTTGAATTTACAATCATTGTATAGCGTAACAATGGATACGATAACAAAGAACCTGGATATATTTACTGGATATTTTTGGTTCGTTGCTATTTTCCTTTCTCTATGAATAAAACCTTGGAAAGAAGACGTGGTCTTTAATGATTATTTAATTATTCAGAGCATTAGCCTGTAATAAGTCAACTGTATCCTCATTTAATATATTCTATGTAATATATGATAATATGAAATTTGTTTTTTGAGAGAGAAATTGGCTGTTCGGATAATTAGGAATTCGACTAATTGGAGGTTCGATAATCGGCTCTCTCCTGTATTTATTTCAGTCAAAAGTTTATTAGGAATAATATTTTAGGCTTGCCTGAAAGTATGCAAACTGATACTAAACCGAATGAATTAAAGGTATATTTGAAAAAAATAGTTTTCCAAAATATAATATATTATAATATATATTTATATATATTTAGAAAGCAAGAGTGAATAAAAAAAAATAAATCAGAAAATAAGCAGTTTTGATTGGAATACACCCTTAAGGGTGTTCTTAAATCAAAAAGGGCAACTTTGTGACACATGCATTAATTTATTTTTGTTCGGAAATGCATGAAAATAGCAGGTGTTGTTATTCAGAAACTGTCTAATTGCACTCATTCTTTTGTTTTTTTAAAAAAACACAATAGATTTTTCATAACAAGCCTTCAAAGTTGACACTTTTGAGCATATTTCCCGACGAAAGCAGAAAAACCGATCGAAAAGGAGGAGGAAAACGGGTGATTGCGTCATCGAAATAGCTTATAACTCGATAAGTAATTTAATTATCATAAAATGGAAAAATAAGTTCAATTCGAAATCGCTTTCATAGTCAGGCATTAAAATTTTATAACTTTCTGTTAAAAAATGAATTTGTAAATGTGTCAAAACGTTTTTCGCTTGTTGGGCGGATCAGTTAAGAACACCCTTAAAGGTATATTTGAAATAATAGTTTTCCAAAATATGTTATAATATATAAATAAATATATTATATATTTAGAAAGCAAGAATTAATTTAAAAATAAATCGGAAAATAAGCAGTTTTGATTGGAATGCGCCCTTAAGTTGAAAATTTATCTCCAAGATATTTTCCCTATTAATCGCATCTTTCGATATAAAAATCACTGTAACACGGCGTGTGTTGTCATCTGTTAGGAATGCTTAATAGTTTTGAAAAGACTGGTGTTGCTTGCCCCTACACCATCTGCTGCAGTCAGTTCTATTGTGGATATTCTGTCACGTGACTTTGCTCCACACAAGAGCAGGTGAATGAAGACGAAAAACCCGCGTCGCCTAGTAACTTTTCAAATCTTATGGATTTTTTTTTTTTCTTTTTCCTAAATCTTGGTTATTTTTTGCCATTAACGAATAAATAACTATCATAAAAAGTTTATTAAATCTATTTAGCTTTTTAAATCGCAAGATTTTCAGTTGGAAATTAATTTTAGATTATAATCTATTTTTAATTTATTGTTTTTACAATAGGGCGCGTGGTTTTTGTTTGCATCTCATTGTCACATGCCGTTTGTATTGACCGTGAAACGCGGTCGTCGGCCTAACCGGTTCGGAGTTTTCGTGGTTTTCTTCGAACCTTGCGTAAATACGGGTTAGTTTCCCTTAGAAAGACCCCCACGAAGGGCACTTCCTCCAGGGCCTATATCCCTAGAGTAGATAATCGGCCGACACAAAATAAACCAAGCTGTGAAACAATTTGTATTTTTATTACGATTATGGTTCTTATTAGAATAAGACCCAAACATGCCAATAATATTTGTCTTTAATTTTTTGTTACACCTCTATCAAGTAATATGAAATTATTCAATCAAATGAATAAATATTTTGGAAATCATATTTTATTCTAGGTTTACCTACATATTCTTATGAATTTGATATTCCAAATATTTTTTTGTTTATTGTGACTAATTGAGAATTAGTCACAATATTTTTAGGAGGTAGATTGACTTCAATAGCTGGATATTACTGGATTTTTAGCTTAATATTAAAAAAAAAAAAAAAAAAAAATGGAGCTCTAAATATCTCTTCAAATTAAATAGTTTCTGAGTAACTTGTACAAATCTTTGTTTATATGTGTACATTCAGATGTATTGCGCGCAGAATTATTAAATATATTCGACGCATCCTCTTAATATTACATATACATTTAAAATATTTTACTTTAACTAAAATGATAATAAAGCTTACCGATGACAATGTTTTTCTTAGGCAATTAAACCGTTCAATACAAAATTTCAATATAAAAAAATATATATAGTACAGGTATTTCCTTTAAAAAAGAGGTTATAAAATATATAATATTAAATCTGAATTTTACTAAGTTTTGGTTACATAATATGCGTGAAAGATTAAGTTGATGGAATGTTTCAAAACAATGTTTTAAGCATTGCGGGTGTGTATAGTCCGAAATGTGTTTCTAATCTTATTTCGTTCAAAAATCCTATTTTAGATACAGTTGAAACTTTCCAAAATTGTTTAACTAACTTGTTTCTTTAAAAATATCTAAGATCCTATCACAAATCACATTGGTCTGTGTGAAATTAATAAATAATAAAAACTATGTTGTTAAAATTTTAGAATTTTCAAAGTTTTTTAGTAAATTATTTTTATTGATTTTTTTTTTTTAAGGTTTAATGAAAATATCTTCTTGTTAATCTCATATAGTTTGTTTTATGACGCCAAAACAAATTTTAAAGCTATGTATTCAATTATATTGAAATATTTATATATTCAACCTTTTTTTAGAAAAGTGTATCCAACAGACATATTATTCAAAAAATATGTTCTTAAACATAGGTAAAAAATTAATGAGTTCTTGCAAACTAATTTATGCATGAAATTAATTTCTTTTGGTTTATATATGGGCTATAGTGTGTATATTTAAATTATAATAATAATTGATCTATTTTTATGGTATCATGATTGATTACATTTGTTAAAATGATTTAATACAAAAAGTTTTCTATACGCAATATAAATTTTCAATACATTTTTTTTTCTTTCAGGAGAGTTTACAATCTCTCCTGGCGTTTGCTATTTTTATTCGATATAGTTTCACCTGGTCTCGAACGCTTTTTATTTTTGTTAAAGAAAATAACCAAAATATTAGATGGGAGGGAGGATACTATAGGGAGGTAGAATTATTACGGGCACAGTAGAGAAATCTTCGAATGAGGGGTTCGGAATATCGCAGATAGACGCACGAGTAGGCCATAGTCTATAATTAGGGACTGACATTGAAAACCTCTACTTTAGATGCGTCAAACTAGAATTTCCGAAGAGAAGAAGAAGAAAAAAAAGTATATTGGAGGGGGTAGGGAGGAAAAATAGAAAATAAGTGAATAAGTAAGATGCAGGTGAACGCTTGAATGACAGCGTTTGTATGGTCTCGAACACTTATTCCTGCTCTACCTTTTTTCGCTATATTGTTATTTTCGATATGCCTATACTGTCGCGTTTGTTTCTGTTTTTTCTAAAGAGCCCTTTTAGAAGCAAAAAATTCTTCGTGCTTAAAGAGAATAAAAAATATATATTGAGTAAAAATTTAAGGGTTTGTGTTCGGTGAAATAAGCCAATTTGGTTGAAGCTTTTTTTTTTTTCTTTTTTTCCCCTCGGAAATCTTTCTTTTTTTACGATATATCGTAATTATGTTACTATTATTTTTTTCTTCTGTTTAAAGTTATTTTTAAGAAGGATAATTGAGGTTTGGATCGATGGTTGTGTGCGATGATTTTAAAACACGCAATGAAGGCAATTTCACGAATTATTATTATTTTTTTTTAATTTATTCTCATATTTACTTTACTGTTAAAAGAAATACCTCTATTAAAAAAGTAACTTATTTTTTGCCATGACGTGATGATTCATCTTCAAAATAATTCACTCCAATTAAAATTTGATGAAAGCTTGCAAATGGCATGTTTTGCAGCGCTAGTTTAACTTATTTATTTATTCACAAAGTGTACATCATTTATCAGATTTTTTTCAGAGATTTTTTCCTCATTTTTCAAAAGCAGTTTTTTTTTTTCTTTAGTGGCTCAGAGGTTCTGCTCTCGAAACTGTGGTAGGCTGAAGATGATGGGTTCGACTGCAGTTGCGCCCTAACCGTTCGGAATGTTCCGTAACTTTCTTCGAACCGTAGGAAACCTTGCGTAAATACGCTTTATATTTCCTTAGAAAGATCCTCGCATAGAGCAATCCTCCTAGGCAGATAATCATTATCCATTATTTGCCCTTAAAATATGGTTTAATCTGACCCAGTTTAAATACAGTTCTAGTCTATTTTTCCCCCGAAATAAATTTAGATAAGTTAGATGACATGATATGATCCCATGGAATTAATTAAAATTTATTTACGCATTTTTTTAAATTAACTTTTTTCTACCTGGATTTAATTAATAATACTTTGCGTAAGAATAGTTGGAAATTGACAAATATGGAATGCTTTATCAAACATTTTAAGATTTAAAATTATCTCTAACTTCGTGCATGACGATTCGCTTAAACTAGCAGTTTTCATTTCCTTAAATTCAAGTATAACATTAAGAGAGGTTTATCTCTATCATCTACCACCCCAACCTCTGCCTCTTCTAAGGTGGGTGAATCATTGAAACTTCCATAAAATTAAAAGTACAATAAATGATCTCGTTTCCGGTATTAATCTACCAAATTAATTTTCTTCCGCGAAACAACTTCACACTTACAAACAGCAGCAGTTGGAACGAAGGCGTGAATTTACAGTCTTCGAGACAACAAATATCTTGTTCCAGTCAGATCACAATTTTTCACGACAGTTCTTCGCCGAGATTGCTTTTGCACGACCTTCTCTCTCTTTCTCTGGCTGGCAAAGTGTGATGTGGGCTTGTTAGTGCAGCAGACTTCGCTGAGTTACCAGCGCTGACTTGTTGACAACGGGATCATTAATTCCCCGTTTCTAGTTTTAGCCAGCAGATGCCTTGGCTGTGAAGTTCGTTTCTCTCTCTCTCTTTTCCCTGCTCCCTGTTGTAGTATTTCGAATTCAGGAAAAGTTGTGTTCGTGACCAGCCATTTTGAAGTGTTGAAACGGACTGTCTTGACATCCGCAAATTAAACCAGGAGGGAAGGGGGAAGCAAGCAACACCACCCCGCAATCAAAACGCACACGCGAACACTCAATTCGGTGTTCTAACATGCTTACTTTTAACCCCTTTTCGTTTTCCCCGACTACCAAAAGACCCGACTACTTTTCGAATTTTCGATTGTTCGCAAGTAGGAGAATGGTTTAATATTGTTAGAAGTTTCTTGACGTTCGGAAGTTGTCGTACACTTAATCTTCGCGGACACAACAGATGTTGGATTTTCGTATGTAAATCGGTGTCCGAATTCAATTTCGTTTGTTCATTTTCGGACATGATGCGAGAATTTCTCAAACAGGGAAGCGGGGGATTTTTCGATTTAATTTGAAATGGATTTTCTCGTGGAGAATCCAACTATGCAAAAATTCTAATGAATATTGCTTTGAGGTTGACGCTAGTGTTCACTCTAGAAATAAAAAAGGCATGATGCTATTCATTAAAAAGGGCACTACTGCAGCAGAAAAGGGCAGTTTTGCAAGAATTTTTTAAAAATTGCCTTTAAAAGAGGGAAAAATGAAAGCGGGAAAATACATAATTTTAAGTATGATAAATCAAGTAACATCAATTTTGAATCGCATTATGTTATAAAAATTAAAAATACAGTTAAATTAAAACACTATTAAATAGTTTCATTTTTTTTCTTAAAAAAATGAAAAAAATTTCTATCATTTTTGGCACGCAAATTTAAAAATACTACGTAATAAAAAAAAATTTATTAAAAATCTCTAAGTAAAACCAATGGTGCATTTTACTATTTTTAAAAAGGGCAGGATGCATTTTGTAAATTTGAAAAAGGGCAGGGTGCTGCGCCCTTCAAAAATGGCCTAGAATGAACACTAGTTGACGCTGATTCAGTTTTTAGTATATTGACATTGTAAAGGTGAGAGAATCTTAAAGATGACTTTCGGCTTAAACATATTTGTGAAAGAATTGACTCTATATTTTGCACTTTGGATGAAATAAGTGTCGAAATTTGAATTGTACAGAATTTTAAGGATTGTTTTGTTAAATGAACAACCAGAGGGATAGATACACATGAAAATAGGCTTCACGGATAATATACTAAATATTTCAAATATATTTAGGTATGTAAATGTAGTTAAAAGAAATAAACGGTCAAAACCAGTTAGATTAAAATATTAAACGTCCAGATAGTTAATACTCTCCCCTCCCCTCTCCTCCCACAACAACAATCTAAAGTGCCAAATTTTATTTCAACTTAAATATAAAAAATATATTTACATTCTTAAATCCGTCGTTAAGATATTTTATTCTTTCCCAGTGTTTAGTTTGCTGTGAGAATGTTATTCTATATTTGTTGCCTGATATTTTTAAACTTGCGTCCTGGATTATTAAATGAATAAATTAATGGAGCTATTAAAAGAAGTTTGAATATGTTGATAAAAACTTACATTAAACACAATATGCAGACGATGAGCACGAGTTTTACAAACATTAATATTTACAATTTCAAAATTTAAACTTTTATAAATCTTAGAGCTGATAGTTCTAAAATTTCTTTAATTTATTTAAATAAAATCATATGTGTAAAAATAAATCATAAAAATAACTTATCTTTACAGTGAATTTTATTTAAATATATGTTAACTCTTCAAATGTTGTTAGCATGAGGTTTAAAAATGGCAATATTAAGCCCCTTATAACATAGAAAAAACTAGGATAATTGAAATGAGATAACTAATAATTTAATTAAAATTAAATTCTAACAGGTAAGCAAACTTAAAATAACAAAAGCAACTCACTGTTAAATTATAATTAACAATGATGCTACAAGATAAGAAATATAAAACCATATGGCAAAAAATAACTAAGGAAAATAAATTCGAATCAAGGGAGAGAGAAATAAAAATCCTAGTGCTGCCATCTGAAGTTAGGACGAAGAACTATGCTAAGCAGAAGAACTATGCTAAGCAAAACTTCAATCAAAAAATTTTACTGATGATTTATAGATAGAAATAAAGCGGTCTGAAATTCAAACAAGGATTACAATATAAAACAAAAGTTAAAGTTATTGTAGAAGTAAAAATAATTTTAAGGGCGTACTAGTATATTAATTTAAGGGGTACAATTATACCCTAAATTTTGGTGTCATTATGTAAAATAATCTATTATAAATAATAACGTATGTGCATAACCCCCCCCCCCCCCACATACACTTTCCATTTTAAATTCTCATGTCCCAGCATTCCACAGTGTGACACCGCTAGTGTTGCCACATAAATTGGAAGAGAACACATAACATTTTACGAATATGCATGCAATAATTTTTCTCGGGCTTTTAAATTATAAGTAATGAGATAAGGAATCAGTCTCTAAATTAATACATTTAGACATGTTGTATGTCTAGTGAATAAATATTTTTTTAACTTCTTTATTTGTGATTATTCTTTTTGCATTTAATGTAGTTTAATATAGACTTACCAAGTCTCCTAATTTCGGCAGGAGACTCCTGTTTTTCAGATGTTTCTCCATACCCCTAATTTTTTACATGTTTCTCCTGACTTTTCACCCTTTTTAAATATTCTGTTATTTTGCAATAAAATGTGCTGTGATTCAGTGATTGAAAACTCTAATACTGGTGTAATTGTTCTTTAGTATGATTAATCTTCTGTAACAACCAAGCCCTGTTGAAATTTAAACTTTCACAGAAGATGTTTACATCTAAAAATTAGTAAGTTTTCATCGACAAAAATATCTCCTGATTTCTGAAACAAAATCTCCCGATTTTTAGCTTTCACAATCTGGCAAGTCTGATATTTTTTTTTTTCTTTTATTAATAATCTCTAATTTAAGAATGTGACATGTTAGTTATTATTCATGGAATTGTTATGGTAATATAGGAAAATTTCTATAATTCAGGGTTCCCAGCGTCATGGAAAATCAGGGAAAATCTGGAAAGTCATGGAATTTCATAGTACTCATGGAAAGTCAGGGAAATTTCAAAATATATATGAAAAATTATTGAATTTACAAATATTTTCTAAAAAGTCATGGAAAATTCTTGGAGAAAAAATGTAAAATGATACAAAATTCATCAAATAATCTTGGGGGAAAAAAAAAAAAAAAACGCGAAATTTATCAAATAATCAGGGAAAAGAAAGTTTAGAAATTTGAAAAACAATTGCAGAAAAAATCATTAATTTTGACAAAGAATTCTGGAAATAAGTAGCAAATTTCATTGTATACCTGTTTGTTCAGGGAATTTTTTGAGATTTGGTCAGGGAAAGTCATGGAATTTTTCGAGATTAGGTCATGAAAGTCAGGAAATTTGCCATTCATGTTTTGCTGGGAACCCTGCAATTTAACATATTTTAAACAAAGTCAAAATTAATAAATGGAATCTCCTTCTAGCCCGATTCTTTTTAAACCAATCGTATTAATATTTTATATTAAGGAACTCTTCATCGCCACCGAATTTTCAATAATAAACCTTAAGGATACATAAACCCAGGCGTTTACAATAGACATTGACGATAAGTTTTTAACTTCTTCATTTATGATTATTTTTGTTGCATTTAATGTAAGTTTATATTGGTTACAATTAATCGGGCTATGTTGAAATTATGCATTGGGACTTTTTCCTGATTTATATCTCAGAAATTATTAGTAATTGTTGTGTCTGCCTAGCATTGTCCTTGATAACGAACCACTTACCACAATTTCAATTTTTATTTGTAATTGTTCCAGTATTGCTAATTCCATTTGATTATCTAGTCATGTTTAAAAATATATATATTAATCCCTAATTTAAGAATGTAATATGTTAATTATTATCAATGGAATTGTTATGGTAATCTATGAATATTTCTATAATTTAACATATTTTAAACCAAGTCAAAACTAATAAATGGAATCTCCTTCTAGCCCGATTCTGTTCGAATCAATCGTATTAATCTTTTATATTAAGGAACTCTCCATCGCCACCGAATTTTCAATAATGCTCCTTGAGGATATATAAACTCCAGACGTGCTGTGTGTCTGGTGAAGAATGTTTGGTGGATTTTAATGAGTCACCGCGAAGACTTGAAATTGACCCCTCGTTTCTCAAAAGCCATCTTTTCTCCATTAACGACTTTTCAACTCGCTCACTCAGTTACGGTCGCAGTTTTCGAACGGCTGGGAGGGGTGGTCGTGCAAAAGGTGGGGGTGGTGGTGGCTTTTAAAAGCATCCAGTTGGTAATTAATTCCACCGTTAATTACAGGAGTCCTTCCCTCCCGCCTTTTACGAACACGTGCTCTTTTGACAAGGGTCGCGCTCCGTGCTCTGTTAAGATTATTCATGGACCACGAATAAAAGTCCGCCAAAATGACGTAATCCGTCCTCACCAGATTTTGGACAGGTTAAGGACCTTAACAGGTTGTGGGAGAGGGGAGGAAGGGGATATTGTTGATTTAGTTTTGGGAGTTCAAAAGTGGCCGTGTGTGCTTTTAATGTGTGGCCGAAATTTGAATAATGAAGGTCGGCTAAAGAGGAAAGTTTAACTGCAAAAGAGAAAGATAGATGAATGCGTAATATTTAGATAATCAAAATTTGTACCAGGAAACCTAGAAAACTACGTAAGACTTGTCTAGATTAGATGATGATAGAATATATCTTGTCAACCTAATAATGTATCAATATTTTTATTTCAACTAATAAAGGCCCCAGATAATGTTGTTTTCAGTTTCAAAGGTTAAATTATCGCTTTGTGCATATCTGTATACGAATACTGATATATTGGTCTCGGAGAAGGTGGGAGGTGATAGCGAAAATGTTAAAAGTGTAAAAGTCATGTATATTTTGATAAAACTGTTAAATCTATGATTTTGAATAACATTGATGCATTTTTCTTTCTTTTTTCTCTTTTCCTTTTTTCACTTTCAACTGATTTTCTCCATCTTTGTTAACATCAAATAAACTAACAGAAAATAGATTTCACATGAAAAATGATCAACGTAGTCATTTTTGTATAATTTTTTATCGCAACATTTGTAGCAGAGTCATTCCCATGATAGTCCTTTCTTAAAATCCATTTTTTTTTTCAAAATATTTTTATGAAAGTACACCATGTTTATTAATAAACAAACCCCATATTTTTTTAAATGTTATCTGCGTGCTATTATCATCACTAATTAAATAATTCATTGCATATCTGATACATGCAGTTTTAAAAATGGATAATATATTAATACCGGAAATTGTTCAAAATGGGTTCATTTTGATTTTTTCGACATTCTAGCGCTGTTTTATATGTAAATGATTATTTTATTCACCAGGAATGTTTTGATACCTCATTTTTGTAATGTTAGTTGCTCCCCTCTTCCAATAAAATAAAAAAATAAATAAAAAAAAATGACGTTTGATCCAAAATTTTTAAATTTTATGAATGAATATCATTTTTTTCCAGAAAATAGAGCTTTCTATATTCTAACTTTATATGTGTTTCAAATACGTTTTTAAAATATTATGCATTTTTGAAAATAAAGCAATAGGAATTTCGATTTAGGAAAGCTGCCTTATTTTTTTTTAAATCAAAATTTGTCAATTTTTAAGTACGTCGCGTTAAGCCATATTCTTTAACTACCTTTTATAGGTGAATTTGTGCTTTTAAAATTAAATTTAGAAAAATTCTAAATTTTTAACATTTATTCAGCAAAATATCATTATGAAAAAACATTAATAAAGAAGGCGCTCTTTTTTTATTATCTGCGTACTATTATCGCTAATTCAATAATTCATTACATTTCTGATGCACGCAATTTAAAAACAGAATAATATTTTAATACCGGAAATTTTTCAACATGAATTCATTTTCATTTTTCAACATCCTTGCGCTGTTCCATTTCCAAATGAAAATTTTCTCATCAGGAACAGTATGATACCTCGTGTCTTTTGTAATAATATGAAAAAAAGAAATACACGTTAAAAAGTTATACGTTTAATCCAAAGATTTAACATTTTATGAAATGAACTTAATATCATCTCTTCTTTTGAAATAAACGAATATAGGAATGTGTTATCTGTCGTTGCCAGAATAAAAAAAAAATAAAAAGGGACGAAGAGGAGAGAAAAAATTAAATCGTTATTTCAGCGTTCATTTCCTTTTTAGAACATTTTCGCCGAGAAAAGTTTAATCAGAAAGGCCCTTGCGAATCGAAATTTTAATTCAGTTTTATTACTTTTTCACGGGGTGTTGCAATTCATCCCAATTTGAACCCCTTCTTCTTCGTGTGAAAAAGCAGAAGTTTCGTCTATCTCTACCCCCCAACCCCCTCCTCCCCCGTACATATATATTTTTTCTTCTGTAGGTATCCATTACAGTTCGTGCTTTTTAACGATTTCAGTTCTCTGGTTTCCAAGGCACCTCTAGGAATTTTTATTCTACTTTTTTTTTTCCTTCGTCAAAACGAACAGTGAGTGAAAAGAGAGTTCTGGAAAAAAATTGGTTAAATTAAATCGGGGAGTTTTTCTCTGGAAGAGTGGTGGTGGGGAGGGGAGGTGCAAAAGAGATGGTGGGGGGAGAGCAGCTATGACGGCTGCCTGCCACGCAGACGACACAAATGAAGAGGTTGATCCGGACCGAACGTGATTTTTCATGAGCAGCAGAGCACGATCACGTGACATTAGATTGCTGTTGCCACCCCCACGCCGTGAAAAGTCTGTGCGCATCGCTGTCAGATTTCGGTCAATTACTGACGAAAAAAAAATTCCAGGGGTCGATTAGAATTTTCAATTCAGGGTCTGTATGATTTTATTTGGAAGTTGACCAGAGAGAGGAAGGATACTAATGAAAATCGGTCACGTAAAGCCTTGGGTTTAATGTTAGTCTAAGATGAAATGAATAGTGATATATATTTTATTTTTATTCGAGCTTTGCTATTGGTTTAGAATAAATATTTTTTGACAAACTGTATTGGTAATCCCCTTTTTTATCATTTTAGCCGGAGTTCTTGTTTTAGGAACATTTTTACTTATTATTTGTTTATAATACATAAAAAAAAAGTTAGAGGTACAGAAATATAGTTAAAAGCTGTATCATCACCTTAAAATATAATGTTTAATCTGTTTGCTTTAAAAACCATACATAGTTGTCTTGGGTTTATAAGAAGTGGGGGATTTTCAAATGAAAAGAGTAAAATTTAAAAGATGTTTATCACATTCAATCAATTTAAACTAGGAATCGCTTCGCAAGTTATAGTAATGATTTCATCGTGCAATTTCCACATTCATCATTATGCATAGTAATATAGTTTGCAAACAATTATATTATGAACTCGCCTTGCCGCAAAATAAGGCCATGTACATATGTTTCGCTTCCTTTACCGGTCTAATCTTCTCTGCATCTCAAAATTCCACTTTATTATTTTTTTTTTAAGCCACTGTTACTACGTGTGCAATTTTTTAGAGCAAATTTATGAAAATATCTAGTAATAAAGGCGTTATTCTTCTCCTAACCCCCCTCCCCCCTTCACATACGCCACTTCTTTGAAGAAGTAAAAAATATTTTTCAACTGCATTATTTAATCACGATATCTTATAGAAGTAACTGGAATTGACACTCTGTTTATCAGTACTCGTTATTGACCTACAAAGATTATAAATATGCTGCTGCAGCTAATTTTAATGATTTGCTTTATAAACTTAACATTTATGAAAATGGTGTGTTTCTAGAATTTTTTTCGTTTATTTATAACTGTCGAAAATGAAGGAACGCCACGGGAAAATTTTACGTAATAAAGGGCATCGTCCTTCTGCCCATGTTTATGTGCAATTTGTCTCGCATTGTAACAGTTGCAAAGCGTTATTTGAAGTTTTTCTAATCCCCCTCCAAACTCTCAAATTTCGGAAGTTGGCGGTTATGTTAGTCATATTGAACATCTGACACCATAAAACATTTTGGGGTCGAAAAAGAGAAAGGAAAACAGCGGTTTTAAGCATGAGCTGCGTCTTATCGGTCCCTGGTTTCATGATAATATCCCAGAGGTGCTGACACCGTCTCAGATAGGGCTAAAACACTCGAAATCTCAGATTTTTTTTTTTTTTCTTAACTTGTTTCTGGCTAGCGGGGGTGGAAAAGAGGAAGTGACAAGGAAAGGGGGGGAATGAAAAATGGTTAGGATGGAAAAAGTAAGAAAAAAAAATATATCTTGAGCTTAGACAGAGCTGGTAAGTCGATAACGGCAGAAGTCTGGAACAAATTTCTTTGAGTGTTAAAAAGTTGAAAGATTCTGCGTGATTTTTCATTTAGAAGAGTGTGGATTTTAAGGGATGTTTTTGTCTGCCTATGTGTAAATGGATATTTATTTAGACATCAGCTAGTTCATTTAACACCATAGTTTTAAACTGTTTCAACAAGGTACTTGATTCTATATGCTGAGCAGATTATGAAAATCAGTAGCCCTTTTTTATGCATCCGTATTTATAAAGTAAAAACGGAACCACGTAACCTCATCGAAACCTAGATTCCCATTCGGAGATCTTTGTACTTTTACTTAATAATATAATAGAAATAAAATGTCTGATTTTACTTTTTTACATCATTTTTTTAATAGCTGAATTCTTTTGCGCTGAAATCGAATGATTAGATGCCTGCATCAAAGTTGAGAATCGCTCATAAAATAAATGTTATTTTCATCGGAGTTTGCAAAATACCTTATAATATCCAAAAGACAGTGTGACCAAGAAAGCGACAAATTTTCATATTTAACTTAAGTCTTTTTCTTTTCCTTTTTTTTTTCTTTCCTTTTTTTTTATTGTAAATTATCTACTTGCTTAAAGCGCTTAAGTTTGTGATTGCATTAATTTGGGTTAATGGTTATTAAATTGATGCTTTAAGGGACCTTTTATTTTTAGATCCATATTTTTGTATCTGAATTACTGAGCGCCTAAAGGATAAATTTAAAAAAAAGATTTTTTCTGTCATTTTGTTTGGAAAAAATCAATGGATAACTATTTGTATTATTATTTTAGTTTCGGAACTGAAGATGTTAAGATCAGTTCCGTTTTTGTCTGTTCATCTTTCACATCCATTTTACTTGTAAACTATCTAACTCAAACGGGTTTAAGTAGTAATGGCTGTTGATCCACATAGTTTATATATAGATCATAAATATATTTAAGAAAAATATAGAAGAAATTAATAAGGTTATATGAAAAAAAAAAAAAAAAAAACTTTGCGTGGAGAATCACGTGAAAGTTTTTGCAATGCCGAACTTAAAAATACATTTCTTTTAATTCTAGGTATTATATTTTACGAGCGAAGAAAGTTTGACACATTTACAACTTCATTTTTTAACGGAAAGATATGAAATTGGAGAGCCTGATTATGGAAGCGATTTCGGATCTATTCCATTTTATCAGTAAATTACTTATTGAATTATAGGTTTTTTATCACATGACAACGTCTTTTACACCCGAGTTTGATTTCCCCCCCCTTCTCTCGTGTGAAAACGTCGGTTCAAAACGCCCACTTTGACACAATTTTCTGAAAAAACTATTGTGTTTGCAAAAAAATGGGAAAATGAGTGCGGGTAGTTAGTTTCTGAACAACAACACCTGCTACTTTCATACATTTCATGTTACATTTCCATTTATTTTATACAATAAATTAGAACTAATGTCATAAAGTTGCCCTTTTTTGATATGAGAACAGTCTTAACAAACCTGTTCGATTCAATACTCTGAACTTTTATTGCGGTCTTGGGCATCTTTGAGAGCAATTGCAGTATAGCTTGATAAGACCAAAATTTACGTAAAATCATCTAGACTGCCTAGACATTTAAATTTAAAATGAATTTATGAAAAAAAAAAATTGCATGAACAAGCCTATACAGGATTTTAAATCCGAGCTTAGGAGACTGACAAAGAAGGCAGGAATGGGAAAGGGGGGGGGGGTGAACCGCACCGATTTTCACAATCACTATCTTGTCCGCTTATGCACAACATCAGTTACTGTTACAAGCAGAAAAGAAAGAGCATAAAGACACATTTATTTATCCTTCACAGTTAAGGTATATAGTAGTAGAAAAACACAGTACCAAAAATAAGAGGGAAAAAAGGGGAAAAGAAAAGAAAAAAAAAACATGGAATGTACATCTCTACAGAAATGTAGTCCCGCCATCAACTTTCATTACTGGTAATCGCCGGGTTCCGAATCCAGGGAGCCGTTAGTCACAAAAACCGGAGTGGTTTTTCATGTACCTTACCGAAGTCGGACACTTTTGTTTTCACCTTTTTCACAGGGAGGTTAAGTCCCTGCCTTTCCAAGCAAAGGTAGCGGGGGAGATGGAAATATAGACGGAAAAAAAAAAAAAAAAGCTGGGCGAGTGTAGTGCGAAAGAAGGAGAAGGAAAGAAACACATAGAAAAATCGCCTTTTGGCTGGTTACGAGCCAAAGCTCTTTTCTAGCAAAGATTGACGAAATATATCGATTTCTGAATTAATCGATGGAACAGGAAAATGTATTGATAGACAAAAACAGATACAATAAATGTTGGTTATGGAAAATCAGGATTATAAACAGAACAAGATTTTCGTTCTGGCATAGCAAACATAGATATAAAGAATCGATGTGGCAAAACTACACGCTACAGAAAATAAAGATTACAATAAACTATTTTCACTTTGGTGCAATAAACTAAATATAGGTTCTATATTTATTAATTTTTACATTTTTTAATGCACTATTTTTTTTAACCACATGTTATATAGAGCTGAAACTAAAGCATGTTTTATGTTCCTTACATTTAAAATCATATGCTGTTGGAGGGGAGGGGGGAGCCACATTATAATATTTAAATTTTAAATAACTGGGTATTTTATTCCTATTCTTATAGAAGATTTTTAGTGTAAATTATCATTTGAAATTGTTAAAATATTCAATTCCACTACGCAGCAAAAATAAATAAAAGTGATTAAAAAACCCTTTTTTATGTGTACAGTCAACCAGAAAAAATCTCTCCCCCCCCCCCCCCGAAAAAAAAACTATATTGTAATTTCCAAATTATCACAGGGAGTGGTAGAAACCTGAAATAATCACTTAACTGGAAATTACGTTTATCTACATAATTTATGTTACACTAAAAGATAGTAATTTGAAAATATATAAAAGTGCATATATATATATTTTTTCTGAACATTTAATCTACGATTTATTTTATCATATTTATTTACATTCGTAGAAATTTTCTATTAGCTTCAAATATGCGAATCCAAAATTACTGCTCAGCATAAGTATTTCTTGAGTTACATGCTTAAAAGCTACTAGGCTTTAAATCTCAATTGCAAATGAATTTAACAGTAGACGTTTGAAACTTTAAAATCTTCGTAAATCCCTTCATACTTAACCGAATGGTTTCTTGTTTGATAATCCAAGAAGTTGATTAGAGGTGTACAATTGCGGGAAAGATGGGAGAAAAAATTACTCGCCCACTACTATTAAAGAACATAAAAATTGACGTCCGAATTTATCACCTTCTGCTATTTCTATAGAAAATTATCGTATAAAAATTTTTATTAATAACAAAGATTTCGCAATAGCCTTTTGGTTGTAAAAGATATGTTCCAACTTTGACTGGTAGACAGTTGGTTTACCATTCAAAATTTCTGTGCTTGAATGTAACTATAATCAACTACATGTAATTAAATTATAATTACATTGCAGATAATTGTAATTACAAATTTGTCCGGCTCTGTTGTCTAGTACCAATTAACACTGGCCGTTTATTTTGTCGTATCTTATAATTTACTTTGTTTCAAGCGTAATTGCATTTCTTATTACATTTTCATTGCAAAAAGCCTTTTTTGTCTGTGTTTATGATTTACTAGTGATTAAGCTAGTAGCTTAGTTCTTTATTTTTTTGTCGCAAATAAATTCTACTTCTGGGACGTACATAAAAAGAAATTTTTATCAAAGTTCTGGTGCGACATTTGGGAATTAAAACTAACCCCTTCGCGACGGGAGCCTTTTTACAAAAATTTTAATGTTTAGTCACCGGTTTTTAAAAAGAGAGATTCCTTCCTTATGAAATCGAGAAAATGACTCGATTAAATAAGGCAAATTTTAGTGTAAAATTTTACTGGTTGGGATAAACAAGGATTCTTAAGCCTATTTGAGGCACCTATACATGTCGCTTGTCCCCAAGGGGTTAAGCAGTATAAAAAAATATACTACTAGTCCTCAGGGGCATAACATTTAAAATATATCATAATCAATATGAACAATAATTTACATTCTAGAAAGGGGAATAAAAAAAAAAGTTGCCATACATAATTTTACAGCGTTATGACGATTTGCATATAGCATACCTTTGCCCACAAAAATACATTTTCAAACGACTTTTCTGTTCTCTCCAGAAGCAAAGCGGTACACATTCACAGACGAAGCCCCATCAAGAGATAAGAGTTCAAAGACAGAAGAGAGAAAGGGGGGGGGAGGGGGGCAAAGAAAGACAAAAAACAAAGAAAACGGTCCCGAACAGAATAAAATAAGTGAAAGAATATAAAGTAGGATAAACTCTGGAGTAAATCGAATTCCATATTTTTCTGGCTTCATAGCTCGGTAGTTTTCATTTTTCTGGATAGATTTTATAGGATACTTTGTTTTTGCTTTGTCAGTCGAGTAAGGA
Source organism: Maratus speculifer (assembly GCA_964019185.1). Taxonomy (NCBI): domain Eukaryota; kingdom Metazoa; phylum Arthropoda; class Arachnida; order Araneae; family Salticidae; genus Maratus; species Maratus speculifer. The sequence goes on along the minus strand of OZ025300.1, from coordinate 88,924,718 downwards.
GAAAAGGCCACAGAGGCTGGTTAGGAAACGAAATTTTGTTAGTGTACAACGTAAGGACTGTCCAGAGACATTTCGGGATTGCAAGAAGCTGACAAGAAAGGGAATGAAATTAAATCTCTGTACACATTCCTTTTTTATTCTATTTCAAACCATTGCAAGAAGAAAAAAGGCATACAGCAAATGATTACAAAATTCGAATTCAGCGTAGTTCGATTTTTTTTCGATCGAATGCAGTGTTAGAATTCGGAAGAATTTGTTTCAGAAAAAATAAATAAATAAAATAAATAGCAGTATTGTTCATTTATGCATCTTATAATTATTTCTTTATTAGTGGAATTAACGATTAAAATAAATTTGGAGACTTACCTTTTTCGAAATAACTTAAGGCATACTTTCATACAATGAAGGAAATCGTCCAATTTTAGTAAAATAATAATAATAAATACACCCCTTTTTTGCATGAAGTAAATTACAATAGTTTTATAATTCTGATGGTTAATTATTGTTGACTATTGATTTAATAAAATTCGATTTATTTAAATTTCCTATTTGAAAAAGTTAGAACAATTATTTCCTTCATATCCCTTGAATATTTCTATTCGGTGAACTTCCTAATAAATAAGTGTAATGTACGAGTCCCAGGGGCACCTTAATGTTTAATGATGCCGAGAATTTAAATTTAAATGCGTGAGTCTAATTAATTTTTAATATTTTTTTTTTCGAAATAAAATGTTATACTTCACTGATCATTAAAGTTAAGTATTAGATTTTAAATTTCGTTTTTTTATTTTCTTAATTTTTGAACTTCTGCTTTAAAGTAAATTTAATTATTTAAAAAAATGCGTAAATGTAATTATTAATATGCAGAAATTTAATTCATTATGGGTTGCTTTTGGGATTTCTTTCTTCTTATCACTTTGATACTTTACTTAATTCTCGTAAAGTAGAGCGTTAAAGTTATAGAAATGGAAGTTAAACGAACTCCATTAAGTACTTATTGTAAGTTAATTTGATTTTGTTTCAATAAAATGATCAAACTTATTAAGTGCGGCAATTTAAAATCGATAATAACTAGAAATATTATCTGTATTTTTTTTTTTTTTTTTTTCATTTAAAATAAATAGGAATATACAAGTTTTAATTTAAGCATTTAATTTAAGATTAAGCATTTTTTAAAATATTAATTTAAATAAAAAATATATAACGGATAAATTCAAAAAATATAATAATGAAGTATAGCTTAAAATCCTATTTTCAAAAATAAATATTTTTTTCAAATTTGCTGAATCAAAGTTACGGAAAAATAATTGAAAAAGATTTGTTCCAAGTTTGAAACATTTATCTTTAATGATTTTTTATTTATAACAATTTAAATAAGTGTAATTACGAGTCCCAGGGGCAAGTAAATTTAATTTAAAGTAATTTAAATTAAAGTAATTTTTTATTTTTTTTTTTATATATGTAAACATAAGCATTAATAGGCAAAAATTTAATTCTTATGTGTTGCTTTGGGATTTATCTTTTCTTATCACTTTAATACTGTACTTAATTCTCATAAAGCTGAGTATTAAAATAATAGAAATGTAAATTATTCGAACTTCATTAAAGCGCTTATTGTAAGTTAATAATTTGATTTTGTCACAATATAATCGTTAAATTTGTTTTGTAAATAAGATTTTGATTATTTAACTTTTGCATTAAATTTAATTATTCGAAAAATATGTATAAAAATAAGCCTTAATTGGTAAAAATGTAATTCATTACGTGTTGCTTTTGGAATTTATCTTTTCTTATTATCACTTTGATACTGTACTTAATTCTTATAAAGCGGTGTATTAAAATTATAGAAATGAAATTTAATCGAACTGCATTAAAGCGCTTATTTGTAAACTAACTAATTATTCTATTTTGTTTCAATGAAGTCATTAATCTTGCATTTTAAATTATTATTATTTTTTAATCTTTTGAACTGCCTCATTGAATTTTAAATTTTGAACTTCTGCTTTAAAGTAAATTTAATTATCAGGAAAATACTTGTACATGTAAGCATTTATTTTCAAAAATTTCATTCATTATGTGTTGTTTTTGGTATTTAACTTTTCTTATTATCACTTTGATACTGTACTTAATTCTTATAAAGCTGAGTGTTAAAATTATAGAAATGAAAGTTGAGCGAACTTCTTTAAAGTGCTTATTTGTAAACTAATTTAACTTTTGTTACAATATAATTATTAAACTTACATCTTAAATAAATTTTCATTAAACTTGCTTCTTAAATTATTATTTTTCAAATCTTTTGAACTGCCTCATTGAATTTTAAATTTTGAATTCCTGTTTTAAAGTAAATTTAATTATCAAGAAAATACGTATAAATGTAAGCATTAATTTTCAAAAAAATCATTCATTATGTGTTTCTTTTGGTATTTATCTTTTCTTATTATCACTTTGATATTGTACTTAATTCTCATAAAATTCTTTAAAGTGCTTATTTGTAAGCTAATAATTTGATTTTGTTACAATATAATCGTTAAACTTGCTTCTTAAATTTATTTTAAATTTTTGAACTGCTACATTTAATTTTAATTGTTGACTTTCTGCTTTAAGTGAATTTAATCATAAAAAAAATATATGTATAACCATAAGCATTAGTATCCAAAAATTTAATTCATTACCTTTTGCTTTTGGAATTTTTCTTTTCTTGTTATCGCTTTGATATTGTATTTAATACTGATGAAGCAGAATATTAAAATTTTGGAAATGAAGATTGAGTTAAAAAGTTTAATACAAGTTGTTTGATTTTCTTTCTGTAAAATCATTAAGCTTGCTTTTTAAATAAATTATTTTTAATTTTTTAATTTCTGCTTTTATTTAAAGTAAATTTTTAAAATACAATTACTAATATAAATAAATAAATGTAAAATTTGTAAGTATTAATAATACAATAATTTATTAATTATGGGTTGCTTTTAGGATTTATCTTTTCTTATCTCTTTGATACTGTACTTGTACTTAATTCTCATAAAGCTGAGTATTAAAGTTATAGAAATGAAAGTTAATCTATCTTTAAAGCGCTTATTTGTAAGTTAATAAATTTGGTTTTGTTTCGATATAATCATTCAACTTGCTTCTTAAATAAATTTTATTATTATTAATTTTATTATTTTTAGCTGCTACATTACTACTTTTAATTTTTTTTGAACTTTTGCTTTAAAGTGAATTTAGTCATTTAAAAGAAATTATATAAACGTAAGCGTTAATATCTAAAAGTTTAATCATATAATATATATATATATATATATATATATATATATATATATATATAATTTGCAATGTGTAATGTTTAAGCATTTAAAGGCTAATAATAATTGTTATGTGTTGCTTAATTCGCAAATTCAATTACAAAAGACTCCCTCCAATCCGCACAGCTTGGGACCAGAGGTTTTGCGGATTTTAGAATTTTGCGGATTTCTGGTCATTGCTTTGTTTAAATTTTTTAAAAAATAATTTGAATGTAATTAATAATGAAATCAAAAGTATAATGAATGCATACAATATACTAAAATATTAAAATAAGTAATAAACTAAAATAATAAAAATTTAGATATTTTTTAAAATGATTTAAAATACTAAAAAGAAAGGTCAAGTTAATAATCAGATAATTAACAGTTAAATATTCATTATAAAAGAGGAAATGTGTTTTTCCTAAATTATTCAATGAAACTTGCCTCATAAAGGTACATTACTAATTCACATCCGGATCATAAAATAATGAAACTTTATTTCAGGTTTAGCCAGACTTAATAACTGAAAAAGCTTGATTAATACATAAATATAGTTGGTAAGTTTGTGATTACCAATGATATTAGCAATATCTTTATTTTTTCAGAAATAAATTATTTTTTCTTCATGAAAAACATGAATTCAATAACCTTAACAAAAATTATTAATTAAAAAATGTATGGAATTGATATAAAACTGAAAAAATCAATTTTTGCACCTACATCTGATCTGAATGTTTTATTGTTTACATCTGTAAAATATGTACGGATTTTAGAGAGTTGTGGATTTTAGGAGTGCGGATTTGAGGGAATCTACTGTATTTAAAAAATATGTATGGGATGTGTAAGCATTAATAATGCTATAATTTATTCATTATGGGTTGCTTTTGGGATTTATCTTTTCTCATTATTATTTTGATACTGTATTTAATTCTCATAAAAAAGATTTTTTGAAATTGTAGGGAAGAAAAAAAAATCTGTCGTAGCAACTACAATTGTCTGAATGGTAGGGTGAGATAATACAAGAGACCGCGGTGTATAAGTGTATGCCAAATCGTTTACAACTTGTAGCTAAATGCAAAACTCTGTTTTGGGATTAAATAATCGCTATGAGTACTCCTGTACACTGCCCTTTGTTGCATCACCTTATCCTATTATTTCTGGAACATGTATATTTTTTCCTCCTGAAAACAGTATTCCGTTATAGACAGGGTCCATTTTTGGAGTTTTTACTACACATTGTTTCTGTGCTTTTCCTTTTCATATCGTTAACGGATCGTTTTCGCTTTAACTGCCTTTTAGATGTTTATAGCTACGGTTTTAAAAAGTAGCGTTGTTTTTATAAATCCTTTATCTCCTTTACCAACGATCTTAATGCTGGCACATTTCATATCTAACTCGCTGTATTATAACTTTCCCAAAACAAAGCTCTGCGTGAAATCCCAGAAGAAAAAGGAAGGGGGGAGAAATGCCAGAGCTATGAAGCCAGAAAATATGAAATTCGATTTACTCCAGAGTTTATCCTACTTTATATTCTTTCATTTTATTTTGTTTCGGGTAGGACTTCGTTTTCTTTTTTAGTTTTTTCTTGGATTCCTTTTCTCTTTTTGAACTCTTATCTCTTAGTGGCTAGCACAGCAGTGAACCGTGAACTATAGGATCTTGTTTTTAGAGTTTTTTAAAGGGGTGGATGAGGGCTCTTTTTTTTTTTCTGTTGACCTCCCCCCTCCACTCCCCTCCCCTTCCCACGTGACCGTTTTGGATGAATTATTTAACATTCCTGAGCAACGAACGTATCTATTTCGGTAATACCTTGCCGTTTTCGTTTCCGATAACAGTTGGAATTATTGGTTTTAGAGTAATTCCATTCTTTTTTGCTAGCGCTCGGAGTTTTCGGTAGTTCCACACCCCTCCTCGATCGCTTGAAAAAAAAAGGGGGGGGGGAGGGTGTTCTTGCAGCATTTAGAGATTCGACTGCTGAATGGAAATTTAGTCGTTGTTCCGTTAATGTTCCGATTTTCGATGAAAGTGAAGCAATAGTTTGTTGAAATGAATCTTTTTTAATACTATTTTTTTTTCGTTCTTTCTTCGAAAAAGCATTGGCAAAATTTCAGGCAAAAAAATAAGCCTGCTTTAATCTGAACTTCATGGCATTATTTTTAGTTAATGTGAGATTTTTGTCTAAGAAATTGTTATGCAAAAGCTTTAGTGAACTGGATTTTATTGCAGTATTATAAATTGCTTTTGTAGGTTAAATAAAAAAGTGGAATACTTTTGTCGGTCGATGCTTGTAATATTTTTCGAAAGAACAAATAACTCAAGATTTTGTTCCAGATTAAAGAAAGCCAGAAAAGGGTTTAATGGGCATTTTAATGATTTTAAATGAAGTAAAGTCAGTCATTATAAAGATACGCGAAAAATGGAATGTACGTTTTGAACTCAAAATTCACGCGCTCCTCTAAATAAGTAAAAATGGGTTGTACGACAGAAAATACATTATAAGCAGTAGCGCCAATTTTTCACAAATATTGGATGTGCTCAAAGATTTTTATATAACATAAGACATGATTTTTTTTTTCTTTTTTAAGTGTGCATCTGTGTAGAAAGATAAGGGAGAAGTAAATGACAAAATGTGATAAATCGAAATTATGTTTTTCTATGAAATTTTTCTAATTATTATAATTTAATTACAATTTTATAAATAAATTTATTATATTCTTATAAGTTTTTCCTTTATAAATACATTAATATTTATTTTAAATAACATTGAAATCGCTAACTATTGAAAATGCAAAAAACTGTATGACAAGAAAAGCATAAATTTTAATCACCTATGAGCTCTATCAATTCATGACATTAAAACACATGACAAAATATGAGATTTGCTTTCGTGAGAAATTTAACTAAAAGTCTCCTAAAAAGGATTTTCAATTTAAGTGATGCCCTTATTTTTATTTATTTATTTATTTTTCAAACAGTTATTTTGAGGACGTTAATGAAACCAAATTTCCTATTAGCAATTAAGTAATTCAAAAGATAAATTATGAATTAAATCACTTAAAATTGAGAAACTGAGTGGACGAGTCAAATTATTGGACGGGCTCGAGACCCATGGGGCCATATAAGTTGGCACCATTGATCGTACGAAATGTCTTTGATATTACATTTGGAGGATAAATGGAGAGTTAGGGATGCCATGACCAATCCAGGATAGAAAATATTAAATATAAAACAGATGTTAGTCGAACATGATCTAACAAACCTTTTAATAAAATAATTTTTGATTTGCAAAATACGACTGATCGCTGAACCCAATATATAAAAATGTACGTAGAAAACTTTAAAAGGCTATGGTTTCGTTCGTTATATCCCAATTTCACTATAGCATTGTTAGACTTCTATCTCCGTTCAGACTCGATTTAATGTTTTTATTTCAATTTCGACTGATGTCAGAAATGCATATTTTTAAGTACCAATTTAAAGTCGAGCTGAAGCTACCAAACTTTTACTGCAGTTGCTTACCTCTGGACAATTTAACATTGTTTAACACTCCCTTCCCCTTCCCTCGTCCGGTATACACATATGTATTTAGTCTCTATCTAGTTTATTAGAGCAGTGTTTCTCTCGTAACTAAACCCAGCAAATACTGACATATAATCCCCCCTCCCCCTCCTTTCCTTTTCCAGCAGCTAGCTAGTAGTCAGGTTCATCAGCAATTCTAAACCGAAAACTGCCCATTGCTGATTCACATCCTGGCCTAACGATAGAGATTACGATTCCGACTATAATGATGGAGCGAGAAGGATATATATACATCTATATATACACGCACAGGGCTCTGTATATATATGCGTAAAGGGGTTAACAGGTAACGCTGGCCTCGGAGAAGGATGGTGGTTGCCGTGGAAGGTATGTTACAACGGTCAGTGATTTATGAAACAGTGGAAGAAGGAGGGGGGGGGGAGTCCTGTGCAGGGCGGGTCTATTCTGGCAGTGCGGTCATTCGTGCAACTGGCCATTGAATCCTTGCTCTCACGTCAACCCCGTAATCAGCGCTGAGCTGACCACAAGCCCCTGGTACTGATGATGTTCCGCACAACGGGATGAATGTCTGTAGTTAGTGTGGATGGTCAGCAAGCACGCCCCCCTGACGTGAGCACATTTGCTAGAGCCATTTCAGAGGAGAGAGGGGGTGAGGGGTTAGTGGTCAGTTATTTGTGAGAAAGAGGCTTATTTTGTGATATTTGCTAATTTTCATATGTGTTTATATTTTTTGAGCAGAAAACAATTACA